>CM031240.1:246442848-247057824 GCA_018340775.1 Taxus wallichiana var. yunnanensis | reverse complement strand
TCCTCTACACCACAAAAACTGGATTTCTTATTTTTAATAAGGGTAGATATATTTAAATGAAAGAAACATATTCAGCTCAATCGAGTTAATGCTCATTCCCGTCGAATGATGAAACGCCGCGACCCAAAATAGCTGCCCGCACTCGAGAAGGCCATAACTTTTGTATTTCTTAACAAAATCACACAAAATTGGTATCATTGGAATCGTGGCTCGATTTGCGATGCACAAAAATTAAGAAATTCTATATTTGGTGAGAGATCGATAGATATTTTTATAAAACGTGGCCGGAGTTCATAAATGTGTTTCATTTGGTGGTTGGGAGTGCAATTAAGAGGGATGGTCATCATTCTTTCTCTGCTGCCTTTGCAGCACAGGATAGTATGGGGAGCCTTTTGCAAGTAATATATAATCATTTTACTCCATTTAATGCCTCTTACAAGGTGGTTGAAGGATGATTTCGGGATTTACATTTTCCTTCTCTTTCCCTTCTCATTTTTCTATAAATTGGAGTGTTGGGCTCATTGTAAGAGGGAGGAGTTTTCAGATAGCAAAGCTCTATCAAAATTGCTTTGTGAAGCCAATGTGCTGCAGGCCCTTGTAGTGGACTCCTTGCATGGTGATCCAGGCCCTTATCTTGTAATAGATTGAATTATGTGCATATCATGAGCAATAAAATATCGTTTGTGGATGTATCTTCCCTTCTTTGTGTTTTCTTGCATTTTCTTGCCCCTTTAATCTTTCTACAAGAATATTGTGTCTATTATTATGTTCTTGCAGGGATCCATTATCATTGTGTATGCTTGGAATATTGTTGTGAATGCATTTTGCTAGATTATGGAGAACTGTCATCACCTCTTCTAGTGTGTACTTTGCTTCTGTATTTCACACATTTGGAGACTACTCTCACACCCTCCTTTTCTAGTGTATCACCGCTTTAGTGTAGGATTTCATTTTATGCATTCTCTCTCCCTGGTCCCTTAGAAATTTAGATTAGAACAGTTAGCTTATCCTGCATTAGAGTAGATTGTGGCAGGTAGTTTAGGAGCAAGAACCAGCTTTCTCTGGAGGTCTATCTCAAGTAGCAAGTCCCACAACTTGGAGATAGTACCCATGTTATCCAATCACACTGTGAGTTCAAGTATATGCACTTGTATAAGCATAGAGTCTTTGTGATTCGGTGATAACGGGAACTTATTCTCAAAGAAATTCATTACAAACTTCTGATGGTATTGGCATTAGCATTCTAATCATGCTTCTTCATTTTCATAACATCATCACCATTTCAAAATTATTTCATCCATATAAAGATAGATATGACAAAGTCTTAACGGTAACCATACCAAGATCTGCAGGCTTGTTCTCACTTTTGGTTTCTTCCTAGGATAGGTGTCTTGCCTATGGTCTGTTCTAGAAGCTTCATCGTGTCACATCTATCTCGTATGTATATCTCTTTGGAAATAAGAACACACTGAAATTTTACTCAAATAAACAAGTCAAATATAGATCAAACAAAAAATATATTTTTACACATTTCCTTGCCCTACCAACCTTCGGTGATGAGCTTGCATCTCTTACTAGTGACGTAGGGTTGGGAGAGGATGGGAATGCCCTTACTCACTTTGTGCCTTGTCCCGTGGTGGTAAGCCCATGCTTCTGACTAGTAGCATGGGGAAAGGTATGGGGGGTCCTCTTGACAATAAATGTTGAAGGTCATCGCAAACAATTCAAATGAACCTTTGAAATCTTGAGTCAAAAACAAATGAATCGGATGTCTAAAATTCAAGAGAACTCAAAACCCGAAAACCAGATTTTGTCTACCATGTGGCCACTACGGATCTAAGTCTAGATAAACCACAAAGCAAGTAGCATTCTAAAATATGGAGTCAACCTGAGTAGAGCAGGTTTGTAGCGTCCTAATTTGGTTCCGCTAAATCTTTGTCTATCTCTCATCACTACCATTCAAAAAATTTATAACTTGTGCCCCTTCTAGCTCTCGGTGATGAGCCCTCGCATCTTACTAGTTGCGTGGAGATAGGAGTGGGGAAAGTTCATCTGCTCATCATACCGGTTTATCATCACATTTTGTCAAAACCAATATGAAATACCAAAAATTGCTTATAGAAACTAAAGTTCAAGATCACATTGTGTCTACATTATCATATATCAGCATCATGAAATAGAAAAAGAAAGAAAGCATTTGTATCATTTGTCCTCCATTGCATACATTCTGAAAAGCATATAAAAACAACATTATAGTTTACATGCGGAAATGAATCACAAAAACATAGATACCAAGAGTCTGATCCAAAAAGAATATATATATATATATATATAATCAAGTTTCCTGTACAATGCCATCATGCGCTAAGCATGGTCAAAATGCTCAAAGAGCCCAGGAAGTACAAAATACATCATACTAATGATCTACGAGAGCCAGTGGACTCTCAACCCCTATGAGATCCCTCGAAGGTGCACACCCTCATCAGGACTTTGGCGTGCCGGCGCTCTAAGTGCACAGAGGGCTCACGATCCCGAGGAGTAGGTTTGGTCTCGCCATGAGAGTGACTCCTCATCAGGCGCTCTACTGTCTTGTATCTTACCAACTCGGTACGGAAAGTAGACACCATCCTAACCACATGCCAAATAGGGGCAAAAACATCGGTATGCCTAGGAATTTCTTGAAGGCTCCCCTGCATCCATGGACAGATCCGCATGGGTCTTCTCCATGGGGATCATCAAGGTATCGGTGCATACCAGAAATCAAGTCTTGCCACTCGTCAGCAGTCTCTGCAAGCAAAGGAGAAAACAAATTAGAAATACTCAAAAGATAAAAACAAGAGTAAACAAAAGGAGAGATAGCAACTAAGACAATCATAGCTAAAAATAAACATTAAAAGGAAGGATGATAACTCACTCGGATCTCCGAGCCTCCAAGAGGGATCCCAAGGGTTAGACCTGCCACGATGCCGCCATGGTGACGATGTACTCCCCGTGGCCGGAGCATATCATAGCATCGAGGCTATGGACTCATCCTCTCTGCCCAATCCTTGAGAGAGTGGCTCCTCTGAAACTAGAGTCACCCTCTCCGTACTCTACTCTACCCTCTCCGCCTCTAAGATATCCTGAGTGTCATGCCACTCAGGATCATTGTCCTCCTCTCCACTTGAATCACTAACCTCAACCTTGGTATCCTCCTCGCGTCTCTCCCCTATGAACTCCTCGAACTCGCAGTCTATATCAATGGGGTCTTCCCGTTATGTGTGGGCGGGACCGGTGGCGAATATGAAGTAAGGGTGCCCGAGGACACCGCTCTCTCCTCGAGTGCGTCACTACCCTCCTAGCTGCAATGGGGATACAAAGAGTAATAACTATCCAACCCCGACCTCTAGGACCTCCTCTAGCCTCCTGGACCGATCGTATCACCGGCACCACTGGGGAAGTATACCCACGTAAGGAAGGCCAAACCTCGAGGCATTAGACCAAAAGGATGTATCTCCACCCCTCCCACCCATCCTGTCCACAAGTTTCCCTGTGGTGGAGCAAGAGATCAAAGTAAGAGCCTCCTCACCCCATAAACCTACCATGACTTGATAAGGTGTGGCCTCCATGTCATCAGTGGTCAAGGAGGCGATTGGCTGGTGAGGTGCTCTGAGCATCGACATGTCTATCCATCTGGCTACCCTCACAGCTCCGGGATCCGCCACCTTTACACCTCTCCCATAAGGGATGAAACACTCGTAGACCCAACTCATAACCAGGGTCGAGATGACTCAATGACTACCCCTATAAATGAACCACAGTACAAATCATGATAGGTGGTCCCAAGAATGTCAGCTCCCCATGAGTAAATCTGGCCATGTCCCTCAATTTGTGCAATGATGGGGGACCAGCAATAATAAAGTAAAGTGTCTCCTCCCTTGTCCCCGATCAATCTTGAGGCAAGGAACCCCATAATGGCCTCTTGGCGAATCAGGGGATAGGTAGGATAGGAATAGATTGGACCCTCACCCCTTTCTTTTGAACCCAGTGGAGATAACTGCATCTCCCATATACGAAGCCCACTGTGCTATCTGAGCCTGTGACCTGTTGTCTCAAGAGTGAGCCATCTCCCGATGATCGGGACCCCCAAGATATGGTAAACATCCTCCAAAGTAATGGTCCACTCACCCCGGACTCCTGGGAATCAGAAAGTGTTCCGATCAAGCATCCCAATATGAAAATAGGTCACAAAGTATGTGACTAGAAGGGGCAACACATGCGGGACCCATGATATGCGCAAAATAACGGCCCCTACGAAGTGTGTCCTGCTCATCCTTAGAAAGTGCATCCAATACTTACAAGCTAGTCACACTCTCTCTCTCGGCTCCATCTAATATACTCCTCCTTCACCTGCATACACCCAAAAACACACAAAAAGGAGTAAGTTAGTATTCAAATGACATTAGAAAAATCATGAAAGTAGGTAAGAATGCTAGAAATGCAAAAATGAATTCAAATAAGTATTGTTTTTGCATTCATGCATGGAGTAACCGCCGTCCCGAGTAGAGTGGCGGTTCCATAATCGCTGCCTTAAGGGCGGTGGTCTTATAACCGCCGCCTAATCAAGGTAATGGTCGTGTAACGCCACCTTGCTCGGGGTGGCGATCGCTTCCCAAAATCTCACGCGGTCATGTGCCCTAAAAATGGCTAAAAATGCAAAATAAAGACCATTTGACTTAAACAAAGCCTACCCAATAGGTGCCCCTAAGTGACCCTATTAAAACTAACATTTTCAAAAATAATCCCCCCATGACAAAGATTTCACCATTTTAACATTTTGGGGACAAAAACGGTAAATTGAGAAAAACTAACCCTGTGACCTCAAGGGTTGGTGTTCCACTCGTGGAGGCATGATCACAATCTCGTCCCAAATGTTTTGACTATACTCTCGTCAGAAACCATCAATGTGGGTCCCAGAGCTCAAAATCAATCAAATCAACACGCATAAATGAATAGGAAAATGGGCCCACTTTTACATATATAGAACCTAACTTGTTTTGAATGCCCTTTTTGTAGGTTTGGAGCACCAACGGAGGTAAGTTCTTATCCCACATAAATGAGTACGTCCTCATTTCATAATATTTTAGTGTTTATTCTTTGATCTATTTTTTCTATCTCGTACTTGAGTCCTCTTTTCATTTTAGTTGCGGGAATCTTGGATGGCGTCATTTTGACACACGAGATGTATTAAGTATAATTTCTAACTTCCCATTTCGGGACCGCCATACTTGGACCCACCATTTTACGCCTCTTCATGGCTAAACCACTTCTTCCATGGGGAAATATGTACGTACCCAAAATTGTAGGGTACTGCATCGCCGGAACAATGTTACACGTGCCCCAATGATGATACTGGTCTCCTCGCAGTTTTCTTATAAATGCATAGTTGCAGCATCAGAGAGAGAGAAAAAGGGAAAAACGAGCCTACACTAAAGCGGTGATACACCGAGAAGGAAAATGTTGAACATCTATCAAAACGCCATGAACATCTATCAAAACGGCCATGGAACGATGGGAAGGATGGACGAGAGATGCATCACGAGGCCCGAGGATAGATTTCACACGAGAAAATGTCCCAAAACTCCATGAACACGGCTCAAACCTGCAATGAACATTCAAACGTGCACAAATACTGCTGATGAAGAGAGGCAAGAAGAAAACAAGTGAAAAATGAGCAAGGATGGACGGATGCATCACTGAAACACGTTTTTGTTGCTTGAAGTTTGCTGAGAACATCATTTTAATAGTAAAAGGAAAAAATGCCATTACGAGAGAAGGGAGGAGGTTCGAACTCCATTTTCAACCACTGAGAAGAAAAAGAAGGGAGGGCGGAGCTGAAAAGATGAACCACCTTTTTAAAAATGAGCCAAATCGGCTTTTACAATGCATGGGTCGAGCCCAGGAGAGAGAAAATGTAGGAAAACATGCAAAGTAGCCCAACCATTGACCAAAACGCATTCTTCATTAAAATCGGTGGTTGAAACATCACTTGGCCATCTTTGAAGAAGAATGTGACCCATGTGCATTAAAAGCTGGTTGTTGAAAGTCGTCGATTTCGGCCATGTTGAAGAAGAATCGACCCATGTGCATTAAAAGCTGGTTGTTGAAACGTCGATTACTAGCCATTACCACGTGAGAGATGTTTCTTGATTTTCTCTCTCCAAACTGAACCAAAATGCAAGATTGACCCTGGAATCATGTAGAGAATTTCTTGAGCTTTCCATTGATATAAAGAGCGTGAAAATCGAGCTCTGGATCGAAAGTTATGGCGATTTGAAGATTTAGGGCAAAAGCAGCAGGAAAACGGATTTGAATTTTTTCCCGCGCTCTGCCACTTGGATGACACGTGTCGGGCGCTGATTGGATGAGAAATTCTCTCTCCTTCCCTTTCAGTGGTTTTCCTTTGAAAATTTTGACTTTTTATAACTTTGGAAAATTTTCCATTTTTCCCAGCGCCCCGCCACAGGACACGTGGCATGATCTGGTTGGAGGACAGGGGCGCGGGGTCATCCTTGTCTTTTAATTTTTTGGCCCAAGACTTTTGTCAAATTTTCCTAAGTCTTTCCTTGGCTCGAACTCCCCCACCTTAGGACACGTGTCTGTGTCTATTAGCTCGGGCCGACCCTTGAACCTTGCCCTTTGAAAAATTTTGGCCAAAAAACACTTAGCCAATTTCCATTGCGCTTCCCCTTGTGACATGTGTCACACATTCGATTCGATTTCATTGGCGGGCCTCCTTGTTTCTCTTTTGGCCATCTTCACCTTTTCGCGTCCCACGCGTACTTTTGGCCGGATGTCCCAAACTGTCTAGGACAAATTTCTCCGAACCGCCCGATTCGGGCTTCCTTGTCCCTCTTTGCGGCGAAGACACGTGGCAAGATTCCATTCGCTCTCGGCTCTTTCGGCTTTTCGCGTCCCGCGTACTTTTGGCCCGGATGTCCCAAACGAAAGTCCTCTGTTTTGGCCCGGCGGTTCGCGTCCTCGTACTTTTGTCCCAGCTTGTCCATTGGACACAGGACAAATCTCTCAGAACCGAACCCCGAAATGGTGACTTGACGCCAAAGCCGGCCGATTCGCGTCCACGTCCCGCGTACTTTTGTCCCAACTTTTGTCCCAGATGTCCCATCTTGCGAAAGCAAGACTTAGAAATTTTCTTCATTTTTCGGCCGGTTCGGCTTTTCGCGCCCCCCTGCGTCCCAGATGTCCCAATGTCCCAATTTGTGGACCACTTTGGCGGCTTTTGATTCCGATTAGGCCCCCCCAAGCGTCCCAAGCTGTCCCAGGACAGGCTAGGACTTAGCCGATTTTCTTCATTTTGTCACCCCAAGCTTGGTTTTTTGCAATTTTTCATTTTTTAAAACTTGTTGGGTTTTCTTCTTGGACAGGAGAGTTAGAAAGAAGCCGAGGGGACCCCAGAAACATGATTTTGGGCCTTGAATCAATCTATTTTCCTGGGACTTGAATAATCTGATGCATGTTATCAAAATTACCCTGGGGGTGAATTTTGGATAACAGTTTTGGTGACTCAGCGGGGTCATCTGCCTGCTAGATGAATGATCAGTAGCCTGAAGCAATCCATTGGGCATGGAGTCATGAGTTGTAGCACAAAACTGATCTGAACTTTGAAAACTTCCCTCTGAGCCACTTGAAACCCCTTTGGAATGGAGTCGTTCTCACCAAAATGCCCTTTGAAATGGGTGTGCAAGAGCAAAACCAGCACCACAAAAACTATGTACAAAGCTGAAAATCATACATGCTCCAAATGGAACATGCGAGTGTGCACAAGCACTTCTTCTCTGCTGAAAGCAAACCTACCTACTCTACTCTAAGCTGAAGAAAAAGGCAAGCTAAACAAACCTACTGATTGGTTGTGAGAAATAGCTTCCCTTTCTCAAAAGTGGCAGCCATGCAATTGATTTGGAGTGATCATGGCTGATTAGGATGATGGAAAATCAACAAGAAGCTGGTCTTCCACCCAAATCATCAAGGTATCAGCTGAAGGAAAATTCAATACCTCTTTTAGTTGCTCTGCATTTGGATTGAAGAGGTATGACAGCTGATCCTTGGTACTTTGTAGCTCACCCTCATGCTCAGAAGCAAGCATGACTGGTTGTGACTTCTCCTTTGGCTCCAATGAAGCCAAATACCTGATTGGGCAAGGTATGATCCGTTTGATATGCCCATAGCTCTGATTTTCAACTCCAAAAATGGAGTCTTCTTGTAGACCTTCTTGAATGGATGGTGTGGAAGAAATGGTGAAATTCCTCTGTCCTTTCTCTTCCTCCAATGAAGAACATGAAAGATTAAAATCTTCGATCTTGGTTCCGAAGAGCTCTTTATAAGATGCGGGCTGCTGCAAATGAATGTTCTCCTTCATGACAAGCGAGACTCAAGTGTTTGGAATGTGGATGATGAAAGAGAGAATGGTGGAAACTCAAGCGGCTCTTCTCCATCAAAAGCAGTCCTCCAAATCGTGAGATAAAGCGCCTCATGGCTGTCTGCTGCAAATGCTCCACTTCCTCCATGGTGTCTTCTTGATACGTAACTTGACCACCATGGTTTCTTTCACCCTCAACATTGAGTTTGAGAGATCAAACTCCTCTTGATCTTAGAACTTGAGAGAGGTGAAGTAGAAAGAAGAAGCTGAAGGTTCTCCTGTGCTTTGCTTTGTGCTCAAAGCCCTTGGATCTGCAATTTTCTCCTCCCTGACTAGAATGTGCTCCTCTTCTTTTGGATTTGGAGCAGCTTCTCCTTTCTCAATGTTTGAAGACAATCTTGCTCTTGATTGAACTCTTCCTCGGCATGAAGTTTGTCAAGTCAAACTCTTGATCTGCTGCTCAGAGGACAAGTTGGGACTGCAAGATCTTCTTCTTGAGCTTTCTTCCTTTATGGCTGATTGTGCAACTTGAATTGAATCAGCATTCCCTTCAAATAGAGTGCAACATGGACACTACTTTTTAAGAGCTGTGATTGCTGATCTGCTTCTTCTTTTTCTCTTCTTCTGCTGCCACAAAATCAGTCTTTTAACCACCATTTGTTCAACCTTAGCCTCTTATAGGTTTAACCATCAAGGGATCTTTGTCATCCCAAATTTGGCAGCCCAAACCCTCAAGTTATCATCATTTCTTTTTGTTGGGCTCCTCTTCTTGCTGTCCTTCATGGCTGATTTTGCAATTTCTTCTTCCCCACATGGAATTGGGAATGCGAGAGGAGGGATGGGTTGTAACTCAATTGATTTGGCAATTTTTGTGGTGGTAGAGGAGGTGAAACCTCTTGTTTCTTTGGAGGAGGGTATTTCTTTTAGCTCTTGTGGAGGGGATGGTTGTTTGGAAGGAAAAAGGAAAAAGAAGAATTGAGGTGTGGTGGAAGGCGAGAGGTGGAGACATGGGATCAACATTTGGGACAGCGAGATGGGGAGTTTAGAATTTGCAATTCCAAATGAGATGATGTTGCTTGAGTAATGGGAAGAGAAAAACCTAGATGATGGTGTAGAACTTACCCATTGACAAGGTTGTTCAACAACAAGTGTATAGGCCTCTATTTCTGCTTTGTCCATTGTGCGAGTTGGGGCAGCATCTTCATCATGAAGTCGAGCTTCTCTGAGGGCTGAAGTGTCTTGGAAAAGGGCCTCCCCATGGACAAGGAGTCCTGCTGACCAATTTGAAAGCTCTCATTTGGTTGCTGCTGGATTGCACCATCTTTACCTCCATCTTTTGGATTTTCTCCAACGAGACCAGCATCTTGCATCGATTGTCTTCATTATATGCATACTCTTGCTCTTGGAAAGCTCCATAGCCAAAACTGATTTTGGCATTGCTGCTCATATGGGTATGCATGCTGATTTTGAATTTGTTCAAAATGCTGATTTGGAGGATTTAAAAAACATGTTGGAGGTGGGAAACATTTTTTGTTGTTGTAAATGTGAGTTCCATGATGGAAATGAAGTCATGATTGCACAACTTCATGGAATGGAAAAGAATGAAAGAGATGGAAAGAAAGGATGGATGGAAATGGATGAAAAGCAGTCTTGCTGACTTCGAGAAATGGGTTCTTTGATCGGATGGAGTCGCGAGATGTGTTTGCGAAGTGCCTCAAAGGCTGAAATCTTCACGGGAACACACCTGAACTGCAAAAGATGAAGTGGAAGACCTCTAAGGTCCCCCGGGGTGTGCCAAAGCTGGCGGTGCTTTGTTGATAAAAACCTGAAGATGAAAAATCACAGCACCCCTGGATGTTGATCAGATTTCTAGGTTGATCACTCTAGCATCCAGTGTGATTGCACAACATTGAATCCTTTCTCAAGTGTGGGACTTGCAAAATGAGAAAGGAATCTCCAGAGAAGGTTGGTTCCTCTTCTAAACTACCTGCCACAAGCTATTCCAGTGCGAGCAAGCTAATCTAATCCTAATCTAACCATGCGAGGAGACGAGAGAGAGAGAGAGAGAAAAGGGAAAAAAAAAGCCTACACTAAAACGGTGATACACCGAGAGAAGGAAAATGTTGAACATCTATCAAAGCTGCCATGGAACAAGGAGAGGTGAGCGATGGGAAGGATGGGACGAGATGCATCACGAGGCCCGAGGATAGATTTCACACGAGAAAATGTCCCAAAACTCCATGAACACGGCTCAAACCTGCAATGAACATTTAAACATGCACAAATACTGCATGATGAAGAGAGGCAAGAAGAAAACAAGCAAAAAAGCGAGCAAGGATGGACGGATGCATCACGAAACACGTTTTTGTTGCTTGAAGTTTACTGAGAACATCATTTCAATAGTAAAAGGCAAAAAAACGCCATTACAGAGCAGGGGAGGAGGTTCGAACTCCATTTTCAACCCTAGAGAAGAAAAGAAGGGAGGGCAGAGCTGAAAAGATGAACCACCTTTAAAAATGAGCCAAATCTGGCTTTTACAATGCATGGGTCGAGCCCAGGAGAGAGAAAATGTAGGAAAACGTGCAAGCAGCCCAACCATTGACCAAAACGCATTCTTCATTAAAATCGGTGGTTGAAACATCACTTCTGGCCATGCTGAAGAAGAATGCGACCCATGTGCATTAAACTGGTTGTTGAAATGTCATTCATCACGGCCATGTTGAAGAAGAATCGACCCATGTGCATTAAAGCGGTTGTTGAAAGCGTCGATTACGGCCATTACCACGCGCCAGAGACGTTTCTTGATTTTCTCTCTCCAAACTGAACCAAAATGCAAGATTGACCCGGAATCATGTAGAGAATTTTTCCAGCTTTCCATTGATATAAAGAACGTGAAAATCGAGCTCTGGATCGAAAGTTATGGCGATCTGAAGATTTAGGGCAAAAAACAGGCCAAAACGGATCGGCGGGAAAATATTTGAATTTTTTCCGCGCTCTGCCACTTGGATGACACGTGTCGGGCGCTGATTGGATGAGAAATTCTCTCTCCTTCCCTTTCCGTGGGTTTTCCTTTGAAAATTTTGACTTTTTATAACTTTGGAAAATTTTCCATTTTTTCCCCGCGCCCCCGCCACTTGGGACACGTGGCGTGATCTGGTTGGAGGACAGGGGCGCGGGGTCATCCTTGTCTTTTAATTTTTTGGCCCAAGACTTTTGTCAAATTTTCCTAAGTCTTTCCTGAGCTCGAACTCCCCCGCCTTAGGACACGTGTCCTGTGTCTATTAGCTCGGCCGACCCTTGAACCTTGCCCTTTGAAAATTTTTTGGCCAAAAAACACTTAGCAATTTCCATTGCGCTTCCCCTTGTGACACGTGTCACGATTCGATTCATCACGGGCCTCCTTGTCTCTTTTCGGCCACTTTCTGGCCTTTTCGCATCCCCCATGCGTACTTTTGGCGGATGTCCCAAATCATGCGGGACAAATTTCTCGAACCACCCGATTAGGTCGGGCTTCCTTGTTCCTCTTTGCGGCGAAGACACGTGGCAAGATTCCATTCGCTCTCGGCTCTTTCGGCTTTTCGCGTCCCGCGTACTTTTGGCCCGGATGTCCCAAACGAAAGTCCTCTGTTTCGGCCGAACCGGCCGGTTCGCGTCCTCCGCGTACTTTTGTCCCAAGCTATTTGTCCCGGACTATGCAGGACAAATCTCTCGAACCGCGAAATGGGAAATGGTGACTTGCTTATTTGGCAAATCGGCGATCCGCATCCCGCGTACTTTTGGTCCAATGTCCCGACCGCGCGAAAGCAAGACTTAGGAAATTTTTTCATCATTTTTTGGGCGGTTCGGCACCGGCGTCCTCGCGCGTCCGATGTCCCAAGGCCCGGCTGGCTAGGACTTAGCGATTTTCAGATTCTTTTTCGGCGGCACGCCAAGCTTTTTGCAATTTTCACTTTTCGTAAAACTGTTGGGATTCCCTTCTTGGTCCCAAGGAGAGTTAGACTAGGACTTAGGGGACCCGATTTTCATGATTTTGGGCCTTGAATCAATCTACTTGCTCAGGAAAGAATAATCTGATGCATGTTATCAAAATTACCCTAGGGGTGAATTTTGGATAACGAGATGAATGTGTCTGGGTGATTTTGTGGCATACATGCTCGTTACATGTAAATTCGACGGTGCTTAGCCAAACGTGTTCATTGGTTAAGTTTGTTTGCTTATTTTACATTGTTGGATCTATATGTTTCCCTCGACACTTAAACAAAGATGCCATCAAACTATGTAATCTAGTGAACAATTGTACAACACCCTTAAGGTGCTCAATCAAAATATTGAATTCAAACTATGATTAATATTTAATGATTTAAAATGGAAAAGGTGGGAAATACAATGGATGATACAATTTTAAAGATGACATAAATAACTATGCCAAGATCATATGAACTTTGAAGTTATGAACAATATTGAAAAATGTAGGGACCGAAACGATTCTAAAATGTATAGAAAGGGATATACAACTTCGACTTGAGGCATGTTTTTACACATATTTTAAAAACGTAAACACATGATGAATATGGGGTTAAAAAAAAACATTTGCAAGTCATTATAACACATCAACAACACTAAATTTAAACCATTACGTGGACACACAAATGTCCATAAGATAATGTCAAATAAATGTAGAGGCTTTTTCAAGTGTACAATAATGTCATATATGATATACAGAGTGCCGACATTAATCTACCAATCGAAGAAAAAGATGAAACAGAAAGTCAAAATAATGAAGACATATCAATACTATACTAATTAGATTATTAATTTTGTGGTCAAATAAATACTTATAGAGCTTAAACTAATTGAACTTATTCTCCCAACATAATCTTGAGTTGTCATGAGTTCCTATTTTTGCTTATCATATTCGATTTGGAGTAGGGCCCTCGTATCTAGAAAGATAGGATAATTGTCCACTCACATCTTTCTATTTCCTTTATTTAATGGAAACCTAAAAGTTTGACACTTCACAGACCGTCTTTATCCCTATCTTGGGAATGAGTGTAAAGATAAAATTCTTATACCAAAGGAAAGAGCTCTTTTAAGTAGTTCTCATATACACAGTTTAATAATCTTTTTCAATTCTCTTAGGTGTATGATGATGATAGAAAGCAACATTTAAAATGAATATAATGGGATGTGACAAAATTCTCCATTCCTTTATGTTCAACTAACAGAAAAAGAACTTTATAAAAACAATATATGTAGTCATTAAATAAAATACTTTGGATAGACTAAGTGCGTTTAACTTGTCTTCTTCAATATTATATATTTATTGATTGACGTAAACACTCACCAATATTCTTCATCACCTCTTCAAATCGCGAAGATTTGGCGAGATTCTTAAAGACATACATGATAAATGTTAAACCTGGTTGACTTGTTTTTAATAATTCGTCATTATATCCTTTCGGTGTACTCATGAAAAAGTATTTCGTTCCGATGTTTATTTTATTTGAAGAGCACCAAACAATGATATTTTTGTGTTCGGGGGAGACCTAATATCTTCAAACCGGGGAGCCGCGACATGTGTCTTATATTCTTCTTGTCTACATACGTAAGGAGAATATATATATATGTGTGTATGTATGTGTGTGAGAGAGAGTGGGGTGGTGATGGTGGTGGTGGTGGTGGTAAGGTGAGGGGATTTGTTTAAAATTGAGATTGATATATATTCGGTGATGTATGGGAAGTATGCGGTAAGGATTAATTTATGTAATAAAGTAAATATAGTAAGGTTTGCTGATAATTTAAGAGGAATTTGGAGTATTTTGACTTCATACCGCCATAAAATATTTAGATTTTCTGTATTTGGAGTTTTCTTTGATTGTCGTCTTAAGACTATTTTTGTCTTATGGTTTGTTGTTTTGTGTAGTCTTTGGATTGTTGTTTATCATTTGGATTGTTGTTGGAAATAAGGTGTCTCAACCTTGTTTGGTTTATTCATTTAAAATTTTCCTACAACAGTTTCGCATTGTCTATACTCTAAAAATAGAAATAGGAGTTGTCAAAAGATTCTCATATGATAGTATATCATGGAAGGACTATTTTTAGAGATATTATGACAGATTTTATGACATCTGTAAGGGTCAAAAATAGGGGAGAATATTGTGGACGTGGGAGCCTAATTTTAGACCAAAATCTTTCTCTTTAATGCTATCCACCTCATGAGAGGTTTGGCACATGGTTTTGTAAACCATAGATGGTTTCTTGTATAATCGGAGGTCTATAAATTGAAGGCTTGGAGAAGCAATTGGTGTGGTGAGTTTTAATCCTCCTAGAATTGTTTCTGGTGATGCTCCTGTAAGAAAATTGCTCTGCAAGTGTATGTAATCTTGTTATTAGATTTGAAATACATTGAGTGGGCTTTTGGAGAGTGGGGTTTTTATCCGAAAGGATTTTCCCCACGTATATCTGGTGTTTGTGTTTTGTTATGAATATGTTGTTGATATTTCTATAACTATTTTACTATGTTGAAAGTTTTGCATAATATCTCTCCTCAAAGATTAGCGTAGGAAGTTGTTCCGCTACTCTTAATTTCCTATCAAGTGGTATCAGAGCCTGATCACCTTTGGTTTTAGTTGTGGGTTGTTGGGTTTTTTGTGCTAATCCGGGTTTGAGTGGGAGCTTGTGCAGAGAATACTTTGTTATCTGGTTGTAGATATTTTTCAAATGGCGAGCACATCTGGGAGGATTGACGTAGAGAAGTTTTCTGGCACAAACTTTGAAATGTGGAAGTTGAAGATGGAAGATTTGTTGGTTGATCGAGATCTATGGGATGCGGTGGATGAGAAGGTCCATAGGCCTACGGATCTAGTTTTGGCTGCACAATATGATGTAATGGATAGAAAAGCTAAAGGTCTTATTAGACTATGTCTTGCAGATTCGATCCTGATAAATGTCCATGAAGAATCCACTTCGGAGAAGCTTTGGAAAAAGTTGGGTGAGATATACCAAGCTAAGTCTCTAGTAAATAATATTTTCTTGAGGAAGAAGTTGTTTTCCTTGAGAATGGAAGAAGGTGGACAAATATCTGAGCATCTGGAAACATTCAATATGTTGGTGACTCAGTTGAGCTTGGTTGGAGTTAAGATGGACGAAGAAGAAAGGTGCCAAACTATGTTGGTTTCGTTGCCAGACTCATGGGACAACCTAGTCATGGCCATTGGGAGCACTTCAGTCACTCTAAAGATGGAGGATGTTGTTGGTTCTCTACTCTCCGAAGAGATGAGAAGGAAGGTCTCTTTGAATGCCAAAGAGGCTTTGAGTGTTCGAGGAAGAACAAAAGAATGAGGCAAAGATGAGAAGAAGCGTGGCCATTCCAAGAATAAGGGGAGATCAAAATCCTGGTAAGTCCAAAGTGATATGTTGGAATTGTGGAAAATCTAGACACTTCCGAAGGGAATGCAAAGAAGAAAAGAAAAAGAAAAAGAAGAAGCGTGATTCTGATTCCGAGTCTGAAAAAGAAGATGGAGATGCCTTTATTGTAGCTTTGGCCACTCGTGTAAGTGATAATGCATGGTTGATAGACTTAGGTGCATCTTTCTACATGACTCCTAACAAAAATTGGTTTAGTAAGTACGAAAAATATGATGGTGGTAAGGTGTATTTGGGTGATAATTCTTTCCTTGAAATTGTTGGTCGTGGTAGTATTCAGGTGAAATTTTTTGATGGTAGAATTAGAATATTTGATGGTGTCTTGCATATCCCAGGACTAGCAAGAAATTTATTATCTGTTAGTAAGCTAATAGATGCGGGTGTGCATGTACAGTTTTCTAAAGCAGGTGTGAAAATGGTGAGAGGTGTTATGGTGATAGCAAGAGGAAGTAGATTGGGTACATTGTACCAACTTGATGCATGCACGGTTGAGTGTAATAACACTTTAGATAAAACTAAGCCAGTAACTATTTCACTGAAAAAGGAGAGGGTTTCCTCCTCTACAGTGATCGTGGCTTACGGGTACCCAAGGGTGCTCTATCTACCGAATCAAAATTACCTACAAAGAAGACCATGTTATGGCACCAAAGGTTTGGCCACATTGGAGAGAAGGGTTTAAAAGCCCTGAAAAATAAGAACCTCGTTGAGGGGTTGAATGATTGCAATTTGGAGTTTGATTTATGTGAACATTGTATTTATGGCAAACAGAACCGCGTTCAGTTTTACTCATTTACTCATAAGTCTTCATGTATCTTGGATCTAATCCATTCGGATGTATTTGGTCCTATTAAGGTTGCTTCTATTGCTAAATTAGTTTATTATGTTACTTTCATTGATGATTTTAGTAGGAGAACATGGGTATATTTTTAAAGAGTAAATCTGAAGTTTTTAGTCATTTCAAGGAATTTAAGGCTATGGTTGAAACTCAAACTGGGAAGAAAATTAAGTGTTTGAGATATGATAATGGTGGTGAGTCTTGGACATTACGTAGACTTTGACATATTTTTATGCAGTTGTGGGATTAAAAGACAAAATACAACTTCGTATTCTCCAGAGGCGAGAATGGAGTTGCATAAAGAATGAATAGAACGTTGATGGAGAAGGCTAAGAGCATGCTTATTAGAGATGGTATAGAAAAGAGGTTTTGGGTTCAAGCGTTACCCATTGCTTGCTATTTGATAAATAAATCTCCTACATCAGCACTTGTTGATAAAACGCCAATGGAGGCATGGTCGGGGAAAAATCCTTCAATTAGACATCTGAGAGTTTTTGGTTGTGAGGCATATGCACATGTGCCTAAGGAGAAGAGAACAAAGTTGGATTCTAAGGCTGTCAAATGTATCTTCATCGGATATGGCTATGGTGTGAAAGGATACAAGATTTGGGATCTTGTTGCACAAAAGGTAATATACTCTAGAAGTGTTATTTTTAGAGAGATTAAATCTTTCCCTGTTAATTTTCAGCCAGAACAACATAAAGAAAATGAACAAAAAAAGGATGTGGTTCAACTTCCTTCTACACCTGAGAAAGTTGAATCGAGACCCCAAAATAGACAAGAAGTTGAGGAGAGCTCACCAAGCTCGAATCTTCAAAAGAGGAAGAAGTGGAAGAATCTCCACCTCAGCTTGCTCGAAAGTCTACAAGGCAAAGGCAACCACCGAAAGGTATGGGTATTCTCGATGATTGGAAGTGTATATTTGCTTTGAGTATTAATATTGATGAACTGAGATCTATGCAAGAGGATTTGGGTATGAATGATGCAAAGTCCTGGAAAATAGCCATGGATGAAGAAATGGCAGCCCTTAAAAAGAATGATACATGGGACCTTGTACTATTACCTGAAGGTCGGAAACCTATTGGATGTAAATGTGTGTTTAAGAAAAAGATTGGTTGAAGGAAATGTTGAAAAGTATAAAGCACGGTTGGTTGAAAGGGTTACTCTCAAGTTGAGGGTATTGATTATGGTGAGATATTCTCTCCTGTTGCTAAAATGACATCCATTCGGTTTTATTATCTATTGCAGCAACTTATGACCTAGAGGTTGAACAAATGGATGTGAAAAATGCTTTCCTTCATGGTGACTTGGAGGAAGAAATCTATATGACACAACCAGAGCACTACATGGTGAAAGGTAAAAGCAAGATGGTTTGTAAGTTAAAGAAATCCCTGTATGGCCTTAAACAAAGTCCTAGGATGTGGTACCAGAAGTTTGATTCATATGTGTTGAGTTTGGGGTTTGTGTGGTCTAAATCTGATCATTGTGTATATTTTAAATCTGATGGTGATTGTTTCTGGTAATTACTTTATATGTTGATGACATGTTGTTTATTGGGAAAGGCAAAGGTTTGATTGTAGAATTGAAATCTCAGCTCTCTACGAAATTTGAAATGAAATATCTTGGTGCAGAAAAACACATACTTGGGATGGAGATTAGAAGAGATCGTGAGAACAGAAAGCTATGGCTTGGCCAGAGTAAGTATGTTTGTTCTATTTTGCAAAGGTTCAACATGCAGGATTGTAAACCACTTTGTGTTCTTGTTACTTTGGGAACAAAGCTCTCCATTTCACAATGTCCTTCATCCCCATCGGAGATGGAAGAAATGAGCAGAGTGCCTTACCAGAGTGCAGTTGGAAGCTTAATGTATGCTATGGTCTGTACAAGACTAGACATTGCCCAAGCAGTGGGAGTTCTTTCTCGTTTTATGTCTAATCCTGGAAGAGTGCATTGGGATGCAGTTAAGAGGGTCTTCAGATATTTGTGGGGTACATCAGAGTACTCTATATGTTTTCATGGAAGAGGAGATCAACATTCCCTATGTATTCATGGTTTTGTGGATTCAGATTGGGTCGGTGATGTCGATAGCAGAAGATCCACCAGTGCATATGTGTTTACTCTTAATGGTGGTTTAATTAGTTTGATGAGCAAGCGACAGGATGTGGTCTCTTTGTTCACTACTGAGAAAGAGTACATGGTAGCTACTCATGCCTATAAAGAAGCCATTTAGTTGAACTGTTTGTGTTCAGATATTCGATTAAAACAAGGTGTGAAGTTACTGATATCTTTGTGATAGTCGAGCGTAATCGCTCTTGCGAAGAACCCGACTTTTCATGCCAGGACCAAACACATTGATGTTCAGTATCACTTCGTGAGAGATATGGTCGAGGATGGAAAGGTGAAGCTGGAAAAGGTAGAGACAGTTGTGAATGTTGCAGATGCATTAACTAAGCCCATGAGCACAATGAAATTCATGTGGTGTTCCGAGTCTATGGGCCTCTCGGCCCCTAGAAGTTGATTCATGATGGTATCTTTCCCTTGGCCCTTGCAAGGTATTCGACAAGTGGGAGATTGTTGGAAATAAGGTGTCTCAACCTTGTTTGGTTTATTCATTTAAGATTTTCCTACAATTTGTTTCACATTTGTCTATGCTCTAAAAATAGAAATAGAAGTTATCAAAAGATTCCCATATGATAGTATATCATGGAAGGACTATTTTTAGAGATATTATGATAGATTTTATGACATCTGTAAGGGTAAAAAATAGGGGAGAATATTGTGGACGTGGGAGCCTAATTTTAGACCAAAATCTTGCTCTTTAATGCTATCCACCTCGTGAGAGGCTTGGCACATGGTTTTGTAAACCATAGATGGTTTCTTGTATAATCAGAGGTCTAAAAATTGAAGGCTTGGAGAAGCAATTGGTGTGGTGAGTTTTAATCCTCCTAGAATTGTTTCTGGTGATACTCCTATAAGAAAATTGCTCTACAAGTATATGTAATCTTGTTATTAGATTGAAATACATTGAGTGGGCTTTTGGAGTGTGGGGTTTTTTATCCAAAAGGATTTTCCCCACGTATATCTGGTGTTTTTGTTTTGTTATGAATATGTTGCTGATATTTCTATAACTATTTTACTATGTTGAAAATTTTGCATAATATCTCTCCACAAAGATTAGCATAGGAAGTTGTTCCGCTACTCTTAATTTCCTATCGGTTGTGTGTTGGTTTAGTTTTGTTGTTTTTTCATAATGTTTGTTGGGGTTCCCCTTTGTAATATTTGTATTTCTCTTTGTAAAAGGGTAAGGGACATTTGAAAACCCCATGCAATTACCTTTAATGAAAAAAATATAAAAAAGCATTTGCATGTTTTAGTGCATTTTAAGAATTCTATAACTCATTCATATGATCTTTTAAAAGTTAAGTGTTGCTAGACTCTCTCATAACTCTATAACTCATTCCTCTATAACTCATTCATATGATCATTTTTAAGTTAATTGTTGCCTTGACTTGCTCATTATTGTATGCAGAAATTAATCTAGATATAAGACTAATTAGTCGTTATGGTGTTAATTTATCTATGTATTTAATGATTATTAGTTAAAGTAAGAATTCTATTTATTTTTTTATTTTATTACTCTCTAATTTACCTTTTTTACTTTGCTCACTATTTTTGGTTCCCTTTACTATTTTCCTCTTCCAACAAGTATGTTTTCTCATGTTTTTGTTGTTCTTTGTTTACTATAACCCTTGTTTTCCACCATTCTCTTGATTTTCTCCCTCCACCTATGTTTTTGGTGTTTTATGGAAATTGACCACTTTCATGGGATATTGATTGTGTTCTTATCACACAAAAATAGTTGCTTGTACACCAAAAAAATGGCCCACTTTCCTTTTAAGGCTCTTTTGGACCCTAATCTTGTTTTGTAAAAATTTAAAAAAATTGGTCAATGTTGTCACTCATTCTATGTCAATTTTCCCACCACCGAGTCCTAATTTGAAGTTAAAATGTTTGTAAATACGTGGTTGCATTATAGTATTTAAAATAACAACAATAGATATAAGACAATATGTTGGCATGTACATTAAGCTATATCATTTCTAGTAGAGTGATATTTAAGAGAATGATCTATTATATTTATGAAAAATTCTCATATTAAAGGCTTATGTGAAGAATTTATAAATTCACTCTATATGATCTACTAGTCGTCACATCCATAGAAAGATAAGCAATAGGAAACTTGTGTACACTTGGTGAATGTTGACCTACATCGAGTACTTCTTGTAAATTTTCACAATCATAAGAATTTTTATATAAATGGAGGAATAATATAGGCCCTTCTTAACATCCCTCATTTTTATGGTGTTTTTAGGAGATGAGTATGGATTACATTCTATACAAAGAACATTATCTTCCTATATATTTTTGGATGTGTTATCCCGTA
Organism: Taxus wallichiana var. yunnanensis; assembly: GCA_018340775.1. Lineage (NCBI taxonomy): Eukaryota > Viridiplantae > Streptophyta > Pinopsida > Cupressales > Taxaceae > Taxus > Taxus wallichiana. The sequence goes on along the minus strand of CM031240.1, from coordinate 247,036,704 downwards.
AAATTGACAAGGGCAATTTTACAGATAACCCTACCAAAATTTTGTCGGTCCCTTGTCGAGGATCGCTTGTGTTCGGAACGTTGTAAAATCCCTTCCCAGGAAATCTAGTTTTCCAAACTTTGCCATTTTTGGTCTTTTTTGGTTGGCGCATATAATGACGATGCAACATCAAGTTTTCTTGCACCCCCTTTAAATCCTTTGGCGCATGCTTTCTCGTGTCAATAGGCGTTTTGATGCGCCTCACTATGTTGAGTCTTCCTTGCATGCGCCAAGGCGCATGCGCCTTCATGTCAAAAATACTTTTGTTGCGCCCCTTTTTGGTGCGCCACGGGCGCACATATTCTTGTGTCAACAAGACTTTCGGTGTGCCTAAGGCGCACATAACTTCGTGTTGGCAAGTGTTTTGGTGCGCCAAAGGCGCTTGCTTTCTTTTTTGTTGTGAGCTTTTCATGCGCCATTTGAAAAAGTTGGTGGCGCATTTATTACCACCTCACCTATCTATAGGCGCATCTATGCGTTGTCATTGTCATCTGACACAAATCACATGATTTTTCTCTGTACCTGCCAGCGCACCTGCCCTGTCGTTTTCAAATCACTTTGTGGACCCATTTGCACATTTCTTCATTATATATACCTGGTAAGAGGTCCTCATTGCTTCTGTGTTTGGTGTTTTGTTTATTGGCTGCTTGCTGGTTTGGATTGAGTTAAAAGAGATTGTCAAAACATGAGCTCCCCATCCTCCTTGCTGTTTTTCTCTACCCATGCTTTTTCCCCCTCTTTCCAGATCTGCTGGTAGGGGAAACTCTGTCCTAAAAAATGGCTTGGAACTCTCTGAATAAGCTTCTTCATAACCCAAATGAATCCTTAAAAAGGAGCTTAACCACATGCAAATCCCTCAAGAAAAGAATCATGACTTGAAAAGAGGCACTGTTATTTTTCTCCTTTGGCGCATCTGTCACCCCTGCAACATAACAAAACATTGCTTGATATGGCGCATATTCCATGTCTGTCACACAATGAACAGCTGCGCCCTAATGGCGCACTCCCTTCGCTTGTTGTAGCCCCTTTCCCTACACCCTCTTGGTGCACCAAACTGGGGTGCAACATTACAAAACCATGCGCCCTTTGGCACACCCTGCATCTATGCAACACCAACTTAATATGCGCTAAGTATGACTGATAAATCAGCGCAGGCGCATCCTTTGTTACAACAACATCATGTTGTGCAGACCTTCTATGCGCCGGGCCAAGTTCCCCTATGGCGCATGAAAAAGTGATGTTACACTCATTATACCTGCGCCCTTTGGCGCATCCTGTACCCGTGTAACATGAAAAATATATGCGCCCTTTATAAAATATATACACATGGCGCAGGCGCACTTGTGCTTACAACAACAAAATGCAATCTGCAGTGTCCATGCGCCATGTGCCCTTTTGGCGCTGATTTATCCCTTGCAGCAGCCCTTTCCTATGCGCCTTACCATTTAACCCTGCAGCTTGCAGTGTACATGCGCCCTGTGCCCTGAGGCCTTAAAATTGCTAACTCTTCTTTCTGTCAACGCTTTAATGGAAGATCGAATAGCTAACATGACCTTCCTGCATTGTGTTTCCCTTCTTCTCCTTGCAGATCAGCAACTGAGTTCAGAGTTACATATGTCAACATCAAGCAAGAGACCTACCAAATCTAAAGGTAAGGCCAAGCTCACAGAAGAAGAAATGAAGTATAAATATCAGAGGGTCAGATGCCCAAATCCCAGGCAGAGTGTGACCTAGATATCAGAGACTCAGAGCTCAGACACATTGATATGGAGGAGTTCTGGGCCGAACCCAAGAAGGTCATAAGAAGTCCATGGATGGACAAGTTGATGGGCGATCTGCTTGCACTTTGTTGGAGGAATCCCGATCGGTGCAAGTGAATAATGAATTTATGATGGTGGTAGCCCGATGCTACAATAAAGACACAAGATGTGTCCACAATGAGAAGGGTGAGGTTATAATCAACCTCACTGCCCGCCATTTTGAAATAATGCTCGGCATCCCTCACCACCGGCACTTTGTGGCCATAAGCTGGGAAGACTGCATCAAGGCCTGGGACGATAATGAAGATCGGTGCATGCGGTGATGAATGAAGTTTATCCGAAAAACAAAAAGGTGGTGACCGGTGGCTACAAGTCATTCATCGCAGATGACTTTTAGAGGAACTCGGCGACACAATTACATTCTGAGCGAGTCTTTGGGCTTCACGATGCCCATTATTTTCACAAGTGGATGCTGCGATATTTAGAAACAATGAACAAAAATGTGCCCGATCAACGCTTTGAGTGGGCGAAATCATAAGCGACACAATCTTGAGCAGCTACAATAACTTAACACAGCGGGAGGTTCTATATGAACTCCTACATGGTCTATCTTTGCGGCTTCAGAGAGAGATTATCCGGCTACGATGCGGTCTTTGGGTTTGGCCCAGTCAAGATTTATGAATACTATCGAGCAGAAGGTGGAAAATAGTATTCCCGACTCACAAAGATCAACGCGCCTTCTTCTATGGTATCATCTCGCCTCTTGAGGCCGAATATGACTCATGGTCACATGACCAAGAGTATTGTAGCAGCTACTGAGAAGTGGGGGGCCCTGTTCACTCAATTCCCCACATTCACCTATCTAAGGGCGGTTAACTTCTTGGGAGAACCAACTAAACTGCCAAGGTATGCCGGTCCCAAGTTAATCCTATTGGAGCTGTCGAGGTAGCTAATCACCTACCATGAGAAGTGTCTCAAGAGAAAGAAGGGTGGAACTCCTTTCCCCCTCACAGTGGGTAGGTATACGTGTCTCACTCACCACAAGGCGAAAGACATGTTTACAGAACTAGCGCTGCTGAATCTGAAACATAACTTCCCAGCAAGACCCACCTTTGACGAGAAATTATCTGCCTAGGGCCAAGCTCGACCCGATCCACATCCCTCAGATCGAAGATATCTACATCGACATATATCATGAGGTTGAGCTCAGGAGGAAGGATCATTCCCGCTTGGCCTTAGCAGAAATCATCCAGTACGGGGTGGCCATCGTCCCAAAAGGCTACCAAACTACTGAGCAAGAAGTGGATCAAGTGTATCTTGACACGAATGGGGACGATTGGCCTTTCGCGGTGATTGATAGAACCAAAGCTCCTCAAACAATCAAGGAGAGAGTCAAGGAAACTTTGCATGTAAAAGCGAGCATTTTGCCAAATGAATGGGCTCATCTACCGAAGTCGATTTCATGACCTCTCCATTGGGCAACGCACCTCCTCGAGTGAAATAGCAGCCAAAAGGCAAGGGAAAAGGAATAGAGGGTGAATCCAGTTCCACCCAAGAGGAAGCTCCTGAAAGTCCTCCTTCCGCTACACCCGAACAAGTTATAACTCTGGCTTCTCCAGAGAAAGAAACAACGGAAGATGTTCCGATAGGCACATCCACTCAGGATGTCGCCACTACTGCAAATATTGAGGTCCCTTCTGTCCCTTCTCCCTCTCCTCCTTCCCCTCCTCGAGTGACCCAAGCGACCATTCCTTCGGTCGTGTCCTCTCCCCCTTCTTCTACTGTTCCTCCTGCTTCTTCGTCCATCTTCTCTTCTCTCGTGGACCTGTCCCCCTCCATTTCTTCCCTCATCTCTGAGCTCCCTTCCCTTCCTATGTCTTCCTCCCCTGCAGTATCTCTTCCTCCCGTGAGCACTTCTTCGGCCTCCCTCTCGATGCCACCGCCACGTGTCTCCACGTTTTTCCCTTCTACTACCGCATTTGCCCCTTCTTTGTTTCTCGGTCATTCTCCCTAAGTCCAGCTTGGATCTCCCAACACCTAAGTCAACAGAAAAGGAAAGTTCCCATCGCACCGATGGACTTCTTCGTGATCCCATCAAAGGGGGCCAAGAAGCAAAATCCTATCACACGCTTCTCTCAAAGTGCTTCGGGAGAGAGGGTAATGGAGATCGCATACCCCAATGCTCGAAAGATAAAAAGATTGACAGATTACACAGTGACTCAAGTCACAACGTGGATGTCTTCGAAATCCTTCGAGGAGAGGCCCTATCTGCAGTTGACGCCCTTTACAAGAAGCTTCAAGAAGCAAAAGAAGAGAAAAGGCTACTGAAAGAGAAAAATAAACATCTACTTCACGCCTTATAGAAGATGGGCAGTGCACCTCCCACAACTGCCACCAAAACTCCCGAGCCTCTCGAGTCGGGATAAAATTAATGAATATGCAAAGATCGGCAAGAAGGGTATGGTAGTTTCTTGCCTGGAGGAGCCAGATCCTCAAGGATAGTGAACGAGTGATCGCCAAGTTCACTGATTTGTATTTGAACATCAACAAGGCGAACAAAGAACTCCAGGCATTAGCAGGACCCATATCCGAAGAGCTGGACCATCTAGGTGCGCAAAGATGAGACCTTTGAAAAATGTTATTTGTTCGAGTCAAACATCGGTCAAGTTCAGCGTTTTTGGTCACCCGGGGCCCTCGATAAAATCCTTTCCCTCTGGATTACCGGATCGATCAACTAGAATTTGTCCTCGAAAAGATTGATAAGGTAAAGGAAGAAGCCCTAAATGCAATGCATCGAGATGGAACAAATTGTTCTAAGGATGTCTTGAGTTACTTACTCCTTCTTTCGCCTTAAGGAAGGTTGATGAAACCATTCGGATCTTTAAGGAGATCGTTTCATAAGGTGGGGCGAGAGGTCACTTTTACGAGAATCCATCAATAACTGGTGGCTGTCGAGACTTCATTGGGTTCTTAATAGAAGCGAGAGAATGAATATTCCAAACTCCCGAGAGAAGCTCCTGAGGCGGCGGGAGACTTGCGAGGCTATCGGTGAGCGACCACGAGATCCTTCCCGGGATCGGCTAGAGCCCATGATCAGCAAGTTCATGGAATACCGTGCCCAATTCCACATCTCATCACGAGCAAGCGGAAAAAAAGTAGGATACCCCCTTTCATCGCGGGACGACGGACGATGAATAATTTCTCTCTCTTCTTGACTTTCTTTTTGTAAATGTCTAAAGTATGTTGGCATAAATGATGACATCATCCATGTTGCACCATGGGATGATGTCATCCATCAAGTTGTCAAAAGTCAACATGACTTTGAGATATTTGGTAGATATTATGTAAATAGGTGGTTGGTTCCTTTTTGCCTTCCCTCTTCTCCTTCTTCTATAAATACTCGAATACTTGTTGCATTTGTGTGTGGATATCTTTTAGATGAAAAAATAGAAGTAGGGAGAAAAGGCTTTGTACTTTTTGCAATGAAGAAAATATTAATACAAATATTAAGACTTTGTCTTTGAATATGTGTGTTATGGGCGATTGATCTTTCTTATGTCGGATCTATGTGTTTATTCTGTTGAAGCTATCTCTACCTTTTTGTCATTTATTCATCGTATTGCTTTATTCGTTTATGCAAGTAGGTTTGGCTCTGTTTACTACCAATCCCAAAACATAAACCTTCCGACCTTTCTGCTTTGGAATTCATTTCTTTTCTCCTTTCGGATCTAATCTTTCTTCATCCCCTGCTTCCTTCCTTTCTTTTCGTAGTTGGAAATACCCCTCTACCGGGATGAGATCCCAAAACCCCGAAGGCGAGAATGTTGTGAGACTTGCATGCATTCTGCTTTGGTAGAATAACAATAAACCAGTTTCGCTTTTCTTTGACTCAAAGAGGGTTATGCCCCGCTGTTGTTGGCTCAAATACATCCATAAATCTTCCCAGTGACATGATTTTGAACCAACGGGATGAACCATAGAAATTGAGGTTAGGTTTTACCCATTATGGCATGCAAAATATTCTCATCGATAAATATTCATATTTTAGCACACATAACCATTTTCCTAGTAGGATTATCATCTTTGCAACACCTAAAATTGATTACGAGATGCCGAAAAGGGTCAAGGAGGTTTGACATTTTTTTGTAAATTTTTCATTATAGCTTTTAGATATTTTTAACCATTCTACCAAAAAAATATTTCCTTCAAATTTGCGATGTTCAATATATTTGTCTATAACTATAATTCTCTAGTATTTCTAAGTATTTATATTTTTTAATGCATTCTCATTAATCCCTATTCTTTCTAAGATCTAGATTAGCCCATTAATTTCTATAATCAAGTGTTTTCTAATGATTTACTTTTGATTATTCCTAATTACATTCATAAGATATGGTTATTAATGTGCATTTTTAAGCCAAACACCACATTCCACACTTTAATATAATAATTACAATTTATTTTTATGTGTAAATATGAATTATGGATTATAAATATAGGAATATAGTAAATGCGTAGATCTTAACCATGCCAAGATTAAATATGAAAAGCATACTCTCTTGAAAGCTAGATAAAGTATGTGAAGATTAGATTTTATAGATATTGTGTTGATTTACTAGATGAGACAAATTGAAATTAGTACGAGAGTGTGGAGGAAGGTTGTGTAGAGTATGGTTGAACTATCCTACAAAAATATGGGAGTCCATATTTAAGAGGAGTAAGAAGTCACCTATCTAATGAAAAGTCACTCGAATGGATTTATATTTTGTGGAAATGTTTTCTTATGTAGGTATAGTTGAATCTCTTGTTGGCACTATGATACCTTGTTTCTATAAATTTCCTTCCTATTTTTATAATTTTGTGATCGTAGTTGTGTAGTAGATTAGGGCCTCTTCTTCTTCAAATCTTAGCTTTCCTCTTTGAAGAAATTTTAATGGTTTATTTTATTATATTTAGTTACCCACACGATATTTACGAGATATAATTTAAAGAAGTATCAAAACCTCATATTTAGCCACCCAATGGATGTAAGCATGATGTGCATACCAATGTGTTTTGGAAATGAAGACCTAACAACACTCAAAAATTAAATTTGATGTAGGATAGAGAATTTTAAAATGGCCTAGGGTATTTTTATCGGATGTATGCAAATTTAGTGGTGGTTGATGTGCTTGAGAGTTTGATATAGCAATATTGTTATTTGTTTGATCTTAGGTGTCCCCATAAATGTGAGATAAGAGGCCCTTTGAATGGGTATGGTAAGTATGATTCTATAGGTCACCATTGAAAAATATTTTCCCACTAAATTAACACTAAGTTGGATAAGATGCCATGATTTTATTTGAAATACTGACCATTAATAATATGGAGGATGAAGTTGGTAGATTAAGACAAATCCACACAAATGACTTTGTCTACCATGGCTAAATGCATTCATGTAAGATGTAATTTACATTATGTTAATTGGAAATGGTGTCCAAATCTTTGAAGATATGTTTTATACTCAATAAATAGGTTTTTAACTATACGATCATGATTTATAGGTGTGAGCTAGTGTTCATGAGTTCTAAATGAGAAAGACATGTTTAGTTAGTCATTTTAGTGCACAATTATTAAAGGGATGAGATAAATACTAAGGAATAATTTCATATGTCATTTGTGTAAATTTAGGTATATACATTTTCCCACATTTTAAACTAATAATAAAAAATAAATTGATTAAAATAAATATTACGTTAAATGTAAACCTCTCATAAGTAAAGGGCATGTGTGAAACTAAAATGTCTATGTTCCCTTCTTCTTTTTGTTTTCTCAAACATGTAAACATGTATGTTAGATACAAAAGTGTATTGAATTCGACTGCAAAGATGCTTATACCAAATCAATAAACAAACATAAACTTAAACCATTGTGAAGTATAAGTCATGAAACATGTAGACATGTTAGCCCTTGGTTTCATATATGAGGGAAGATAAATCCAAACATAAAAGAACTATACTATACTATGAATATCACTATGTGAATCCATCTCTAACAATTTTCCTTTCTAAATGAATTATTTCTCTAATAATTGATCCAACTAAGTGAACCTCTCGGCTCTTTTGATTATACATCTTAAGATAATTATTTCTCTAGAAATTTATCTTGCTAATTGAGTATAAGTAAATGTTGTAAAGTAATGTATCAAAATAACTTTGATCATATCAGCATATTGTGTCATCGGACGCACTATATCTATAATTTAGATGATTATGTGATAAAAGACCCTTAATATGCATCTCTTTTGAGATGAGGGATGTTGTAAAGGATCTCTAAGCTTAAAAGACAATATTACTCGTGTAAAATTAGATAAACACATCAACTTGATTATTTGAATCAATATTAGTGTGTCAAATATAATGATAAAATGTGTATAATATGTAATATAGATGTAGTTGTAAGTATAAATATGCTTTGAAATTTGTAATATTAAATAATTGTAAGTCGGGCAATATATATCACTAAAATAGTGAAAAAAGAAATGATAGTGTTTTTTTATAGATAAGTAAGCACATGTAATTCGTAGAGATCTTAAAATAAAATAATTTTAAGCACAAATGTCTATGTATCATCAAAAGAGTGAAACATGTCATGAAAGTGCTCTAGATATATTCAAAAAGATAACATAACTATGATAGGATGAGTAACATTATCTCTATGTAGGACTCAATACCTAATAATTCCATAGTGATCTAGAATATGACATGGAACACCTTAACATGTTAGTCCTTTCATAAAAATACATTACGATAAGATGTGATGGACTTGATTAGTGTTATTTGTTAGTTTTTATGTACAAGAGAAAGCATGTAAAGAGTAGTCATATAAAGCCAAACTTGTAATAACAAATTATATGATCATGAAGTAGAGTAAACAATATTCCCAGAGAAACATATGAGAAAAAGTGATCATAATTGATTCAAATAAAATTATAATATTGAATGATGGGGTAATATCCCAATTAGGTTAGGCATGTAGAATATACAATAAGATATTATGAATAAATATAGTGGTATTTAGATTTGATAGAACACATAAATGAAACAAATACAAATTGTATGAAAAAATGTTGTGTGTTGGAGTTGGAATACCCTTATTGGCCAACCCTCTTTGTTGATTTTGACTAAGTGTTGTACTTTATTTATATTCAATATCACTCTTATAAAAATAGTTTTAAAAAATGCCGTAGAAAAACTTGACCAAAAAAATTCTTCAATCTCTCCACATGATCCTTCTCATGGCTAATCCATTTCTCTCCCATCATGGATCAATGACCACCATTTTATTTGATACCACTTTTATGACATAACATAGGATAAATTATGGAAGAATTAATATATTTATTTTAATTTAAATAAATTTTATACAACATGGTATAATGACTAGAATAATATTTCTATCAAATTCTTTTAAGAATCTCCTAAATTTATATAAGCTTGCATGGGATTTTTGTCTATGGTACTCAACCAACTTACAATTCCAATTACCCTACCCATCTGCAACTAACCTATTAAGTAATTAAATTGTAAAATTAATTAATTAACTACTAACTTTTATTTACTAAAGGATTGTATCTAATGAGATAAATGCCCCATATACATTAATAACGTAAAAAATAATCTTTGGATCAAGTGACCCAATATTGAACATCCTTTGATTTTGATCACACCTATACCCAAAATTTTCCTTTATTTTTCATTTCATTCTTTTTCTTATCCATTTCCTTGGTATAGATTTCTTAATATTTCACACTAAATTATGTTGTGATAGCCACTTATACTATTTTAATATGTCCATGCCTGACCATTATCTTTACCATCATGACTTATTTTAGCATTAGGGGTATTATTACTTTTCTTCACTATATTTCTAATTAATTATCCTTTCTTTTACAATTTCTTAAGCCTTACCCATGGTTTAGCTTTCTTTTACCTCATCGCTAAAGCCTACATAAAATACCAAGTGACAACAAAACACTTGTATGAGAGAATATTGTGTCTAAGTGCACATAGACATGATATTGTTTCTATATAAATGAAGAATCATCCTTATTTATTTTTCTTTCTCTAGATCTTATTTATTATTATTCTTCTTAGTTACTCAATTTCACTTATTGGTCTTTGTCTCATGAAATTATTTTTCCTTGTTCTTTTTCACATATACTACATGTTTCCAATTCACTTAGCTTGCTCTTTTTATTTATTATACTTAGTGATGTCAAGACATATATTATTCCCACATATTTGTTCATTATTACATGTTCACTTATCCCTATCATGCATACAATGGAGAATTAACATAATTTCATATGTTATCCTTGATTTTATCTTTTCCCATTTTGGGAAAATTACATCTTGTATAATTTGATTAAATCTTTCCCATCTTGGGACATATCCCTCCTATGGTTTGATTATTTTATCCTACCATATTATGGGGGCAATTGTATTGGTTTTTCATTTTCCATTTACTATAACCCTCTTTTCCTCCTTTCTACATATTTTATCCCTCTAATTCTATTTTGGAACTTCCGAGGTCTTGATCACTTCCATGGAATATTGACCAAGGTTGTGCCTCTTTTAGTTAGCGATATCACCTATAATGAGTTGTTATGTGGAAATATTATCTTTATTTGAAATAATCAAGTATTTAAATACATAGGTGTATTAGTGCATATAAAAAGAATAACAAGAGACAAGAGACAAAAGACAAGAAAAAACTACACATTGATATATTTCATTTTCAAAGTAGAGTGATATTGAAGAGCATAATCTATTCTAGTCATGAAGCATACTTCCCATAACAAAAACCTAGCACAAACATTTGTAGAATTATGCCAATAATAGTTGTTGCATGTACCGAAAGATAAGGGTTGGACATTTACATATAGATAACTAATTGTTGATTTGCATCGATTGCTTCTCGAGATTTTGTTGAATAAAAAGGGGCCTAGTACTAATAAAGGGACAACATAGGCCATCTTAATGCCCCATACCCCATTTTCAATGTGTTTTTGCAAGTAGTTGATTGCATATAAGGGTTCCTAGAAACATATTAATTCATGGTGAACTAGATAAACTAAGACAAGATTTCACACATGATGGAACACAAAACACAAATTTGTCAAGTCAAATCTAAATTTGTACATGACATATATAACCATTATTGTCCTACCAAAATTTTGGCATTGTCTCCTAAAAATGGTCAAGGGGTTTTGATTTTGATCCCAAAGTTGTTCACGTTAAGTTCTATACATTGTTTTCATGGATAAACCATCTTCACTTCATTTACATTCACTTTTTTCAACATATTTATGAATCACCCTAATTCTCCACTCTTTCCATATATTTAATTATTTTAATAAGTTTCCAACTATTTTTATATATTTTTAATAATATTAGCTCCCTTATTCTCTATAATAAATTTTGTATTATTGATTTACATATAATTATACCTAATTACATTTTTAGATATGACTCTTTAATTGACACATGTATATTTAAAACAACTTTCCACTACTAAACACTTATATTTCTATTTTAATGGAAAATATTTAATGCAAGATTAATTCCCTCCCATCTACTATTTTTGTTTTATACATAATATGCTATTATATTAAGAGAACCATTCACATGTTAGTGGACCACCAATATTAGGGCTCCCAATATGTTCCTAAGTAAGGATAGGTGCAAGGTGCAAGGTGCAAGGTGCAAGGTGCAAGGTGCGAGGTGCAAGGTACAAGGTACAAGGTGCGATGATATATATTAGGACCTATCAACTAGCTAGTTCAAATTTGAGTCGGGTGCAAGATGAGGTGCAATGATAGGTCTTGGGACTGTCAATTAGCTAATTAATATTTGAGTATGATACTCTTTAAAATCGCTCCTCCAAAACATTATATATGTACTAAAATTTCATATATAATACAAAATAAAATTAAATTTAATAGAAATTTCTCTACACTAGAAAATAAAATTTGGTGATAGTTTTGAAAAGTTTTATACAAGGATTTCCTAAAAATTGGGAAGTGGGAGTCTTCTTCTTTTAGAATCGTAGACTAGGACTTAAAAATTGAAGCCTTTTCTTACGTGTGGTCATCCTAGATTTTAAGCGAGCGTTGTGGACAATCATGCAAGAAGTAATCGTGTTAGAAACCTGAGTGGGGATTGTTTCTCACGTGCTAAAGTGGATACATCCCCCTCATGGTACTTATACCAAAGAATTTCATTAATTGAGAGCGGGAGAGAGAAAATTGAGAGGAATTTAGGAAGGATGTGGCCCTGTGGGGACCGGGGATGCGTTCGTATCCAACGCAAGATGATTTAGGTGACGAAAAAGTGAGACGGGTGGGCCAAAGGCGGAGTGGGGAAGGAAGAAAAAGGTAGTGTTATACAACACTAAAATATTTCCAAAATGACGTCGGCTATAGGACGTTCGGAAATGATGAATAGGTGGAGGAAAAAATTGGCAGGGTAGGGCTTTGATTGACGTGTACTTCGATCGAAATTTGAGGTTGGTAACCCGTGAAAATAACGGTCGGATTGATTTTCGAATATTCATAAAGAGGGAGACGAGGACGGAGATTTCTTGACGCGTGGTGTGGAGAGTAAAAACCAGGGATTTCGTGGCGGACAGCTGTTATTCACCGAGTTGGTCCGGGCAATAGCAAATGAGGAAAGTTAGCGTAGGGTGAGGAGAGGTTAAGGGAAGTTACAGCTGCCAGAAGAAGAACAGTGATAGCATTGAGAATCACCTGCCCTGTCGGCCGAGAAAGGGGCAGCGTGGCCACCACAAGCCCGACCCCTCCCTCGGTAGTCGCGTCAGCATATGCCATGCCCATGGGTGACATGTGTACTGTAGATGACGATTGATTTTATTTTCTCCATAAAAACTCTGGGTCGCTTCTTGGGATGTCCGTATTGGAGGGTCCTTCGCTCCTTTGTACAGTGCCACAGTTCCACTTCTGGTAGATGGCCGGGCCCCTTTCACGGCCACGGCATCATTTGGTTGGTGCCGTCCTCCTAAGCGGTATAATCAGTGTTGGTTAAGGTCTGGAGGCGTTGATCGAGGACGGTTACTTAATTTATTTGGGTTTCTTTGTTTGGGTTGGGGTGTCAGAAAGTTAGGGTTTTTATTGTTTTGGGCACGAGAAAGCGACACTAAAATTAGATCCCCACGTGAAGGCTGGGACATGGGCATTATTGGGCTCCAATGAGGGGGTGGGATTGATTGAAATGGTGGGGAAGTGCGGTATTAGTTAAGTGTGATTTAGTGGGCATGACAAGGGTGATAGATTCGTGCCGTCCCTTCAAGTTGCCAATATTAGATTGTCAGAGGGAATTAGCGGGAGAAGATGGAGAAGGATTTAGCACTATTCGCAGTGGCAGTGGCAGCGGCAGTGCCACCACCACTTTGGCGAATCGCTGGCTTGGCGAGACACATTATTATTAGGCGATGAAGAAGCATTTGCGTTGAATTGCTGCAAGGCTGACATGCATGGACCCTCCCCGCATGCCTCTTGACAGTCGGGGAAGAGAACCTGCAAAATAATAATAATCATATTGCACTTCATGTGTCTCGTCAATGCGGGAATTTGAGCCCTCTCTTAAACCCCACCGAGACGGGCGACGAGGAGGTGGCCCAGGGCTGCACCAGCCGATCGTCTTCCATGGATAACAACAACAACAACAACAACAACACCCCGATACAGAATTCCAGGGACGAATATTCCGATCAGCAGCAGCATTACAGAGATTTGAGCAGCAAGGAGCAGGGCAGCGAGGGCGTCACGGACGAAGCAGATAATAACAAAAATAATGGTTGCAGGCCGCACAAAGCGCTGAGATTGTTCGGCTTTGAGCTGAGACAGATGCCAGACAAAGAGGAGGAACAGGAGGACGGCGATGACGACGACGGAGACAGGTCCAGTGCGGCTCAGGCGGCTACGGAGAGCGGCAGTAATTCGGCCTCGGAGAGCCGAAAGTTCGAATGCCAATTCTGTTGCAGAGAGTTTGCGAACTCGCAGGCGCTGGGCGGGCACCAGAACGCGCACAAGAAGGAACGCCAGCAAGCAAAGCGGGCACAGATTCAGGCAAACCGCAGCGCCGCTGCGGCAGCGGCGGCTGCCCAAGCGTGCGCCGCTGCGAACCAGGCGGGGAACGGATTCTACGGCATGCACAATCGCCTATCCGGCTCGGCACTTCTTACCCAGCACTCGGCACGTATGACAGCAGACATGGCGCCCTGCGCTCCCCGTTTCAACACTCCGCTTCCTCACATACTCCGTTACCAGCAGCCGCCACCGCAGCCGCAGCAGGCCGTCTTCGGGTCGCCCCTTACACCGACCCGTTCCGGAGCAATTCGCCCTTCGTGGTTTTACGTTCCGCCGCAGCCCGCGCAGTACGGTTTTTCTTCCTTATCGCCAGTTTACGGGGACTTTTCTGGGTCAAGCATTTATTCCCCCTCGTTCCCGTCGGTTCCAGCAATGCAGCCGGCCATAGAGACCAGATATATGCAACCCCAGCCCGTCGCTTTGCCTCAGGAATATGAAGCCGGCGCAAGATTTTGTCAGCCCGGAGGTACCAAGGTCGAAACCGGAGAGACGCATCGACCTCATTCTAGAGTGGATTTTAACGGGTTGGATCTCCAGTTAGGTCTCGGTCCGGCGAGATCGTAATTCGTGTAAATGGTGGTGTTCGTTGTGTCTCTCCTTCGCTGCCGCCCTCGACTGTAAATGAGGTGGGTTGCACACATGCCTCTCCCCAATTCAAAAGTTTTTGATGGTTCTTTTGGGCGCTTACTTAAAATGCTTGTTTTTTGGTTTCCACAATTTTGATCTGCTTATTTTTGTAATTTCGCATAAATCAGTACTTTGATGAAGAGGATTTACAATTCGTCAGAGTTTGTATGAAAGAGTTACAGATCTGCTTCGGCTTCCTTTTCTTTGAAGAAGCAATAAATTAAGGTTTTAGCATTCGATTTTTATGGCTAGAAAACCTGCCGAATGCTCTCTGGACATCATAATACCTCGTAACCGCTTCCCTTGTTTCCACATATAGGGTACAGAAGACATAATTAGCAACAGTACCGCTCTCTGCCATTGTAATGCCTTTCTGGCCACCTCTCCTTTTTCTCGTCTTTCTCATTTTTTACGAGTATCTTTTTCCTAATGTCTCGCTTAGGGGTCCCATACAAGGGCACCATCCATCTTTTTAGGTTGCAAATAGTAAAAATTTAGGATTTCAGTTAATTTTGTACTCTTTTTAATAAATAGTTAATAGTATTTATTTTATAAATACCTAAAATTTAGAAGCACATGGGATCATTTCTATGGAAAAAAAAACAAACTCTTAAAATTTAGTTGCAATATGTATTTATAAATTTGTGGGTTTGTCTAGGAGCACTACCTTAGTATGTTTTTAATTAACCTCTTTTTTTTTGGTATTGTCTTCCCTTGTCTCACATGCCAAAGTGGTGTAGAAATAACTCGAGTTCATGTGCAATCTTACATCAATAAAAATAATGTTATATTGTAGATTTTTATCTATTAATAAATATATATTCTTTTATGTGATTGTTGTCATTTTTTTTTTAAAGTATGTGGGAATGTTGTGCATACATACAACTCTTCAAAAGTTGGCATAACCAATATCCAATGACAAAAGTAGAAAATACGGTTTAAGAGTGGAAGGTCTCATGCTAGCTAAAGATTGTTCAATAGTCATCAACGAATCATCGCATCATGAATATATACTTCTTTAGATATGCAAAGGTAATAAGCTTTATTGCGGAACTAAAAATGGAGCAGGATGATTGAAAGTATGATGAATAATCGTGAATCTTCAAAATTTGTGTGGCAACGTTGAAGCTATTGTTAAAGGTTCTCATTAGAAGGGGAGACTTACCTTGACTATTGAATCCACATGAGAAGCTCGCAAGGTCGTTGGACTACCACACTCTTGCAATTGGATATACAAAAATTCTCCCATAATAATGCACAAGGTATTTGGATGGTGCAAATGGTAGGATCACCTAGTTGATATCTCTTAGATCATGAATGATCTAGTCGATAATAATTTGATATAATCATATTACGCTAATTGAGATGACATTAATTTACATTGAGTTCATATATTATATGATTCATGTGGATCTTATCTTTCATTTAAGATTTGGAACGCATTGAAAACGTTTATGGGTATGATACATTAAGGTCTAATATTATAAGTAGTTGATTGTGTATATATACAAACACATCACTACATGCGTAGAAGGTATTTAACAAAAGAAGGCGAGAGTCAAAAAGTTTGAATTTGGATTTTGTGAAATGGTTGAAAAATATCATGAGAAAATAGTCTAGTGTGGTTGCAAGCAAATAAAATACTCATGCACGGGTCAACTATCAAGGTTAAATAATGCATAACAACACTCCAATCTTTGAGTAATTGCAATCCAACGAGCATTGTGTGAATTTTGATGTAGTAAGATAGAATTGGAAAAGTGAGTATAAACTTCCTATTAGTGATTAATAAAGGTATTGTTATATATATATATATATATATATATATATATATATATATATATATATATATATATATATATATATATATGCATGTTATTTGTTAAAGCTACATAAGATAAGGAATCCCTTATTAGGACCCTTAATAATAGTGACCACATAATATGGTATCAAAGCGAGGCATAACTCTAAGAATGAGGAAGCGGAGAAATGAAGTTCTCCATGTTTACAAAGTGAAAAAAAGATGAAGTGATGTAAAAGCATTGTGTGCCTTTTGTAGGTTTGCAAAGAAGTACAATAGTATTTTTTTTTCTAAAGAAGACAGATGATGCCAAGAAGAGAAGGGAAAAGAAGCTAATTAATCAAAAATGTGGTGGAAGGTTTTATGAGATCGTGAAATTTTGCAAAGAAGATACAATTGACTTTAATGGAGGAAGATAAAATAAGAAAACCTTTCAATGGGGTGATGTAAGTGATGTGAAAGAAGAAACAAAAGGAATTATTGATGTAATATCTACGATAAAATACTTCTAACAAATCTCAATATTTCTATCAAATCCTATGGCAACATTATTGATAAAATTAACTTTTATAACAACATAAATAATATGATTTTTATAAATAAAAACAACAAACCATAATGCATAAAAATTAGTGTTTTATGTAATTATTTCCAATCAACTACAACAAAAATACTAGTGACTAAATACAATTTTCGGGGATGAAGTAGCAAAACACGTGCACCACGAATGACCACTACAACCCCTAAATGGAATTACCTAGTTGAATAGTTAGGATTTCATCCTTAAATAAATATGAAAATAAGGGATTCCGTCCTCTATTGTTGTTGCATAAAGCGGAAGCTACTTACGAAAAAGAAAAAACTCATTAATTTCCAAGATGTATTTACAATGATCCCCATATCTGCCTTTATAACTTTCCTTCCTTCTTCCAAAATGTGCACCCCATTCTTGATTACATGCATGCTCCCAAAAATTATTATATAATGAATTTATTCCCCTTAAGTTGGTGCCCCATCCTATTAATAGGAATATACAAAATTAAAGGTTTGATCTTCACTTCATCCTAAAAATAGGATCTTTCCCTCATGTAACCCATTCTATACGTGATGCCCCATTATAGAATGCTTTATTTAATTAGAAACTTTGAATTAAGTGCCTAATAATAGAAGTACATCTTTCTATTATTATTTTATTCTATTTCAACTATTTAAATATAGATTAAGTGTCCCTTTTCCAAATTAAATATAATAATACCCTTCGACCACTTAATTAATTTATTTTGCCTCCTTTAATCAACCCTTAGCCTACGGAAAATAATAAAAATAGGCTTCAAGTATCCAAAATAAATTAATTTGAAAATGGGACATTATAATCCGCTCTTCCCAAAATTGCTTTCCCTCAAGCAATGTCATTCCTAATCACCTTGCCCGATGCAGGATCCAAATCCATCTTGGGAATTTACAATTTTGAAAACTTGGAGCTGCTTTGGATTTTGTTGGATCTCTTTGATATGATTAGGAAAAATTGCACTAAGTGATTTTTTTTTAATATCCTCAATAAAAGAGTCTAAAGTAGTGGGATCATGCATCAACTAGGATATGAAAAGTGTGTTAATAGTAGTAATACCCTCCATTCGCTAGCTAAAGCGATGTTGTAACTTTGTTAGCGATCATGTGGATTACCACCTTTTCCCATCGACTTAAAATTCAAGTCCATATTATGAAAGTTTTTGATGAATTCCCCCAATGAATGCAGCCATTCCACTCTAGAACTAGGTCAATATATTTCAAACCAATAACATAAAAATCATCACTCATATGATGGTCATCCAATGTGAAGCTAAGTTGTTCAACCTTTTTAAGGAAAGGTATAGTAAAAGCCATCAACTATAATGATGCTAAACTGTGTTACATCATTTGTCTCCAAATCTTTCCTATTCACCAATCCTTCATTTATATCAATACTATAATGTTTTTCCCAAGAAGGAATCCACTAACCCTAAAAGGGTCGATATTATGTATATTTGTAAGTGTGACAAGAGTGCTTCCTACAACCTCTTGTTCTTTTGAATCTTCATCCGATATCATTTCTATGTAATGCATTTGTCCCTTTGGAAGGCACATATGACTCGGTCCCTATGGATCCCTACAAGTGAAGCATAGTTTCTTATGCCTGAGTTCATTTCTAGTTTCATCCTCTTTTGTCTATATCTGCTTTCATTGGTGTTACCCTGGCTATCCCAAAAAAAGATGTTTTGGTTGCTTAGATGGTATTTTCCTAAGGTGACCCAAACTGTTATTTTTCTTCTGCTAAAAAAGTAGTTATTTGTTGTCCTATAGGAATAAATTTCCCTTTAAGGGGTTTTATTTCCAAATCTAAAGCCTTTTTGATGGCTCCTTATAGAGAGGTTAATTTGAAACCTTTCACTAAAACACTAAGAGATTCAATTAACAATTCCATCATCAAAAAAACTAATCTCCTCTTTGCCACATTAGGTGCCATCATAAAAATATTATGAAATTCAATCGCATAAGAACTTATTGAATATAGTTGTTTGAGTTAAGCTTATTCCCTAGAAATAATTTTTGGATCCACTTTGTAAAATATCTCTATCAACCTATCCTGAAATCAATATGAGTGGATGTGATTGTGTCCATTTGTGATTAACCCATAGTACAAATACTCATGTGCTATACCTTCTAGATGGAGGGTTATAAATTTGATGACTTATTCTTCCATCACTATCTTGAGTGATAAGAAGGTATCAACTTTTATATCCATGGACGAGTTGTACTCTACCATATCCATCCAAAGTAGGGAGTGACAACTTCCTAATTCCTGGTACATGTTTCTTTGATTAGCTTGTGGTATAGGATCAAATTTTAGTACACTCATTTTATTCAAATCGATGAAATTAGTGAGCGATATATCCTCTCTAATCTCACTTGGAAGTAACTTGTAATCCTCATAAGCTGGTAGAAATATAATCTAATATAGATGAATGAGGTTTACTACTGGAATTACTTCCTCCCAATGAAGGAAATTAGGTTGTATGGCCCTTGTAATAGAACTAGTGACCGTCCTTTGAGTGTGCTAGTTGTGATTAACTCTGAAGAGCTTACCTTTCCATTTGGAACCCTTTACACATTCGTGCCCTGTATAACTTGGATTAAAAACCCATCATATTAGCTAACTTGACCTATTCCTAAACAAGCCTATCAAAATGTGCATCTTTGGGTGCCCTTTTTCCATGACTTTTGGTTGTTATGTAGCTTTATTGTTCTCCCTTCTGTTGTTACCTAATTTCTCTATCACTAACTGCATGAAGTTCAAAGCTACATTTATTTTAATTCCATTCCACATGATGTGAGGAAATTCTCTACGATACCACTATGTAATATCAATGAAAAAAACTTCTATCAAATATAGATATTTTAGTTAAATCCAAGGGCGTAGTAATATTGATAAAATTGAATTTTATAAAATAGAGATAATCTGGATTTTTAAAATAAAAACAAACCATAATGCGTAAAAATAAGTCTTTGATTTAATTATTTCCAACCAAGCTAAGATAAAAATACCGGTGACTAAATACATTTGTTTGGAGATGAAGCGCGAGAACATTTGTACCTTGAATGACCACGCATGACCCCTAGATGAAATTTCCTAGCTAAGAAGTGAGGTATTCCATCCTCAAATCCATATATAAATGAGGGATTTCATCCTCTATTGCTATTACATAAGCATAAAATACTTGCAAACAAAGAAAATAACTCATAAATTTCTAAGATGTATTTACAATAATCCCCAAATATGCCTTTATAACTTCCCTTCCTTCTTCCAAAGTGGACGCCCCCTTTTGGATTACATGCACGATCCCAAAAATGATTAAATAATGACTTTATTCCCCTCAAGTAAAGCGCACCATCATATTAATAGGAATATGTAAAATTAAAGGAGTTGATCTTCACTTTATCCTAAAAATAGGATTTGTTCCACATGGAACCAAATCTATATTAGCACCCCATTATAGAATGCTTTATTTAATTAGAAACTTTGAATTTGGTGCACGATAATAGAAGTAATATTGATAAAATTAACTTTTATAAAATAGAGATAATTTGGATTTTAAAATAAAAAAACAAACCATAATGCGTAAAAATCAGTCTTTGATTTAATTATTTCCAACCACCTAAGATAAAAATACCAAGTGACTAAATACATTTGTTTGGAGATGAACTGGCAGAACATTTGTACCTTGAATGACCACTGCAACCCCGGATGAAATTTCCTAGCTAAGAAGTGAGGTATTCCATCCTCAAATCCATATATAAATGAGGGATTTCATCCTCTATTGCTATTGCATAAGCATAAAATACTTGCAAACAAAGAAAATAACTCATAAATTTCTAAGATGTATTTACAATAATCCCCAAATATGCCTTTATAACTTCCCTTCCTTCTTCCAAAGTGGACGCCCCCTTTTGGATTACATGCACTATCCCAAAAATGATTAAATAATGACTTTATTCCCCTCAAGTAGGCGCGCCATCATATTAATAGGAATATGTAAAATTAAAGGATTGATCTTCACTTTATCCTAAAAATAGGATTTGTTCCACATGGAACCAAATCTATATTTAGCACCCCATTATAGAATGCTTTATTTAATTAGAAACTTTGAATTCGGTGCCTAATAATAGAAGTACATATTTCTATTATTATTTTATTCTATGTCAACTATTTAAATATAATTTATGTGTAAATTTTATAAATTAAATATAATAATAGCCTTGGAAAACCTAATTAATTTATTTCCTTAATCATCCCTTAACCTACGGAAAATAATAAAATTAGGCTTCAAGTATATAGAATTAATTAATTCGATAAGTGGACATCACAATTGAAGACCAAATGTAAGAAGGAGGTCCAAGTGCATGGATAATTGGATGGAAGAGACAAGAGGATTCTCAAAGCCATGTCAAAAATCCTAAGAGAATTACAAATGGAGGTTCCCTATTTTTAAGGAAACTAAATGCAAAAGACCAAATTGATTGGCTCAAATATATCGAATAATGTTCTTAATTTGATAAAGTTGTGCATGAGTGCAAGGCGAAGATCATGCATAACAAATTGAAAGGTCATGTGAAAATGTGGTGGAAAGAAGTTTAGATAGAGCATAATAGGAAGAGTTAGGAAAATTTTACCCAATTAGAGTAGATGGTTTTGAAGTTGAAAGAGAAATTTTATTTGGTAGTTACTAGTTGGATTTTCTAAAGAAGTTGTACACTTTGTGACAAAGTTTTATAGAATACAATGAAGAATTCTATAATCTCACAATTTTATTTGATCAAAATGAAATGGATTAGGATATTTAAGAACAATACATCAATGGATTACAATGGTAAATGAAGATTAGATCAACATAGAAAATATGTAGAGAGTGGAAAAGTCATACTAATTTTTCTTGAAAGCATAATAGAAGTTGACATATAGCTGAACCATTGTAAAAGGTTAAATGAAACATTTTTAGTGGAAGAGAAGAAACTACATGTGAGAAAATTTATGAGGAAGGAACAAGAATTTATAAGGACAAAAAACCATAAGAGCCACTTTGGAGAGAGAGGGAGAGGTTAAGGTGGAATATTTAGCGAAACATGTTTTCATTATGGCAAGATAGTACATTGGGCTTTCTTCTTTCCACATGCATGAAAGGAGGATATAAAGTGGAAGGATGCAAATGTGAATTTAGAACAAGCTACTAAATAGGGTGAAGCATCAAACCATCACATAAATGAACCCGAGAAAGGAGAATTTTACTTATAGAAACATAGGATTGGATGTTATTGAGAAGATACAAATAATGTGGATAGGAAGGTGGCATATTTTTTTACAAAATACACTAGACAAGAGGAAGATGTTGTGTAGAGGTGGTTGATAGTATATCACAAATAATTTGGTGTCTATGGAGACGAGGTGGAAGTTGGAATTGGAACACAAAAACCATCTAAATACTTATAGAGTAACTTGGTTAGTAGAGGAATACGATAGCATTGTGTGAGAGAAATACAATGTAAAGATGAAAATTGGCTAATTCACTAAGAGATTAATTGTGATATCTAAATGATAGATGCATGCCATGTATTATTGGAGATATGTAATATTTAATATGACATGTTATTTTATGGGAGAATGAATACAATGAGATTTTGCATGAATGTATGAAGTAAAATTATGAAACCTATAAGGATAAAGAGGACATAGTATCTCACTAATTTTTTTGGGTTGTATAAATAAGGGGCATATTGTGGGGATGAAAAGGAATAACATGCACATTATCACAATAGGGTTTTACACAAATAGAGTAATATGATTGTGCACATAATGTACTATATCACATAGATAAGAGTAAGTGGGGATAAAAATTAATAAATATTATATTGTGGAAGACATAAGTAGAGATTTTCACAAGAGAAAATAGTATGGAGAATAAAAGAGGATCCCATGAAGATAGAGGATGTTAGCCTAAGAAAGACATGAATGTGGGTGTCGAGGTACAAAATTCATTTTGGCGAAGGATTTTGGGACATTCCTAATTGATGCTAAATAATTTTAATATGGGGAGTAATTGTTAGTGTGTAGGAATGCAAAGGCATAATCAAAATGTGGAATTGGTGGGTGTACCACTCATCCTACTTATATGACACCTTTCTCACTCATTTTCTTACATGGGGTGTATGATGCAAAACAATCTAGGTTCACAAGCAAACTTGCATTAACCAAAAATAGTTAGAGTAGAATTCATGTTTGTATATATCTTCTTGTGTGAAATATTAATAGAATGCACTAAGATGGTCAACGGTATATGAAAAACTCTTGTGAAGTTAGTAAAATTAACATCCGTAGTGTAGAGTAGAAAAGGTGGTATTTGGATATAAGGTCTTGCATAGAATGAAGAATGTTCGATAGGTATCACATAATCCCCACATCATGAATATACACTTTAGATAATGAAAAGATAATAAGCCTTAGTGTAAAACCAAAACATGACACAAATGACTATAAGTATGGCATAATATTGGGAACCCTCAAAATGTGTACAACAAAACTAAAAGAATTTCCAAATATTCAAGTTAGAAGGGGATACTTACATTGATATTGTTCATACGCATGAGAAACTATAAGGTTATTAAACTATTGGAAAGGGAAATCTTGAAGCAGTGTATGTGTGACTTCTTGTGAAATAACGCATTACAAGGTTCTTAGATGGAACAAATGGCAAATCACCTAGATGACATCCTCGAGATTGTAAATAGGATCTAAAATGATTTACCTACTTATAGATTATGTTCATTGGGATGATGGGTGTATGCATCGATTTCAACTATGACATGAGTCCTTTGTGCCTTATCTTTTATTGAAAATTTTCTATGCCTTGAATATATTAATGGGTAGAATGCTTTGTCACCTAATATTGTAATTAGTTGATCATATGTCTATATAAATGCATAACCACATTTGTAGAAGGTATTCAAAAACTAATAATTTTTTTTAGAATCTTTGTTCTAGATTCGAGTCAAATGATTTGGAAATCCTACGAAGAAATAGTCTAATGTGGTCATAGGGAGTATTGTAATTAAGAGACTCGCGCACCAATTGACTATCATGATTCAATCACTCGGAACAACATTATGATATTGAGTAGTTGTAGGCATGCGTGCATTATGTAAGTTATTGATATAATAAGCTAGACTGGGAGAGTGATATTCTCATCTCAGAACTTCTTATTGATGATGAATACATATATTATTGTTTCTTTTATTTTTTCTGCGTATGCATGTTAATTTTTATACCTACATGGTATAAGAACATCTAACTGTGATTGCATCACAAATATTGTAACTTTGAGGAAAAATCATATTAATTTTTATTGTACAAGTGGTGAAAAATGAATTGTGATGGCATTTGTGATATGTAGTGATTTTTTTTATCATACAATTATAGAAATTAGACCACTAAAATTTGTAATTCTTCAAATAGTGTAATAGGAAGGAAAATGCACAAGTGCCAAATATGCAAGATCTTTAACCATTCATTGAGCTAACATACCCACTCTATAAACTCTTTTGGAAAGAATTGGGTATAGAAAATGTTTGTACAACATTATGACACATACAATTGCAATTCATTTTTGTTGTCATATTCCAATTTTTGCCATATAGAGTAATATAGGTGAATAGATTTTGAAGGAAATTGAATCCAACAGATAGCATTCCAATTCATTTTTCCCCCTCAAAAAATAGTATTTTTGAAAGCATATGAAGATACATATATTATAGAAAATAAAAGATATTTTGTCTCAAAAACTCCGAATACTACTATTTTCTTTAATGTTCTATTAAAGCAATAATCGTTTATTGATTGTAACAAATACTCACTACAAAGATGTTTCTCCCCACCATACAATATTAGTTTTCTTTAACATTAAAATATAATTTATTCACTACATAATTACACCAAGCGGTTAAAATAGCTAATGTTAAATTTTAATAGTCACCCATATACTTCTACAAGAAATCACATTAAAACATTTTCAGAGGATCATGAGTAAGTCCGCCCTCGTAATGATGCATAAGTTATAGAGAGAGGTGGAGAACAATATCTTATTCTTTTATGATGCAGCGAGATTTGTATGCTAAAATCCTAATCTCTTATTTCATCTGTGAATCTGTTTCCATAAAAATAGTGTTAAAAATACATTAAGTAAAATACTAACTCTATTAATTTTGTTACTTGGCAGCAGAGTTCTTATGCTAAGCGGATGGGGAAGCTCCAGACCTCCCTCTTCCACACCCACATAAACTTTCCTTTTACAAAAGCAGAGCTCCTATTTTTATCATGAAGATTTCTTTTAATTCTGTAACTGCACAGACAAAGGAAAAGTAGGAGCCGCAGTTCCTTCCATGGGATGCCCTACTAAGTACTAATTTTTTCATTGAGAATGACAATGTAGTATCAAGCACCTGACTGAATGGATAATTTCTGATCTGCTTCCGTAGATAATTTCGCACAGATCAGTAATTTTTGTACAGAACTAAAGATGTAGATGATTTACAATTCATCAATTAATTAGTGTACCTATGAATGAATTTTGACACTATATTCAGGTTGATAATCTGATTTAAAAGTAGTGAAAAATCTGCTATATACTTTGCCATTCATTTCCCTCTCTCTAAATATAGAGTTTCAATTCGAATTTTTGTTATGAGGTTAATGGATGAACGATGACTTTGCTTACTCTTCAAAATCTTTTAGGTCAATTAAGGTTTAATAGATTGATTTATAAGGCTAGAAACCTGAAATAAAAAGATAATTCAATGGTTGTTTAAAACGATAACGAGTTTCTCTCGTGGACAACATTAGCTCTTGTATAAAATTTTAATAGAAGATACGGACCTTGAAATCTTTAATGAATTTCATTGCTTGAGAAAATCAAGTCTATCGTTCAAATTTATTGGTCACTAATATACCTAGGAAATAGGTCACATGAAAACAAATATAGAATATGATTAGGAAATAGGTTGCTCAATTCATCACTAGATTATCGTAAGGAAATAGGCCCCCATTCCATCAAACATCGTAGTTGATAACTGGTAAGATACTCTTAACAAAACACAAGGCATTGCCACTAATAAATTATGGCGATGTGCCATCACTTGCGTTAACGTAGAAGAAGCCAATATTTTTAATTTTTTTAATTTTCTAATATACAATTCCACATGTGAAAGCTTCAACATTAAAATGAAAGTGCTGGAAAAAATGTTAAACTATCTTGATGTCATGCTAGGAATAATGGACAATGGAAAAAGAGAATGAAAATGGAAACCAAAATTTAGTATTATTGTTGAACTTAAAATGAATGAAGAAGATTACAAATAAATAAACCAAATAATACCCATTCTCTCGACATTTCAATATGACTCTTTAACTACTCACAAGAGCCCTTCAAACTCCAACTACACAATAAAATATCTCATAAATAATATCAAGGATTATAAAGTATTATATACAACAATAATATTACTCCCGCCCCATTAATATGTAGTGGTTACGGTGACACCAAGCATGCCTTCAAACTTTTCAAAATTTCTATTATGGAGTTGTTTTTGTCAAGATGTCTATTGGTTACTTTGAAAAAGGAAAATGGTGCAATTTGACATTTTCTTCTTTCACATGATGTTAAATCAAGTGAAATTTTATATTGATGTACTTGTTTCAATTGTGGAAGACTAGATTCTTTTCCATTTGAATTGCAAATGTATTGTCTAACATCATTGGTGTTGAGTAAACTTGTTGTTTGAGTGCAAGTATGAAAGAACCCTTATGAGCCACAAAATATCTCTCATTACCTTTGAAGCAGTCACATATTCTACCTCTCTTGAAGAAATTACCAACAATGACTACTTATTTGATTTTCAAGTGACAAGTACCATACCCAAATTCATTAGAAACTTTGATTTAAATTTACCATCTTTAAAATCATGAACATTATTAAAATCTAAATAGAAATCTTGTTTGAATTCTCCTTCTCTAGATTATTTTAGCTTGAAATTGTGTGTTCCTTTGGGATATTGAAGGACTCCTTTTTTTTTTGTTACCCAATGAATTTCTTTGGGTTCTTGAATGAATCTAGATATAACACCTCCAAAACAAAAACATTTAGTCTAGTTCCGATCACATAAATTAGACTTCTAATGAGTTATGTTTGGTTGGATTGACAAATTAGTAGTATCTTCTAATGTAAACTTTAATTATTGCTCCATGAGCATGTTGAGAGGGTTACAATTTGTGTTTATTAATTTTCTCATTATTTTACTAATATACTTTCATTATTCTATGAAGATGTTATTTGATTTTGAAGCACTTCATTACCTAAATAGTGTTAGAGTAGGTATTTACCTTAGCTCATGTTCACCTAGGTACTTTATTTACTTTTCATTGTATTTATCCTCACCACACTTATGTGTGTGGATATTTCTTTTATCTTATTTAGATATTAGGAGATATTATCTAGTTGTTAGGTATAGTTCTTTCCTTGATCTATGCTATTGACTAGATGTTTGATGTCTAGTTCTCTCCTAAATCTATGGTCTTGACTAGTTTCTTTGATGACTAGTTATTTCCTTGATTTATGGCTTGATCTATGACCTTGGTTGGTTCTTAGATTGTTATTCTTTGTCTATTTAAGCAAAACCCATTCTCAATGTATTGCATTGAGTTCCATAATAATATATGATATTGCTACTCATTTGTTTGCAAAGGTTTATATAAAGTTATTATGACAAATTGCTTTCATCTTATTGATCGTGATGTTTGATTAGCATCTATGTTTTTGGCTTGGTACGATCTAGTTATCATTCCTTTCATAAGTATCAAAGATGGAGATTGTTTTTGGCATCCGTATGTTCCTATTAGTGGTGCTTACCTTCAGCCCCCTTTAATTTTATTTGTGTGATGAAGGCAACAATTTATTTTATTTTAGTGGCAAATAAAATAAATAAGTAGAGTATAATCTTGTAAAGCTTATAACTTTGGATTGGTAACTCAGTTTTGAGTGCCGTTTTTTTCAAAAGTGTTTGTTTTTTCATGCTCTTTCCATTGGAGTTATTTATTTTGAGACTTGCACTATAATTATAAAGTGTCAAATATGGAGGAGTGTTGTAATCAATTGTGGATGCAATTTCAGCTGAGCCCGACGTCCTAAACTTTTGGGAGTTATAGTTTGTACCTATCATGGATTCTAAGAATGATATACTTTTCTCTGAAGTATATGGACTTCAAGAGGATATCATAAAATTTGTGGAAGAAAATAGATCGCTCAAGAAGCTAAATTTTCTTCTACAGTCACTCATTCACGATAAAGATACAATAATACACTCCTGTGAAAACAAACTTGCTAGCCTACGTCATCACCATCATATTGTGGACAACCATATCCATGCTCTAGTCCACTTGCAGTTGTTGCCCTTGTACCCACTGAAATTGATCTACCAGTCTTTGAGCCTGAACCTACTTTTGATGCTTCTAAACTTGTGAGGCTTGTTACTGCATGCTCTTCCACATCTGTGCCTATTACAGTACCACATGTTGTGTATCCTACTTCTACTCAGCTACATGGCTTTTTAAGAAGCATACCACTGCATTCAGTTCTCACATGCTCCATTCTATGGGTCTCACTAGCAGAGTCATTGACAGACATTCACAGGGTATTGTTTCCTCTATTCCACATGTTAAGTGGAATTCTCATCGTGACATTGGTTTTTGAGCAGATACTTCATTGGGATCACACATTGACAGAGCTCATTTTTTTGTTTTCTCGATTCTTTCTGAGGATCATGAGCAACACATGAGTTCTGCACCTTCACTCAGGCTTACGAAACTTGAGATTTTCTTTGTCGGACATGATCAACCCAGAAACACATTCTAATGTTCTTTTGCATGCACCCATTGTGCATTTTGCACCAAGTCATATGCAGGCATCTTCTTCATCCATTTGTGTTGATTTGGGGTGGATATATGATCACTTGTGGCGGTGACATAGGCATTCGTTGAGAGGACTCTAGGCGTGGCTCCTCCACCATTCGACCTCTTGCTCCACTTTCTATACCTTCTGCATTGTGATGCTTCTTGTTTTGAGCATTTTTATTTAGCAGGTGTAGTGTATCTCTCTTGTTTGTTGAGAGATTTTGTATCTGTATTTTCGACACTTTTGGCATGTTGACAGTATCTCTTATGGGGGATCTATTCTGGTGAAGTCCAGTGTTATTTTGTTAGTGTTCAAGTAGTTGATTTTGGGCAACTCATATAGATTTGTAGTGTCACTCCACCCATTCAAAGTAGTATGGGAGGGTGTGGTGTTGATCCTACTTCTTCAGGTTTTGTGTCCTTACCTTGTTACCTTGGCTTTTCTTGGATCGTGACACTCTGGAGTTTGTGTCCTTGCCTTGTTGCTTTGATTTTTGTTCTTGGATCGTGGCACACTTATTTGCATTTAGCAGATTGATCAAATTATGTTTGGTGTTTTTACACTTTCAAATCACCCGTTGAAATTCTCCTTGTATGGAGCTATTCTCGGTGAAACCCGTGTCGATTTTTTTCGAGTTTTGTGATCGAGCAGTGGATTTAGACCACAATGCACACCAAAATTCTTAGCATTGTATGATTTTTTTGAGCCGAGCTTCTTGGGATGCCTTGGAGCAGGTTTTTACTCTCTTTACTTTGTTGTTACTGGTTTTGGGTACCTTACGGTGTCCCTTTTTCCCAATTATTGTATATGAGTACCTCATCAGGCCTAGTTTTCAGGACTCATACCATGGACATGCCACTTCTATTTTGGCCCCTAGCTTCATTTGAGGGGGGGGTGTTAGATTAGGTGTTTAACTTAGCTCATGTTCACCTAGGTACTTTATTTACTTTTATTGTATTTATTCTCACCCACTTATTGTGTGGATATTTCTTTTATGTTATTTAGATATTAGGAGATATTATCTAGTTGTTAGGTATAGTTCTTTCCTTGATCTATGCTATTGACTAGATGCTTGATGTTTAGTTCTCTCCTAAATCTATGGTCTTGACTAGTTCTTTGATGACTAGTTATTTCCTTGATTTATGGCTTGATCTACGACCTTGATCGGTTCTTAGATTGTTATTCCTTTTCTATTTAAGTAAGGCCCATGTTCAATGTATTGCATTGAGTTCCATAATAATATATGATATTGTTGCTCATTTGTTTACAAATGTTTATTTAAAGTTATTCGGTGAATTACTTTCATCTTATTAATTGTGATGTTTGATTAGCATCTGTGTGTTCTTGGCTTGGCATGATCTAGTTATCATTCCTTTATAAATATTAATGAAGATATCCCAAATCTATCATTTGAGACCCTTTCATCAAATCTACTTAAAATTTTGTAGTATATTTCTCATTATTCCTTGTTATGAGTATATCATCTTCCAACACCACAAAAATAAAACTATTTTGTCAACTATTCTAACATAAAACATCACATATTAAAACTCAAATTACTTGAAATTCATGCTTTGAATATGTTCTTAGTAATTTGTCCATACTATACACATAGGGATTGTTTCAAACTAGAAAATGATTTTTCAAGTTTACACACTTTGTGCTCTTGGTCATTAACTATAGACCCTTTTGGATGAGTCATCATGCACATTGTTACCTTTAGCTCACCATCGATAAATTAAGTATTCATGTCCATTTCATGAAATTTTTATTCATTATGTGTGGCCAAAGCCAATAAAGAATGAATAGTAGTCCATAGGTTTAGGTACAAAGATCTCATTATACTCTATTCCTTAATGTATAGAAAACCATTTACAAATAATATTCCCTTATTATTGTTAAGTGAAACATCATAAATATATTTTTTTATACAAGATCCATTAACAACCAATTTGATTACAAGGTTGAGTGGAGGATAAAGAAACTTCCAAGTTCCATTTTTCACAAGTGTATCATACTCATTCCACATCTATATTCTTGAGGAAACATCATTTTAAGGTTGTTTGTAAGAGGTTAGATATAATAGAATGCAACATTGAGTTCCTCTTCTAGATAATCATTCAAGGTGACATTTTCTATCTTGTTTTGTGTTTCTTCTAGGAAAATTTGTATTGGTTATGTGAATGCACGTGTAATTTGTGTGCCATTTTCTTCAAATTCATCATGATTAATATATTTAATTTTTTTTTCCCATTGAAGCATATTCTTCTATGGTTTTGTTAGTTTAATATCTGTCATGTCCCTTTTTAGAAACTAGTGACTTTGAAGACCTAACCCATTTTCCTCCCCATGGGTGTAAGGAAGGAAGCAAGGGGAAGACTTGGATGACATTTTCTAAATACATATTTTATTCATTATCATCTATTCCTATTGGGAAGCCAAGTGATCTAATAAAAGAACTTATTTAATTAGAATATAAAGTAATTTGGAGCATGTAAGCTCTAAATAAAATTAGATAATTAAAAATTACTTTATGAGGTTGGCCATTATTGAATTGTAGCACCCCTTATGTTATAAAAGGAGGTTATTTGGCAATTTTATTAGCATGTGAATATATTATTAGTAGGTTGACAATCTAAGATGAACCAAAATCTAGGAGAGTATATGCAAAGATGGCATAAAAGAGAAAAGAAAGTGGTAGTTCATGTGTCTTATCTTCCTTTTTCATTATGAGTGTCAAGTGAAGTGAAGGAATATATAGGATTCTATTTCCCATGGGTGATGGCGTCAGCCATGAGAAATTGTAACCGACACAATCGCCCACGAGTGATTGTGTTAGTCAAGAATGTAAAAATGAAGTGGTGTGTCGTGAAAGGTAAAATAAATGTGTCGTGAGTCACAAAAGTGGATGAGAAAGGTGAAAAATAGTACAATGCAAGAAAAAGTCATGAATATTTTATGCATGAGATCTAGGAGGACAAGGATACCTAATGCAATTAAAACTAAGGATGGGAAAAAATAGCAACACTCTGTTTGTGTACTATCTCTAACCCAGAATGGGTACGTGAATAATCATTCCCCATTCCCAGCAAGCCCTTATGGAACCTTATTACGAAATAGATGCATTAACAACCCTTATTTGTGCAAAGACAATTGTGAGTAACAAGTATGAGAGATGAAAAGTAAAAAGTGAAAAATTAGGTGTATAGGAGAGTCTCCACGCCATTGAGGGATATTTTTCTACTATTACTTTTTACTTCAGCCCTAGGAAAATTTTCCTAAGGTTCCATTTATAAATAGCTAAAGATATTTGTAATATTTCTTTCTTGTTAATGCATATTTGAATTTTTTGAGGTGGATCAACCGTCTCTATAGTGTGTTTTGGCATGTTTATTAGCTGCTCTATGTGGAGTGACCCACCTAGGGAAGGATTTTAGTACTTCAATGTAATTATTTCATGATTATGAGGGTGTAATAATATTCTTCATATTTTTTTAAGGCCAAGTTCAAAAGTGTCATTTATTTCAGGGGGTGTTTCAAGATATTTTTCCAAATTTTTTGAAGTTTACTAGTTGTGGGTTTCCATAATTAATTATTTTCAAGATTAGATATGATTTTTAACAATTGATTGTTTTTTTAGGGTTTCCTAAGAACATTTTCATAAGATTTGAAGGGAATTAGTAAGGTTTAACCCATATTTGAGGGGT
Organism: Taxus wallichiana var. yunnanensis; assembly: GCA_018340775.1. Taxonomy (NCBI): domain Eukaryota; kingdom Viridiplantae; phylum Streptophyta; class Pinopsida; order Cupressales; family Taxaceae; genus Taxus; species Taxus wallichiana. The sequence continues at coordinate 247,004,095 of CM031240.1, read as the reverse complement.
TAAACCTATGAAAGGAAGTTTTACCCTAGGAAGGGCATAAATTGTAGGTTCGAGGGTTTATATCAACCATCTATAGTAGCTCCATAATCTAATTTTCAAGTTACATCTCAGACTTTGGTCATTTCTCAAGTCACCCTAAAATGGACATTACGGTGGTATCAAAGTATCATCCTCCCAACCTATGAAACATGGATAAAAAGTCATAAGTAAGGATAGTGGATGCACTCAATAAATTATCCTAGTAATACAAAATATGTAGGGTGGTTTTTCATTCAGGGGAGAAAAGGCTTTCAAGGATTTACAAATTGACAAAAGAATATCAAGATCTTCTAGAAGATATGCGTGATTCCCTTTCCTTTGATAATTCCGAGTGGGAATTGGCATAAGGTATAATTCCCGAACCTCATCAAAGGACCATGGAAGAAAGGTCTTAGCCACGAGAGGGAAAAAAACCATCCATTGGGAAGGAGAAAGTAGAAAAACATGTAGCATATCAACTACAAGGTAGAGAAGTCATGATGAAGATCAAATATACAACTCCCCTTTATAGAAACCATTTTGAGGTGATAAAAGAGAAAGATATCCACCATGTTAAGGAGGAAGGACCATCACAATAGCTTCTTATGGTGATGGATCAACCTTTAGGAGCCCTAGAAGCACCCATTGCCATTGGCAAAAGTGATCCCTTGATTGATTTTCCTTATAGCCCTATGAAATAAAAAAAAGGATGGAGAACCAAAAAATGGAAGGAAATGAAATCATTGAGAAATAAGGTTTGGTGGTCAAGATATCTAAGGCCTTGGTGCTAACACTCATTGTTGTTCTAGAGAGTCAACATTATAATGTAATTAATGATCATTATTTGGTTAATATTGATGATATTTTTAACATGTGATGAATCCATGGGTGAAAATAAGGATGATGAGAAAGAGGGGAAGATAAATGGATGGTTGAAACCCATTTCCCAAATATACATGATGACATTAATCTTTTTGGTATGTTTACTAGAATAGTCAAGTAAGAGAAAATCGATGATGGATTACACTTCGGTAAGAGCTATGAAGTTATTCCAATCACACATGAACAAGGTATGGAGGTAGTGAAAAAGGGGAAAACCAAATTTATAAGGAGATAAAGAAAAATGAAATGAATATCTTGATGATAGTCTAAGGAACAAATACATCTCAAATTTATTGTTCCCTAGTTCATCATTACAGGGCTCATGATGATAATCGGTTTGAAAAAAATGTGGGAAAAATGGAGAGCACATTGAGTAGTAAGGGGTATTCACACCATTTCAAGAAACCTCTAAGGTATTCATGAATGAAGACTAAGATCTCTTTATTCAAAAGGAATGAAATTTGATTGATAAGAGGCAACCCTCTTCCCAAGGCCCATGACATGCATGTAAAAGGTAACTACTTATTATTTCCATTTGGTTTGCAATCAATTATATATATATATATATATATCGGTGTGTGTGTGTGTGTGTGTGTGTGTGTGTGTGTGTGTGTGTGTGTGTGTGTTTGAGGGAAGAATTTGGGGTCACAACGATGGCTGATGATGATAGTATCTCCACAAGTCTTATAAGGTTAAGAAGATTAGAAGAAAATCCCCATGAAGGAAAATATTTTGGAACAAACTTGATGAGCTTTACTGGAATGATCCAAACAATAGTCAAACAAAGGTCATTAGATCAAGCTCATAGCTTCAACAAGCATCCAAAGGTTACCTAAGACAAGAACCAAAAAATTTGGAAATAGTTCAAGAAAGAAAAGTTCCCATTCGGTGAAGAAATCATGCCAATGAAGAGTGTTGATTTAAACTTAAAAATTCAGAATCATGAGGACATCACAAGAAGTCCATGGTATGTGAATAATTCATTTCTCTTTTGGCAAAATTATCATTTCAATTATGTTTCCATCATGTACAACTAGTTAGGAAGGATGTCTCATGCTTGTTATGTTTTCCAATGACATCATTAGTGAGATATCATCATGATAAATGCATGGGTATTTTTATGAGACTTGAGAAAGGAAGAATCACCCATTTCCAAAAAAATTTTAATTTGGTAAATTCATCTTGGTTTGTGTCGATGTCATTGGGAAAAAGGGAAATTAAACCTAGTAGTTCTACTCCTAATGGATACTCCTTGAAGCCATCTTTTACTATGACATTGTTGCATTGTGAACATCAAAAGAAGGATCACAATAATGAAATTTCTTTCAATAAGGGTCTAACCCATGGTTCCATGTATGAGAGAAGGTAAGCATGATAAGAAGAAAGGGCATCATTCTATCTTTGTACATGAGATACATACTTACCATCCATTTGGGGTGATGATTCTTCTTCATGACCAAGAATCCACCATGCTGTAGCTTGGCATGGTACCATACATAATTTTATTAAAGGGAAATTTTTAAGAAGGATGGGATTGAGTATGGTTGGTTACAAATACTATATGGCCATCATAACCTATGGGATACATCTCAAAATTTCCATGGATAGGTATGAACTTTGCTTTGAATTAGTTTTTTCAACTAGGATAAAATTGGCTCTTGAGATACACTTGATTCATATTTTGAATGAATTCACGATAGAAAAGAAAGGGGAATTTCATTATTATTATCCATTTCATATATCAGCTCATGAGAAGAACATAATTATAGCTAGGCATGTAAAAATTCAGTCAACTAGATAAATTTATAAACGAAGAATTTGAGTTGTTGATAATGATGGTGAAAGTTGAAAAGGTTAAGAAAAATAAAATTGAAATCTACCCCTTACCAACAGTCCATGAAATGTGGTTCACCGCGAAGTTTGTAAACTTAAATTTGGCAAGAAACATCATGGGAACATATGGAGAGAAAGTTAAAATACATATGACTAATTTTTCTTTAACAACTTTCCAATATTTTATTTCAGTCATCATCTATTCCCTTCCTAAAGGGAAATTGATTAGTTACAGTTGTGTCATTGATAGTATGGATGCATATCAGCCAAACAAAGAGAACAAGAGGTTTGATAGGCACAAGAGGAAGCTGATCATCATGCCTAAAAGCATAAAGGAAGATAGGAAACAAATAATTTTTATTAAATAATTTGTCTTCATGTGTAGGTACATCAAAGAAGGAGAAACCGAGAATTATTTCGGATCCGTGTACTTGTAATTTATTGGGGACAAGAAATCTCGGGAAGGGGGACTGCCTTGTCCCTTTTCGGAGACTAGTAGCTTTGAAGATATTAACCCATTTTCCTTAGTGGGTTTAAGGAAGGAAGCAAGGATGACTTGGATTACATTTTCTAAATAAATATTCTCAGTATTATCGTGTATTCCTATTGGGATGCCAAATACTCTAATAGAAGAACTTATTTAATCAGAATATAAAGTAATTTGGAGCATGTAGACTATAACAAAAAGTTAGATAATTAAAAAATTACTTTATGAGTTTGGTTGTTATTAAATTTTAGCACCCATTATGTTATAAAAGGAGGTTTCTTGGCCATTTTATTAACATGTGAATCTATTATCTCTTTGGAAATATTACTTGTGAAGCATATCTCTTCTTATCCTATGGACAAAAACCCTTAGAGAGTCTTATGTGAGGAAAAACCCTTCACAAAGTCTAGGGAATACTTCAACACATGAGTCTTCCACCCCTCGAGGGATATTTTTTGCTATTATTTTTATTTCAGCCCTAAGAGAATTTCCCTAAGGTGCCATTTTATCAATAGATGAAGATATTTGTAATACTTCTTGTTGTTAATTCATATTTTGTATTTTTGATGTGGAGTGAATTACTCTATGGTGTGTTTTGACAAGTTTATTGGTTCTTCTATCTGGAATGACCCACCTAGAGAAGAATTTAGGTAGTACTTCATTGCAATAATTTCATGATCATGAGGGTGTAATAATATTCTTCACTTTTTGAAAGGCCATGGCCTAAAGTTTCAATAATTTTGGGGGCAAATAATTTTTATTTTTTTTTCTATTTTTCCAAGATTGATGAAGTTAGCTTATTGAGGGTTTCCATAATGAATTATTTTCATTCTCAAATCTGATTTTGAACAACTGATTGTGTTTGATGAGGGGTTTCTAATTATTTTTGAATAAAATTTGAAGCAAATTAGTAAGGTTTAACCCATACTTGAGGTGTTCAACATCTCCAAGGAAGTCATTTCCTAGGAAGGGCCTAAATTTTAGGTTAAAGGGTTTATATCAGCCATCTACAGTAGCTCCATAATCTGATTTTAACTTACATTTCAGCCTTTGTTCATTTCTTGAGTTCCCCTAAAAAGGAAATTGCAATATCATATTCTAAATCTCATTAACTTTATGCCCTCTTCTCTTGTGCCCCTTGTTCATTTTTCTAGTGAAGTTTTATTTAAACGAATTTTAATTTTCTCAATAATACATTATCCTCCCCAAATATTTTCCATTCAAGAAAGAAAAATTAAAATGATTTATAATATCAATTTACATTAATTTAATACACATTAATTTGTAAAATAATAAAGAAACTAAATGTCAAAGGTTTGCACAAATTAAATTGACCAAATATATAAATATTACATTAAAAAATAATTATGATAAGAAATATAGGAGATAATATGGAATCAAATTACTCCCAACTTCATGTCCCCCTTCACTATTAGGAATTTTGAAATCACTCTTCTCATATACATCAAAGTTTACATATTTGTCAAGTTCCCTCAATTGACAATCAATGTTGGATTTTTCCCTTTAAAGTTTCTCAAAAGACCATATATCTTGCAATTGGAATATTAATTTTTATCATCATATATCCTGTATGCATCAAAGGATTCAAATTATCTGAAGTGAATGAATTAGTGGCTTATGTGGCCTAACTTATTGCTTTTCTCCATAGGAATCATTGTGTAATAAGTAGATCCAGTCATATTAAGATGGTGCACTTAAATAATATGTGTTATAAAAAAATTGGTACCCTAGGATGATCATGAAATACCAATGCTTTTGGATAACATCGGATTGTCTCCAAGTGTGGGACCTTGCAAATTGAGACAAGATTCTAGATAAGGCTAGTTCCTCTACCTATCCTAATGCTAACACTACAAATACCTTTAAGATAATCTTATCCTAACACATACACATAACTAGGGAGAGAGAGAAGCGGAAAATGAACAAACTAAGAGAAAACATAAGAGATAACACCAAGAAAAGAGGGATAGATATACTATCCATGAAGGAAAAATGAGGAAAATGTAGAGGGAGAGGGAAGACATATGTACCACATACCTAAAACTACACTTAACCTTCACTTTTCACAAATAATTAAACAAAAATGGAGAAATTCACAAGAGAAACACATGAAAAACATACTTGTTGTAAATGGAGAGACAAGAATTAGAACAAAACACAAGCTAGGGCAAAAAAATCACAAAACATGATTTTTATTGCTTAAAGTGTGCACCGTCCATTATATTAAAAGGAAGAATGCATTAAACACACATTGAGCCCAAATATGAGGGCTCGCAACTCAAACCTATTTGAGAAACCATTTTGGCATTCATGTTCCTTTGCAAAATGAGAGGGTCCAACTTGTTATAATGAGATATTTTGCAAATATATAGAAAATGGGAGAGAGAGAGAAGAGGAAAAGAGATGGAAATTGACCATTCTCCATTCAACCACCAAAAAATGCCATAAATGACCCACAAGACCACAAAGACCTCATAAATGGCCATTCCTCCATGTCATCTTTCCCTAGAATAGAGCATGGGAACCATTCCTCATTAAATCTAGGTAGTTAAGTGCTTGGAACTATATTTTTACCTTACCGAACCTATTTTTTCCTTTTTCACCCCCCAAAACCTGATCATTTTATACATTTCTTGATACCAAAATGTAGCGCTCAATGAGACAATTCTTATGCCACTACTTTTGGTAATTTTGAGATTTGGATAAAAATTTATGCCAAAAAAAACCCAGGTTGAAACAAGAGGGTTTATGGGGGAACCAGTGGAACCAGGGAAAATACCTTTTATATCACTATTATTTACTTTTATCATTTTTTGGGTGCGAGAGAAATTGGTTGGGTGGAGAACTAGTGGAAGGGGGTGAGTGCACGAGGTGGGGGTCCAAAAAGTGGCCAAAAATGGATTTTAAGCAAAATGCATGCTTGTTTTGTAAAAGCACATTCACGCTTTATAATTCTAGGTTAAGTAATTGATGAACCCAAAGTATGTACGTCTTTATAACACGTGCACACTATAACACATTCATGTGATAAAATTTTCATTTATTATTATTTATACTTTATTATTTCTTATACTTTAAATTTATTTTAGTAAAAATAAGAAATTAGGGTCACTTTAGACCTTATGAAACTAGTCTCATAGCTCTATGAGTCACAATTTAGGAGAATTTTTTTATAATCTAATTTCGTCAATACATAGATATTTTAAAGGATTTTAGTATTCAACCTAATTTTTTAGGGTTTAAATTATACTATCGATGTTTATTTTGGGAAAATATATAGTCATTTTTTATGTTTTGGGACATTTTGGATTGTTTACTAACATTTGTAGGAGTGTTAGATGTGTCAAAATTAGAATTTAAAACCTCACAACTCCCAAAGGTAGAGGCATTTGATCGAACATATGGAATCATGAATTTTCCCATGAGTGCGGAGTTAAATCCCTAATTTCACCTTAGAATATGGTAGAATCATATTATCGATGAATACTTACTTTACAAGCTTAGGGAATGCATCTTTAATAGCATCACTCGAGTGATCTTCACAATCAACAATGCAAGAGGAGTGACCTTGGTTCCCATGTTGGCACACATATAATCCTTTGAGCCTTATAATATAGATTAACAATAATGAGGTTTTGGAAAGAAGATGATTTATCTAAGGACCCCATAATATCTTAATTTTATCAATAGAATAATAAGAGGTAACTTCAATAGTTGTAAGATAAAAAGTACATTACATCAACATCTTTATAATTCAAAATCTTCAAGACATTCATTTACTTTCCATAGAGAAAAATGTTGGCATGTGTGTGCTTGTGTTGTCATTGATGAAAAATATGCAAGTAAATTAATGATAAATGGTGATGAAAGGATTGCAAGAGGAAGTTTGTAGAGATGATTTCACCAAGTAAACAAGAAGTGACATTAGTGCAAGAGTGAAGAAGGAGAGGATTTTTGGACAAATAGACCTATTCAGGAGGTCTAGTAATCTTATGTGATGGATCATGGAGGCTAGAGATACATGGAGGTTTTAGAAGCATGGTAGAAGCATGGAGAGAATTTTGGTGATGTGTTCATACACTCATACAGGTCTCAAAATGTGAATGTAGTGTTTGAGCATGGTTTGTAGGTGTTCATCTAGACCTAGTCTAGGTACTTGGTGACCTAATGGAGCATCAAGGTTAGGTGAATAGGTTTATAGGCCCATGATGGCATGAAGAGGTGTGAGGAATGTTGTATCAAGGATGTTAGGGCCTTTTGAAGAGTTTTGTAGTTGAGGTATAGTGTTTATCTACCCTGTTTAGGTCTAAAATTGACCTAACTCTTTGATCTAGTTAGGAAAATCATGGTGGTTAAGAATATGTAGGGAAAATAATGATTAGGTGATAATTTTGGAAGTTGTTAGAGGTTTTCTTAGATATGTGGGAAAAATTTTAGGTTGGTATGATGAGAATTTATCAAGATATGAGGTTTTTAGCCTTACTTGGGCTCTAAAGGCATGTTTCCTATCTTGATATGAGATAAATCATGTTGTTAGGAATGTGAAAAGTATTCATGGGGATTGATGCTTTAAATTATGTTGACTCATAGATCTACTAAGGTTTAAAAAGTTGGATGGGATCAAATGAGGTCATGTGCTTTATAAATGATTGCTAAGAAGACAAGGTGGTCATAAACCCTACCAAAACCCTAGTTCATGAGTGATGGAGGAAAAAATGTTGGTGTGAGATCAAAATGTATTGGATAATAAAATTTTATGATTAGAGGATTGAAATGAATCTCTCATATTTTATATGGTTGTGTTTTGGACTCTTGACAACTGGTGGATCCCACTCATATTTACTTGTTTTTAGGAAAGTTTATTTTGATCTTAGTTTTTCATTTGAAATATTGAATAAATTTATGTTATGATTACATGGTGATATATGGTAGGTTTTTAATGTGTTTTATAGCTTCTTTAAGTCATTTGGAGGCTTGTACAGGTCCAAATATGAAGATTGATTTTTACGTCTAGAAGGTAATTTTTAGCAGTCATGGAGGAAGAAGGTTCTTGGGAATAGTTTGCCTAATTTCATGAGTCTAATGGATATGTGACTGCTGTAGAAATAAAATATGGTGAGTTTCATTATTTTTTTGAGATTTGAAGGTCATTTTGGTTGGCAAGGTTGATGTCACATGTTGACCTATTTGTGAGGGTTTCAAGACAGTATAGGTACCTTGATGAAATTGGTCTGCGAAATACCAGTGTATTGGATTATTTCATGATTCTTATCCATTGGAGAGTGGTGAGGGGTAAAATTTTATCCTATTGAATGCATTTATAGGTATTAAAAGTTTCAATAAGAGTGTGAGAAGGTTCAACTTCCAAGGCTACTTTACTGTGTAGTTCAAGTAACTTCAAGGTCAAAGTTGTTTTGTTGTCTAGATATTGGCGAGTCATTAAGTATTAAGTGGTTAGATATTTTCATTTGGTTAGTGGCTTTCCATTTTTGGTTTCATGCCATGTTTTATGTTCTTAGTGATAACTTGGTATTCACTCGTGAAGAATGGTCTCTTTGAAGGTACCCAAATTGAGTAGGAAATAATTCTACTTGGTTGTGTCATGAGAAAAATTGATTATACAAAGGTTCCTAATCTTATGGAAGGTGATGATTTGTTTCCATAAATTGAATGGAGATATTGAAGTCTATAAGATGATAAAGTTTTCCTTGGAGTCCATGGAGTGCTCGATGGAGAGGAAACTATCCTTTTAGGTCCTGGGTGGCGTATGTTTGAGTGTCTTGGTCCAATGACAACCCATATGGTCTCATTTTATGAATTTATACAATGTATTAGATGTATTTTCTTGTTGGCATGACCAAAATTAATAGTCATGGCTGTCCTACAATTTTTTTATGAGTCGAGTCATGTATATAAGAGTGTTATATTTGCTCATTGTGACTAGTTAAGTGAGAGAGATAAAAGTGTGAGCTAAGAGAGAGTTTGAAAGAGGTATGAGGAATCATGAAAGATTGAAAGAAGGTATGAAGCATTGATAAGAGTGGAGGATAATGTTTTCAAGCTCATTAGACCTAATCAACCTATAAAGAAGTAATATTGAGAAAAGTAGGAGAGAGTGTGTTCGAAGAAGGTTTTGAAGTGTGTGAGTTGAATTTGTGATAACTATTCACTGTAGGAGCAACGATACATCACTAGTATTCATCTTTATGTGGTTGAGTTGATTCTTGATCACCTTAGGGGGTTATAGTTTCCTTAGGGGTTGGTGATTTTCCAAATAGGGATTGGTGCCTCACTAAAAAAATCTTTTGTAATGTGTCATATTCATGTAATTATTCTAGATTGAGTAATATATTCAAAAGTTTCAGTGGTTTTTCTTCCCCTTGAGTGTTTTCCACTTTACATATTATGTTATTACATGATCTCTTGGTTATGCTCATATGAATGGTTTTTCCATAATGTTAAGCTCACATTAATGCATGGTTGAATGGTTAATGGTTTATACAAGTTAAATAAAATTGGTTAAATTTTTTAAAGGAATGATTCATTTCCTCCTAGTCCATTATGTTGTCATCAAATCACCGCACCCTCCGAATGCAGAATGTGAACAAGACGTTTGGTGTGATTGGGACACATGGGATCACCTCTCAAGATATGGGACTTGGGCTCGATGTGAACCTCCGGGAGAAGGCCGACTTCCTCTTCCTAAAATAAGTTTTGTACTACTCCTAGTTAAATAAAATGGTTATCTAGACCTATGCTAATATTTTCATGGGTTTTAGAGACAGAGATTCAGAAATGAAACTATACTATGGATGGTGATGCACCAAATAAAGGGTGTTTCTAGACTCAAGATGGGTTAATTTGAAGAGGGTGTGTGCACCACAAGTAAACTTCACCTACTGTAACTTAAAGAGGGTACATAATACCAAATATTAGGAAACACGCATTCCATTTGTTAAAATTGATTAGACAAACAAGTTATTAGTATTCCAATGAATAAGGATGAACTTGAGAAGGGTGAACAAGCACAACAACTCAACTACATGCAACACTTCACCACTTTATAATCATAGAGATCCAAGAATCTACAATAGAAACATGAACTTGCACAGTGTACCTACAAGCATGAGAAAAGGCACAAAGAAGTATAGAAGGATGAAATGACCGAGATTAATCATAAAACACACACTTTTATTACTTCAATAATGTGCACAATGCATCATACATTCAGAAGAGGCAATGGTTTCCATTATAGTCTTGAAAAGGAGGCTTGAAAGTTCTCTCAACATACAAGGACAACTTGCAGAAGAGAGAGGACTCTTGAAAAATTTGCACTTGCCTAAGATATCTAATTTTCCAACCTATCTGACCTGTTGGAACCTCTTTACAATGAGCTTCCAACTTACATTTATAGAAGAAATTGAGAGAGAGGGGAGAAGGAGTCATAAATTCCCTTCCTAAATTGAAGGTACATGATGGTTCATTTATTACAGTTGGTTGAACCACTTGAGAAGGTTCCATCATGTGCCATTAATTTCATGTTGACCTAGTTCTCCTTAATTAATTAAAAGAATATTTAAATAAAATATTTTAATAATAATAATAAATATTATTAATAAAATATTAAAATAAAAATATTAATTTAATTACTATTTTTGGTGGGCCCCCCTGTTGACTGGTTTGTGCTAAAGGGGGAATCATGAGGAAAAGGCCAAAAAGAGCTCAACTCGTTGGTTAGCTCACCGAGCCAACTCACCGAGCTAGGCGATGAGATCTTCCACTACATCGAGCTAGTTGTCGTGACCAAGCCGAGCTTGTTCTATACGAGCTCACCTCGACTTTGTATGAGATCCTTTAGTATTGAGCACCATCACTTATATGAAAAAGTTGAGATCCATATTTAATGGCTCATCGATGGCTCTTCCCTATTCAATGAGCTGGTTCTCCACCACCACGACCGAGCCAACGATGATCTCAAGTGACTCGAGCTATACCCTACTTATCCTAGCTCGTTTACCTTTGGATATCTCACCTTTGCATAGCTCATTTTCACATTTATTTGACTCGGGAACTCTCTTCAACTAGCCATCACCAACTCGAGTCCCCCACACAAGCTCGTTCCATATGTAAAATCACTTAGTGAATGGTTCAACTGGTGGGTTGAGTCCTTCATGTGAGCTCCACACTCCTTTCTCCACACGTTACCTTCAACTCCCCACATAAACTCCTTTGATAATTACCATTTAGACCGAGCTACTCATTTTAAGCCCTGAGTTGTCATTCTATTGACGGTTGAGCTACCGAGTTGCTCATCCTTTACATTGAGCTCATTTACATTTTTGGTCATTTCTACATAGAAATTCCTTTTACCAAGCTCATAGCTCAGCCCCATCTCAAAGCATGGCCTTTAACCCACATCGATTTATCACACATGTTGAGATATAACGACATGATTCAACCATCTACCATTTACACTCCCTAGTAGTTTGATGAAATTCAAGATTGTTTGGTGAAGGGCCCTCACCTCTACTATTTAGCTCGGCTTCAACTCGGTTCACCACGTTGAGCTCTTATCTTCATGAGCTATCGCCATCATGATCTCGTTCCACATCTATTTGGCTCATGCACTCTCTTCGGTAGCAAGATTTCACCAACCCGAGCTCCTCACACCTAGCACTCCAAAAATGAGGCTTCCATTGATCTTCTTCCATCGATTGGTTTACACTTTTCCACCTTGGTCACTTGAGTTATCTCAAGCTCGACCTCCTCTCGCAGCTCATCATCTCGAATTCAATGTTGAATAATTTATGCATGGTTAGTATTCATAATTTTCTATGTATTTGAGGTCCACACACCGACTCGATCAAGTGACCCTGAGTTCCTCCATAAATAAATTCTATCTCATTCGAGCTAATAGAGGTTTAGACTCACTATGCATGGTGATAACTCATTGAGACCGAAGTGACGTTCACACACTTGTGCCATGCCCTACGATGATTGAGATATACAAACCAATATCATCGTAATCGATTCACTCAAGCCATCGTGACTACAATAAATTCACTTGGCATCAAGCTTTTCTTTGATTTGGTGGCTTTCTCGAGCTAATCTCTACTCGTATCTTTCTCTAATGGCAATTCTAATGGAAATTCTCACAAGGTCAAGCCTCCAACGACTAAACTTTGCACTTCCTCTCGTGAACATTTGTCTTCTTTACATGGTGATCTCGACTCTATCATGCTTTGTATGTACGTTCTTGGAACTAGCTCCTCGAAAGTGGTAGTTCCCCTATGACTCACTCACACTACCGGATACCTTGTCAACCCGAAAGGTAACTCGGTGAATTCACCCGACTCTCAACCATAGACTGGATCTTCATTAGCACATTTAGTTCGTGGAAGTTCTCCTTTGGCTTGCCAAGTAATTATTCCCATTTGGCAATGCTTCTCATGATTCCCACGTCCTTGGAATTTTAAGTCTCGAACCCCAAGACTATCTTGCCATCACGACATGGCTTCCTTATCATGAAAACATGTAAGCCGAGATGGGGACTCTAGACTTCTGGATCAATTTTACCAACAATCTAACTCCGGCACGATGGATCACGGGATCCAAATTTCCACCAACTCATAATACTTTCGCAAATTCACCACTTCCAATCATTTAACTAACATAATCTTTGTCAGTGTCATTCTAAACTAGGGTTGTGTCCTAGGCAATATGCAATGGAGTCTAGGAGAACCAAGTTATACGTTGGGTCTATTGGGGGTTGCTTAGTTTTAGTGACTATTCTATGGAAATGCAGTTAAAATCTATGGAAATTAAATACAAGTCTACGGAATTCAACTATTTGCAATGAAAGGAATTTTAGCAACTAATCTTCTATTGTAAAATAAAATACGCACACACTTATTCTTAACAAATTAAATCACAACTGAATAAATGGAATTTTTAGCAGAAAGCAAGACTATTCGTGAACTAGATTTGCATAACAAAAGCATCTATTCTAAGTGAAAGCAGTAATGGAGAAAGCAGATATAGTTAATCAAAGCATGCATGTAAGATTTATCAAATGACAATTACAGTAAATCTAATCAAAGAACTGTATGCATGAACTCAAAGTAACCTCGTATCTCCTGGTTGAGTGGGCCCTTGCTCTTCCTCGGGATAGAGGGATTAACAACTTTTGATTCTCAAAATGTCGTGGCTTTCATTAACTTCGAAATAAGTTCATAACACATAAAAGATATCCAGAACTGTATATGATAATCTCCTTCAATAATCAAAAAGTGGTACTACCAAGTTCTGAAGATGAAGTCTTCATATAGATAATGTTGGTTACAAGATCCACCATATCAGGTGACATTAAACACTATCCATCAAATATCAATTAAAACACATAGATTCCTATGGGCCATTAGAATCAAGCCCAAGCTAATAGGTCAATTCGATGGAAACAGTCTTCAGCCGCATGCTTCAAACTCGGGCTTCTTATCCACCAACAACTTCCATCATTCCCTGCACACATCATCACGTTTGATCTCACAAAGATAGTTAGTAGGAGGTTCATGTGATAATCGGTTTTCATAAACAATAGCAAGGAAAATGCATCAAACCTACTAAGATATAACTACACAAAACATCCCCATATACTAATAAGTCATATCACAAAGAGTATTTCGGTCTGAAGAAATGATATTAATGAGCCAAACAATGCACTCATCATTTTCCCCCTGACTTTACCTATTGCATGTCCCAATGCAACTCATCTGTGCCCTGCTCACCTTCCAAGTTGTTCAGCCATGTCATACTCCTCGAATTGATCAACGTATTGCTTTGTGGTATTCTTGCAGCCCTGAGTATTGGAGGTAATTTCCACCAGTGCAAAGTGAAACTATCATGGGACTGTGCTGCATTTTTCTAGGTAGTGAGAGGGCTCAAGAGGAGTGGTGGCCATACTTGGAGGCCTACCCATTCATCAGTGTATTGCTGGCTGGTTTTCTCTGTAGTTTGTTTGATAATGGTGATGAGGGCATCACCCCTGTGCATGCTCCAGCTCAAGTTCTGGGGAGAGAGAACCTCCCTATGTTTCAAAGGTAGGCTTAAAGTATCCCATCTCCTATCACAAGCTTGCCAAGCAGCCCCAAAATTCTCCTGACTATAATTTTCAAAATCAATAACACACTGAAGCAAAATCTGAGAAGTATTCACCCCAACCCCTACCTGATAGTAAAATGATCGATTTTTTTCCATACAGGTGACATCTGTATGATGAGTTGGGTGAATGTGAAATCCGATGGACTGAGCAGTGTTATTGAAACTATCTATTTGTTGCCCCCAAATTATCTGATTCCACAATACAGACTGAAAGGCTTTAATTTGAAAATCACCCACAAATAGGTTGATCAAGAAATCAGGGACATTGGTAACTATCATGTTATGTAGATAAAATTCACAGAGAAAATTTTGAATTTCCGGAGTACTGCACTTGTAAACTGATAAAAAACTAGGGCCATTGGGAATTTCGTGAGGGGCTTGAGAACACAATTGAAATAACTGCCAAGAATAAAATTGTTCTTGGACATACATGTTGTAGACTGAGGAGGGTTTCCTACAGGATAGTAGTTTGATGGCCAAAGGACAGACAAAGTCTAAAATAGATGTTACTTTTTGTTTTTCCTCTTCTATAGATTCTTTTTCCTTTTTTAATTTTTGATTTTCCTTCCGCAATTCCCTTTCCTGAAGGGACAACTATTGGAAACTATTCAAGAGGGTAAGACTCTTATCACATTGTCACTTTAAACAACTCACTTCAAGCTGCAGGGCAACAATCTCCCAAACTTTTTCTACTATCTTTTGTGTAAATTCAAGCTTGTAATAAAAGGTTGGTTTCTTCCATACCTTGTAACTGAGATTTTAGCAAAGCAGTGATTTCCTCCAGATAGTTGTGAGAAGGTGCCACTTGGGTGTCAAGAATTTCAGAGTCACAGTGTGAATTTCCGTAGATGATGGAACAACAGATGATGGAGTGGCTGGGTCATCCTCCTTATGCAGTTCCTCCCGAATGTGGGTGGTATCATCAGGAAAGGACTCGATTGGAAACCACCTGTCTACAAAAATGAGCTAAGCCGCCGGGACCGTAGTTGCATGGAGGAAGATGGGGCCATGGCACACTTTCCTTTTGAATCAAAAATGGATGGGGATGGACCCTCAGGAGTACCAACTATGTCTCGCATGCTCAGGAACATCAGCTGCCTCTGCTTGGCTATGTGAAGGGCAAGGGCCCGATGCAAGGGTAGACCGAGGTGCAAAAGAGAGACCAGATTTTAATTGCTTTGGCCTAGACCCTTCACCACCAAAGCACATCCCTCGAGCCTCCACTTTGGTCTAAAGAAGACTTGGTGTGAACACAATAGATGAATCAACCCTGGGTGTTTAATCATAGACTTGCCTCCACTGGACCGGTGTTTCTGGCATACTTTAATGATGGAGTCTGTGAGGTACTCTGGCAGATTTACCCAAAGGGCCTAGTTGACATGTCCCTTTTTAAGGTGAATGAGCATTTTGAGTGCATCACCACCTAGAACAGAGGCCTGACCATCGCATATGAAATACCGGTTGACCCATTTCACAATCTCACCCTAGATTCTAGGTAAACTTGTCCACTTAACACCCTTCTGGACACCCAATGGAGTCAGGATGACCTCTGGGAGTGCCTCTCCTTCATCGTGAAACTGAGCAATCAGGATTTGTAAAGGGGCATTCATCATAACCTTTAAACCAAAGTTTGGTAGGCCAGATAGGTCAGAAAATGACCTGACTGGTAATTTCAACTCGTCTTCCACCAACTTGTGAACAGGTGGACTCAAAATTGTTCAAGAACTCTTCCACAATGCCCTCATCGAAACCTTCAAATTTCCGAATGAAATCCAACCATCCAAAATCATGAAATACCTATGAAAGGGTGGCATTCCTGGAGTAAGGCATCTGGTGAAGCAGGTTTTGATGTCTTTCATGGTCCCATGCTGAAGCCAAAGGTGAGAAATACTCGGTAGTAGAAAAACTAGAGCAGAGCATCTCTTCCACTTCCCATCTAGTGTCTGATAAAACTAGTCATGTTTGATGTGCATACAACAATGGGAAGAAGTAGTTGTAGAAGCATTAAATTTCAAATGACACCATATTCCTTGGGTAGCACAACATCAAGCGAAGGTGATGGTGGAAAAATAGTGATGAGACCGCCACCCATGTGAGTTTAAGATTTTTGTGGTGGCACATATCCCATGGTTGAGGAGTGAGTGCCACCTATCCTGACATTGGAGAGTGTGACACATCAAGGCATGTGGTGATTATGAGCCATTACTCCTTTTATGCCATCATTCATAGAGCCGGATTTGGAAAGAGATCCGGAATGACCATAACAATCATTTCATGATGGCATCATAATGACAAATGCATACATGGGGAAATGTTTTGCATGGAAATATCATTAGCAAGTTAAAATGCACTTACCCATGCCACATTTAGTCAGCCGATATCCGTAGATTCCTACGCCCTGCAAGTTTGAGATGAAACGTGATTAGCGGTAGTAGAAATAATGAAAATTCCTGCATTTATTGGAAATTACAATAAGAAAAATTGCTAACTAAGGGAAGAAGATCGAATGAAGGATCATCTTCCTTTATTGAATTTGCAAGAGATTGATTACTCCATGCTTGAGAGGCAAAGAGCCTCCTCAAGCATGCATGTCTATTCATAACAGAATGTCATCGGTGAAAGTCTTCTTATCCAAGTGGTTGGTGATAAACTCGGAGCCTATGCCCATTCACCAGAAGAGTCCATTTGTCTCCATCAATCGGTATCAATCAAACAGAGCCATTATCAAACACTTGATTTACCTGATAGGGACCTAACCAACATGTATGCAACTTGCCTTTAAACTACTGATAGTGGGAATCAAAGAGTAAAACCCATTGTCCCTCATGAAATGTCCTTTTTTGATGTGAGCATCATGCCAAGTTTTCCACTGATGTTGTAGAATTTTGTCTGCTGTTGTGCCTCCATCCGCATTTCATCTAATTCATTCAACTGCAACACTCATTCATTCACGTTGTGCTTCATCCAAATCGATCCCAACTTCCAAACGTTGTTCACTGTGTGCAACTCAAACTCAACAGGTAACAGTGGCTTCTTCCCAAAGACCAGCTCATAGGGAGAGAAAACTAGTAGTTGTTTTCCAGGTCGTGTTGTAGGCCCAGATGGCCTCAGGAAGCTTTGGTACCCAATTCTTTCTATCGGCATTGACCACCTTAGTTAGAATATTCTTGAGTTCTCGATTGGTTACCTCCACTTGCCCATTGGATTGGGGGTGATATGGTGATGATTTCTGGTGCCTGATTCTGTAGATTTCCAAGAAAGCTTCAATCATATTTGAAACAAATTGAGGACCTTGATCAGATACAATGGCCCTTGGTGCTCCAAATCATAGCAATATCCGGTTGTAGAGAAAATCAGCAACAACATCTTCATTGGCAGATGCCAATGCTTGAACTTCAGCCCATTTGGTGACATAGTCCGTGCATACCAAGAGATACTCCTTCCCAAAAGATGGAGGATCAAATGGTCCAACAAAGTCAATACCCCATTTCTCAAATGGTCCTAGAACCAACTGAGGATTCAGAGGCATTTCCGTAGAAAGTGTAGGTTTTCCCATTCATTGGCATGCATCACACTGCCACACATACTTTTTGATAGTCTTATGGAGGGAAGGCCAATAGTACCCTACTCCAAGGATCTTGTGAATTGTTCATTTCACTGAATAATGTCCACCTCCTGGCTCATCATGACATGCTCGCAATATGTCATGTACCTCATCCTCGAACACACCTGCGAAGAACCATGTCAGGACAACATTTAAATAAGAATCTCATTACACCATTTATATGTTGCACTATTTCTAACCAATCACCTTCTTTCCTTATGAGTAAAATAGGTAGGAAACTTCCCTGTTGTTAAATAA
This sequence comes from Taxus wallichiana var. yunnanensis, assembly GCA_018340775.1. Classification (NCBI taxonomy): domain Eukaryota; kingdom Viridiplantae; phylum Streptophyta; class Pinopsida; order Cupressales; family Taxaceae; genus Taxus; species Taxus wallichiana. Next base: position 246,985,835 of record CM031240.1, on the reverse strand, counting down.
TTTGTGAGATCAGTGAACCAGGAGTCTTAGTAGAGATAGAAAACAAGTGTTCATCGGGAAATTGGTCTTGGACTGCTTCATCATCACCTGAAACATTTATTCTGGAAAGAAAGTCAAGCAACAACGTTAGATTTCCTAGGCTTATCTATAATAGTGAGATTGAATTCTTGCAACAAGAGTAACCAACGAATAAGCCTTCCGCCAACCACTGGTTTGTTCATCAAATATCGAATGGCAGAGTGGTCAGTGTAAAAAAATTTTATATCCAGTGATGTAATGATGAAATTTATTCAAAGCATAGATAAAAACCAAAAACTCTTTTTCCGTAGTAGTGTAATTCTTTTCCGTAGGAGTCAGATTTTTGCTGATAAAATAAATTACATACATATGATCTTCTGAGTCTTTTTGTCCAAGGACAATGCCCATGGCTGTATTAGAAGCATCAGTGTGGATATGGAAAGGTTGTCCCTAGTCAAGGCCACGTAAGATAGGGGCTGTTGTCATCACTTTTCTTTGATAGAATCAAATGCCTGTTGACACTGAGGAGACCATTCAAAAACACAATCTTTGGTTAGCAATGAAAACATTGGGGTGGCAATTTTGCTAAAATCTTTTATGAATCGGCGGTAATAACCTGCATGGCCAAGGAAACTTTTGATGTCATTCTGATTAGCTGGTGTAGGTAATTGGGTGATGACTGATATCTTTTTGGGATCCACCTGTATACCTTGGGCTGAAACATGGTGACCTAAGACAATTCCTTGATCAACCATCATTAGACATTTTTCATGACTCAGAGATAGTTGGTGTTGTTCACATCGACTGAGTACTTTCTCAAGATTATTCAAAGATTCTTCAAAAGTGGATCCATGGACAGTGAAATCATCCATGTAAACCTCAACACAGTCATTAGCAAGATCTACAAAAATGGCCAAGACTACCCACTGAAATGTAGCAGGGGCATTACAAAGCCCAAAAGGTAAGACTCTGTAAGTGAATGTACCCCAAGGGCACGTAAAAGTAGTCTTATCCTGATCAGCAGGGGCAATACTAATTTGATTATACCCACTAAACCCATCCAAGAAAGAAAAATATTTCTTACTAGCCAAATTGTCCAGGACTTGGTCAATGAAAGGCAGGGGAAAATAATCCTTCTTGGTGGCTTTGTTAAGTTCCCTATAATCAACACATATTCACCACTTACCATTCTTCTTGGGAACAATAACTAATGGGGAAACCCACTGACTATCAGATATAGGATAGATGAAACCTACCTTTAGGAGTTTTTTGATCTCAGTTTTGACTATGTCTCTCAATGTTGGATTGATTCTTCATTGTGGCTGCCTTATAGGTTTGATGTCATCGGTGTAAATATGATGTGTATAGATGCTAGGATGAATTCCTTTCATATCAATGTAATCCCAAGAAAAAGCATGGGAATGTTTCTTCAGAACCTCAAGCACCCTAGCTTCTTGATTGACCTCCAAGTCGCTACCTATAGTCAGCTCTCTACCCATACTGACAAGCACCTGCTTGGTATCATTCGCAAGAGCAAGCTCTGTACTAGTGATAAAAGAATTCAATGGGAAAACATGGGGCTGAAGCATGTGCAGGATGGATATGTTGTCAAAAGATAGAACCTTGGTTAAAGGACAATAGAAATCAGGAACTAAATGTTTGGAATTATAAGCATAGAGTTTCCTACTAGACTCAGCAGAGGTAATGTCTAATGCCTGGTATTCAGATTCCGTAGCAGTAGTGCTGATTTCCGTAGTCACGCAGAGTCCTTAGAATCAGTCAGTGTATATGACTCTACAGCTTCCACCATATGATTGTGTACTACAATAGTGGCTAGAAAAGAAGAACTCAAAGAGTTAGCATCCAAAGAATCCACCCATACCTGGTCACAATTGTTCGTATAAGGCTAGGTAGGAGGATATAATGAAATGTGTTTGGATTTCTACCCATTTAGAATTGTCATGTTGCTTGACCTACAGTCAATGTAAGTAACAACCGTAGCTAGCCAAGGTCTTCCCAAGATGACTGGATATCCCAACTTCGAGCTTTAGGCTGCAAAACCATGAAATCAACTAGGTACTCCCATGATTCAACAAAGTGACCATTATATCTTCAACCACACCATCAGGTACAACAATGGATTGATCTGCTAACTACAGAACAGTGTTGGTTGGTCATGAAGTCTATTAAGGATAGCAAAGGTTAAACATTTATGTTGTGATGACATTAATAGTAGCACCAAGATCCACCAAAACATTAGATATTGACTGGTTGTTTATACAAATAGTAATGACAGGCTCCCAAGATCCCCATATTTTGGTGAGATAAGGGTGCCAACAACTAAATCAGCCAAATTCCCTTCGACTCTGATAGTCTTTGGGTATTTATTTTTTCTTCCTGGTGTCTTTATACACTCATTTCTAATGGTTTGGTTTAGTTCAGGGATGTCCCTTATTGCACGCATAGCAAAGTGGAACCTCAATATGTACTTTTTTCAATTCCTGAACTAGTTTTGTTTCATCTGCAGTTTGAGTGTCCTGTAATCACTCAGAAAAGGGTTGTAGTCTATTTGGGTATTTGATCATCTGTTTATCTGGCATTGGTGAAGAACCAATATTACCCTCAAGGTTTTCTTCCTTATCGGCATCATCAGGTAGTTCTATGATAACAACAGAGGGTTCAATATTTTCCAGATCGTAGTCATAAATTACCAATAGTGTTAACCTGCATGGTGTTACCTAAGTCTGTGTCATCAATCAAAGTTGTCTATTGATTTTTAGGATTGGATATTGGCTGGGCTGGAAGTTGTGTTTGTGTTGCTTGTCCTTGATTTTGGTAGGCTTGAGGTGGAGGCATTAAAGCTTGTTGTGGCTGCTAGAACCTGCGTTGTTGATTACCATTTTGTGGTGGTGCCCAGGACTGATTTTGGCTAAAATTTTGTTGAGGACCCCACTGCTGATTGTGCCAAGGATTGGCTATGGGTGGTGGAGCCCAACCCGCTGAGTGTAGGGATTTTTCCAAGGTGGTGGATATGGATAAGTCATCCAGTTTGAGTTTTCCCACTCAGGTTGTCCCCAAGAAGACTGAGAGGCTTGATTTGGCCATGGCATTCTCCAGGGATTCTGAGTTGGTCTAGATGGGAACCCACCCTGATTGTTTGGTCTTTGGACAAAATTTAATTCAGCACTTGTTTGAGAGATGGCATTCAAACCTCCCTTCAACTTGTGGTAGAAGTGTGCAATGCTTAGTGTCATGGTCAGTAACTTTGTAGATTAAGCACATGTCTGTGACATCCAAAGGACATTCTCTCAAGGGGTGTCTCTTCCGACATTTAGGGAAATACATGTCCAATGGTTCTTTAGCAGGGGTGGATTTTGCCTTGAGTCCATCTATGGTGGATGTTAATTGCAGCAGAATGTCTGTTTTCATGTTGGCCATTTCTTCTAGAAGTTCAGAGGTACCCAAAGACTTGGATGTTTGTTTCTTCGTATTCCTCCACGTGTTCTAGAATATCTTCTACATAGCTCAAGTGATTTGTTCCATGGTGAGTTTATGCACGTCTCCTCCTCCCATGAGATGGAGAGAATCCTTGGTTTCCTCATCCAGTCCTTTTAGAAAGACTATTTTAGTGATGTTTGCATGTAACTCATACCCACTGCGTTTATGGAGAAAGAGGAATCTATCCAGATAATCCTCTAGATTCTCATCTTCCTTTTCCATATTTGGAAGAACTCTTCCTTCCTATCCCTTCCTCTACAATAGTCTTGGTATTTATCCAGGAAGGCTATTTCCATGGCTTCCCAGGAATTAATGGAGTTAGATGGTAACCCCATAAACCATCTCATAGCAGAATCTTTGAGAGTGGAGGGAAATAGTTTGAGTTTTTGATTGTCAGTTTGGTAGTCATATGTCTGGCACATGATTTTAAATTCAAATAGAAACTGATCAGGGTCTTCTTTGGTCATTCCTCGAAAGAGGGGGAGGATGGATGGTGAGATGTTTTTCATGGGTGCATCCTCATCTGCATCGAGGACAATGGGGTATGTAAAGGTTCATCCTAAAGGTTGGTCTTCAAGCATTCCCAAGGTCCCCCATTGCAGAATGGTGTGAAGAGGATACAAAATGCTCAGAAAAGGTTCTAGGTGTTGAGTTGGAATCTGTATCACTCTCAGTGTTTCTCTCTTGTGAAGTGTCTAAAGAGATTTGTTGAATATTGTGTGCTATAAATCTCCCTTGGTTATCTCGTGACCTATGCATCTAGGTTGGTTGGTTTAAATCGAGGTCCAAGAGAACTACTGGTTTCCTATATGAACTCCATTAACACCCATAGCATATGGAAAAAAATAATGGAGCTTATGGTTATTTCCACAGAATGGTGCCAAAAATGATGGGTCGTCGTATTCTTCCAATCATTTAACTGACATAATCTTTGTCAGTGTCATTCTAAACCAGGGTTGTGTCCTAGGCAATATGCAATGGAGTCTAGGAGAACCAGTTATATGTTGGGTCTGTTGGGGGTTGCTTAGTTTAGTGACTATTCTATGGAAATGTAGTTAAAATCTATGGAAATTAAATACAAGTCTATGGAATTCAACTATTTGCAATGAAAGGAATTTAACAACTAATCTTCTATTGTAAAATAAAATACACACACACTTATTCTTAACAAATTAAATCACAACTGAATAAATGGAACTTTTAGTAGAAAGCAAGACTATTCGTTAACTAGATTTGCATAACAAAAGCATCTATTCTAAGTGAAAGTAGTAATGGAGAAAGCAGATATAGTTAATCAAAGCATGCATGTAAGATTTATCAAATGACAATTGTAGTAAATCTAATCAAAGAACTGTATGCATGAACTCAAAGTAACCTCGTATCTCCTCGGTTGAGTGGGCCCTTGCTCTTCCTCGGGATAGAGGGATTAACAACTTCTGATTCTCAAAATGTCGTGGCTTTCATTAACTTAGAAATAAGTTCATAACACATAAAAGATATCTAGAACGTATGCAGATAATCTCCTTCAATAATCAAAAAGTGGTACTACCAAGTTCTGAAGATGAAGTCTTCATATAGATAATGTTGGTTACAAGATCTGCCATATCAGGTGGCATTAAACACTATCCATCAAATATCAATTAAAACACATAGATTCCTACGGGCATTAGAATCAAGCCTAGGCTAATAGGTCAATTCGATGGAAACAGTCTTCAGCCGCATGCTTGAACTGGGCTTCTTATCCACCAGCAACTTCCATCATTCCCTGCACACATCATCATGTTTGATCTCACAAAGACAGTTAGTAGGAGGTTCATGTGATAATCAAGTTTTCATAAACAATAGCAAGGAAAATGCATCAAACCTACTAAGATATAACTACACAAAACATCCCCATATACTAATAAGTCATATCACAAAGAGTATTTCCGGTCTCGAAGAAATGATATTAATGAGCCAAATTCAAAATCTCTTACAATGGCCTTCTTACCCAAGATCAATTGTTCTCCATTTTTGTTAAGGTGAAGTCATCTTTCTCTTTCGTGAGTAATTCTCTCAAACCAATGAAGTAGCTCATCTTTAGAACTCCTTCATGAACCTGAGTCCTTTGCTCCGAGAAACTTGCCTCTTCGATCGAGATCTTCACCAAAATGACTCCTATGTAACCATGTCAAGCCAAAATTCCATTAAAATTTTCTCACAATATTTCACCAACCATTTCAACCACAAGATCACTGGAATGAGCTTAACCTACACCATCTATACATGTATCCCCATGGAATGAGAGCTCATCGAGCTGATCCTGTGATGACTCACCCAAGCCACGAGTCAAGCCATATCTTTCTGCCTATGACTAAGCTCCGAGTTGCTCCACTTCAAAGAGTCACTCACCAATCTCATTCATTATTCACCAGAAATATCAACATGGAGCTAATGCACATGTTGTATGTTTACTTGACTTCTTACTTCTTGAGCTTCATTGGTTGACCTTTGACTCTTGACTCGATAAGCTCCAACAAAGTCCACCAAATGAGCACCATGCATATGCCGACAAGCTCAATTTGAGTCATGCACTGAGTTCCTTCCCTTGATCTCCGATGAGCTATATTTCGTATCGACACCAAGCCATCATCAAGCTCTTATAAAAGATCTATTCTTCCATGATCACCATGCATCATGCTGATTTCCGAGCTGACTACTGAGTTGACACAAAGTTATCTATCAATTAAACTCTAAAATTTGACTGATTTGAGCTCAAATTGGTGCCATTCAATTCTAGGTGAGTTCACTTATGCCATTTATTAATTATTTTAATTTTTTATCTCCATGATAACTAGAAGTGGGTCCCTAAGACCAATGTCTTGATTTGATCATAATAGGACCCCATTGTCCAATTTTTCCATGTGTGTAAAATTGGATAACATTTTTGGTGACCTCTCGAGGATGATTGCTTGCTAAGCATGATTCCAGTAGCCTTAAGTCATCCATTAGGAATGGAGTCCAATGTTGGAATATTGAAAGTAATTTTATCTTCTTTGATACATCCTAGAATCCCCTTGAGAAAATCCGATCTTGGACCTCCTTGAAATGCTAGGCATGAGGTATACTAAATCTGTTGAATGCTTGGCATCATGAACACTACAAAATTTTGAATGAAGCAGATGTATGAAATTCTTATGGAAAATTTGAACCTTCCTTCCCTTGAGAAACTTTTGAGGATGATACAATGTGCAAGAACAACACAAAAATGACAAAAAGGAAAGCAAAAATAACAACAACACACAATAATGTGCATAAGCACTTGGAGGAAAACACCTAACTAAATTATACAGCGGGGAATGCTTATCAAAAAAAAGCTTTGAGATTTATCCCATTCACATGAATGGTCGGTTCATCTCCATTAAGCCTAGATAGACGGAATGAATTTATCTCCTTTCAACTCGTGATGATGTATGTCCCGCTCTAGAGAGCGTCAAACTTTGTGTGCTTTCTGGCTTGGCCTTGTCTTCATCCCATTTGAGAACTAAGTCTCCCTCTTGAAAATTCTTGTTGGATTCCTTCTTGTTAAAATATTTCTTAACTTGAGCTTGATGTTGCTCCAAAGTCTTCATAGCCTTGTTTCATACTTCCTCTAACTCCATGAGTTTAGCAAACCTGACTATCAAAGGATCACTCTCCATAAATTCAAGTTGATGAGCTAACTCTAAAGAAGGTAACTCCAAGGAGAGTGGAATTTTTTTCTCTTCCATATACAAGAACGAAAGAAGAATTTCCAATGGCCCTTTTAGGTGTGATCTGATCCGCCCATAAGGCGGTCTTAAGTTGTGTATGCCAAGTCCTCGTGTTGGTCTCCATTATGTGCTTAATAATCCTTATGACGTTTTTGTTGATAGACTCAGCCAATCCATTTCCTTGCGGATAGTAATTGGATGAATTATTGAGATAGAACCCATTTTTAATAGCCCATTCAATTGACTTCATACCAAGAAAAGCCAACATGTTTTCTGAAATGAATGTAAATGAAACACCAAACCTTGTCATTATACCTTTCAAGAAATTCATAACCTCCTTCTCATTGCTCTCTTTCAATGCTACCGCATCTGTCCATCAAGTAAAATAGTCAATTGTAGTAAGAACCCATTTATGTCCATCACTGGATAGAGGATTAATCATTCTGATGAAGTCATACCCCCATTGAACAAAGGGTTGATCCACTTGAATTGGATGTAGTGGAAGAGATGCCAACTTCTGCTTTCCCATGAAAAAGGCACATTCCTTACACTTCCTTACCCAGAGATGGGAATATTTGAAAAAATCAGGCCAATAGTAGTCAACACGCATGATCTTAGTAGTAATTTTTTATGCGAGAATAATGTCCTTCCAGATAGGCCATTTTGAAACTCTTCTAGTATCTTGCTTATATGTGCTCGGTCCCATGCACCAAAGAAGAATTCCATTGAATTCCCTTCGAAGGAGAACATTATCTACCATAAAAAATGGAGTAGACTAAAGACAAAAATTTTGTCTTTGATTTTTATCCATGTTCATAGGATATACTCCTGAGAAGAGGAAACTCTTCATTTTGTTTTACCAATCAACTTGATCATCACTCTCATAAGTGTTTAGGAGCATCGCATCCTCACCACCTTTTGATTCCATGTTTGCAGCAAGTTGTTGACAAAACCCTTAGCTCTAAAAATTTTAGTGACTTTGATGTGCACATCATACTCCACCTTCTTGATCCATCCAACATGCTTTTCGTTCATCTCTTTATTGAGAAAAAATTCCTTGACACTGGATGAGACACCATCGGATGAATTTTTTTTTGGACAACATATGCTTGAATTTCTTCAAAGCTTGAATAATTGCAATGAATTATTTTTCAAGCAATCAATATTGAGTTCATAGTATTTGAGGGATTGATTGAAGAAAACAATTAGTTGTGCCATAGGTTGTCATTCTGTTGGGTGAGGATCCCTGAAATTCTCTCTTGACCTATAAAAGCATAAAGGATAAAATATTTATAGAACCTAAGGTTCACCAGTGTAAGATCTTGAGAAATGGCCATTTTGATGGCTTCGAATCTCTCTCTTCCTTCATTTGTCCATGAGAATGACATGTTTTTCTTCAGCATGGTTGTCAGTGGTTTAGCCAATGTCACGAATTGAGGGATGAATCTCCACATGAAATTTATGGTTCCTAGAAATTTTTAAGACCCTTCTTGTGACTTGGAAGAGATAAGGACATAATCAAATGAATCCTAGTTGTATCAATTAATAGTCCTTCCGGTGAAACAACATGCCCCAACAACTTTCCCTCATGCATTGTAAAAATACACTTCTTGGGATTGAGTGAAACCCCAAATTCCCTACACCTTCAGAAAACCTTCTTTAGATGTGTGATGTGATCGATTCGCATGCTTAGAATATATAGTTATGTCATCTAGGTAAACCAATATTATATCGTTGATTAGTATTTCAAATGCCATGTCCATGGCTCTTTGGAAAGTAGCCTCGGAATTGGACAATCCAAATGGAATTTTGTTATAGGAATAAGTTCCCACTTGGTGGTGAAATCTATTTTGAATTGGTCGATTCTAGACTAGAATCTGATTGTAACCTAAATATCCATTGAGAAAAGAAAATATTTGGGCTCCTTCCATTGTTTGAAGAATTTTCTCCATTGATGGGAGAGGATAATGGTCTTTCAACAAGGCATGGTTCAAATCCCTGAAATCTACACACAACCAAATCTCCCCATTCTTCTTCCTTATGGGTACCAGATTGGCTACCCAAGAGGAGTGCTTGATGGGAAAAATAATACAAGCCTCGATGAGTTTGGTTAGCTCCTTTCTAATTAGTGGCTCTATTTTGGAATTAATTAGCCTCTGTTATTGGTGAACTAGCTTGGCATTAGGATCCATTTCGATGGTATTTTGTGCTAGACCTAGATCAAAACCACACAGTCTTTATAGCTCCATGCAAAAATGTCATGATACTCTTGACAAAGTTTGATGAAATATTTTTTCCTTCAGAAGTACACACTTTTCCAATCTCGAAACTTCTCATGCACTACCTCGACTTCCTCAAAATATTCTTCTTTGACCACCATGTTAGAGCTTTGTATTTTGGCTTGATCATCTAAATTGAAAATGGATTCTATAATGAATAAGAATTTTGGTAGTTTTTGCTTTTAAATTGTATAATTTGATCACCATATGACTCTTGTAACTTATCCTGATTTCTTGTAGAAAACTCTGCCTCTTCTTATAGGAAAAGGACAATTTTTTTGTCACTATCAAACACTTGCCAGCTACTCACATTATCAGGGACTGCAAGTGAACCACCATTTTGACAAACTGCTTCCCTTCTTTCATGATATCAATATGTATGTCGTATTGTGAGCCAATTATAAAAAGCCTATTAACATCTTGATTTTGATTTCTAGGAACTACATGGATTACACAAGCTTGGAAATATTCAATTAGGTCCCAGACATGGTTCTTGTATGATCTTAAAAGATCATTTTTTGATGCAATGTGTGTCATCACTTGATGAACAACTAACTCACTATCTCTAAAAATATTTTAGGATTTGATTCCTTATTTTGGGCTAGATGAATTCCCTACATAAGGGCCTCGTATTCAACAACATTATTAGTGAAATTGAATTACAACTGGAAAGATGAGAAGTATTTATCTCCCTCTGGAGAAATTAACACAACACTAGAACCAGATCCATTCTTACTTCTCAATCCATCGAAGAAAAATTTCCATAGTCCTTCAAAATTGCTTGGTGTTTTGACTAGTTGCGATATGATTGTATCCTCTTCATGAGTGAAGTATATACCCAATCCCATTTCTTCCAAAAACAAACTAGCTTCTTCTTTTTCCAACACATTAGCATAGGGATTGTACTAATGATCTCTACTTACTTCATCTAGCACAGTATCGGGGAATTCTTCAACAAGAGTGGTCAATTCATGATCAAAATCTTCTTCTTTAGATATTTGATGGTGTAATTACCATTTATAGGACTAACAATGTAGGGTTCTACATGAGAATCATATGTGACCAATCAGATGATAGATAACTTCCCATTTTAGTAGTGAAATCTCATGATAGGCAGATAATGAAGAGAGGAGAGAGATCAATGACTGATATGTCTTGGGTGAATGACAAACTTGGGCATTCATAGATGGTAATTTGAAGTCCTTTCATAAATCTAATAGTCTTAACAACAGTTCCATCTAGCTAAACAAATCCTCTTACAACTGGCACATATTGTATGCCCAAGTACATCTACAATTTGTTTGGGCATGAATGACCTATTGGCACCATAATTGATCATGAAATTATGCACTAGGTGGTTGCCAATGATCAGGGAAATATAGAATGGTGATGGTTTGTTGGATTTAGGAATACTTTTCCCTTCTGGTTGACACAAACTTATAGCAGCTTTGTTCCACAACCCGATGACCCATCGGTTATACCAAAACTATTTAGAGCCTCTCGCAACAAATTTCTTTGAGAAGGAATTGAGAGTGCGTCCCACATAGTAATGCTTAGATTGGTTTTCTTAATTTTTCTACTATCTTTGAATGGAATTTCTCCAACTTCACTAAAATTTCTTTGGGTGTTAGGATCCTCTTTTAAAAAGTGCTTGTTGGGTACTATGATGCCTGAAGAACCTTCTTTCCTCACAACTTGGCTACATGTGTGTTTACGGCGCTTTTTTCCCATCTCTTTATCAACCACTTCTTGTGTCTGAGGCTATGAAGTGGATGCTTGATCGACTTTGGAAGGTTGAGGTTTCATTTATCTCTTCTTTGAACAATTTTTTTCCACCACTGATGAGGAATTTGTATTCAACCCGTAAAAATCATCTGCTTGTTAGTTTACCAAAGTGGTTTCTTCAGGTATCTGTGGTTGATCTACTATTTCTTACATAGATGAATTATCTATCACCTTTGAAGGGGCAAATACATTTGAACCATAAGGGCCTGAAAAATAGCTCCATTGGGATAAAGACTTTGATTTTGGGGTTGAGAACAAGGATTACACCATTCGTAGTCTTGAACTAGATTATTTTGGACATGTACTATGGCTCTAGATGAGCTAGCAGTAAGAGGGTTTTAAAAGTTATAAGGCCTGACATTCGTAGCTTGATTCATAGCTTGATTTGTAGCTTGATGTTGTGACTGATTTCTCCCTTGAAAAGGAGGATGATTAGCTTGATACTACTAATTTTGTGGTTGATATGGACGATTGTATTGAAATTTTTGCCTTTTGAGCGCAACAAGCTCATTTCCGAAAGTTTGCAGTAGTGAATTGAATTAACAAAGATCATTTGAAGAGGCAAGGGTAGACTGAGTTGGTTGATTAGAGGCTACTGGAATAGGAGAAATGATAGGATGATTGTTCATAAGATCCACAAAAATGACATTGGTAGTCATGGAGATACCTTTTCATCCTAAATCAAGGAATTTTACACTCTTATGACAATGTCATAGGCATCGAGTAATCTAGTCCCTCCCATGGATTGGATCATAACTTCTACATCATTATTCAAGGCTCAAAATAGTACAAGAATGCATTATTTAGAGAAGGCTTTATGAGTGTCGGAATCCTATTCCAGGTCCTATGGAATCAGAAGTTGAAATCACTCATGTATTCTTGGGGAGCTCTCTTCATGGTAGTGAGTTGTTCCAAAAGTGATAGGTGATCACTATTGTCCTCAAACTATTTATAGAGATTTTCTCCTAACTTATCACAAGTGGTTATAGTGCCAAAAATTAACCCTTGAAACCATTGAAGTTATTTTCCCTTGAAAGAGGTAGCAATAAGTTTAACCACAACGTTGTCCTGCGTGATATTATGTACAACAAAAATGTTGCATACATCAAGAATATTCTCCATCGGAGTAACGTGAGTTTACCCTTTGTAAAGGGTAATGTTATCCAAATTTTACCCCCGGGGAAAAATTGATAAAACATGTGCTGTACGAAGAAAATCGGAAGGGTCGGTTCAGTCATGTGAGCCCACATTTCAAATCCAACAATGAAGGGGAAGGTAGGCTCGACAATGGAGTCTAAGCAAGGTCGGCGAGGGAGGCCAATGATGTTAAAAGAGTCTAGAGGCTCAACAAGAAAGAAAGTGGGGAAAGGGGCTTGAAGATTTCAGAATTCATCACATACGAGTCGACTCGGGGCCAAACAGAGAAGACTCACGGAAGGCACCATGTTTCATCTTAGCACAATTCTAAAAGGTACATCAAAATAGAGGTCCCAAATGTGCACCAACCCTCCATGTTGTCAAAGCCTCAAAATGTTGAATCAGCCATTGAAAGGTCTAAGGCTAGCGCGAAGATTCCACGTGTCCAGGACCCAACATAGTCACTCCTAGATAAGTAGAGGGACCCAACCAAAAAATGGAGAAAGAGGACCAGGCCCAAATTTTCTAAGGTATAATAATGTCTCGCAAAATCCTCCACGTGACCAATTAGTGCATTTGCAAAGGTCAAGCCTAAAAGGTGGTCCCCAAAAATCACCATCCCTCCATGTGTCTCAATGGCACACCTCTAGAGGTCAGGTCCAAACATGGTCTCCAAATGTCCATGGAGCTTCCATGTGTCTAAGGTCAAAAGTTGCTCCTAAATGGTTGGAAAAGGGAAAGATATGGCTATTTAATTGACTAAGTATAAGAGGGTCGACGAAAGCCTCCACGTGCCGATTTACGTAACTTCTTGAAGTGAGACCCAAGGGATAGTCCTCAACCGAGTGTGAAGCTTCCATGGGTCCCAGTGTCTAAAAGGAGAAAAAGTCAACAATTGAAAAGTGTCGGGGCATTGGAAGCCTCCACGTGTCCAAACAACGCACCTCCAGAGATTAGGTCTAAATAGGGTCTTCAAATGAGTGGGAAACCTCCACGTGTGCCAAGTCAAACATAAAGCCTATGTCAAATAGAAAGGACCTAGGTAGAGAATGGGAAGGTAGAGTAGAGCCACGAAGAGGGTGCCATGTGTCTTATCGGTGCATCTTCAAAGGCGTGGCCCAAAGAAAGACCCTGAACTAGCGCAGATCTCCATGTGTCCGGGTCGAAAAGGTGACACTGGTAGTTGAAAAGTCTAATCTTGGGATAGACTAGTGGAAGCCCCTATACATCATCTCGATGCATCTTCAAAATTGAAATCTGAAGGTAATCCCCAAATGAGTGCCAGTCACCACGTGGCCAAGAGTCTAAATGGCAGAAAAATTGGCCATTGAATCGGCTAAGGAAAGAAGAGCTGCGGAGGTCTCCACGTGCCTTGTCTGCGATACTTCAAAGGAAAAATTTGGAGGCAGGTACCAAGTGTGTACTAAGCATGTCTAGTGTAAGACATATGACCATGCCAAACAAAAGAGACTAAGAAAACATGAGGAAAAACAAAGCAAAGACACGAAGGAGTCATGTGTCTCTTCGGTGCTCTTTCAAGAGGTGAATCCAAAAGTGGTCCCCAAACATGCGCCATCTCTCCACATGTCTCTAGGTCAGGAAAAGTGTTTTTGCCAACATGAGGGACTTAGGTAGAACATAGAGGAGCCCGCAGAAGCTGCCACATGTTAGTTCGGCGTAACTTCAAGAGTTAGAAGAGAAGGATGAATCTTCAACACTCACGGGGCTGTTATGTGGACCCTGTAGGGCTAAAATTATTTACAAATTGTGTTCCAGCATTAAATGCCCGACCCTTGACCTTTAAGAAGCCATAATGTTTGATTGGGATCTTTGTTTTGAGCGGGAAATGATTTTTTGGAAAGCTCCCACCGCCTGCTACTCACTTGCCACCATTAATGTTTCAGCCTCCCTTTTTCGAGGCTATCAAGTCTCCCACCTACCACCATGATGAAGAATGGGTCTCTTTTCTTGTCCAGTAAGGAATAACACATGGGGGCATGGGTTTTGCTAGTAAATCCCATCATTGAGTAGGTGGATTCAATGCATTATAGGGGTGGTTGGAGAAGGGTTTGAATTCTTCCCTCTCTCCTTATCTCATTCTTCTATATATTGTAAAGGAGGGGCATATTTCAAGGGGTTGGTCATTTTTTCTCTCCTTCCCCCTCTCTTTTTCCTTAGGGTAGAATTTGGAGTCTAAGCCTCCTCTCATGGCTATGTAATGGCATCTTCTTTCCTCTTGCCCACTGATGATGTATTGTGTGAACTCATGGAGCAATAAAATCTATTTTGTGATGCATTTTGTCCATCTTTCCTTATTTTATTGTCTCTACTTGAATCTCATCATTGTAGGGTATCTGCGCATATCTCTAATTTCTATTGTAGGTTTTTGGAGCTTTATTTAATGGGTTGAAGTAGTTTTATGTTTGAACTTCATCTTTGGTCTGTGGTGCATATTGTCCACCCTCTCCTTTTCTCACCTCTCTCCATTTCAGGAAGCTGAGATTGTGACCAAAAACCTCCTTCTCTGGTGTATCACTATTTTAGTGTAGGATTTATTTTCATGCACTTTCTCTCCTGGTCCCTTGGAAGGTTAGATTAGGATTAGATAGTTTTCTTGCATTAGAATAGCTTGTGGTAGGTAGTTTAGGAGCAGGAACTAACCTTCTTTGGAGGTCCATCTCAAGTTCGTAAGTCCACGGACTTGAGAGAATTTCCAATGTTATTCAGATCACCGGATGCCCCACTTAGATGTTAAGCCATCAGGGGGTCCTATGATTTTGCCTCAACAATTTTGGTAGGCCGGTGGGCACACCGAGGTTAGATTTTTCTTATCTTTCAAGGTGTTTCATTATTGAACAATAAATCTTAAGCCAACGTGTGACCATCAACAGATTTTGGCATGCCTTGTGGGATAGGTCTGAAGCACCTTACCACTTCACTTCATCAGGTTTGATGTGCTCTTGGTGAAGATCTCAGCCTTTGGAGGCACTTTCAAGCACATATGGTGACTCCATCTGGTCAACAACCCACTCTCTAAAGTTGTAGACCTTCTCCCATCCATTTTCATCCATTATTCCTTCCATATCTTTCATTTTCTTCCATTCCATGAAGTTTTGCAATCATGACTTCATTCCCCTCATGGAATTCACACCTACAACAGTGTAGTCCACCTCCAATGTATTTTCCAACTCCTCCAGATCAACATTATGATTAGATCTAGAACCATTATGCTTACCCATATGAGCAGGGTCAAAACTAGTTTGGCCATGGAGCTTATCAAGAACAAGGGTATGCATATAATGGTAAAAACTATATGAAGAATGCTAGTTTGTTGGAGAAGATCCAAAGAATGGAGGCTAACATGGTGCAATATAGGGCTACAACACAAATGAAGGCATTTAAGATTGGTTACAGGGAACCTTATCCATGGGTCAGCCCTTTTCCAAGACACTATAGCCTATAGGAGAAGCTTGACTTCATGGTTGAGATTCTGCCCCAAATTATGCAATGGAATGAGGAGATAGAGGCCTACAAACTTTGTGCTAGGAGACCTTTTCAATGGGTAAGTCCTACACCATCATCTAGTGATTTTCTCTCCATTCCCCAAGCAGCACCATCTCAACCAGAGCTTCAATTTCCAAGCTTCCCATTTGCTTCCCCAAGTGTTGGTTTCTCTTCTCCATCCCCTAGTCTTCCATCTCACCTCAATTCTTCTTCCCTTTTCCCTTCCAGATCCAAGTCCCTCCACAAGAGCCAAAGGAAATACCTTCCCCTCCACCATAGATAAACAAACAACTAGTGGAGACCCCACCCACCACTCCTCCTACTCTCCTAAGTCCATGTTAGGAAGAGACTCAAAAATTTAGTCAAGGAGAGAAACAAGAAGAAGATCCAACCAAAGAAGAAATGATTAGAAGCTTGGTGAGCTTGGCTCTTAGATTCAGGATTGAAAAGATCCCCTTGTTGGTTAAGCCCATGGAGGAGGGTGAGGTCAAGCCACAAGTGGTGGAAGCTCAGCTATAGCACAAGTGAGGGAAGAACAACCAACTCCAAGTCCCATTGAAGAGGAGAAACTGGAGGAGATCAAATCAGAGTTAAGGCCACTTAATGAAGAAAGAATTATTGAAGATTTTTTGCTTTCATTTGAAGGTCCTGATTTGATTGATGAACCCATGATGGAGGAGGACCATACGGTTCCAGAAGCTTCAAGTGTAGAGTAGGCCATAGAAGAACCTTTAATTATTCCTCCCACTTCATCCCCTTCAAGCTCTAATGTCGAAGAAGAGTTTGAGCTTTCAAACTTCATGTTTAAGGATGAGGGGAACCATGGTGAGAAAATCACAGATCGAAGGACACCATGGAGGATGTCAAGCACATGCAGTAGGACAACGAGGAGGCATAATCTATGTCTAAATTGGAGGATTTTCTTTGATGGAGATGAGCCAGGAGATCACATCATTTACTCCTCCATCATCCACCTTCCAAGCACATGAGTCTGCTACCATGGAGGATAAAATTCAAGGATAAAATCTTGTGTCTCATAGTGGCCCTCTGGAACCAAGGTTGGAGGATCATGATATTCCATGTTATTCTTAGGAGGAGGAAGGAAAAGAGCATGAGGATCCCATCTCTTCCACACCATCCACCAAGAAGGTCCACAAGAAGAATCCATCCTTGGAGTTGAAATTCAGAACCATGGGCACATTCAAAGGACCAGACCGTGCCCAATTAGGTACTTAGCTTCATTGGAGCTAAGGGAGAAGCCAAAACTAGTCATGCCCACTTCAGGGCATGAGGATGAGTATCAAAGCACCAAGGGTCACCATCAACACCTCCAGAATCTAATGCCAATCATCTTGAGGAGGTATTTTTGATTGATGTTGATACCTTGATGATTTGGGTGGAAGATTGGCCTCTTATCGGTTTCTCACTCATAATAAGAGCCATGTTCAACACCAAATTATAAGCATGGCCCCATTTTTTTAATTAAGGGAAGCTATTTCTCCCTGCCTATAGTAGTCTTTGTTTATCTTTTCTTTCATAGGGTTAGCGTAGGAGTAGGAGTAGATTTTCTTTGAGTAGAACAAGTGCTTGTGCACACTCTGCATGTTCCAATTGAGGCATGAATGATTTTTAGTTTTGTACATAGCAGTGTTGTGGTGATTTGTTGCTCCAGGGTTGTATCACTATGTGGATTCAGTGTACCTCAGGTGAATATTGTAATAGTCCATTTCTAGGGATAGGTGAAGGCCCTAGGTCAAGAAAATTTTCTACTCTAAGAACCTCATCTTCAAGATTTTCTTGAAAAAATGAGAGTGCGAGATAAGTGTGGGGCAGGTTCGGGGTCACCAAGTGCAAGTATTTGAGCTCGTGATTTTGGGACAAGATAGTTACAGGCTATCATTTGTGACTCCATGCCCAATGGATACTTCTAACGCTACTATCTCTTCATCTAGCAGGTAGATGTCCCCGTGAGTTGCCAAAATGTTATCCCAATTTTACCACCCCTTGGGGGCAAAATTGATCAAACATGACCTGCACAGAAGAAAATCGGAAGGGTCGGTTTAGTCATGTGAGCCCACATTTCAAATCCAATAATGAAGGGGTAGGAAGGCTTGACAATGGAGTCCAAGCAAGGTCGGTGAGGGATGCCAATGACATTAAAAGAGTCCAGAGGCTCAACAGGAAAGAAAGCGGGAAATGGGCTCAAAGATTTTGAATTTGCCCCATACAAGTGGACTTGGGGCTAGAAAATAGACTTGTGGAAGGTGCCATGTGTCAGCTCGGTGCAATTCCAAAAGGCACATAAAAATGAGGTCCCAAATGTGTGCCAACCCTCCACGTGGTCAGAGCCTCAAAAGGTTGAATCAACCATTGAAAGGTCTAAGGTAATTGTGAAGCTTCCACGTGTCTAGGACCCAACATAGTCACTCCTAAATAAGTAGAAGGGACCCAACCAAAAATGGAGAAAGAGGAGCAAGCCCAAATTGGCTAAGGTATAATAGGGTCAGTGGAAGCCTCCATGCATCCAATTGGTGCATCTGCAAAGGTCAAGCCCAAAAGGTGGTCCCCAACAAGCACCATCCTACCACGTGTCTCAATGGTGCACCTCAGAGGTCAGGTCCAAATAGGGTCTCCAAATGTGCGTGGAGCTTCCACGTGTCTAAGGTAATGAGTTGCTCCTAAATGGGTGGAAAAGGGACAGAGCCAACTGTTTAATTGACTAAGTATAAGAGGGTCGACGGAAGCCTCCACATGCCTCATCGGTGTAACTTTAGAAGTGAGACCCAAGGGACAGTCCCCAAATGAGCACGAAGCTTCCACGTGTCTCGGAGTTTGAAAAGGAGGCAAAGTTGGTAGTTAAAAAGTCTCAAGGTAGTGGAAACCTCCACATGTCCAAACGATGCACCTCCAGAGGTCAGGTCTAAACAGGGTCTTCAAATGAGCGGGAAGCCTCCATGTGTCTCGAGTCAGACATAAAGCCTTCATCAAACAAAAAGGACTTGGGTAGAGTATGGGAAGGTAGAGTAGAGCCATGAGAGGGTGCCATGTGTCTCATCGGCACAACTTCAAAGCGTAACCCAAAGAAAGACCATGAACTAGTGCTAGCCCTCCACGTGTCCTAGGTTTGAAAAGGGGACACCGGACGTTGAAAATTCCAAGTTGGGGACAAGTGGTGGAATCCTCCATGTGTCATCTTGGTGTATATTCAAAATTGATATCCAGAGGTAGTCCCAAATGAGTGCTAGTTTGCCATGTGGCTAGGAATCCAAATGGCGAAAAACCAGCCATTGAATCAGCTAAGGAAAGAAGAGCCTCACGGAGGCCTCCACGTGCCTCATTCACGTATTTTCAAAGGAAAAATCTAGAGGCAGGTCCAAAATGTGCGTTGAGCATCCACGTGTTTAGGGTTAAACATATAACCCCACCAAACAAAAGGGACTAAGACAAACACGAGAAAATAGAGCAAAGCCATAGAAGGAGCTACGTGTCTCTTCGACACTCTTTCAAGAGTCGAATAAAAAATCATTCCCCAAACATGTGGCAACTCTCCACATGTCTTGGGTTAGGAAAAGTGTCTACGATAATAGGAAGGACTTAGGTAGAACATAGAGGAGCCGCCAAAGCCGCCACATGTTAGTCTAATGTAACTTCAAGAGTGAGAAGAGGGGGTGAATCTTCAACACACATGGGTCTACCACGTGGACCCTGTAGGGGAAGAATCATTCACATATTGTGAGCCCTCATTAAACACGACCCTTGATCTTTAGAAGCCACAAATTTCAACCAAGAGCTCGATTTTGAATGGGGAAGGATTTTTTGGAAATCTCCCAGTGCCTGCTACTCACTGCCACCATTAATGTTTCAGCCTACCATTTTCAAGGTTGTCAAGTCTCCCACCTACCACCATGATGAAGAATGGGCCTCTTTTCTTATCCAACAAGGAATAGCACATGGGGGCATGGGTTTCACTGATAAATCCCATCATTGAGTAGGTGGATTCAATGCATTTCAGGGGTGGTTGGAGTAGGGTTTGAATTCTTCCCTCTCTCTTTCTCTCATTCTTCTATATATTGTAAAGGAAAGGGTTGGTCATCTTTTCTCTCCTGCCCCCTATCTCTTTCTTCCTTAGGGTAGAATGTGGAGTCTAACCCTCCTCACATGGCTCTGTAATGGAATTTTCTTTCCTCTTTCCCATTGATGATGTATTGTGTGAACTCATGAAGCAATAAAATTTGTTTTGTGATGCATTTTGTCCATCCTTCTTTATTTTATTGTCTCTTCTTACCTCTCATCATTACAGGGTATACTATGCATATCTCTGATGTCTATTGCAGGTTTTGGGAGTTTTGTTTAATGAGTTGAAGTGGTGTTGTGTGAACTTCATCTCTATTCTGTGGTGCATCTTGTCTACCCTCTCCCTTTCTCACCTCTCTCCATTTTAGGAAGCTAAGATTGTGACCAGAAACCTCCTTCTCTAGTGTATCACTATTTTAGTGTAGGATTTGTTTTCATGCACTTTCTCTCCCTAGTCCCTTGGAAGGTTAGATTAGGATTAGATAGTTTACATGTATTAGAATAGCTTGTGGTAGGGTAGTTTAAGAGCACGAACTTGCCTTCTCTGGAGGTACATCTCAAGTTCACAAGTCCCATAGGTTGAGAGATGGTACAATGTTATGTAGATCACATTGGATGCCCCACTCGAGATCTTAGGCCATTACGAGGGTGTTGTGATTTTACATCAACGGGTAAACTTTTGAGTGCCGCAATGGGTATAGGGTCACGTTGAGCCAACAAAAGAGAAATGCTTACATTGAAAGGGGGACAAACTTCGTTTCGTGCCATAGCAACATGCGGTTGATTGTTCCTTGGTGGAGGAAACCTTCCATATAGAGGATTTGAAAGACCTTTACGAGGTAAAGTTGCAACTGGTGATGTTGAAACACCTCTTCTTCTTCTCTTTAGAGGAGACAAGGAAAGTTCAATATGTTGATAATTTCCTTTTTTGAAGAATCTCTTGTAGGAATTATTCGCATAAGTTTAACGCACTGAGATTTGGAATCCAAAGATATAGAAACACCAGGTACTTTGACTTGCATAAGTGAGAAGAGAAGTACCAACTCTGTCCCCCTGGTGTGCCAAAAACTATTTTTGCCAAATCACTACACCCTAGATGGCCGGAATGTGAACAAGATGTTTGGTGTGATTGAGATACATGGGATCACCTCTCAAGATGTGGAACTTGGGCTTGAGGTGAAACTCTGGAGAAGGCTAGTTTCCTCTTCCTAAACTAAGTGTTGTACTACTCCTAGTGCAATAAAATGGTTATCTAGACCTATGCTAACATTTTCATGGGTTTTAGGGAAAGAGATTTGCAGAAATGAAACTATACTAGGGATGGTGATGCACTAAATAAAGGGTGTTGTCAAACTCGGGAAGGGTTAATTTGAAGAGGGTGTGTGCACCACAAGTCAACTTCACCTACTGCAACTTAGAGAGGGTACAAAATACCACAGACTAGGAAGCATGCATTCCCTTTGTTAAACTTGATAAGATAAACAAGTTATCAGTATTCTAGTGAAGAAGGATGAAATTGAGAAGGGTGAAAAATCACCACAACTCAAATACATGCAATGCTTCACCACTTGATAAGCACAGAGCTCCAAAAATGTGCAATAGAAATGTGAACTTGCATAATGTACCTAAAAGCATGAAAAAAGGCACAAAGAAGTATGAATGATGAAATGACCGAGATTAGTCACAAAACACACACTTTTATTACTTTAATAAGGTACACAATGCATCATACATTCATAAGAGGAATTGGTTTCCATTATAGTCTTGAAAAGGTGGCATGAAAGTTCTCTCAACATACTGAGGACAACTTGCGAGAGAGAGGACTCTTGAAAAATTTGCACTTTGCTAAGTTATCTAATTTTCCAACCAATCTAACATGTTGGAACCATTTGGAATGAGCTTCAACTTACATTTATAGAAGAAATTGAGAGAGAGGAGAGGATTCATAAATTACCTTCCTAAATTGAAGGTGCATGATGGTTCATTTATCACAGTTTGTTGAACCACTTGAGAAGGTTCCATCATGTGCTATTAATTTCATGTTGACCTAGTTATCCTTAATTAATTAAAAGAATATTTAAATAAAATATTTTAATAATAATAATAAATTTTATTAATAAAATATTAAAATAAATTTTTTAATTCAATTACTATTTTTGTGGGCCCCCTTTTGACCGGTTTGTGTTGAAGGGGGGTATCATGAGGAAAAGGCCAAAAATATCCCAACTTGGTGGTTGGCTTGCCGAGCCAACTCTCGATTTGGACGATGAGCTCTTCCACCGCTGCATTGAGCTAGTCACCCAAAACCAAGCCAAGCTCATTGCATGCACGAGCTCACCACTAAATTTTCATGAGCTCCTTTGGTATTGAGCACCCTCACTTGTATGGAAATTCAAGCTCCATCTTTAATGGCTCCTCGCAATGGCTATTCCCTATTCACCAAGCTAGTTCTCCACCACTACGGACCGAGCCAACGATGACGATCTCAAACGAATTGAGCTCTACCCTACTTCTCCTAGATCGTTGACTTTGGTGATCTCTCCGCATAGCTCAATATTCACATTTTTGGGCTAGGGAACTCTCTTCAATGATCCCTCACCAATTTAATCCCCCCATGCAAGCTCTTCTGTATGAAAAATCACTTAGTGAATGGTTCAACTCGGCGGGTTGAATCCTTGAGTTGATCTCCACACTTATTTCTATGTGAGCTACCAACTCATCACCTAAACTCCTTTTATCATTACCATTCAGACCGAGCTACTCATTTTGAGCCTTGAGTTGTCATTGATTGACGGTTGAGATATCGAGTTGCTTTATTCCTTTGCATTGAGCTCATTTGCATTTTGGTCATTTCTACGGAGAAATTCCTTTCACTGAGCTCATAGCTGAGCCCCATCTCAATGCATGGCCTATAACCCACATTGATTTCTAATGCACGTCGAGCTAGAATGACCTAACCCGACCATCTACCATTTACACTCCACAACGGTTTGTGAAATTTGGCTTATTTGGTGAAGGTCCCTCGCATCTACCATTTAGCTCGGCTTTAATTCAGTTCACCAAGTTGAGCTCTTATCTTCATGAGCTACTGCCATCATGATCTCATTCCACATCTATTTGTCTCGTGTACTCTCTTGGTGGGATTTCACGAACCTAATCTCCTTGTGTCGAGCTACCAAAATGAGCTTTCCACTAATCTTCTTCCATTGATTGGTTTACATGGTTTCTAACTCGGTCACACGAGTTTTCTTGAGCTCCTCCTCTTGTGAAGGCTCACCATCTTGGAACTTAATCTTTGGATAATTTTTGCATACTTAGCATTCATCCTTTTTGATGTATTCAAGCTCCACACACCAACTTGATCAAGTGACCCTGAGTTCCTCCATACATAAATTCTAGTTCATTCAATCTATTAGAGGTTTAGAATTTCCATGCATGGTGATAGCTCATTGAGGCTGTGTTGACATTCACTTTCTGTGACATGCCCTATGATGATTGAACTACATAGATTGATATCCTCACAATCGATTCACTCAAGCCATCATGATTGCAAGAAATTCACTTGGAATCAAGATTTTCTTTGATTGGTGGATTTCTCAATCTAATCTGTACTCTATATCTTTCTCTAATGGGAATTCTCATGAGCTCAAGCCTCCAAAGAATAAACTCTACACTACCTCTGTAAACATTTCCCTTCTTTACATGGTGATTTGACTCCATCATGATTTGTATGCACGGGCCAAAAACTATCTCCTCGACGAGAACAATAGTTCCCCTCTGACTCACCCGCACTACCAATCACCTCATGAACCCGAAAGGTAACTCCGTTACTTTGTTTGACTCTCACCATAGACTCGGGATATTCATTAGCACATTTAGTTTGTGGAAGTTCTCCTTTGGCTTGCCAAGTAATTATTCATAGTTGGTGATGCTTCTCATGATTCTCGTGTCCTTGGAATTTTAAGTCTCGGAACCCAAAGATTATATTTCCATCACAACATGGCTTTCTTATCATGAAAACACATAGGAATGAGATGGGGACTCTAGAATTTTAGATCCATTTTACCAACATTCTAACTTGGCACGATGGCTCACAGTCTCCACTTTTCCACCAACTCATCACACTTTTGTGAATTCACCATTGAGTTCCCTTGAGCTATCCATCGAGTTGTTCTTGACTGATCAATTTGTGTGTTTTCCTAAACTCAAAATGGATAAATCCTCACTCCCATGAGCTGGTTTTGGCTTGGTTTTTCCTTCATTGAGTTCATGTCAAGTTATTTCAATCTCGTGGCTTATTTGACTTGGTTCACCAAACCATTTCATCACCTCCACAATCGAGCTCCCAACTAAGCATGTTGGTGCCAAGCCCGAGCTAAGTTGGCTTTTCCTTATGAGCTTCTCTCAAGATACCTTATAACCATGTAACCTTTGAGTCATGCCTATGAAGGAAATGTGATGATCTCTCAATGGCTCGGTTTCCACCCCATGTCCTAGTGATCTTTCTCATAACATGATTCAATCCAATCTTGGCCGGACTAGCTGCTGTCGAGCTCGAGTGTCTTCCCAAGTTGGGTGATCCAATCGAGCTGTGTTGCTTGACCTATTATCCACCGAGTCATGTCTACCCATCACCAACATGAAATTGAGCTCTGACTTGGCCTTACTGAGACTCTTCTTTTCCTCTTTGTAAGTATTTCACTAGGTGAGTAACTCAATCATCGAGCCATTGAACCGAGTTGGCTCCTCATCCTACAATTCAAGCTATGGTTATAGTTTTTCAAACTCTCTTACAATGGCCTTCTTACCCGAGATCAATTGTTCTCCATTTGTGCCAAGGTGAAGTCATCTTATTATTTTACAAGAAATATCTTCCAAGTAATGAATTATCTTGTCGTCGAGAAATCCTTCATGAACTTGAGTCCTTTCTTCTAAGAAACTTGCCTCCTCAATCAAGATCTTCACCAAAAGAATTCCTATGTAACCATGTCGAGTCAAAATTCCATTAATTTTTGTCACAATATTTCACCAACCATTTTGACCACAAGATCACTAGAATGAGCTTAACCTACACCATCTATACATGTATCCCCATGGAAGGAGAGCTCAACGATATGACCCTTTGATGAATCACCCAAGCCATGAGTCAAGCTATCTCTTTACGCCTACGACTAAGATCTCGAGTTTCTCCACTTCAAAGATTCACTCACCAATCTCATTCATTATTCACTACAAATATCAACATGGAGCTAATCCACATGTTTTGTGTTGACTCAACTTCTTATCACCGAGCACCATTTGTTACATTGGCTCTTAACTTAGTGAGATCCAACAAACTCCACCAAACAAGCACCATGCATATGATGATAAGCTCAATTTGAGTCAAGCATCGAGTTCCTTCCCTTAAGCTCTGATGAGCTATATTCCACATCGACATCGAGCCCTCATTGAGCTCTTACAACCGATCTATTCTTTCATGATCACCATACATCAAGCCAATTTCGAGATGAATATCAAGTTGACACGAGTTATCTATAAACTTGACCCGAACTCTAATTGATTTTATATTAAACTGGTGCCATTCAATTCTAGGTGAGCTCACCTATGCCATTTATTAATTATTTTAATCATTTATCTCCATGATAACTGAAAGTGGGTCCCTGAGACCAATGTGTTGCTTTGATCATAATAGGACCCCATTGTCCAATTTTTCCATGTGTGTAAAATTGGATAACACATTGTGCCTCTAACAATTGATATCATAGCAAGGTCCTTTTAAATAATTTAATCACTTGCAGGAGATCCTTTGAAGCACTAAAATGGTGAGTCAAAAAGGTGGAAATTACATAAGAAAATCTCTTTTTTATGGATCAAGCTTTGCATTTGGAGCATTCGGATTATGACTCACATCATATCCTTAGGATGAGAAATTCAGTAGTTTGTGATAGATGGGTATAATATTCCTCATAACTCTCCAATCAAGTATCGTATAAACAAAGGAAAATAATGACAACTCCAAGGAAATGAATGCAATCATGTGTGGACTAATGATTGAGAACTTATTAAGGTCATACATTGTACATTATCTAAAGCTATATGGGATAAAACTCAGGTCATCTATGAAGGAGATTCCAAGGTAACAATAGAAAAATTCCAAAATTTCATTTATTATATTGAAATCCTAAATATGAGAGAAGAGGAATCTATTGTTTCATATCTACTTAGAGTTGATAAAGTTTTCAACACCATGAGAGGGTTAGGTGAAGAAGTGAAAGAAGTAGTAGTGTTGTAAAAGGTGTTGAGATCCCTCACTCTTAAGTTTTAATCTAAAGGATATTCTATTGAGGAAGCCAAGGACTTGAAGGTCATGTTGATGGATGAGATACATGGCATCTTGATACTATATGAGATGAGGATCATAGATTCAAAACCTATCAAGAAGGATATTGATTTCATGGAATAAAGAATTAAAAGGATAAGAAGTCTAAATTTGATGATGCTTCTCTTGAGATTGAAAATGATGAACTAATTCCCATGTTTTCTAGAAGAATAAAACATGTCTTACGTAACTATAAAGGTAAGTTTCCCTTCAAATGTTTTAATCTTTGAGAAGTAGGTAATTTTTCCATTAAGTCTCTTCATAAGATAAAGATGATGAAGAGCATGATTAATATCATGAAAAGAAGACCCATAGGTATGACAAGGGAAAGAAGAAAATCAAGAGGTTTGAAAACAAGAAGTCCAAGAATATTTTCTATTAAAGGAAAGAGTTTTGTTCATACGAGGTAAGTAGTTGTGATGATGTTTCTTATTCTGACTCTAAATCTGAAGATGGTAATATAGGTGATAAATTAGTTTTCATGACCAAGGATACTCTAAGATTTATGAGTAAAGACTCCATATTGTTTAGTGACTCCATGAACTCTAAGGAATAATAAGAAGGAGATGATGTAGAGATTGAGATAATGTGAGTTCGAGACAGAGCTAAAGCATGCACGAGAAGAATGTCAAGAAGATGTGAGAACAATTCAAAGAGTATGAAGGGGAGATTCATTACCTTGAGGAGAAATATTGGTGAGACAAATAAAATTGATTAAAAAATCAAAAGGTTAGAAATATAGATGCATTCCATGACTTTAAGCCTATAATCCAAAGAAGAAGAATGTATTATGCTTGAAGAAAATACGATCCTTCTAAAGGGATAGCTATCAAGGTAGTTAACATAGATAAGACATTCCAAAAATTTAATTTTTTTCAAGGATCATGTTGATCTCTTACACAATCAAAGGTGCGTAGGAGATAAGACATGGTTAGGATTCAAAGAAGACATGAAAGGAAAATATTTCATACAAGATGACACAATTTCAAGCAAGGATACTAAAGGTCTAAGCACAAAAGAGGAGTAAAGGGAGAGAAACTTCAACAATAATGTGAAGACAAATTATGTGAGGTAGTCCAATGCATCAAGGTATGAGAAATATTTTAATCACTACTATTAGACTTGTAATGGTTTTTGGCATAGGTTAAAGGAGTATAACAGGTTTTTCAAATATGACCATACATGGAGGGATAGTAGAAATGATGAGGCAAATAACATCATTTTCTATAATTTTCATGAGAAAGGTCATACTGTTAGGTACTACTTATATGAACCAATTACTAAGAATTAGAGAAATGAGGGTCCTAGGGGTAAGAGTGAAGTTGTGTGATTTAACTGCAATAATTTTGGACATGTTGCTAGGGATTTTTATGGTCCTTCAATGAAAACCTGGGGTTTTAGGGTCCTAACGTACAAGAGAAGAGGCAAGGAAGAGTGTGAGAGACAAGAGTGAAATTTTTTATTCTACGAGAAATAGATGTGGAAAGAAAACATGAAGGTTATCAGATTGCTGATCACAATAAATAAGGAAAGGTGAGTAATAGGTGTCTAAGAGGGAATGAGACCTATTAAACTTGTTTTTCTAGACTTATCATGTAATATGATGTCTCCAATAGGATTCTTAGTGATATTTCTCACTCATATGAAGCATGGTGTTAATAATAAGCATAAACGTTTTGAAGTATTATACTATAGGTGTGTTATAATGATGCAAAGGTATTTTCATTATGTTCTTAAAGGTATTCAATCTTTTGGATATTGTTCGAGTAATGTTACGTTGTAAGGTTCTTTAGATCCATGAAGAAGAAATTCATTTTGATCACACCATAAGATATAGTGTGTAATGGTGCATTCTAGGTATGTGTGTGAGTTAACTAGATATACATCCCATGCCATCAGTACTTGATTCATAATTAAGATGTCTCAAGTATGAAGAAGGTTAAATAATTTCAAGTGTATGGAAGGCCAAGATGTGATTTTTTTAGTTTATGTACATTGTTGTAAGTACGTGTGTCAATTCTTGGGTGTGTATCTATGTATCAAATAGAAATAGAAAGTAAAAAGGAGGTTTGCAAGGTTATTTAGGCATAAAATGAATATTTTAATTATGTTTAAGGTCTAATAAGGTTGTGCAAGTACATCATGAACTATGATATGTCTTTGAGTTTGTGTTTGAAGAGGTAGTTATGTAGTAAGAAGAAGGTTGTCTTGATTTTTCTTAAGTATGATTTTTCAAGATGTTTGGATATGATTGCATTAGTTAAGGGGGAGATTAAGTGCTCATAATTCCTTAAAATGAGAAGCTAAGTGTGTTGTAAGACTTTTTGGTTGATCACTTGCATTATAATATAGTACAATATATTTTTGTATATTATAATGATGAGTAACAAGGATAATAAGACCTCATAAGACAAGAAGATCTGCTAATGATACTAACACAACTTTTTATGGTGTCAAGAAGGGTCGTTAGGAATATTTATTTATTATTGCAAGTATAGTTTTAGGGGAGAAAGTCATTAGGTCAAACAATTGTGATATCATGAAAGAAGGTAATGAACAACTGAAGCATTGCTTCATGTTTGTGGTGTAGATTTTGACCTATCTCCATGGAATTTGATCAAGGTATGTGCTTGTATATTTACATATAAAGATAGAGGATGTTGGTATTTTATAGAGGGAGTAATTTTATGGTGTTTCATTTGTTGATTATTCTCTTGTACTAAGGATAAGTTTGGCATTTTTTGGTGCGAAAGGGAGCTTTAGGGATGTTGTTCCTAAAACTTGTTTCTAGTGTTCTATGCAATATCTAAGATAGTTTTGGATGCTTCTTACTAGGGTAATACTCATTATGAATATAGCATGATGTATTTTCTTAGAATCTATATTATTGGCATGTGTGTGTACTATGACATGCTTCTTCCTAAGGGGAGCTACAATGCTTTCAAGACATGATGAAGCCAAAATAGAGTCAAGAAGAAGAGTAACAAGTCCTTGATATTTTTGATGATTTGGTTGTTTTTCCGACCAAGATATGGTCCTCATATGCAGATGAAGATGAATACTATGTGCTATAGGTATGCATTTTGTAATTAATGTAAAAATGGGGAGAAGTACTAGGTTGTTTCCCATTAATTACAAAGGGGGATATTGTTGGCATGTGTGTTCTTGTGTTTTCATTGATTTAATAGATGAAAGTTCATTAATGAAAAAGGGTGATGTTAGGAGTGCAAGAGGAATTTTTTAGAGATTATGTCATGAGAAGAAAATGATTGAAATGAGTGTAAGAGTGAAGAAGATGAGGTTTGTTTGGCCAAATAGGCCTATTTAGGAGGTCTAGTTAGCTTAGGTGATGTTTCATGGAGGTTAGATATGCATGGAGGTTTAGAAACATAGTAGAAGCATGGAGATCATGTTGGTGATGTGTTGAGACACTCATACAGGTCTTAGGAGGTGAATTCGAGGTTTGAGCATGGTTTGCAGGTGTTCATATAAACGTAGTCTAGGTGCTTGGTGACCTAATGAAGCATGAAGGTTAGGTGTAAAGGTTTGTGGGGAAATGAGGGAATGTAGAGGTGTGAGACATGTTGTATCAAGGATGTTATGGTATTTTTAAGTGTTTTTCAGCTGAGGTATGGTGTTTATCTACCATGTTTGTGTTTAAACTTGACCTAGCTCTTTGAACTAGTTAGGAAAGTCATGGTGGTTGAGAATATGTAGGGCCAAGAATGACCAGGTGAGCATTTGGGAAATTTAGATAGGTTTTCCTAAAGAAGCGGGAAAAACTTTAGGTTGGTATGATGATAATTTTTCAAGATATGAGGTTTTTAGCCTTACCGAGATCTAGAAGGAATGTTTCCTAGCTCAATATGAGATAAATCATGTTGGTTAGAATGTGAAAAGTATACATGGGGACCTGATCCTTTTAGAGATTTTTAGGAATGGAGCTAATAAGGTTTTAGAAGTGGAATGATATCAAATGAGGTCATGTGATTTATGAATGATTGATAAGAAGTAAAGGTGGTCGTAAACCCTAAGCAAAACCATATTTCATGATCGATGGAAGAAAAAATGTTGGTGTGAGCTGAAAATTCTTTGGATCATCAAATGTGATTATTTGAGGATGGAAATTACTCTCCCATATTTTAGATGGTGGTGTTTGGGATTCTTGACTTTATGCGGAGCCCACTCAAATTTACTTATTATTTGGAAAGTTTTTTTCTCTTTGATTTTTCATTTGACCTATTGACTAAATTTATGTTCTAAGTATATGATGAGATATTATAGGGTTTTAAGGTGATTTTATATCTTGGTGAATTAATTTAGAAGTCTTCACAGTCCAAATATGGAGACTCGGGTTTTAGGTCTAGAAGACAGGTTTTAAGAAGTCATGGAGGAAGAAGGTTATTCAGACATGTGTTGCCTAATTTGATGAGGATAATGAAAATTTTAGTGTTTTAGGAATCTAATATGATTATTTTCATTATTTTTTAGTTTATAAGGTTAGTTTGTTTGGCGAGGTTGAGGTCACAAGGTAACCTTCTTGACAGGGTTTCAGGAAAGTATAGGTTCCTTGATGAAATTTGTCTGAAAGAAAAATATCTTGGATTGGTTCATGATTCCTATCCATTGGATGATGATGAGGGATTAAAATTTATCCTATTACATGCATTTATAGGCCTTGAAAGTTTCATTAAGATTGTGAGAAGGTCCTTCTTCCAAGGATGGTTTCGGGAAGTTTAAGTATCTTGAAGGAAATTTTTTTTTTTGTTGGCTCTATGGATTGAGTCATGAATTATAAATTGGTTATATGTGTTCCTTGGGTTATTATATTTTTAGTTGATTCATTTCATGCCATGGTTGAGGTGTTTTATGATATCTTGGTCTTTATCTTTAAAGTTTGGTCTACTTAAGGTGTCTAGATTGAGTAGGAAGTTTCCTACTTGGGGATGTCATGAGAATAATATATGATGTAGAGGTTAATAAGATTGTATAATGTGTTGATAGGTTTTTTTTTACATGCATGGATTTTAAATTCTTGAAGATGATGGAGTATGTTCTTGGAGTTGATGGAGTGCTTGATGGAGATGAAACTAGCCTTTTAGGACTAGTTGTGCATGTTTGAGTGTCTTGGTCCTATGCCAACCTATATGGTCTCATGTTGTGAATTTATATGATGTATTATATGTATTTTATTGTTGGTATGACTGACATTAATTCTCATTTCCAAAATATAAGTTTTTAAGGAGTTGAGTCATGTATATAAGAGTGTTATATTTGTTCATTGTGACTAGTTCAATAAGAGAAAGAAAAGTGTGTGCTAAGAGAGTTTGAAAGAGGTATGGGAGAATCAACAAAAAGATAAAAAAACATGAAGTATTTATAATAGGAGAGGAGAAAGTTTTCAAGGTCATTAGACATAATCATCTTATGAAGATGCAAGGCGAGCGAAGTAGGAGTGAGTGTGTTTAAAGAAGGTTATAAAGTGTATGATCTCAAATTGTGATCATTATATGTTGTAGGAGAAATAATACATCACTTGTCTTCATCTTTAGGTTCCCTGGGTTGGTTCCGACTACCTTAGGGGTTGTAGCATCCTTTCATTGTTGGCTCCTTGATAAATAGTGGTTAGTGCTCTTTGTTGGGTTTGTGTCTCACTAAACAAATATTCTGTGATGTTTCATATTCATGCAAGTCTTTTGGATTGAGTAATATATTCAAAAGTTTTATTGGATTTATTCCCCGTTGAGGGTTTTCCACTTTTCATCTTGTGTTCTTTTGTACTATCTTGGTTATACTCATATGAATGGTTGTTTCATGTTGTTAAGCTCACCTTAATGCGTAGTTAAATGGTCAATTGTTTATACAAGATAACTAAAATTGGTTGATAGTTTCTAAGGAATGATTCACCCCCTCTCAAGTACATTTTGATTCTAACATTTGGTATCATATTAAGGTCATTTTGAATAAGTTTAATAACTTAAAGGAGATACATTGAAGCACTAAAATGGCAATTCAACATAGAAACACTTCTACAAGTAAGTATCCCTTTTTGTGACGGATCAAACTATGCATTTTGGAGCATTAGGATGAAGAATCACATCATGTCCTTGGAATATGACATTTGAAATTTTATGATATATGGGTATACTATTCCTCAGACTCCACCAACTAGTACTTCAGATAAGAAGAAAATAATGAAAAATATGAGGCAATGAATGCAACCATGTGTGGGCTAATGAGAATCAGAACTTGTTAAGGTCATATATTGTACATAAGCTAAAGCTATGTAGGAGAAATTATAGGTCATCTATGAAGGAGATTCATAGGTAGGGATAAAAATCCAAACATTCATAAATCAGTTTGAAAGCCTAAATATTATAGAAGAATCTATTTCTACATATCTTCCGAGAGTTGGTAAAGGTTTCAACACCATCAGAGGGTTAGGTGAAGAAGTGAGAGAAAAGTAGTGGTACAAAAGGTGTTAAGATTATTGAATACTAAGTTTTACCCTAATGCACTATCTATTGAGGAATCCAGGATTTAAAGGTCATGTTGGTGGATGATCTACATGGCATATTAAATGTATATGAGATCAACATCATGGATTCAAAACGTATCAAGAATGAGATTACTTTCAAGAAAAAAAGAAGGAAGAGGATAAGAAGACTAAATATGATGATGTTGCTCTGAGATTGATGATGATGAACTAATTGCCATGTTTTCTAGAAGATTGAAACCTAGATCATGTAAGTATAAATGTAAGTTTCCTTTTAAATGCTTTTACCATGGAAAAGTAGGTCATTTTTTCATTAAGTATCATAAGCTCACGGATGAAGATGATTAAGAGCATGATGAAGATAATGATAAGAAGCCCATAGGTATGACAAGGGAAATAATAAGTTCAAGAGGTTTGAAAATAAAAAGAAATCTAAGAAGATTTTCTATTTAAGGTAAGAATGATGTTCATTGGAGGTAAGTAGCTTTGATGATGTTTCTTATTCCGAACTCGTATATGAAGATGGTAATATAGGTGATGAATTCTTGTTCATGGCCAATGATTATATAATATATATGATTAAAGTCTCCATATCATTTGGTTACTTCATGCACTCTTAGGAAGAAGAAGAAGGAAATTACATAGGGACTAAGCTAATGTGTGTTCGAGATAAAGCTAAAGCATGCGAGAGAAGAATGTGAAGAAGTTGAGAGAACAAGTCAAAGAGTATGAAGGCAAGATTAATGACCTTCAGTAGAAAAATTTATTTAAGAAAAGTAAGCTTGATAAAATAGTCAAAAGGTTAGAAATTCAGATGAGTTCCATGACTTTATTCCTGTAATCTAAAGAATAAAATGTATTTATCTTGAATAAGAGATGATCCTTCTAAGGGGAGAGATTTTTGAGGAAGTTAAAAAAGCTAATACATTCCAAAATTTAAACAAAGTTCCAAGGACCTTGTTGATCTTTTGGATAGTCAAAGGTCTACAAGAGATAGGATAAGATTAGGATTCAAAAAAATACCTCAAAGGAAAATAATTAAATCAAGATGAAACAATTTCAAGAATGGAGAATGAAATTCCAAGCACCAAAGAGGAGCAGGAGGAGAGAAAATTCAACAATAATGCGAAGAAAAATTATGTGAGATAGCCCAATGCATAAAGGTATGAGAAATATTTTAATGTCCATAGTTATTCTTGTAATGGTTTTGTCATAGGGAAAAGAAGTGTAGGAGGTTTTCAAAGATGATAATCCAAGAAATATGATTATAAAAATAACATTAATTTCTATACTTATCATGAGAAAGATCATACTTTGTTAGGTACTACTTATATGATCCACTTAGTCAAAATTGGAGAAATGATGGTCTCGAGGGTAATATTGAATGTTTGTGTTTTAACCGCAATCCCTACTCCATTCAGACTCTTTTTCTTTAAATGAAAATCCCCCATCCTCTCCCCTTATTGTTTAAAATTATTTATAGAAAAAAATATAATTTTGGTTTCTCAACCTAAGGTGGTTACCAAGTGGGTTGCACAAACATTTACAAATTGAATAATATTTTATTCCATCCACAAGTGCCTCTAAGTTTCCGCTCTATTTCCTTGAAGGATCAAGATCAAGAAAGGAGAGAAGACTAAAGGAAACAACTATTAGATCAACTAGGAATTTAAATTTTTCTAATTATGTTTTAGCGAGTAAACAAGTTTGAAAATATACGATACAAAGCAATAATAAGAAACAACAAAAATATGAAACTTTATTCACCTAAAATGAGGTCTAAGACCTAAAAACAAAAAAATCTATATACCTCTTGAGTTCCCTTACATCATTTGAACCCTAAAAACTTCAAATTTATGAATACGCAATATGTTTTTTCCCTAATTGCATTAAACATTGAAAATTTAGTTGATTGGCTCAACGATAGAGGTAGTTTACCATATTTGAGTCATATGAACTTAATTACGATGATGTGATGAAATTTAGGGATTAGTCAGTGTTAGTAACATCATGCATAGTAAATCAAGTGTGATTGTATGATGTGTTTTTAGGTTTTATGGACCCTAACTACATCATTATATGAAATAATTAGTTATATGGGTAAAGAGAGAAGTCACCAAGAGGTACATGGTTGTGTGCAAGAATGTTGTAATGACGAAGGATATTTCCATGAAGGAAGAAATGGTCACTATAGAAAACCAATGCACATGAAATTAAAAAGGCTATAGGAATAGGTGGTAGATAAAAGAAAAGAGAAGGGATAGAAAATTAAGTACCTAAAGAATGAAGGGTGTGTAAAAAAATCACACCAAAATCATGATGAGAGTGAAGAGAATATTACCATGGTGCACAACTAGGTGTGCGATAGACGAGAACCTAGTTGTAATGTGTGAGAGTGTAAAGGAGTATGTAAGTAGAGAAGACTCTAAGATGAAAAGTTGAGGAGTGTAATGATAAATGCAACCATGACAATTTGAGAGATTAAAATCCTGCTGAGAGAGGCTATGTCATTCTAGGCCATTAGCTCCAAGTAGAGAGAATAACTACTTTAGGATAGGTCCTTAGGAAGAACAACAAGAATCTATAAAATCTCTAGAACAAAGTTCCAAGATATATGGAGAGAAGCTACATGTAGATAAATGATAAAGACCATTGAGTGAATGAGAAGAAAACATTGAGTTTCATTCCATCGTGTTAACTCTACAAATTTTTTTAAGTGGTAACCACCTTTTGTGTCATTATTAGTCAATTCGTTTAGATAAAGAGACAATTTAGAAAAATTGAGAACCTAATCATAACAGATTAATATTTGATGTGAATGTGGACTCAATTGGGACCCTTAAAATAATCATGAATTACATAGTTAGTTGATTGGCTCAATAAGATAAAAAATATTGATTAAATTGAGCCATGTGAAACTTATTGGAACTAATTATTTAATTTTTACTTCATCTACGAATAATTAAAACTATAGGAATGAATTAATTAGTCAATTCAATTGAAATTGAAAATGTAATTTTTAATGCAAGAGTATCATAATGGATTTCAATTGCATACATAATTTTTACAATATTAGTTAAGTATGGGTACACACAAGGATGATGAAAAGGATAATATAGAAATAAAAGTACAAAAAAATTTGGGTGATATTGATGATTATGTAGTGCTTTCACGAATGATTTGTGCAATAATTGAATCGTATAATTTGTATTGATTACACAAGTGAAAGAGCACAATGTTTGCACGAAGACAATAAATTCTACCATTTGAGGAAATAGAGTGACATAGAGTAGAGAGATGAGTTGAGTTACATGGAATAAGTGAAAATTTTCAAGGGTCATGAAGAAACACCGTTGTAATAACTTTAGGTGTTTTGTTTAATTTTCTAACAGTACCAATAATGGGAGTATTATTTGTCGATATCGTCAAGGATTTTTTAATTAATAAAAACATGTACATGTGTTTTGATTTATTCGTATTATAAGGCATTTCATGAGTCCATATATTTTAGTAGTTCTGTTATCTTTGAGAGTTGTGAGGTTTATAAAATCTAATTTTGAAACATCTAAGACTCCTAAAAATGTTAGCAAACAATAAAAAGGCACAAAAACTAAAACAATGACTATATTGTTTCCTAAAATAGACATCGATTGTAGCATATAAATCATAAAAGATTTAGGATGAATGTTAAAATAATGAAAAATGCCTATGTACTAACTAGATAAGATTATGAAAAACTATCTCCTAAACCGTGAATCATAGAGCCATGAGACTATTTTAGTAAGGTGAAAATGAACCTATTTTCTTAAATATTTAATAAAATAAATTAAAATTATAAAGAATAATAAATGAAAAAAATTATACTTATTGTCATCACCTACTCAAGAATCGTACTTTTTTATTTTTTTGAAATTTTGGCTAAGTGACCCCTTTTCCTTGATGTATTTGTCCATGTTGAAGTCGAGGAGTGAGACAAATCCCATGATTATTCTATTTCGAGTTGATTTGTGTATTTTTCAGTGCTTTACGAAATTATAGACATTGGAGGAACAAGAGGAATATTTCCTTTGTTCCTCCTATTCCCGTATTCCCGTATCACCTGCATATGTTGAGCTCTAGTGTTGTGTAACTTTTTGAACTCCCCATGGAACTAGTTCTATTAGGCTCCTTGTTCCCCACAAATCCTAGTTATCCACATAGCTTTGTTCCCCACATAAAACTACCTTTTGCATTCCGTTATTTATTCTTTTTCCTGGTATTGCGTAAACTTTTGAAACTTGTTCCTATTGACCCTTGGTTCCCTGCTCATCCGCTTTCTCTGCATTGATCCATTTTTCTTTGTATCATAGATAGAGAGATGATTATTGGAAATCATAGAATTTTTCATCCATCTCTTAGTTCCTCACATGTCACAATATCTCACATTTCTCCCAAACTCCGAAAGTCTTATGTTTCACAACTATGAATAAATTTTCATGTCGGGAAGAATTGTTCCTTAAGCACCCCTTCCCTATAGCTATAAATCTCCCACAAATCATTTGACTTATTTTTATTGTAGGATGAATAATAAAAATTTAGAACTCTAGTAACTTATTCCCTTAGGCCCTTTGTTCCACGCATCCTCGTTATATCCACTTTTCACAAAAATTGATTAAATGAGTTACTAAAGGTCGTTGAATCCCACATTTCAATGTGTGACTCAAATTAAACCCATTTGTGAATTATTTTTCTATAAAAGGTTAAAATTGATCATTTACACCATTCCAACTCGAGTTTGTACTGTGCACTATGTTTTTCGTTCTGTACCCTAAAAGAGTTTTTTTGACCACAACTTACTCATTTCTTGTCCAAATATGAAAATTCAAACTAAGTTGGGACCTTTGTGGAGGTGTCATTTTTTTCATACCGAAGGTGAGATATTTCATGCCCTCTTGGTTTAATTTTGTGGTAGTTTTTGTTTTTCATCCTCTCTTTCAAATTCCTCAAAAAAAACATTGTTGACCATCCATTATGCTCGATTTTTCTCCCACAACTTCACAATGAAGTTCCAATATGAGGGGTATGAATATATTTCTTCTCTTGAGACCTCTCTACCTAATTTTAGTGATAGTGACACAAGGAATATAAACTTAGATGAATTTTGGGCCTGTATTTCTAAAGAAACTCCCACCATCATGACCCAATACATTAAAAATAGTGGAATTGCCTATGCAATAGGGTTTCCTCTCTTTGTTCAATAAAATGACACCATTTTGTCTCGTGCTTCAAGTTTTGACCCATAAACCAAAGAAATCAAGGATCCTCAAGGTCAAATAATTACTAAGCTAGATGTTAATTGTATAAATGCAGCCCTAGGGATATCAAATTTTGAGAACTCCAATACCTTAACCAAGGATCATGTTAGAAAAAATGCGGGAAGATATAATTGAAGAATTATAGATCCACAAATTAACAATTGAGGATTATAGATTATAATGTGTAGATATTAACCAGATGTTTTACATATACATATAACAGTTAAAATATCATGAATGAAATAAAATAACAATAGATGAAAGTAAATGATACAAGAGACACCAGATTTGAGTGGAGAAACCTGAAGGAAAAATCCACTAAAAAAACACTGTCTTATATTAAGAATTTATCAAAATTTTACACATCACTTCTACTTCACTCCTCGATCTCATAGTAAACACTAGAAAACGTATGTCTCGTTGTATGAAAATTCGCATAAGTACCTAAGCATATATCAATTGGTCTATATATTCATTAATAAGGTAATATCACCAAGTTGTCTAGTCTCATGAGGGATCATCCTATTTGTATAGGATGGGTGAGTGGTTATACTTCTCCACTCTTTTAGCTATGAAGACCAAATAAGATTATTAACAATAATATTTAAGATAGGGGCTGTCTAAGTGGTAGTCTACCAAATGGTATCCCATCTTGACATTAACACCCAAACACTCCCCCTTAATGTTAAGTGCAGAAAACAAAAATAGACATGCCAACTTTGCCTTTTTCTACAATTTTTTACATATACTTGAATTAACAACATTAATTTGGGATAGCATGCAAACAAGGGAAATAAACAGATCTTCCCATACAAAAATTCTTAAGACAAGTGCTTTACATATGAAGACTTACATCAAATTATGGAGCATTTTATAAACTAAGGCATACCCACAACTAAATCTTCACTGGGATTTACAAGTAACTTCACATAGAGTGACACATTTACTTATTACAAAATGGAGGAAGTATTAGAAGTTTACAACAACCATTAAGAGGTGGCATTTTCATGCACACTCCCCCTCAATAATAACAATTATAGGCATAATAAGACACGAAATTACAAAACTTCGCAAAGACACAATGGCTTGGTGAAGATATTTACAACTTGATCTTCAATAGAACAAAACTTGAGATCAATATCACCATTCAAGACTTTCTCTCGAATAAAATGCATATGAAATTCAATATGCTTGGTCCTTTGATGTTGAACTAGATTCTTTGTAAGAGCAATGCAACTCTAGTTGTCACATAGAAGAGTAGTGCTCCCTTTGATGCCCATGTGTAGTTCATCCAACAATATTTTCAGCCACATAGCTTCTTTTGTAGCTTCCATAACACTTCTATACTTTACTTCAGTATAAGAGATAGACATTGTTGGTTGCTTCTTACTACTCCAAGTGATGGCACATGTACCCAACTTGAAAAGATATCCAGAAGTAGAATTTCTATATGCAACATCACCAACATGATCAGAATCACAATAACCAAATAATTGTGCATCATCACAAGAAGAATAAAAATACCATAATCAACTATTCCTTTAATATATTTCAAAATTATTTTTCTATTTTCCAATGATATTCATAAGGTTCTTGCATAAATATTGAAACTACTCCAACTGCATAAGAAATATCAAGTCTAGTAATAGTCAAATAAATTATACTACCAACTAGCTACCTATATAGAGTAGGATCAAATTTAGCACAATCTAGTTTAGGTCTAACTTAACACCAAATTCAATAGGAATGACAATAGGATTACAGTAAATCATGTTAAATCTTCTAAGAAAATTCACAACATAATGAGATTGTGATGCAACAATATAGTTATGATCTTGAAATATAATCATGCCAAGAAAATGATTTAATAAACCTAAATTAGTCATTTCAAAACACTGCTTTAACCTTTATTTGATTCTAACAATTAAATTTCTATCATTGCTAGTAATCAAAAGATCATCAACATAAAGAACAATAATGATAATATGATTTTTATCAAACTTAACAAATAAATCATTATCAGAACAATAGTTAGAAAAACCAAGCTCCTGAAAGAACCTATTAATTTTAGCATACCAAGCTCTAGGAGCTTGCTTAAGACCATACAAAGAATTTTTAAGCTTACAAACATAAAGTTATTTACCAGGTTCTTCAAAACCTTTAGGATGACTCATATATATTTCTTCTTTTAAGTCACCATTTAAAAAAGTATTTTTAACATCCATTTGGTGAATCTCCCAACCATATTGGGCAGCTAATGCAAGAAGAACTCTTACATATTTCATCTTACCAACATGATGAAAGGTATCAACATAGTCAATAACAGTTTTTTTCAGAGAAGCAATGAGCTACCAACCTTTCCTTGAACTTTTCAATCTATCCTAGAGAGTTATATTTGATTTTGAACAACCACCTAGATCCTACAATGCTTCTTTTATAAGGAGGAGGGACTAGTTCCCAAGTGTCATTTTTGATTAAGGCATTGTATTAGTCCTGTATATCCTAAAGCCATATATCATCTTGAGATCCTTCTTTGAAGGATTGTGGTTCTAAGCTTGTAGAGGGTCATCAAGGCATGATAAGTATGATGCCTTCTAATTATCTTTCTAAGATTATCACCCACAGCGTTTTGAACAATACTTTGAGACCATTTAGGAATATTATGTTGCAATAAATTTTGAGATAACTCCCCCTCAATATCCATCATATCTAGATAAAGATGATCATCCTCTTGAACTTATCTTTCAGAGAAATAGAGGAGGGTTCATGAGGATCATAAGAGAAAGTTATCTCTAATACTTGAACATTTCTATTTTCAATAATGTCATGCTTGAATGGATCATAAACTCTCAATCCTTTAGTTTTACAGCCATAGAAAACAAAAAAAATAAAGAAAAAATTTGGATCAAGCTTCTTCCTTTTGTCTTTTGGAATGAAGATAGAAGTAGGACTACTAAATATTCTTAAGTGAGAAATATCTGGTTTTTGATTTGTCCAAAATTCATGAGGAGTAGCTTGATGAAGATATTTAGTAGGAAATCTATTAATAATATAGAAAACAATGTTCATAGCTTCAGCCCATAAGAACTTAGGCACATTGGAAGCATGAATCATAGTCCTAGCCATTTCTAAGACAATCATATTATTTCTTTCTGCAATGCCATTTTTTTGAGGGGAATAGGGAGTAGTCAACTCTCTTTGAATCCCACATGACACATAAAACTCATAAAATTTTTTTCTAACATATTCACCTCCATTATCAATCCTAATTCTCTTAATTTTTAGATTAGAAGCATTTTCAACTAGAGCTTTAAATTCCTAAAACTTAGACAAGACATCGACTTCTTCTTAATGAAATAAGACCAAGTCATTCTAGAGTAATCATCAATAAAAAAATAACATACAAAGAACCACTGAGAGAAGGAACCTCAAGTGGACCTCTCACATCACTATGAATCATTTCTAATAACTGAGAGGAATTTGGATCATGATGTTTTTGAAATGGTTGAGCATGTTGCTTACCATGTAGGAAAATTTCACAAGTTTCATGAACTGAATTTATCTTTGGAAGACCAAAAACAAGATTAAGTCTAGACATATCATATAAGATTTTGAAATTTATATGACCATTTATTTCATGCCAAAGCTCAATATCATTCCTAGAAGAGGAAGAAAATAAAGACTCAGACACAAAACCATCAAATATATACAAGTCATTTTTCTGAATGCTATAACGAATAATATTTTTAAATATATCTTTTACATACCACTTATCTTGTAGCAAAAAAACTTTACAGTTTTCTTTTGTTAGCTGAGAGAAAGAAAAATATTCTTTTTCAATTGAGGAAAATACAAGACATTCCTAATTACACCATTTCATAGCTTAACATTTCCACAACCTTCAAACCTAATGATTGAGTTATCTCCTAGATAGATATTCTCTTCACATTTAACTACATATGAGAGGATACCATGAGTCCAAGTAATTTTCTTGGAGGCACAAATGTCAAGAATCCATTCATTGTCATTTAAAGCTAAAAGGGCAAGTATACAAGGCAATAGACTACTCAACCACATTTTCTTGATTTTTCTTCTGATTTTTCTTATGATTATTAGGCTTGTTATTCTTAGCATTCTTAGCTAATTTGTTAGTCTTCACCCTACAAT
Organism: Taxus wallichiana var. yunnanensis; assembly: GCA_018340775.1. NCBI lineage: Eukaryota > Viridiplantae > Streptophyta > Pinopsida > Cupressales > Taxaceae > Taxus > Taxus wallichiana. The sequence goes on along the minus strand of CM031240.1, from coordinate 246,943,473 downwards.
CAGACTCTTTATGCCCAAATTTTCCACACTTATTACAAGTTCCATTAAATTTGACTTTAAAGTTGATTGTTCTTAGCAAAATTAGTCTTAGGATTTGATTTAAATCTAGATATGATATTAGACTTCTAATTATGATTGTTTTATTTTATTATGAGTAGACTTATGATTTTGTGAGAATAGAGCTTGAGAAGCATATCTCTTTTGAATCAAATTTCTCCATGACTCTCTCTTCTTGAATCAACAGAGAAGACAAAGTGTCCAGATCAGGCAGATCATTCTCATTCGATACTTAGAATTGAGAATTGAGATGTAGTTTCTGAAATTTTCATGAATATTAATCTGAATTATAAAGTACAAAATATTATCTTGAAATAATTCATAGTTACAACCATCTAATTGAGCTTTAATGTTCTTAATTTTAGCTAAATAATTGAAAATTTTCTCATCCCCTTCATGGGTGTTGTAAATAGCTCTAAAACCAGTTTAATTATCTTAGACAACCTATTTCCTTCATGCATGGTTTCTAATTTCTTCCATGCATCTACAGAAAGTCCATATGGCCTATATGCATTAATAATTCATCTCTAATGCTTTGTAATAGGATGGAAAAAGCTTCCTAAGATCTCTGAGAAAAAGAACTAAGGTTTTTAGGGGTAGCTTGTCTCCTTGTGGGACATTTTTCTATACCAGTCACAAGATCCCAGAGCTTTCTAGCCATGAAACAAGATTTTAAATGCACTCTCCAAATGCTATAATTTGTTCCATTTAAGAGCTAAGACTTATATAAATAAAAATTGGAAGAACTAACCATTTTAATGCTCAGATGACAATGGAGACAAATATAGCTAAAAATGAAACAAGGAAGCCAAACAGAGAGAAAAAAACTAGCTATAGATCTTTTAATTTTCTATACGAATGCAAACATCTTGAATTTAATCAAAAAATACAAGATTTGATAGATATTTAATAGATTTTAGTTGGAGTTGAGCTATAGGATCTCAAAAATTTATTTAGCAACTCGACGGGACAAGCTAAAAACAAGCTACTTAATAAATAAAAAAGAGAGACACGTGTTGGATTTAAAATAGATCCTCGGGTGGATGCGAAAACTTTAAAAATTAAAGTTAATTCCTTTTCAAGTCCATAGCAACGAACAAATAAACATGCGTAAAATACTATAACAAGACTAACAATAGTGAAAAATAAATACATGTGTCACTTTTCAATTAGCTCGCATTTTGCAATGCAACTAATAAGTCAAAAGACAATTAATTAAAAAAAAGAACCGTATATATGTGTCTTAAATTAATTGGATCATTTTTTCACACTCTGACACAATGAAAAATCAAAGTCTTAGTCAAACAAGCCACTTGTTGAAAAATTAATGGCTAAAAAAATTGACACTTGGTGGATTTCTACCAAACTTTAAATAGATAGCTTTGAGTGGGCTTAAAATAAAGTTTGGGTTTGAAAAAGGTACAAGATAGGTGTCACAATTTAAGAGGCTAAGTCAAAGCAAAAACTAACACCTTGACACTTGCAAAGGCTGACATAATTAAAATATTAATATACATGTCAAAAAAATAATTGGTTCACGCTTCACAAAACCAAAAAGACTAAGCCAAAAAAAGATACGTGGAGCCTTTTAAATGGCTCACTTTTCACAAGATTGACACACTAACAAATGTGAAAAAGGTGGCTAATTTTTATTGGATAACTATTTCCACAAATGAAATTATGAAAATACGAAATATGGAACAATTTCTTTGGCTGGCTCGATTTCACAAATATGAGAAATGTGAAATAAATGATACTTGGATCAATTTTATTGGCTCACGCTTCACATATGACACAATAAAGCTAAGAGAAGACTAAAAATGCAAAATATGGAGCTATTTAGAGCTATCTGATTGGATTTTATTTCACAAATGATAGAGGATAGCTAAGCAAAGTCTAACAACGTGGAGACACGCATAAAACACTTATTGGACCATGTTTTGCAAAAAAGATAGAGATGTCTATTTAGAAGACCGACAACACAAAACTAATGGAGAAAATGATTGGCTCAAGCTTCGTAGTCAAAAGAACTTTTTAGAAATTAAAAACATAAAAAAGACTAATAGAGCGAAGCTAGATGGCACAAAATGATTGGCCCAAGCTTCACAAAGAAATTTGTAGAAAATTAAAGATCTAATTAGAAAGATGTTAGATTGAAGCCACTTAGCACTCTAAGAGTGGGTATGACTTCACAAACATGAAAAAGGACAAAAAATCTATTTGGAGCAATTTAATTGGTCAAAGCTTACAAAAAGGATAGGATCTTAATACAAAATGAAAAGAGAAGCCAGTTGGTGTGAAATGATTGGATCGGGCTTCGTAAAAGAAGATCTAGTGAAAAATAAATATTTTAAAAATGGAACGGATTTAAATGCTCCAAATTAACTGGATCTAAAGATATCTTTCATATCCACAGTCAAAACATGACCCAAACGGCTATAAACAATGTGAAAACTTAAATTAAGTTCATAGACAATAGATTTAAATCATGAAGAACTAAAACAAGATGTAGAAGTAAAGATCAAGCATACAATATCTCAAACATGATCTAAGTAGCCATTTAGCCAATATTTAACCAATATTCCAAACAATATTTAGGTGGGAATTAGAAATTTAAACCTGGTTTGCTTGAAGTTGTCAACTAAATTTTTAGGGTTTCACAAATCAAACAATCTTCAAGCTTCTTCACATGACAAGCGTAAAAAATCCAGATATATATTTACACACACATAATCACTAGATCTGATTCTATGATAGAAAAATGAAGGAAGATATAATTAAAGAATTATAGATCCATGAATTAATAGTTGAGGATTATAGATTATAATGTGTAGACATTAACCATATGTTTTACATATGCATATAACAATTAACATATCATGAATGAAAGAAAATAACAATAGCTGAAAGTAAATGAGATAAGAGACACCATATTTAAGTGGAGAAACCCAAAGGAAAAAAATCCATTGAAAAAACTTGTCTTATATTAAGAATTTATCAAACTTTCACCCAGCACTTCCACTTCACTCCTCGCCCACAAGTAAACACTCTTAGAATTCTATCTCTCACAAGTAAACACTCTAACATAATTCTATCTTGTTGTATAACAACTAGCATAATTATAAGCATAGATCAATCGGCCTATATATTCGTTAAACAAGTAAGCCCATGAGGGATCATCCTATTTATATAGAATGGGTGAGCGGTTATACCACTCCACTCTTATAGTGTGAAGACCGACTAAGATTATTAAAATTAATATTTAATACAAATGTTGTCTAAGTGGTGGTAAACCAAATGGTATCATCACTTAACATTAACAACCCAACAAATCAAGCCCAAAACCTCTTTAATCAAGAAAAAGATAGGTATAGGAAAATGATAGCCAAGTCCTAGCTCAAAACTAAAAAGAAAGGATATTCTAAGTTTCCCAAGGTCCTCTATAGGTCAAACTTCAAAGAAATTTTTTCAGTACATGGTCACTCTACTTGCAAGATTAATGAGAATTCCTTCCACAAATAAATTTCAGTATTGGATGTGTGTATACATTAATGTCATTTGTGAGGAAAAATAAAGATTGAAATTATGGAGATCATTTTTGAGAACTTGAGTGAATAATTGGTAAATGTGCAAAAAGCAAAACTTTTTATATGACATCCTACCTTATGTATACCATTGTAGCCTATAGGGTATGGGTAGGGTTGTTTCCACAAGATGATGAGAATAATTCACCAATATATGAATTATACCATCAACTCACATATGAAAACAACAAGAATCACCACATGAGAGTCAATGATTCTTAAACCATATTTATAGTAAGAATACTAGAGGGAAATGTGGTTGAGAGGGTATCTAAAAAATTAAGGAAATTAATTTCCACATATGGCAACCTTTTCATCCAATTATAAATCTCTCATACACCGGGTTAGTTGGTTTTGAGGGTGTGCCCAAAAATTGCTGCATATGTATTGCAATGAAAAATTGGTTCTTGTGGAGGTTTTCAAGAAATTGGATATGTTGTATAAGACATGTAGAGACAAGAAAATAACTTGTATTTAGGGTAATTGCACGAAGTGGGGGCCAAAAAGTGGACACAAATCTAAAAAAGAAAAACACATACGCATTCTATTATAACACAATTACGATTTATTTTCGTAGGTTTGGAATTTATTGAACCATAACACGTACGTGTTATGTCTGCTATGAATAAAAAAAGAGGCTCGAGCCTCTATCATTTGATCTCCCTCAAATGGGAGTTGTAGAGCTTAATTGTGCCCTCATGTTTTATTATTCAACTAGATCTCAATCTCAAATGATCATCTCTGAATCACCGGGAAGATCTGAATCAATAATGGTGCCACAGAGAAGACGTAGGCACAATTATTTTCTCCAAATTGCATTGAAATATGATAATTATAAAGTATAATTTGAATTGAATACATTTTTTTATTTCCACAATTCGGGGTCAATGGAATCAACCATAACCAAACCCCTGCTATTCCTATCATCCCTACCAACCCTACCACAATTTCTCAACATCCCCGAGGTATTAAAGAATATTTAGAAGCCCACATAGTTAAAAACAAAATTAAAATTGATGATTTAATCAAAATAATGAGGGATTCACAATATACAAACCCCCACTGCGCCTCTCTTGCAAACACATTGGAGGCTTTACTTTCCCAAGTTGATGTTGTAACGAGGAAAATTGATCATTGGAAAACTTACTGAGAGAGGGTTTATTATTCCAAAAAAATTCATATGTGGATGTAAATAAACAATAAATTACAAAATACCTCATGTGCGCCTTATTCACGAACGCCCACACTAATTTTCCTATTCCATTATCATGCAAATGGTTTCCCATCCATTGGTGCAATAATAATTTGATTAAAAATAATTTTTGGGACCGAGGGTGGATTGTGTTTGATTTTTGACCTTGCAATAATAACAGGTGCCACTATTATCATCAACAAGATCCCCAATTATTTTGATTTCGAGATTTCAGAGCCGAGGAAAATTATCTACACATGATCAACCAAGTGCACAATGTGCACCTATTCAACAAGGTAGAGTCCCCGCATAAAATCCATCTCACCTTGATACTGTCCCCTATAGCAGTTGAATGAGACAATACAGATTGATACACCGCATGTGCTTTAAGGGCTATCTATGACCCTTGTTCGACATACAAGGAGATTTCTAATCCATATGCTCACAGAGGTAGATAGAGTATTCCCTCAGGGATTACTAACATGAGGCCACATCTTTTCTCATCTTGTGGTAGCATATATTTGGGGCCCAAGGAGGATGATACTTTCATGCGTTCTGATTTTGGTGAATTTAGTGATAGAGGTGCACATGATAATATCACTATGTCGATTCCTTTTGAGTTAGACATTTTGATTACTATCATGGGAATCACCTTCACAGGTATTTGTTATGTTTTATTATGTGTGTTACAAATTTTTTGGATTAGTTGATTTACTTGTATATGTTAAATTTTTGAAATAATTGTATTTGTACATGTACATGCATTGATATTATAGTGCACGGGAGGTGCATCTTCAGCCCAACCATAGGGCGGTGAGAACTATGTGCAAACATACATTCATAGAGTTAATTTAGAATGTTAATTGTGTAAAATTTTCACATAAATGTAAATATACATACATACATACATGCATACATATATACATACATACATACATACATGCATACATACATACATACATACATACATACATACATACATACATACATACATACATACATACATACATACATATATATATATATATAACTTTTGAAGTCAAATATATGTATATTCTTGTATGTTCATCTAACTCACGTGATACATGTTTGATATAGATTTTGACTTCACTAAAAACCTCACCATCTCTACGAAAAATAGAGAAAGTTGTTACCATTCGATTTCATTTGCACAACAACTCATTGAGGTATTCAAACAACATGTAAATTTCGTTAAATTTCTCATGTAATTCATATTATGTTAAATTACATGTTAGTAATGTATTTCATTGTAGAATTATTAAATTATGTTAATAATGTCCTTCATTGTGTATATGCAGGAATTACCTACGACAGGTAACAACCTTATTCATTTGATTCACAGGCATGGTGGGGTAAAAACAATAGTTCTATATTGTAAAAATTAGTTAAAATATTTTCATTGCACATACATGTACTTAGTTATATTTTCACTAATTCGATGTTATATTTTGTGATCTTATGTGTATGTAGGGAAGTTCAACCCCGCCATTTTGACATCGAGGCGTGGACTCCTCCATCTCATCGTCTTTGCACCCTGTTGTTCATACTAGAAGAGCTCCCGATGACTCATCCGAGCATTAAATGCATATTCAACATGATTGATAACTTGTGGTAAATTTGTTTTTATGTACATACTTTCATTATAGCATGGTCTTAAATACATGTTGAAAACATATATAAATTAAGTTTTGACAAAAAAACATTTTTGCATTTACAGTGAGTATTCGGTGGAAGAGGACTTGAAAGCATGGGCTCGGATGATCCAAAGTCATTTCATAGATATCGATCTTCATCTAAGGGAGGGCCTTCTTCAAGAAAGGCCAAGAGAGGGATAGATTTTGATGATTAGGAAATATATATGTCTTATATGACATTTTGTTTTTATGCCTATGTGCACGACATTATATGTACGCCTATATGGCATTTGAACTTGATGGTATATGAGCTATTTGGGAATCTTTATATTTATTATGCGCATTAAAATACTATTTGGAACTTTATATTTTTGTATGAGACCTTAGATTTCTGAGATATTTTTGTATAAAACTAATATGATGTGCACTCTACAATATTTAAGACACTATGGATTATTTTTTCATTTAGTGGTGATGTAAATGTACTATCATTTTCAATGTATAATATGCATCAAACTTTGGAAATCAATATTTATATTATGTATGTATATAAAGAGTTACCTAATTTGAGTAATTATTCATTCAATTTATCAATGTGTGTATGTGTATTTACCTTACTTGCGCTTCTTCTTTCTCATGGTCTCTTTATAATGGTTCCTATCTTATCATGTACCTACTACATTCTTCAATGATTCTTAGTCTTCTCCCCTATTAAAACACACGAGAGTCAAAAATTTGATGCCTTTCATCTGTTGATATTTTGAGATTATCTCTCCATATACATTACTACAATGCTTGAGAATGTCTCCATATGCAATGACATTCGATTCAGACACTCAATGATTCTTGATTGTCTAATCTTATATAATTTGTGTTATTACCTTTAAATCTATAGGCATTTCAAGTTATTTGGAAATCACATCACATCCTTCACTAGGATTGATGACTACCCCTATCTTTTTGAAGGCACTTTTGAAAGTATCTATGGGTTTATCATAGCATAAATTATCAATGAATGGAAGGTCACTAAGCCGTAGGCCCTAACTCCCATTCAAAAAGAAATATTTACTAGGCAATTGATAACTCCCATGTTTTATTAGACATTCCCCTATAAAATTCATTATTAAGACAATTTAGTCATTGAACAAGAACTCTTGGATGAGGTGTTAGATCTGACGAGAAGTCTCTAGGTGCCACGGAGTCGAGAAATCACTTGTCGAAGATATAACATGTTTTGGTCTCGGTTTCTAAAGGGACTACTCGAACGAGGTAGCTTGGAAGCACATGGAACATATGAAACTGAAACAAAACCTCCCCTAGCATTTACCTGGCCACCTTGATGTGTTGGCATAGTCGGTTCGAAAGAGCTTCCATTTGAAAAGTATTGTGTCCTGAATGACCTTATACCGACTTAAAATACAATATTTCACACGTTTGCAAACAATAGGACATCAAGAGAACTGAATGGAAATGGATAAAACCATGAGACGATTTTGTAGAGGGTCACAACATGGAGTTATCGGATCTAACGAGACATCTCTAGGTGCTATGGAGTTTGAGAATTTACTGTGTCAAAGATATAACATGTTTTGGTCTCAAGGATCTTAAGGGACTATGCTCGAGACAAGGTAGACTAGAAGAACTTGGAGCATTTGCCTCCGATATAAGGCCTCCATTAGCATTCACTAGGCCATCCAAATGTGTTGGCATAGTCGGTTTGGCGCCAAGACCTTCGTTTGTAATGTATGTGTCGAGAGAAATGAATAGAGATGGATAAAACCATGAGAGGCTTTCCTGAGGGTCTCAACATGGAGTTTTGGATCTAATGAGGCATCTCTAGGTGCCATGGAGTCTAAGATATCACCTATCAAAGATATAGCATGTTTTGGTCTCGGCTCTTAAGGGAATACACACACCGGAAGAGGTAGCTCGAAAGAACTTGGAGCTTTGGCTCGTGAAATGAGTCCTCCAATAGTGTTCACCAAGCCATTCAAATGTTTTGGCGTACTTGGTTTAGTGCCAAGAGCTTATGTTTGCAAATTATTTCATTTGATAGCCTTATACTAACTGTTGTAGTATTTCAAGTGTTTACAAATAACAGGAAAACGAGAGAACCGAATAGAGATGGATAACACCACGAGAGAATTTCTTAGCTGGCCTTGATATGGAGGTGTTGAATCTAATGAGACATCTTTAGGTGCCACAGAGTTTGAGAAATCACCTGTCGAAGATATAATGTGTCTTGGTCTTAGGGATCTTAAGGGACTACAACCAAACGAGGTAGCCTAGAAGCATGCGGAGTATAGGAAACCAAAATACACCTCCCCTAGCATTTATTTCATGAACATGACATGTTTGTGTAGTCAGTTTAGCACCAAGAGCTTTCGTTTGTAAAGTATTGCATCTAGAATCGTTTACACCGACTCGGACTATAGTATTTCACGCATTTACAAACAATAGGGCAGCAAGAGAACCAAATGGATATGGATAAAAATGGGATAGGATTTTTTTAGAAGGCCCCTGATGTGGAGGTTTGGAACCGATGAGACATCTCTAGGTGCCACTGAGTCGAGAAATCACTTGTCAAAGATATAGCGTGTTTTGGTCTTAGGTCTCTTAAGAAACTATGCTGGATGAGGTATCTCAAAAGCACGAGGAGCTTAGGAAAAAAAAAAAAAACCTCCCCTAGCATTTAGTAGGCCATCCAAACATGTATGCATAGTAGGTTTGACGCCAAGACCTCGGTTTGTAAAATATTGCGTCGACAACCTTACACCGACTTAAGCTGGAGTATTTCGCACACATGAAAACAATAAGACATCGAGAGAACTAAATGGAGATGGATAAAACCATGAGAGGATTTCATAGAGGGTCCTAACATGGAGGTGTAAGATCTAACGATACATCTCTAGGTGCCACAGAGTTTGAGAAATTACATGTCGAAGATATAACATGTTTTGGTCTCAGGGCTCTTAAGGGACAATGCCTGGACAAGGTAGCCCAAAAGCATGGGAAGCATAGGAAAAATAAATGACACCTTTAATAGCATTTACCAGGCCAACTTGACATGTATGCATAGTTGGTTTCGTACCAAGAGCTTCTGTTTGCAAATTATTGCCTCTAGCAGTTTTACACTAACTCAAACTACAATATTTCATGCATTTGCAAACAATAGGACATGGAGAGAAATGAATTGAGAGGATAAAACTGAGAGATAACTTTATAGAGGGCCCCGACATGGATTTTTCGGATCTATAGAGATGTTTCTAGGTGCCACGGAGTCTGAGAAATCACCTGTCAAAGATATAACGTGTTTTGGTCTCAGGGCTCTTAAAGGACAATGCCCGACGAGGTATCCCGGAAGTAGTTGGAGCTTTGGCCTCCAAAATGAGGCCTCCTCTAGAATTCACCAAGCCATCTAGACATGTGGGTGTAGTCGGTTCGGCACCAAGAGCTTCCATTTGCAAATTATTATGTCGACCCTACACCGACTCGAACTGCAAAGTATTTCACACATTTGCAAACAATAGGACAACGAGAGAACCAAATGGAGATGGATAAAACTACGAGAGGATTTTGTAGAGGGTCCCTCCTTGGAGGTTTCAGATCTAACAATATGTATTTAGGTGTCGGATCTGATGAGATGTATATTGGTGCTGAATTTGATCTCGCCTGTTTGTTGTTGAAATTCTTAAATTTGCGGGCTCTGTCATCTTTTTTATCTCCTCGTATTGATGCATGAAAGCTATATCCTTCATTTGGTTTCCATGATCAATCCCTTCCTTGGTCAAGGATCACTTAAAGTCCAAAATTTGTTTTTCATTCCTCTATCCATGTGAAAAGATTTGTAACTTGGGCGTAAAATCGGTTTTTTCCCTTCCTTTCGTTCTTCCATAGTCACGTTTTGTTTTCCCTGTCAATTTTTGTCCCAATATCTATGGAAACATGATTGGATGTGGCGTGGAGGATCATATTTCAGCCTTATATCATCTCTAAATTATCTTTCTTGAAAGAAGGATTCATTTTCAGGTGTAAAGGGTGATTTTCTTGCATTTTACGCTTTGACGGTTGTATTTTTCCCTGTCAAATTTATATCTCAGCATTTATGTAAACGTGGCCCTTTCTGGTTGGATGCAGCTCGGTGAGGAACTTTGAAACTCTAAGGCCCAATTAAACTCAAAACTTGTCCATGTGGAGGGCTGATGCTCATCTGAAAATTCACCTTTTGGTTTGACCTTGGAGTTATGTTGGGAGACACGTGGAGGATTCCACTACCTTTCCCATACTTAGACATTTTTTTCATGAGGTGGTGCAAGCTTTGTGCGAGACCATGGACACATGGAATGCTGGAAAGAATTTAAGGATCTACCTCAGGGTCCCACATTAACATTTGCACCAAGGGGACACGTGGTGAGCCCGCACTTGTTCAAGGTCTCCACTTTTTGGGGACCAACTCAAATTTGCATCGGGGAGACACGTGGAGGCTTCCATCGGATTTTCTCCATACTTAAAATTTTCAAAGTAGTTTTTAAGGCTTGGGACATGTGGAGAGACCGCACCTACTTAGGGATTGACCTCTAAATTTTATTTTGAAGAAGCGTCAAGAGGACACTTGGAGGCTTCCACTCACTTTACCATTGCTTGGACTTTTCAATGACTAAGGAAAGCTGTCTCGAGACCTAGACACATGGTGCCTTCGTTGATCCTTCAAATTTTTTAACAAATCTTTTGAACTCGAGACATGTGGCAAGCCAATACTTTTTGGGGTCTCCTCTTTTGAGGACCATACCAAAGGTGTGCCAAGGTGACACATAGAGGCTTCCACTGGCTCCTTTTAACCGACACCTTTTCAAAGGCCAAAAGGTGTTTTTCTTAGGCCCAGGCACGTGGAGGGCCCGCGATTGTTTGGAAACCTACCACCGTACCTCACCTTTTTAGTTGTGGCAAGAAAACTCGTGGATGACTCTAATCTAGAGTTTAGAAGGAGCAGAATCAATGGTTACGCATTTCACCCGTGTTTTTGCCATTTTTTCTCTAAGACTCACTCGGAGATGTGAATACGCACTGTTTTTCATCATTTTTTATGAAATTCCTTGTTGTTTTTGTCTGCAAAGTTCCATTGAATGGATTTATAACTTAATTTGTGAGTCCAAGAATTGTTAAGGTCGATATTTTGAAATTGGAATTACTTGGGCACTTGCAAAAACGTGAATTACCAGAGAAGATGGATGTGGGGCAGAGTTGCAGAGGAAAGAGAGGGAAAAGGATGAAATGATGGAGGTTGTAGGCACAAAAGATGAAAAAGGTGTTTCCTCGAGGGTGAAAATGATTACCTATCATATCTAGTTGTACAAAGCCTCTAAAAATGATTAAAATAGGGATTTATCGCATGACAGAATCAGAATGATTAGAAGGACTACCAAAAGTTATGGGATGACATCCTAGTAATTAGTCAAGGGTCTGAGAAATGTGATCAGTTCATAATTGGTCCACCTGGAAGCTTTCGGTTTGAATTTGTTAAACATTGCTTTCTGAGGAAAATTCGTAACAAGCAAAGGTCCCTCGAATATTCTTCTTTTTGGGGAAAAATTTGGGATGAGTGAGCAAGTGAAATGTATAAATGCAATGAGAATACTCTTGAAAATGGTTGGGGTTAAATTTCATGAATTTTTTTAGAAAATCCATCTTCTAAGAAACCCATGAAGATACCTAGTTAGTTTCTTCTGTGTTAGATTTTCTATCATGTCAAGTTGGTTGCATATGTATAGCCATTGACAAGCTCTAAGATTTCTCTAGAAGCTCTCTCTCTGATGAATCTAAGTAATTTTGAAATTAATTTGTGTTCAATCTCTAGAAAATTTGTGTCTGCTTATTTCATAATGTTTGCAAATGGTTTCTCTTGTTCCTTCAGTAAATCCACCCACAATATGTCACTTTTGGTTCCCAATGGATCAAATTGAATCAGATCTGGTAGTTCAAGAGATCGAATATGTGTTAGTGTCCTGGAATACTTTTCCCAATTTTCACCTACCATAACCTTCCTACAATGATATTTTATGTTCCCAAGGTGTAGAGGGTGTCGAGACATTTCCAAAAAGTCTTCTCCTACTCAAATCTGATTCTCTAGACAAAAGATATGGCCATTTGAATATTAGGGTTGTGAGGGGAAATATTCAAAGAGTCTACCCCGTAGGGTTCACGTGGCGCCTCACACTCATTTGAGACTTGAATCCTCCCTTCACTCTTGGAACATTTTCCATATTACACATGGAAGTGTCACAAGTTTTTGTATCTCCTTTGTATTCTTCCCGAGTCTTTCTACATGTGGAGGCACCGTGTTCGACCGAGACATGTGTCAGCTTTGCGCATGTTTGGAAACTACCTTTTGGGCCAGGCCTTTGAAATTGCATCAGTGAGGCACGTGACACCCTGGTGGGTGCTTCATACTTAGCTAATTCAAGTTCTATGAATATCACCTTTACGGGTGGGATCCTTGTAACCTACTCCTCAAACTATGACAAAGTGGGACACATGGTATCATTCACATTTGTCATTGTTTCCTTTGTGTTTTGACTAAATATCCTTTCGTTTGATGGATCCCCATGATTGACTCTAGACACGTGGAGGTTTGGCACTTGTTTGAAAACTTACCCCTAAATCTTAGCTTTGAAATGGCGTCATGCTGACACTTGGCACCTTCCTCCGGCCTACCTCTTCTTTGACTATTAAAACCCTAACTCGGTCCCCTTTTAAAATCCGGGACATGCGGCGAGCCCACACTCATTTGGTAGCTACCTCCAAACTTCCCTTTCGAAGACACACCAATGTGACATGTGGAGGCTTCCGTTGGTTCTTTATACCTAACCAATTTTGGGCCCACTCTCCCTTTGACCTTTGTTGACCATTAGCTACATGGAGGGTTGGCGCAAGTTTGAGTCTCCACCTTAGGCTCGCTATCTTGGAATTGTCGTGAGTGACACTTGGTACGTTCCACCGATTCTTCTTTACTTAGTCTATTTTGAGGCTCATTCTAAGTCGTTTGAGAGCCCGATGGCTTTGAACATTCACCGTTTATTTTCTTTGAGATTCGACTTCTTTAACACTTTGCTCGCCTCGTGCTACAACTATGCTATTTCATTTTAGAGCCCACTTGATTCTATTTTCTAGATTTGAATCATGGATTCACTCAATAGAGTTGTTTCTCAAATTTTTTTGCATTGTGGTCATTTTATCTTTCATAGGCCCCGCCACTCCATTGTAGAGTCCTTCTGCTACTTGTTTACAGGCTTTGAATGTGATTTCTCTAGCTTCTTCTATTCGGGGTCGTGGATGATCCTATTTTACCTGGGGTAAAATATGGATAACAATTTTGGTGACTCTCAGGGGTATCTACCTACTAGATGAATGTAACAGTGGCCTTGAAGCATCCATTGGGCATGGAGTCAAGAATGATGTCTTGACATTGATCCTTCTTATAAAACGGATCCCGATTGCTCCCTTTTCTACCTCTTCCGACCATGAACCTTCATGCATGTCTGCACTCTCAATTTTCATAAGAAATATTGAAATAAGGATTCTGAGAGTAGAAATTTTTTTGACCTGGGGCTTTCATTTGTCCCTAATTGGACTGTCTTGAAACAAATTTATTTGTTCTTCGCCTTTACTTCTTTTTGGAGCTATCAATCTGTTACATACAACTATGAGTCTTTCTACCTTGAATACTGAAGATCCTGGCCTTATGCACCCTTGGAGAAAAACAAAAAAACTTATATACAAAGACCAAATCATACATGCCTCAAATGAGACATGCAGAGTGTGCATAAGCACTTCTTCTGCTAAAAGTAAATCTACTCCTACTCCTAAACTAACTAGAGAGAAAGAATGCTAAACAAAGCCTGCTACAGGTAGGGAGAAGTAGCTTCCCTTTCTCAAAAGGGGCAGCCATGCAAATGATTTGACACTAAATATAGCTTCCTATATGAGTGAAAACTGAAAATAAGCTGGTCCTCCACCCAAATCATCAAGGTATCAACATTAATGGAAAATACCTCTTCAAGCTAATTTGCATTAGACTCCTGGAGATATTGATGGTGACCCTTAGTACTTTGATGCTCATCCTCATGCCCTGAAGTAGGAATGAATTGTTTTGGCTTCTCTCATGGCTCTAATGAAGCCAAGTACCTGATTAGGCATGGTCTGATCCTTTGAATGTGCCCCTTGTTCTAATTTTCAACTCCAAGAATGAAGTTTTCTTGTGGACCTTCTTGGATGAATGGCATGGGAGAAATGGTGACATCTCCTTACTTTTTCTCTTCCTTTTCTTGTAAAGAACATGGAAGACCATGGTATTCCAAACCTAGTTCTATAGGGATGTTGTGAGACACAGGTTGTTGTCTTTGAGTGCCCTCCTTTATGGAAGTAGGCTCATGTGCTTGGAAGATGGGTGATGGAAGAGAAAATGATGTGATCTCCATGGGATTTTATCCATCAAAGAAATCCTCCAAGTCAGACAGATAATCTGCCTCATTGTTGTCCTATTGCATGTGCTCAACCTCCTCCATGGTGTCCTCTTGATCTGTAACTTGATCACCATGGCTCCCTTCATCCTCAAACATGAAGTTTGCAAGCTCAAAATTTTCTTCAACATTAGAGCTTGAAGGGAATGAAGTGGGAGGAAGAACTGAAGGTTCTTCTATATCCTGCTCCACACTTGGGGCATACGGAACTATATGGTTCTCCTCCATTATGGGTTCAGCAATCAAATCAGGCCCTTGGAATGAAAGTAAAAATCTTCAATGATGCATTCTTCATTGAGTGGCTTCAATTCTGATTTGATCTCTCCCATTTGCTCCTCTTTAATGGGGCTTGGAGCTGATTTTTCCTCCTATTTAACTATCTATGTAGCTTGGATTAGATCAACATTCTCCTCGACAGAGTGTTATTGGGTACACTGTATTTGAAAGCAGATGACTGTTGATCTTCTTGTTCTTGTTCTTGCTCTTCTTCTTCTAAAAACTCAGCCTCACCACCACTATATCTTCAACCCTGACATCCTCTATTGACTTGACCATCAAAGGGATCTTTGTAAACCCAAATTTGGCAGCCCAACTCTTTAGATTTTCTATCATTTCTTCTATATTAGGCTCATCCTCTTTTTTTCTCCTTGACTAGTTTCTTGGATCTCTTCCCAACATGGACTTAGGAAAGCAAGAGGAGTGGAAGGTTGGGATTCAACCGGATTCGCAGTTGTTTGTGGTGGGGAGGAGGTGGAACTTATTTTAGAGGGAATGAATGTTTTGGAAAGGAAAGGGAGAATAATTGAAATGGGGTGGAAGACTAGGGGATGGAGGGATGGATTTCACACTTTTGGAATCATATGTTGGGCTTAAAACTTGGCATTGCTGCAATTATAAAGATTAAGAGGGACAAAAAGAAAGACAAGGAGTTGTTGAATGACTTACCCATTGACAAGGTTGATTCGAATTTGATCGGATGCTTCTATCCCCTCAGTCCACTATGTAAGTTGGGGCAACATTCCAATCATGAAGTCTAGCTTCTCTTGACGGTTGTAGTGTCTTGGACAAGGATCTTCCCATGGACAAGGTTCCCTACAAGCAATCCGAAAGATTTCATTTGTGCTTTATGGCCTGGATTGCACCGTGCTACCCTCCATTCTTTGAATCTTCTCTAGCAGACCAACATCCTCTACATAAATTTCACCATTATATGTGTCCCCTTATCATTGATAAGCTTCATAGTCAAACTGGTTTTGACACTGCTCATATGGGTAAGCATAATGGTTTTGGATCTGATCATAATGTTGATCTGGAAGAGTTGGGAAATACATTGGAGGTTTGATGCACCGTGGTTGATGTAAGTGTGAGTTCCATGAAGGGGATGAAGTCATGATTGAACAACCTCATGGAATGGGAGAAAATGAAAGAGATAAGAGAAGAAAATGGATGAAAATGTGTGGAAATGCATGGAAAAGGTCTTCAACATAGAGAATGGGTTTTGACCAGATGGCATCACCAAATGTGCTTGCATGTGCCTCAAAAGGCTAAATCCCACCAAGAACACATGAACTTGATGAAATTAAGTGAAGACCTCTTATCTTACCAGGCATTGCAAAATTTTTAGTGTGGTTACATAGTGGCTTATGATTTGTTGTTGATAATGAGACACTTGGAAAGATGGAAGATCCAAGCTCGTGGTCCCATCGGGCATTACAAAATCTGTTAGTGTAAAATCACAACACCCCCAAATGAGTTGTCAGATCTAATTTTTTAAGGCAAGGTCATTTGGTGTGATTTGCATAACATGGGACCATCTCTCAAGCTTTGGGACTTGTAAAAATGAGATGTTCCCTCTCAGAAAGCCGTTCTTGCTTCCTAACTACCCGCCACAAGCTACTCCAGTGTAGGTGGAATCTAACTAATCCTAATCCAAACATTCCAAGGAGAGAGAGAGAGAGAGAGAGAGAGAGAGAGAGAGAGAGAGAGAGAAGGTGAAATAGCCTACACTAAGTGGTGATACACCAAAAAGGAAGTGGGTGATCATAGACACTGATTGTCAAGCAAAGAGAGGTGAGAAGAAGAGAGGGTAGATAGAACACACCACAGACCAGAGATAGATTTCACACAGTAACACCACTTCAAAACCCATTAAACATAGCTCCGGGACCTACAATAGACATCAAAAGTATGCATAGTATACCTTGTGACAATGAGAGGTAAGGAGAGACAACAAAATAAGAAAAGGATGGATATATGCATCACACAACAAATTTAATTGCTCGAAAATGTTACATAGTGCACCATAAGTGGGCAAGAGGTAAGAAAATGCCATTACAAATCCATGAGAGGAGGCTTAGAATCTACATTCAACCCTAAGGAATAAAAAGAGAGGAGGCAGAAGAGAAAACAATGACCAACCATTTGAATGTGCCCCTATATTACAATATATAGGAAGAATGGGAGAGAGAAGAGGGAAAAATTTGAATCCTACTCCAACCACCTTGAGATATGCATTGAATCCCATTTTAAAAGCTCAACCACTTAATATCAATGCCTTATGTAAATCTTCCCATAATATGTCACTTCTAGTTCCCCGGTGGATCAAATTGAATCATATCTGGTAGTTGAAGAGATTATATTATGTGTTAATGGAATAGAATAATTTTTACCATTTTTACCTACCAAATCCTTCCTAAAATGATATTTTACATTCCTAAGACATAGAGGGTGTCGAGACATTTTCGGAAATTCTTCTTCCACTCAAATCGATTCTCTAGTCAAAAGTAATGGCCATTTGAATATCGGGGTTCATGAGGGAAAATATTCAAAGAGTGTACCCCCTATAGGGTCCACGTGGTGACCTCACACTCATTTGAGACTTGACTCCCTTTTCTCTTTGGACATTGTGCATGTGACACATGGTGTCATCCGCAGGTTTCCCTATCTCCTTTGTATTCTTCCTGAGTCTTTTCCGCGGCGGAGGCACTGTGTCCAACCCGAGACACGTGGTGGCTTTGAAAATGTTTGGAAACTACCTTTTGGGCTGTGCCTTTGAAATTGTGTTGGTGAGGCACATGGCACCCTCCGCGGGCCCTTCATACTTATCCGATTCAGGTCTTATGAATACCGCCTTTACGGGTGGGACCCTTGTAGCGTGCTCCTCAAACTATTATAGTGAGACACATGGTATCATCCATGGTCATTGTTGTTTCCTTTACATTTTGGCTAAATATCCTTTCATTTGGGGAGTCAGTATGATCTACTATACACAAGTGAGGCTTGGTGCTTATTTGAAAACTGCCCCTAAATATTACCTTCAAAATGGTACCATGCTGACACTTGGCACCTTCCGTTGGCCTACCTATGCTTTGACTATTCAAACCTTGAATCTATCCCATTTTAAAATATGGGACATCACGGTGACCCCGCGCTCATTTAATAGCTGCCTCCAGACTTTCCTTTCAAAAATGCGCCAATGAGACATGTGGAGGCTTCCGCTAGTTCTTTATACTTAACCAATTTTGGGCCCACTCTCCTTTTGACCTTTGTTGACCATTATCTATGTGGAGGGATGGTGCAAGTTTGAGTCTCTACCTTGGGCTCCCATCTTGGAATTGCACCGAGCCGACACTTGGCACCTTCTACCGAGTCTTCTATACTTAGTCTCTTTTGAGGCTCATTCTGAGTCATTTGTGATCCCGACGGCTTTGAACCTTCTCCATTTCTTTTCTTTGAGCCTCTGGCTCCTTTGACACCGCTCGGCCTCGCGCCCGACTCTACTATTTCATTTTAGAGCCTTCCTGAGTCTGTTTGTTGGATTTGAAGCATGGATTCACTCGATAGAGCCATTTCTCAAATTTCTTTACTACACAGGGTTGTTTGATATTTTGCAAGCTCGGCCACTCCATTGTAGAGTCCCTCTACAACTTGTTTGTAGGATTTGAACGTGATTTCTCTATCTTCTTCTATGTGGGGTCGTGGTTGATCCTATTTTACCCAGGGGAAAAATATGGATAACCTGTAGTTTTGTGTGTATGTGTTTGGAATCATGTCCTAGGTGGCTTCGTGTGTGTCACACTTGATTGCAAGAAAAGTAGATATATGTAAATAAATGTAATAGATGTGTGCATAGAATAGAATAAACTCCCCTCTTATGAAGTGTATGCGAATAATGAAATCCATTTCCTTGATTGAATGCTTAGAATGCTCTTGAGTAGCCTTTGGATGCAAAATTAGGTGGAGATAGCTAATGATTAGTGTTTGGTTCTTTATTATGATCACATAACTTTATATTTATAAGATTCTCTTGTTTGAATTTCATAATTAACCCTGAAATGTATGACTACCAAAAAGATAAGATGCTCAAATGACTAAAAAGGACCCAAAAGATATGATGAATGCATAATGAGGTCGGGGGCACCTGTAAGGGATGGGGTGCCTAATGCAAGCATCTTGGCTCGGTGCTAGAGTCCAGGATAATAAAATTTGGGGTGTAAAAAGGAATACTAAGAAAGGTGTGCAAGACCAAAATTGGTAACAAAAAGAAAGCAAAGATGGCCAAAGACATGGGTTAGTTAGTACTTTTCTTACTTAGGAATCATATGAATAGTAGTATGTAATCAAGACTAGATAATTACCCAAAGTGCGTGATTTTGTGTTGATAATAACTAATATTTCATAACATTCACCCCCTTAGTGTGAACATGGGGAAAGGTGTAACTACATTAAGAATTGTATGCCTACACATAATTTTAGGTCTACATATTGCTATCTCGAATCTCATTGTCTAGATCTTAATGCTCATGATTTCCTACAAATGAGAATTGTACCTACTTTTACTTCTAGTGAACATCTTCACTAATGAACATCTTCTAATGAAGTACATTAGTCATAGGATCTCCGCATTCGAAGGTCTCTGTAGTTAGTTTTCCTCTTATACAATTATTTATAATATTTCACCTTCTACGTCATATCACAAAACTTAAAATTTTACATTATAAATGCTCACACATTCCAAGTGAACAAGAACAAACTTATGTTCTTATTCTAAACACTACTACTTACAAAAACATACAACTGAATAATATGTCACCATAGAAAAATGTGTCCCCATTGTTGGTGACTTATTAGAGGCGTTGACCACCCTCCTTACTCTAACCTCCATCGACACTAATTTAGTTACTCAAAAAATTTGAAATTGAATCTCATTATTTGTTATAAATCAAATGTCGGGTTCCACTAAAAATACATTCATAATTTTTTATTTTATTTTCTAGACTTTTTATTAACTATTTGGACTACAATATAATGAATTACACTCTTATAATGACTCAAAAACACTTACAATTGACCACTTTTAGACATAAATTCAAACATTTAAAAAATAATTAAGTGAGATTACTTTTTAAATAACACTAAATAATATGAACCCCACTTAAATCAAACACTTAACACCTTATTCACCTTTAATCATCCTAAAAAACCATATTCACTTTAACAAATTAAAATATAAGTGGAATCAATAATACAAACTAAAAAAATACAACTCATACATTACAAGAATTAAACAAAAACACTTAGGTGATGGTCTCATTTTGGGGGCTTGTTATTTTTATTGAGTGGGTGTTGTTGAGAAAAAATAGGAGCTTAAGCCAGTTTGGGATCCCATGCAAGTTGTTTTCAGCTGTTACTATAGAGCAATTACATCCGTATCAATACACCGAAGAACACTTTATCAAATCACTCATAAAAAGTGACTATCAGAGTCTCCGATACACCTATTTATTTGGAGATTTTATATTTTCATAGTTGTTACATGGCTTTGTTAGACCCTAACTCATCTTTTCGATTAAAATAAATTCCCATCTCTTTGAAACTAAAAGATATGCTTAAATAAAAATTAAATTGTTGTATAGCATTACGAATTTCATTGATTGCAAAGTGTCGACCAAATGCACCGCTTCGACATTTCATGTAGCTTAAGTTTGAATCCTCCCTCTTCTCTGATTGAATTTAGTACGACGGATGACATGGAAAAGGTGTTGAGAAAGGATTCTAGATAGAATTTTGAAGGATTTGTATATAAGTTTGAGAAGTATCTAGAGAAAAGAAGCAAAAATATTATCACACAATATTTTCTGAGATTGTGTACAAAAATTATCCCACAACTACAAATATTGTTGCCTTACACTATGCAAAATATAAACATGATTCATTGTACGATATTTTTGTAGAGTAAGTAGATAATTTCAAATTGTGTAACATCTATATAAGTATTTTAATATAAATGTAAAGAATGATTGTATAAAAAAGTAAACCTATTAAATTTCATGAATTCAATCAAGTTGAATCTAAGATAACTGCACTAATTGGTAAATGACATGATATGAGAGGCAAAATAAAAATTATAGAGAAAAGGAGCTAGCTATAACCATGTGGACAACCAAAATTATAACCATAGCTCTAGGAGAATTGTAAGTGACTGTGGGAAATTCTTGGCCATACCATAGTAATTGATCTCCACCAAAATTCTCCTTATGGTTTTCATTTTAGAAAATCAGTTCAATGTTACAAATTATAAAGAATTGAAAACAAAGCTTTTTTAAATGTTAAAAATACTAGACCGCAACATGATGTTCTTGAGCGTGTTAGGTAAAAATAAAATTTGTTTCTATGGATCTTTATTTTAATATGCTTGGTTCCATTTTTACCTTCCTACCTAATGTATACCACAGTTCCATATTGTCACCTCAACATTACAATACTTTCTTTATGTCAAATTATTCACTTGAATTTTGTTATGGCCAAAAACCAGATGTATCTGATTTGTTCACTTTCACCAATCTATTTTGTTTGGAACTAGCCTGCAATAATTTTTGTAGAATTGTATCTTGGTTTGAAGCTTAACAAATATGAAAATTGCATTAACTAGCTCCAATGTAATTCTCAAAGGCTAAACAAATTTTATGTATCCATAAATAGACTTTTGTGAACAACAGAGACAAAATTGCTTAGTAATTTAAATGGTTCCTATGTTCAAACAAAAATATACATAACTATAATTTAGGTGATTATGGAACTTACAGAGACAAATTTGATGTGCTTTAAGTCACTACAAAAATCCAAAATTGCATTACACTCAAAAAATCCAAAAATCCATTACACTTTGTTTCAATTTTCACTCTTAAATTGCATTTCAAGTCTCTCTAATAAATTTATTGAAATTGAAATGACAAAAAACTAGGTTGTATCATTACAACAATGATTATCCATTATTATTTGCAAAATGTGAAAGCATAGTTAAAGCAAAAAAATCATTCCACATGCTCCACTCCATTCCTTCCATTGACAAATTCCATTAATGCCAATCGAGCTACTATTGCAGTTGGATCGCTTGAGCCTTCTTCATTGGTTGATACATTGTCATTGACATCAACTGCATCACAGTCATCCTCTTCATATGTTAACAACATATTATGCAATATGCAACAGACAAAAATTGTTTTTGGCAACATTTGCAAATTAGGTTGAGAAATCTTGGAATGAAAAATGTACCATATGTTCTTTAGCTTTCAAATGCACATTCAACAACAATTCTTGTTGAGGATAACTTAAAATTGAAATCTCTTTGACTGTTTGTTGACGCTCCAGGAAAGGAGTAATTATCCATGGTAATAATGGATAACTACCATCACCAATAATATATTCTCTCATGGTTGTTGAACCAATGGAAATGGAAGGACCATTTAGCCTCTCCCCACCTTCACACAATCTGTAAAAAGAAGAATTCCACAAGAGTCTAGTATCATTGACTGAACTAGGCCACCTAGTGAAAACATCCATGAAACACATATTACTATCAACAATGGCTTGCAACGACATATTATAGTTATGATCTTTGTCATACCAATCAGATGGACACTCATTAGATGGAAGTTCAAATTGGATGTGAGTTACATCTATAACACCACAACAATTTGGAAAGCCTTGTTTTTTTTCAAAACCTTCTTTTACATGCTCAATCATTAAATTGTTACTTGGCCATTGTATATGACTTCTCAAATGATTGTGCATAGAATTTATGAAGTTATTTATAATTCTTACCATTGTTGACTTCCCACAACCAAATAGCTCACTAATCGCAATCATTGTCATTCCAGACGATAACTGCAAAACTGCAATGGCCACTTTTTTCTCAATGGAAAACACCCTACCCTTTATAGATCTTGCCAATGATAATGGTATATCACCTTGATGAAGGTCTTCATTCAAAAATTCACAAAGAGATGTAAATAATGAATAGGGAAGCCTAAAAATGCTACGAAATCGTTCATCATCACATGTAACTTTAAAAACATAGTGGTTCCACCAATGCAATGAACGAGGCTTAATATACCATTCATTGTAAATCCTCCCTTCAAATTGAGAATTTGATAAATTTGTTTCAAGGATTTTTTCTTGCTCTGAAGTGATTGCATAGATTTCCCCTTCCATTTCAACATTTGAAGACTTTGTACTTGCAGATGAACATATCTTACGTTTCTTTGATACATGTTGCATATTGTTTGAACCTTGAATATCATACCAAATTTGAAATGCCAATTGGACAATAATAGATGCACTTTCCATGAGGATTTTTATTATTTCAGCTGAATTAGAATTCATTTGATGAGAATAAATGTTGTTGAAGATGATAATGCAAAATCCTCCCTACAAAAATGACAAATCCACAATCAAATCTTGATCAATGTCATTGAGAAGCTTGCACTTTGACTACAAAATATAACAACAAATTGTAACATCAACACACAATATGGTTTTATCAAATTCAACAAAGATGACAAGAAATAACATTAAAATTTCATCTTATACAATTGTTGTATATATCTTCCCCGAGTTGGAGGCGCAAAGATGAAGATGTTGACATGGAAAAATTTGCGCCCATGGCGCATGTTGGAGGTGTAAAGTAGAATATGTCAACATGGAAAAAGTCACGCCCATGGCATAGGTTGGAGGTGCAGAGAAGAAGATGTCGACATGGAAAAGTCACGCCCATGGTGCAGGTTGGAGGCGCAAAGTAGAAGATGTCGACATGGAAAAAGTCACACCCATGGCACAGGTTGGAGGGAAAAAGTAGAAGATGTTGACATGGAAAAGTCGAGCCCATGGCACAGTTGGAGGTGCAAAGCGTAAGACATTGACATGAAAATGGATGCACTCGGCGCAGGTTGGGTAGCATAAACACCATATTTTTAGTGCCTATGGTGCACTTAAAAGTATGTTGGCATGAGTATGGATGCACCGAGGTGCATCTTCAGGAGGCGCAACATTTTGAGTGTCGACTCACGAACCCGACTGAAAGCAAACCTGCATACGAGATATTCAAATGGCCATAACTTTTCACAGGGAGCTCGGATTCACGTAAGGTTTTACTTTTCAGAAAGCTTACAAGGTCCTTTGTCTAACTAAGACTAGATATTTTTAATTGGGTGAGAAAAATATCTTCAAAAATGTAAAATACAGTTCGTAATTTTTGTGTTTGCTAGGGTTCTCACGTACCGCCATAATGAGATGAATTAAATACAATCTGGAGGTGGTTGGGGTAGATTTGGAATTCCTCTCTCTTCCCTCTCTCATTCTTCCTATAAATTGTAAGGAGGGGCTTCTTCTAAAGTTTGGACATTCTTGTTTTGCCCCTCCCTTCTTCTCTTTAGCAGGTGAATTTGTGGAGTTCAAACCTCCCATCTAAAACTGTAATGCAACTTTGCCTCTTGGCATTTTATAGTGTATTGTATCAATCTTTGGAGTAAATAATGCATGTCTATGGATGATTCTCAACCCTCTTTGTGTTCATTTTCATCCTCCTGATCTTTCATTGCAAATCCAGTTATCTATGCATGATCTTGCTTTGCATTTTAATGGTTTGTGTTTATTGGCAAGACATGTGTTTTCTTCATTCCTCAGTGCATCACCTTTGTTAGTTTAGGTTTATTTTTATGCATCTTCTTACCCTGTCTCCTTGGAAAGTTAGATTAATTTTTTTGAGTAAACCCTCTGCATTTTAATGTGTGCATCTTAATAGAGGAATGGGAACCGGCCTTCATCCGGAGAGCTTTCCGATTCACAAGGACCCACGAAAAGCTCCATGTTATGCAATCGCATTTAGAGTCTCAACCCATTGTTTTGTAGACATTCAGGGGTGTTGTGATTCACCATCAATAGTTTTGGCACACCCGGTGGGACTAAGAGGTCATTCCCAAATATTTGAAGGAATTTTCAAGAAATTTGGACTTAGAAATTGCAAGTTTTACAATTTTAGTTTTTTTCACCTTCTAGGCTGAACTTTGAAATTGATTTTCAAGGGCTTAACTTACTCAAAACAAGTCAAAATTTCACCAGTTGATAGATAGGGGATAATCTTTAAAAGGGTATTCTTAGAGTTTTGAGATTTTGACTTTCAAAATTTCATGGTTTTTAGTATTTCACATTTTCCTAGGTTTGAGCATGTCCCATATTCCGACACGGTGTATTTCGAGGTTTTGCAAGTTACCTTGCATGACCCGAGTTTCACCTATACCTTTCGGGGTTAGTAGCTACACACCAATTCTCGATAAGCTGAATTAAAGAGATGTATCTTCCGGGTCCTTCAAAGTTTTAAATTCTATTTTTAATATTGTCAGGTTTGGTGTGTAACTTGGCAGAATCTAGCCTTTTGAGGCTCGTTCTCTAAAACATCTGGCGACTCCAAGGGATAGAATTTAGTGGTGTAGCAACAAAAGTTTCCCAGGCACATGAGAAGAATTCGAACCAGGTCTGATACTTGAGAAGAGGGGCTATTTTTCTACTTGCAACTATCACCAGGTAGAGGAAGGAGAGGAAGAGGACCACAAAGATCACCATCTCCACCTAACAGGACTTTATCAACCCCTCCACCTTGTAGACCTTTCATCCAATCAACAAGGGTTCTCAGGCCAATCAGAATGGTGCAACAAAACCCTTTTGTCAACTTCACTGGCAGCAACCCACTTTCCCTCAATGCACAGAATCCAGTTCCAATTGCAACATTAAAGAACATTCCATTTTTCACTTTGGAGAAAATCATACCACTCTGGTGACCATGTCAAAGAAATTGCTAACATTTGTGCAATCCATGAGATAAATGAAATGGTGTTACTATAAAACTATTGGCATCTTCGTTTAAAGGGAAGGCATTATAATGGTTTAGGAGCCTTGGAGCTGGTTCTATCCAAAATTGGAATCAGTTATGCATAGTTCTCCATGAGCAGTTTGGAGAAAAGGGAGACAATTTGTCTCTACTAGAACAATTGACAACTATCAAGAGAGCTCCCAATGAGTAGCTGACTGACTTCAACTTCAGATTTCAAAGGTCTTGGGATAGGATTCTAGTGGCCATTAGGCCAACAGCTGAAGGTGCTTTTCTATATTATCTTAAGGCTTTGAATTCTGATATTTCTATGTTAATTCAATCTATGGGAGGCACAACCTTACCTGCTGCTTATAGCATTTCCATTAGGGCTGAAAACTATCTTATTCAAGCTGGTAAGCTAGCTCCTAGGCCTCCCATGCCCTTGTATCCAAACTTAGAAAATCTAAGCACTAGTCAAGCACCCACTTTGGCTCCTATTCCCACTCCTAGAAATCAAAGTTCAAATGAAACTTCTACTTCATCCTCTAGTGCTTCAAATGAACTCCAAGAGGTCATGAAACAATTGCAAAATTTGGGAAATGAGCTAGTTACACTCAAGAGGTAGCAATGCCCAAAGCTTTAGACCTTCTCATAAGCCTTAATCCCAACCTAATAGGCAACCATACCAGCCCAATATGCCACCCAATCCACTGCAAATCAAAGCCAAGTAAGGCCTCCCACCAATAGACCATTTCAGCCCTATAACCCCAATGTTTCATCTACTTCTAAAGTAGTAGTGCCAGTGTAAAACAACATAGCTCAAGAGTATGATTGGTGTTTCCCATGTAATGAGCCTCACAAACAATCTATGTGCTTCAATGGTGCTTTGAACCAAGCCTTGATGGTGATAACTTCTGGTGTAGAGGGTGAAGTGAGTCAAGAAACAAATCAGCAACAAGGGACATCTCAGCAAAACACAAGCTCCAAATGATACCACACTTGTGAATTGGCAAGCTGAGGATTTTTGTGGCATGAATCAAACAATTTCTTAGAGTGTAGCAGCTAACACAAGATCAAAGAAGAGGAATATTGGTGAAGGGAAGTCATTGGCTCCAAGTGATCTACAACCTTCCATCACTCCATAAGGTGTTGGTAAGCAAAATACAATTCCAAACACGCAAGGACAGCCCAAACCACCTTCTAAACCAACTCAAATGCCAACTATTGCTGCCCATGCACAAGAAAGGAATGTGTAGGCTAAAGGACAACAAAGATATGTTTCATCCCCATTTAGCATCATTGATCAAATGAAGAAGACACATGTGAATATATCAATGTGGGAATCTTTATCCATCCCAAGCCAAAGAGATCTTCTACAACCTGCCATGAAGAATTGGTCAACTTTGAACTAGCAGGCCCATATGTAAGAGAATGTCCTCACAATTACTACTCATCCTGAAGGGAATCATGGAGGACAACAAGGTAAAGTTTTGAAGCCTCGTCCATTCTATGTTTCATTAATCATTGAGGATAAACTAGTACACAATTGCATGATTGATTCTGGGGCAAGTAGTTCTGTCATGCCCAAGAAATAGTTGATCATTTGGGTCCAATATGAAAGTCATATCAAAGGGGGTAGTGCAATTGGATGGGACAACAGTAGCAACGGTGGGAGTGATTAAAGGTTTGAATCTTACCTTGCATGCATGCCCCAACGTTACCATTTTACAAGATGTGTCAGTGATAGATTTGCCACCACTCTTTGCCCTATGCTTATCAAGGGATTTCACATGGCTAGAATGGAGGCTACTTATTTGTTGGTCACACATGTTGTTCAGAACAAGATATGGTACTAAGGTCACAATTAGATCTGAACCAATTGCAAACTTTCACATTGAGCCTCATACTCCAAGCCAAATCAATGCCAACTATTCAACATTTGATCAAGAAGATTATCCAAGCACAGATGAAGCTGACACCAAAGTTAGAAGCATCCCAAATTTGACTCTTGATGAATGGGAAAGCAAGGTACATGCTTTTGATCCCTACCAAGAAGTAGAAGAATCTGAGCTAGGAGTCTATTGCATACATGAAGAAAACCAGCCTATTCCTAACATCACCAAACTAGACCATAAGGATGAAAATGAGGTATGGCAGTTGTTTTTCAATGGATCAAGGAGTAGGAAAGGTTCATGAGGAGGAGTTATGCTTGTTTCACCATAAGACATCAAATATTTTTTAGCTTTTGTTTCTAGTTTTCTGTTCAAACAACACTTTGAAAATACGAGGCATTGATTCATGGACTTCACGGGCCACGAAAAAGGGCATAAAGAACTTGCAGGTTGTTTGGGGATAGTGAGCTAATCATCAACCAAGTCAGGGGACAACATGCTACAAAGAATGACCTGCTAAAGAACTACAAGAATAGGGTATGGGACTTCATTGAGGATTTCAGAGCTTTCAACATCGTGTCCATACCTAGGAAGAAAAATGATGCCTGGATAGGCTCGTAGTAGTTTTAGCAACGTTTGATGTGGTTGAAAACATCAGAAGGGAAAAAACACAACCACATATCCATGTGATTGTGAGGCCAACAGTTCCAAATAATAACACAAGATGGCAGGTGTTTGAGAACGATCAAAAGATCATCAATTTTTTACAAGAAGAGGTTGAATTCTTAGTTAGGAATCAAGAAAGACTAGAGCAGCAGTATGGGGATCATGTAGTACAACTATGGACAAACAAGCTTCCCAAGGGTTTAGTAACATTAGAGTCTATCTTTAACCCTAATGACCAGTTCCATAAGGAAAAGGCTAACATATAGGTCAAGAGAGAAGATTCAGAGCCAATTCCAGTTGGGGAAGGAAAAACACTTCAAATTGGTAAAGTGGCCACTGAGCAGGAGAAATCAGATTTCATATAGCTTTGCCAAGAATTTCTAGATGTCTTCGCTTGGAGCTATGAAGACTTGAGAGGATTCAATCCGAAGTTGGCACAACATACCATAGAATTGGATCCAGATGCTAAGCCCATCAGGCAAAAGTAGAGACCAGTCAACCCTCACATTGAGCCTCTAATGAAGAAAGAGCTAAACAAGCTAATAGAGGAAAGCATTATATTCCCGATCAAGCACTCAAGCTGGGTTGCAAACTTGGTTCCAATCAAGAAGAAGAGCAGAGAAATCAGGTTGTGTGTGGACTTCCAAGACCTCAACAGGGCATCTCTCAAAGACCATTACCCACTTCCTTCAATGGAACAAATATTGCAAGTGGTATCCAGTTCGGAGAGATTCTCTCTCCTAGATGGCTACTCAGGGTATAATTAGATAATGGTGAAAGAATATGATCATTTCAAGATGAATTTCACCACCAAATGGTGCACCTATGCCTACAAGAAGATGCCATTTGGGATATCAAATCTTTGGAGCTACTTTCCAAATGAAAATGGATATGGCATTCAAGGGATTGATCAACAAAATAGTTCTGATATATCTTGATGACATCACTGTATTCTCCAAAAATACATTGGATCACCTCTTTCATCTGAGGTAGGTTTTTCAGAGGTGTAGAAGATTTGGGGTATCATTGAATCCCAAAAATGCATATTCTTGGCTCACAAAGGAAAACTTCTAGGCCATATTGTTTCAAAGGAAGGGTTGAAAATTGACCCAGAAAGAGTTGAAGCAATTTGAGCATTGCCATTGCCAAGTCACAAGAGGGCTCTTCAAAGCTTCTTAAGAAGGATAATTTTTTTGAGGTTTGTTCCAAACTTTGCAACTCTCGTAAAGCCAATAACGCTGATGTTAAAAAATAGCATGGCATTTAAGTGGACATCTAAAGGCAAGGCAAGTTTTGAGGCAATAAAAGAGGCTATATATCAAGCTCGACTCTCGTCAATCCAGACTTCTCCAAGAACTTCATGTTATATGCCTTCGGTGGTTGAGACACAATTTCCACAATCTTGGTACAACAAAAAAAAGAGGGATTAGAACAACTAGTTGATTTGTTCGATTAAGGCTTAGAGGAATATGAAACTAGGTACTCTTTCATTGAAAAGCATGTCCTTGCAGTGATCAGGAGCTTAAAGAAATTCAAGCATCTAGTCTTAAACAACAAGATCCAATTGTTGGTCTCTCATGTGGGAGTCAAGGACTTCCTTCTAAACAAGGATCTGAATGAGAAGCGTGCAGGATGGATCACTCGTGTCATGGAATATGACATCGAGATCAAGGTCACAAAACTAGTACGTGGAAAAGGACTATATGAACAGCTAGCTTTGAGTTAGCAAGTTGAATCGGGTGATGAAAAAGAGACTATCTTGGTACTACAGGATGGTCAAGAACAGGAGAATGATGATGTGCCCAATCTTTGTTGGACTTAGAATATGATACACTTCCTACAGACAGGCCTATGCCCTCTAGAAAAGAGCAAAGAAAAGAGGAGATACTTTAGATTACAAGCCATTCCATATGTGCTTGTTGATGGTGTTTTGTTCAAGAAAGACATCAATGGAGTTCTATCGAGGTGCATTGGGATATGTCAAATTGAGAGGGTGTTATGATATTTTCATGATGGAGATTCTGGAGCACATTTTTCCCCATGGATAACAGCTCTCAAGATAATGAAGGCAGGGTATTATTGGCCCACAGTGTTAGTGACTGCTATACATGGATAAGAAAGTGTAAGAAATGTGCACTCTTCACAGGAAAAGAAAGAATAGCAGTGCTTCCATTGCACCCAATTTTGGTTGACCAACCATTTATGCAATGGGGATTGGAATTCGTCGGGGTCATCAATCCAAACTCAAGCCAAGGCCACAAGTGGATTCTCATGGCAATGACTATTTCACCAAGTGGACCAAAGCAGTAGTGCTCAAAGAAGCAAATGAGTCTAACATACTAGACTTTTATGAAGGAATATCGACCAAGTTCAGTGTTCTGGCCACTATCATATCAGACAATGCATTGGCATTCATAGGTTCGAAGATTACAGAATGGGATGTCAAGAATGGAATCTATTTGAGCACCTCTTCAAATTATTACCGCAGGGTAATGGACAGGCAGAGTCCATGAACAAGAATTTGCTAAGAATCATCAGAAGGACTATGGATGAAAACCAAAGGACATGGCATACCAAGCTAAAATCAGCGTTATGGGCTAACAGGATAACGCCAAAGAGGTCTACAGGTAATTCTCCCTACAAGTTGGTTTATGGGAAAGAGGCAGTATTGCCTATATCATTAGAATTGCCAACATTGGAGCTCATGAAGTAGTTGGAGTTGTCTGAGTTCAAACTAATGGAGGCCAGGTATGTAGAGTTGATGGAATTGGAAGAAATAGGAGAAGATGTAGTTCAGATGATTGAGAAAGACTAGGCCTTATTAAAAAGATGGTTTGATAAGAAGGTAAGAGCTAGGACCTTTTAGGAAGGGGACCTAGTTCTAAAATGGGATGTAAATCGGGCAAAACCAAGAAAGCATTCCAAGTTTGATGCCATTTGGAGTGGCCCCTACATGGTCACGGGATGTAAGACTAGCAATGCCTTCCAATTGTCTACATTGGACGGAGAAGAAATCTGATTCCGGTTAACGGAATCTATCTTAAACATTACTACTGAAAAGAAAAGGTTTACCCTTGTAAATAGTAGCCTAGGGTTTTAATTCCTCTAAGTGCATATTCACGTTGTCTTGTTGTAGTTAGGTTTCAGCTTCCCTAAGTGCTTTGGCACATGTTTTGTTGCTCTCAAGTTAATTTTCTACAGTTTAGCGTGCTCTCAAAGAAGGATTTATGGTATCAGGATCGGGATCGATATCAGGTTGGTTTTAGGTTATTGCTTATGACTCCATGCCCAATGGATTGCTAAAAGGCCATTGATCTTCTACCTAGCAGGAAGGTGATCCCGTTGAGTCACCAAAATTTTTGTATATATCTTCCCTAGGTTAGAGGCACAAAGAAAAAGATGTTGACATGGAAAAATTCGTGCCCATGGCATAGGTTGGAGGCATAAAGCAGGAAGATGTCGACATGGAAAAATTCACGCCCATGGCATAGGTTGGAGGCACAAAGCGTAAGATGTTAACATGGAAAAATTCACCCATGGCGCGGAGTTGGAGGGCTGTGAGAAGATGTTGACATGTAAAAAGTCACGCCCCATGACGCAAGTTGAAGGTGCAAAGAATATGTTTACATGGAAAAATTCACGCCCATGGTGCAGTTGGAGGTGCAAAGAAGAAGACATCGACATGAAAATGGATGCACCTGGCGTAGGTAAGAAAATGTCGACATGAAAATGGATGCGCCTAGCACGTCAAGTCGCATAAACACCATATTTTTAGTACCTATGGCGCACTTAAAAGTATGTTGGCATGAGTATGGATGCGCCGAGGTGCATCTTCGGGGAGGCGCAACATTTTGAGCGTCGACTCCCAAACTCGATGAGAAAGCAAACCCTAATGCAGATATTCAAATGGCCATAACTTTTCACAGGGAGCTTAGATTCATAAGATTTTAATTTTCAGAAAGCTTACAAGGTCCTTTGTCTAACTAAGACTGGATATTTTTAATTGGGTGAGAAAAATATCTTCAAAAATGCAAAATATAATTCACCATTTTTGGGTTTGCTAGGGTTCTCACCTACCGCCATAATGAGATGAATTAAATACAATCTGGAGGTGGTTGGGGTAGATTTGGAATTCCTCTCTCTTCCCTCTCTCATTATTCCTATAAATTTTAAGGAGGGGATTATTTTTTAAAGGTTGGACATTCTTGTTTTTCCCCTCCCTTCTTCTCTTTGGTAGGTGAATTTGTGGAGTTCAAACCTCCCATCTAAAACTGTAATGCAACTTTGCCTCTTGGCATTTTGTAGTGTATTGTATCAATCTTTGGAGTAAATAATGCATGTCTGTGGATGATTCTCAACCCTCTCTGTGTTCATTTTCATCCTCCTGATCTTTCACTACAAATCTGGTTATCTGTGCATGATCTTGCATTGCATTTTAATGGTTTGTGTTTATTGGCAAGATAGGTGTTTCTTCATTCCTCGGTGCATCACCTTTGTTAGTTTAGGTTTATTTTTATGCATCTTCTTACCTGTCTCCTTGGAAAGTTAGATTAGGTGTTTGAGTAATCCTCTACATTTTTATGTGTGCATCCGAATAGAGGAATGGAACCGCCTTCATCCGGAGAGCTTTCCGATTCACAAGGTTCCACATTTGTGAAAAGCTCCATGTTATGCAATCACATTGAGAGTCTCAACCCATCGAGTTGCATATATTTAGGGGTGTTTTGATTCACCATCAACAACAATAAATTGCATGATGAACTTTATGATTACATTTACAACAACTACTACTATTTGGAAATAACAATGAGCTAGAACTCAAGTAGGTAATTTTAGTTTTTATTATGAGTCATGTCACACATATAACTTGACAAAAGTTGCCTATAAGATGAGAAAAGGCTACATAAAGAGATTAATCATTTATTGTTGGAAAATGATTCACTAATCTTAAGCATGGCCTGCCCAATAGAATTTAGAGTTGAAACCAAATTGACTTGCACATTGATCTTTTGTTCTTCAATTTTGATCAACATTTCTTCAAGGTAAGTGCACGAAGTTGGGGGGCAAAAAAGTGGACAAAAACCCAAGAATGCAGGCGAAAACACGTATGTATTTTATTTTTTTAGATTGGTAATTATCGAACCTATAATGCACGTATGCGTTATAAGTAAGGTAAAAAGCGTACGTATTTAAAGAAGGTAAAATGTGTATACATTTTATAGAATTCAAAATGTGTACGCGTTTTGAAGAATATGGACCATGTATATGTTTTTGGGTGTCTTATACTTACAAAAATAAATGTTCAAGTATAAGATTTCTATTCTTCTTATACTTTAAATTTATTTTAGTAAATATAAGAAATTAAAGTCATTTGCACACTGATGGAAGTGGTCCCATAGCTCCAATAGTTATAATCTAGAAGATAGTTTTTCAAAATCTAATCTGGTCAGTATTTACTCATTTTTAGGATTTCAGCAAATGACCTAAAACTTTTAGGGCATATATATTGTAGTCGGGGTTTGTTTTGGGAAAGGATATAGTTTTTTTCTAGGTTTTTGACCTTCTAAAATGGATTTTGGCCATACCACCGCTTAAATTGGTACTAATTTTTTATTTTGGTCCATAATTCACTTTAGTGACCATGAATCAACTCTATGATGCTAGTCTAGTTCTTACTAAAAAGAGATCCTATCTTGTAGTAGATAGAGGATTGTTCCTGAATGGGATTCGTGTCCTATGGCCAAAATGAGGTGATTGTAATGTGCCTCCTCCTTAAGGTGTGATAACACTACTAGGTGGTGAATGAGTTGTTATGAATTGAGTCAAGTGAACTTAAATGATTTATCATTCTTAGAAACATGGTGCTCCATATAAAGATCATCCCCTCACCTTTCCTAGCTCTAAAAGAATCCTTTTGTGGAATAAAATTCATGATTCTCATACATGTTTTTTTCTCATATGTATCTTATGGAGAAAAATGATACCTTAATACTTCACAAATAATGGTCTTTGATAGCTCGGTGACATGACTAGCTCATTTTAGCTTGTTCTGAAGGGTGTTCAATTAACTATAGAATGGCCAAAAATGCCTTTTTAGGCCTTCAAAGGAAGTAGTTTCTCATTAAAACTAAATGAGTCGATCGATCACCTTAAAAACTATTCCCTACAAACTGAAACAAGATGAATGATCTTTTTAGGAATTTAATTTGGGTGAGGGTTTATGATTTAGGGTTTAGGGTTTAGGGCTTAGGTTTAGGGTTTAGGGATCAGGGTTTAGGACTCAAGGTTTAGATTTTAGGGTTTAAGGTTTAGTGTTTAAGGCTCATAGTTCAGATTTTAGGGTTTAGGGTTTAGGGCTCAAGGCTTAAGGTTCATGGTTTAGGGTTTATGGTTTAGGGTTTAGAGTTTAGGGTTTATGGTTAAGGGTTAAGGGTTGAGGGTTTAGGGTTTAGGGCTCAAGGTTCGAGTTTAGGGTTTAGGGAGTCAAGGTTGAGGGTTTAGGGATTATGGCTCAAGGTTCAGGGTTTAGGGTTTAGGGATTAGGGTTGAGGGTTGAGGGTTTTGGGTTTAGGGTTGAGAGTTGAGGGTTTATGGTTTAGGGCTTAGGGTTTAGTTTTTAGGGTTTAGGGTTGAGGGTTTATGTTTGAGGGTTCAAGGTTTAGGGTTTTGGATTAGGCTTATGGCTTAGGGACTAGTCTTCAAGGCTTAGGTTTTAGGGTTTAGGGCTCATGGTTTAGGGTTTAGGGACCAGGGTTTAGGTTTTAGGGTTTAGGGTTTAGGATTTAGGAATAAGAGTTTAGGGCTTATGGTTTATGGTATAGGTTTTAGGGTTTATGGATTAGGGTTTAAGGTTTAGGGTTGAGGATTTAGTGTTTATGGTTTAGGGTTTAGGATTTAGTTTTTAAGGTTTAAAGGTCGGGGTTCATGGTTTAGGGAAAAGGGTTTAGGGTTAGGGGTTAGGGTTCATGATTTAAGGTTCATGGATTAGGCTCACTCATTGAGTCACAAGTAATGTTCTATGTCTTACCCATTCTTACTCATATGACAAAGATTATTCAACTAAAAAGGGTTGATCTACTTCGTAGGTAGAACATTTAAGGGCGTCATCACAATTTGATGCCTTTCATCTACTGATATTTTAAAGGAGGGAAATGCCCATTGCATGTGAACTATTTCACTCACTATAATGTTTTGTGTCTTACCCATTCTTATTAGTATTGATAGAGAGTATTCAATTGAAAAAGGGTTCATCGACTTCGTAGGAACAAAATTCAAAGAGATTCATCAAAATTTGATGTCTTTCATCTATTGATATTTTGAAGGAGGGAAATTCCCACCTCTCATAAACAAGGTAGTTGTAAAAGAAGACTTAATGATGGTTCTAGGCACAAGACTAGGAAATATGGTCCTAAGATATTAAAAAAAGAACTCACTCATGAGACCTACTGGAAATATATGAGGTTTAGGGGTTAGAGCTTAGGGTTCTAGATTTAGTGTTTAGGGTTTATGGCTTAGGGCTTAGGGCTCAGGGTTCAAGGTTTAGGGTTTAGGGTTAAGGGTTTAGGGTTTAGGGTTCAAGGGTTTTAGTGTTCAGAGTTTAAGGTTTATTATGTTTGTTTTAGGGTTTAGGTTTTATAATTTAGGTTTTAGGTCTTAGGGTTAAGGGTTTAGGTCACAAATTTCAGGGTTTAGGGTTTATTGTTTAGGGCTTAGGGCTTAGGGCTTAGGGCTTAGGGTTTAGGGTTTAGGATTTAGTGCTTATGGTTTAGAGTTTATGGTTTAGGGTTTATGATTTAGTTTTAGGGTTTAGGGTTTAGGGTTTAGGACCTTTAGGATTTAACATTTAGGGCTTAAGGTTTAGGGTTTAGGGTTTAGGTCTCGTGGCTTAGGTTTAGGGGTTAGGGTGTATAGTTTAGGGTTTATGACTTAGGGTTAGGGTTTAGAGTTACGGGTTTAAGGTTTAGGGGTTAGTCACGGGTTTAAGGTTTAGGGGTTAGAGCTCAAGGCTCTAGATTTAGGGTTTAGGGCTTAGGGTTTAAGGTTTAGGGTTTAAGGCTCAAGGATTAGGGTGTAGGGTTCAAGGCTTAAGGTTTATGGTTTAGGGTTTAGGGTTTATGGTTCATGGTTTATGGCTTAAGGTTTGTGGTTCGAGTTCTTGGTTTAAGGTTTAGGGGTTAGAGCTTAGGGCTCTGGATTTAGTATTTAGGGTTTATGGTTTAGGGCTCAAGGTTTAGGGTCTAGGATCTAGGGTTTAGGGTTTAGGTTTAGGGTTAGGGTTAAGGGTTTAGGGTTTATAGTCTAGGGTTTAGGTCTCATGGTTGAGGCTTAAGGGTTTAGGTCACATAGTTTAGGGTTTAGGGTTTAGTGTTTAGGATTTAGGGCTTATGGTTTAGGGTTTAGGGCTCAGGATTTAGGGTTTATGATTTAGTGTTTAGGTTTTAGGGTTTATGTGTTATGGTTTAGGGTTTAACATTTAATGCTCATGGTTCATGGTTTAGTGTTTAGGGTTTGCGGTTTAGGGCTTATGGGTAAGGGTAGAATATTTAAGGATTATGGTTTAGGGATTAAGATTTATGGTTTAGGTTTTAGGGTTTAGGAATCATGGTTTAAAATTTAGGGTTTAAGTTTAGGGCCTCGAGTTTATTGTTTACATTTTAGGGTTTAGGGTTTTGATTGTACTATAAAATACTATCTCCTAAACCGTGACTAATGGAGTTGTGAGACTAGTTCCATAAGGTACAGAGTGACCCTAATTTCTTATATTTACATAAATAAATTTAAAGTATAAGTTTTTCATTTATTATTATTTATGTTTAAACATTTATTTTTGTAAATAGAAGCATGTCAAAAGCATATACAATGTTCATGCTATACAAAACGTGTACGCGTTATAGCATGTATGCATTTTGTGTTTTCTCTTTTTCCAAGCAATGACTCAAGGCTTGGGATCCGGTTTGGATCCCCAACCCGATGCATGGACTGCACAAACACATCAAACATCATTTTTTGTAGGAAATAGTAAAAATGCCACTTCCTCGATGATAAATCAAAATAAAAAATCGATCCATTTAAAAAAATTATCCGATGACGTAGAGAAGAGTTTCTTCTTTCTAAAAATATAATTTTTCAAAATTTCGGACTAATATAAGGTTTCCATATTATTTATTTTCTAACTATTCTTTTTTATAGCTGTTTTTGAAGTTTAAATATGTTTATATTTCATCATGTATTTTTGTTTGGGTCATCAAAATTGAAAAAAATTATACTCACACAAAATAGGAATAATTTATACATATTAAAAAAAAACAAAATCTAATTTTCGATATTTTTGAGGTAGTTATGGGGACATGGTCGAGCTCCATTATTTTCAAAATATAAAATTTATGTACTAGAAAAATCATAAATAAAATATAATTTGTTCAAAAAATCTAAAAAAATTCTAACACAAACTAGATGCTTGTAACTATATTTCTACCAAAGGGTTTTAAAAAATACTCAATAGTGCTCAAAAATGGTGGGGGCACGAAATTCACTTTATTATGTTTTTTAACAAAATCACGAGAACTTGAAAATAATTTCATATTAAAATTTGGTAACATATAGGCCCTTAAATCTGATACACATGTGGAAATGTTGTTTGCATATATATGTCCATTGGTTGAATAAAATGTATTTGGGTGGGATATCTTTGTAAGAACATCTCAAGAGCTTGAAGATCATGCCCCATTAGGAGGCATGCATTAGTTTCTTCCCTTATCAAATATCCTCTTTGATCCCTCCATGTTGATTGATGTCTTTGTATGGAGATAAAAAATCTTATTTGTACCTCCCCTACATACATGTTGATTGGGATCTCTACTTGCTCAGGTAATAGGAATTTTTGAACATAGAATTCAAAAAGTAGATTCATCCCAACTGTATTTGATACTTAATATGTGACCATAACTTTCCTATTCAGACTTTAGAGACTTGAAATTTGTAGATTTTTAATTTAAAAATAAGAAATAAAACTTTTAAAGTGGTTTCGCATGAAATATATTTCTCATATAAATGATAGTGTACATCCATATTATCTTATAAGAACTTTTCTCCCGTAATACTTAATTTTCATTTACCACTTTTCACAGATTCATAACATTGTTGCAATCTAGTTGACCATTCCTTTTAATATGAAAATTTTAGGAAACATAAAATTTGTTTGATACATTTAGTCTGTGGTGATTATGGGCTCCGTTTTCTCCTTGTCATATTTTAATATTGAAAGTTTAGAATCGATTGTATAAATTTTCTGTTGTATTTTTTGATTTTTCCTCCAACTAAGATAGCATTTTTGAACTATGATCTTTATATTTTACTATTTTTTTGACTTGTTGAATCATTTGATACCTCTTGAATTTTAATTAAGAGATACATTCATCTTTACCTTGAAGGACAAGTTATAAAATTTATATCATCCATCTTGTTTTCTATAGTTCATATTCTACTTTAGAAATTTTTTAGAACCCAAGGGGTAAACATTTCTTCATTAATGGGTGAGCTAGGCCCACCTTCAAGCATAGGCGTTTTACCTATCTCATCTAATAGATGCTTGTAAGTACCCAAAATCTAGAGGGTGCCGCACCACCTGGAACAATGTTACACGTGCCCCAATGATGATACAGGTCTCCTCACAAGGTGTTCGGGATCCGGAAAAGCTCTCCAAGTATGCGTTAACATCCCACATGCCCCGCTTAGCCCCTGCGTGCTTTGCTTTTTCCTTCCCTCTCTTTTCCTTTGCTTTTCGGTCTTCAAGTGACGAAACCGCCACCTAGGCAGGGCGAAGGTCCCGTAACATCCGCCCTACTCGGGCAGGCTAAATGTCCGGTCCTTCACGCATTTTCCAGAATGTTTTTTTAACACAACTCATGTAAAAATTCAACGTTTACCAGCTTTTTTTCACTGCCTTTGCTTGTATTTATGATTTTGGTTCCCTGGAATAGTGTTTTGGCATTGTTTATGGTTAAAGAGTTCAATTTGGTTTTCACCTTTGGGTAAATGGGAATTCTATAAATAGTTGGCTTGTGCTCAAGCAAATGGCCCCTCAAATTTTCCTCTCATTTTCTCATTTCATAGCTTAGTCTTTCAGTTTTGCTTAGGAATTCATAGTTTTATTTGTTGCATGCATAGTTAGTGTTGTTTTGCTGTTTGGAAGCCACATAATCTTCTTGTGCTAGTGTTATTACTATTTCATGCAATCAATTGGAGTAGGATAGTTTAATTTTTAGTAGGAAGCCATTAAAGTTGTAGGTTTTGTTCGTCAAAAAGGATTAGTTCTAGGTTCTAGATGTTTTATGTTGTATGACTCCTAATAAATCCTTTAGGAATTACATAAGCCAAGCTCTGTTCTCTTGCGCTATCCCTCTCCTACTCACATTGTATTCAGTATGCATCCTAAGCTACCATTATTGCGATACCAATTTCTATTGATGCTAACATCACATGCTTTTCTAGAATCACGTGAACACAAAGGAACAAGGAGATCACACTGAGGGGACAAAGCCACACACCATCGGATTCGCCACTATTATGCAAAATCCAGGTTCAAGATTTCAAAGTTCTAGTTAAAACATATCAAATAGAATAGTAAATCATTTCATTTAAGTTAATCTCACTTTCGATATTGTCGGGGAAGCTGTGGGGATTGATAGTTTATGAGAAACTATGATTCACTCCTCACTTCTGAGGTAGGATCAGGGGTCTTTCAAATAGATTAGATTAGTTATCTGGTTATTTAGAATAGATTTACAACTGCATAGGCAAGTAGTTATACTTGGCTGCTTTGTTTGTTTTAATTTTGTTATTAGTTTAGTTGTCAATTTCTGGATATTTTAAATAATTAATCTTTCAATTCTATTCAATAGTTCATCAAAAATACAAAAATAGAGAAGTTATATATGTTGTAGATATACTTTACATAGTTAATTTTACTTTGTTGCGGTTAGATTTATATCATTTCCTTTTGCATGACAATCATGGGACCTAGAGAGCCCAGAGAATACATATTCGAGCCAATCATGCCTCAACCCAACCTTGTTGCAGCAATATTGATATAGATTAGAATCTTAGAATCCAAGTCTTCCGAACAAAAATAGACTTACAACAGATCAGCTCACAGTTAAGAGGGTTAAACATAGAAGATGACCAAGCATATACATTTTGGTCAAACCAACCAAACTACAGATTACCCTAGATAAATATCCGCATGAATTTAGAAGGGTTTGAAAGAGAGAAAACATTTGGCTGTGACCCTTTGGTC
Organism: Taxus wallichiana var. yunnanensis; assembly: GCA_018340775.1. Taxonomy (NCBI): domain Eukaryota; kingdom Viridiplantae; phylum Streptophyta; class Pinopsida; order Cupressales; family Taxaceae; genus Taxus; species Taxus wallichiana. Next base: position 246,902,470 of record CM031240.1, on the reverse strand, counting down.
CCACAGCTAGATGCAGGAGACATTCTCACTGACATAGACTCTAGCTTAAGAATTTAGGTTGCCAGAATGCCTGTAAGGTACTCTGAGAAGATTGCACAACTTGCAGTTCTAAATATAGAGGCCGAAAAGGCATACGACTATTGGATATTAGGGATTAGGGATTGATTCTATATATGACCATAGAAGGTCCAAAACAACCATGAATCTACGGTTTTGATCCACAAATATCACAACCACAGACCCACAGGACAATCCGACATTGATGCTAGTTTACGCACATTAGTATTTAGATCCACTCCACTTCCACCAACCATTATCACAAAGTTATCATTGTTAGATATAGCAACTAACGAAGTGAAGGATTTCTGGACTAGACCGGATAATCGACCATAGAATCCACTATATCCATAATCCATCCTATGACCCTATCTGGAGATATACACGAAACAATTCTAGGTCATTTTCCCCGCATCCCACAACATATAGATTGGATCATGCCAGAGCTCGATATTGATAGGAGCCTTTGAGTAGTCACGACCGATCTATCACACCGATTCATGTTAGGAGGGCCTTCTTTGCCTTAGTTTCGCAGATTCCATTAGTGCGTGTCGAAGGCATAAGATTGCCTAACTATTTTTCCTATACCCCACGTATATTCAATCCCCACCGGCTATCTCAGCATGACCTCGGGAGGTCGGGTGTGAGGAAGAGTTACTTGTAGATTCCCATGCTTGCTTGTCACTTTTCCATCGTACAAAATTTGTGAACCCGACGTGAACTTCCTACTTTCTGGTTCGGAGTCACATTTCTACTTGTTCTTCCAAATTGGTACTTTTTCATCTTTCCACCTCATTAGCCTTCACATCAGCTTCACCAACAAAATTGGTGAACCCAACGTGAAACTTCCTACTTTCTGGTTCGGAGTCACATTTCTACTTGTTCTTCCAAATTGGTACTTTTTCGTCTTTCCACCTTGTTAGCCTTCACATCAGCTTCACCCATAAAATTGGTGAACCCGACGTGAACCTTCCTACTTTCTGGTTCGGAGTCATATTTCTACTTGTTCATCTCATTAGTATACTTTTCATCTTTTCCACCTCGTTAGCCTTCACATCAGCTTCACCCACAAAATTGGTGAACCCGACGTGAACCAAACAGTTCTTCCTTTGTTATTTTTCACTTCTTCCATCCACCTTCACTCTTTCCCATTATTCTGCAGGTATTCATATACTCCTTGAATATGTCGGGATTTGATTCATATGGCATACCTCTTCTAGGTCTTCAAGCATACTACGATCGATCAATGAATAGATAGCCATCACCCTTTCTCTCAGCATGGGGTGACAATTATTCAACTAACCGATTGTCAACACAAACTCCGCCTCCAAGGACTAGATATAGTTCTTCTTTCCAAATAGAGGAGTTGGATCAGCTCACCCAAACGCCACAACTAGAGCCTTCAAGCTCTAATAACATGACACTCACTGGAGGGTCTGTTTCATCCCCTCAGGTTTTGCTTAGACCGCAAATTAGTAGACAATTAGATCCATACCTATTTTTAGATGATGAACATTTAGTGCATTATCCCAGGAATGAACAACACTCTCAAAGTATGTACCCACCTATAGGAAGTTTAAAAACATGACCTGAGGTCTCGTTTCAATAAAACACCTCCATGCCACTACCTATAGGAAATGCCCTCAAGGAAACTTGGCAGGCAATGATCAGATTCATAGTGGGGTACCACATGCCTATACTGACCTCGGGATATACAACAAATTCCAATAAGGCAAAATACGTGACTTTGAATGAAGTCATCTCGATTTAGTAGAAAAGGTTAGAGGATTAGAACTTGCTCAAGCAAGTCAAAATTCTTAATTCATGCAGGTAGAATTTCCAATCCTCCACATCATCTAGCCAAGTAGACCTCCTCACGGAATAGGCACGTTGGGCATGCCTCCATGTACTCACAACAAAATCCAACTAGAACCACCGTTTCTAACACCATTGAGAGAATATGATACCTCCCAGTTTAGTACAAAATAATCCATTCCTAGGCAATACTCCTCCATATTTAAACATGTATTCCAAATCACCATAGGGAGATATCTTCTCCTCTCCTGGCATATTCGCTCAACCACAAGGATTTCCTTACGCCCCTGCAAATACATATGCTACACCATATCAACAACCCATTCCACCTCCACCCCCTCAGCAGGCACCATCAATGGTTGAAACCTATGCGATAGGGACTTATTTAGAATATTTGAAAGAGCCCTTAGACTTCACCATACAAAGCGTCATGCTTCCAAGACCTCTTCCCGATCTGCCCAAATACAAAGGGGAGGGAGACCCAAATGCACATATCAAGGCCTATGCCACAACCATTCGAGAATTGCTCCCTTGGGATGGGGTTGTTGCTAAAATATTTCCAAAAATTTAGAGGGCATCGCCCTCGATTGGTATTACAGAATACCTGAAGCTTCCATCCATTCATTTAAACAACTCATTTCAGAGTTCATCAAGGCATTTGACATGAACAAACTATTGAGAACAGGAATTAGGGAGTTCTTACACATTAAACAAGAACACAATGAATTTGTTGCTCACTTCATCCAAAGATGGCATACAATCCTTTATTCTTTGGCAAGTGCTCCAAATATGGACCAAATGGAACTATGTGATTTATTCCTTCATTCTCTTAGTAGAGAGGTAAAGGAAGAAGTCCAGAAGTTCCCACTAAGGACTTACGATGAAGTACTTGAGAGCACTCTCGAATAGATCAAGTGGAAATAGATAGCGGTCGCAAGACGTATGGAACAAATGGGAGGTTAATCACCCCTAACCAGAATACTATGACTTATTCTACTACCACAAATGTCAATCAAGGACCTAAAATCCTTAACAAAAATTGTGGCATAACAATAGATGGAGTAACTGACCAAGCTAAAAGGGCAATGTTGTAAATACTCCACCATTGGTTAACAATCAACGAAACAACAATTTTACCCCAACAATCAATACAATGGATTTTAATCATCCACAACAACAACAACAACAACGGTGGATCCAGACACAGGGTCCAAGCCAAAACTCAACTAGATATCAAAACTAGAACCAAAACCAAAAACAAGAAGTGTAAAACTTTAATCCTAATAGTCAACGGTTTAATCAGAGTTTTGGACCACAATATGTGCCAAACCAGCAACCTAGGAATTACAATCCCAACTCGTATTGTGGTTTCCACAAAATTTGAGGCCACGACACTAGGACTTGCTGTGATTACAATAAATTCATGCAACATTTTCCAGAGGAACAAAGACAACTTTTCATAGATATGTTCTTGGCAGATCCTACAACACCTGCGCCAAATACTTTCACGGGCAGTCTCCCCTCAAAATGCACCCCTCAAGATCTTCAACAATCCGCTCCCAAATCACAATAACAACAAATTAAATCCAAATGGGATGAACAAGGGTGTAATGGTAGGAAACAATGATCATGAAGCCTCGACTTCACTAAATCCACCTGTTGCGCCACAATTAGGAAGTCAACAACAACCCAAGATAGTAGGTTTAGTGGAGTTAGACACCGAACTACACGTAGAATTTGTAATAAGGACATGAGAGTATTTCTCTCAGCCAAATCCAAGTTACCTGCTAGAGACGAGATAACATCCAACAAATATTAGTAAAACCCGTAGATACCTATGATATAATTAATGACCTAACAAAAACCTTCTCTCACATCTCATTTTTGGACTTACTGAAGAAATCTCCTACCCACATGGCTACTCTTTTAGAAGCATTAGGTTTAGGTCATTTAATTAACATCACTAAACCTCCAAAACATAGGTAAACCATATAGACTTTGATGTCCACCCTCCAGGCAAAATCGGATAGGGATACCGAGTTTATATTCGAAATAAACAAAATGCCAATAGACATTGAGATTGCACGTAGAGGTGATCCAACCTTACATTTGCAAGTGCGGGTTTATAACTATTGCGTTAAATGTGTAATGGTTGATGATGGGGCAATAGTTAACATAGTCCCTTCTCTTTCCTTCAAAAGCAAGGGTATGGAGAAACAAATTATTCCACGACTCGAAATACACTAAGAGGCTATGATAGCCTTAAAGCCACATCAATTGGGACTATAACACTACCACCACCTTAGGACCCAAAACAATCCTAACGAGTTTTATATTATAGATCAAGAAACCAACTATAATATGATGCTTGGCCGATCATTGTGGATACACCATATGAAGGCAATCCCTTCTACGTTATTTCAAGAAGTAAGATTCTTGCACTTAGGAAAGGTATTTGTAGCAAAAGGTGATCCAAAACCATTTGATATACACCTAGCGGACCTAAAGAAAAGGCCAAGTATTCACTCTGAGTTTGAACTCCCAACAAACCAACTTAATAAACCAAGTGATGCAAAACCTGGAAGAAAAGTTGGTACCACAATAGAACTAGAGACTATGAGCCTAATCAAGAATATCCCAACCACGAAGGATGAGGCTAACGTTGTTGAAACAATATCATTAGGAACTACTACAAAGATTGTCGAATTGCTAGAACAATATCTACCAATTTTCTTGCCATTTGATTCTGTAGGTATGGGATATACCCTAGGAGTTGGTTCTCTTCCAACAAAATAACTCGGATGGTAGAAGTATGCGAAGTAAAAGAAGTTGATGTAGCAAATGTCCCAACTTCCATCTTCCCAACTAAATATTGGACTCTCCATTTTGATGGAGCTAGATGTTGTTATGGGGCTGGGGTAGGTGTGATCTTTACTTCACCCGAAGGAAAGATCCTACCATTCGCCTTTAAATTAAATTTTGAATGTACAAACAATGATGCTGAGTATGAAGCCCTCCTCCTTGGCCTCATCTTAGCTAAGAGGCTCAACATTAATAACATCAGAGTGTTAGGAGACTCACAATTAGTAGAAAACCAAGTCTCTGAGGTGTATGAGACTAGAGCTAAACATTTACAGCTCTACAAAACAACAAGTATTAGATTTGAGCAAAGAGTTTGATTTCATATCAATTGAAGTAATCCCACGAGAACAAAATCTTCTCGCATATTTGATAGCAACCTCAGCTTCACATTTCACTCCAAGCAGTGAGTTGGAGGACACCCATTTCATGGTATCCCTTCACACTGAACCATTAGTGAAGAAAATGTCAAACCCTCTTTTAACGAACATAGCTGAGAACAAATCTACTATCTTAGATCACGTTGATAGTGATAGAGCCACTCTTGATTACTTAAACGCCTATGCAGTGTTACATCTCACCCATCATGTGGTATATTTTTCCTTAATCCCACATTTGTCTTCTTACTTCGGAAATCCCATGAGAGAGCTTCCCCCACAAAAGGATATTGACATATACGTGATAGAGAATGGAGAAGATCTAGAACTACCTCTAGCGCCACTTGAGTTTGAAGAAGATAACACTTCTTTAATCAAAGAAACGATTGATATTAACATCGAAACATAAGAAGAACGAAGATCTTAAAACGAGGATCTTCATTAACTCCAGAAGAAATAGAAATACACACTTGAATCCTCAAAGAACATCAAAAGGCTTTTACATTTAATTATAAAGAAATGACAGTTTTTGTACCACACATCATGGTACATAACCTCGTCACCAAATTAGATTCAAATCCAATTAAACAAAAATCGATATAATGAAACCCAAGGTAGCTCTCATGGTGAAAGAAGAAGTAATGAAACTCCTCCAAGTAGGATTCATCAAGCCGGTAGATTATTCTCAGTGGGTATCTAATATCGTTCTCGTTCTCAAAAAATTGGAAGATACACATTTGCATAGATTTCTGAGACATTAACAAGGTGTGCCCTAAGGATGACTTCTCGTTACCATCCATAGACGTCATCATTGATGCAACAACTGGATTTGAGATTTTGTCTCTCATGGATGGATTCTCAGGATACAATCAAATTAGAATATCCGAACAAGACCAAGCCAAAACCACGTTTATAACTCCTTGGGGAACCTATTGCTATGCTGTTATGCCATTTGGTCTCAAGAATGCTGGTGCTACATACCAGCGGGCAATGACATACATATTTCATGATCTTATTCACAAAATCATGGAATCCTATGTAGATGAATTGTTGGCCAAAGCCAGGAAGCGCTGTGATCACCCGGAAGTGCTCGCATCATTCTTTCATGTTTGATAGAATATGGAGTCACATTAAACCTAGAAAAATGTGTCTTTGGTGTGACAGGAGGGAAGCTCCTAGGTTACATTATATCATCATGAGGGATCGATGTAGACCCAGCCAAAATCTGGGTTGTTCTTGAAATGATCCCACCATTGGATGAATCTGGAATCAGGTCGTTTCTTGGGAAACTTGGTGTAATCTGAAGATTCATCCTAGATTTAAGCTTTTCCATTCATCCAATCAACAATCTACTCAAGAAATATTATAGTATTGATTGGACCAAGGATCATGAATGACGCTTTTGAAGCAGTTAAGCATTTCTTGTTGTCACCACCTACGCTAATGCCTCCTAAGCCAGACCACCCTTTAATCTTATATTCACGAGCTACCAATGTCTTGCTAGCTTGCATGCTGGCTCAAGAAGATGATGAAAAATGAAAACATGTGATCTATTTTACTATCCACACGTTGCTCGATTATGAAACACATTATACATAAGTAGAGCGAGAGTGTCTTTGCCATAGTCTTCACAACCAAATGCTTAAGAATTACATGCTCAATCAAGAAACAAGGGTCATTGTAAAAACAAACCATTCAAGAACTTTCCTCACGCAAGGGTTTTTGTCTAAAAAGGATGGATGCTTTATAACCTTAATGGTTGATTTTGAATTAAATTTTGTAAACCGAAGTTTGTTAAGGGACAAATCATTGCAGATTGGTTAGTTGATAACCCATTTAACGGAGGTGATCTAGTAGATCTAGATTTTCCGATGAATGTATATATTACATTGAAACTAAACCTTCCATCTCTCGAATGTCCTTGGTACCATACATATCCATAAGGTTCTACACCACAACAAAGAAGAGGGTTACGCATTATCGTAGCTAAATATGTTATTATAGAAAAGTGTCAGATCGTAAGGCTTTCGATGGAATGCTTCTAAGGTGTGTTGACATAGAAGAATCCAAGAAGATTCTCCATGAATCCCACAGTGGAATATGTGGAGGCCACTTTGGTGGTCACGCCACTGCTTGTAAAATACATCGGATGGGCTATTTCTGGCCCACTCTAGAGCATGATAGTAGAGTTTGTACGCAAGTGTCATAAATGCCAAGAATTTTCCCACGAGATTCACATGCCGGCACAATCTCTACAACCAATCGCTACTCCATGGCCCTTTTCTACATGGGGCCTAGATTTAATAGGGAAATTCTCTCCCTCATCAACATATGGCCATAACTTCATAATCATGGCCATCGAGTATTTTACCAAATGGGTAGAGGCTATGCCTCTTACCACTGTACCAGGTACCGTGATCACCAAGTTCATTTTGAACTAGATCATTTGTAGGTATAGTGTCCCACAAATCATTATCTCAGATAATGGGACTTCTTTTAAGAATGATGAGGTTCGTGAGCTATGCAGTAAATTTAAAATAAACCATCATACAACCTCTCTGTATTACCCTCAAGCTAATGGACAGGCTGAAGCAACAAACAAAACATTGAAAGCTATTCTCCTTAAAACAATAAAAGAAAATAAACGAGATTGGCATTTAAAGTTATATCCGGCCTTGTGGGCCCACCGAACCTCAATAAGAACACCAATAGGAGAAACTCCTTTCTCATTGGTATTCGAGCAGAAGCAGGTTCTCCCACTTGAGGTTGAAATACCCAGTCTTCACATCTCATTGCAAGGGATTCTAGATGAAGAATCTTATAGAGAAGCACGTCTCGTCCAACTAGAAAGCCTAGATGAGGCTAGGTTAGACGCTGAACATCGGAATAGAATCTATGCTTTGAGCAGATGTGCGGACAATATAAAAAAAGGTCTATGAATGAGATATATATGAAGGAGATCTAGTTCTAAGACTAGATAGCCGGATCGATAAAAAGACCGGCGAAGGAAGGAAATTCTGGCCCAAATGGTTGGGCCCATACTGAGTCACGAAAGACTATGGAAATGGTGCATATCTCTTATGTACACTGGAAGGTGAGGAATTCAACGAAACAGTCAATTCCTTGCATCTTAAACGATTCTATGCATAAGCGACCAACACTATTTGTATAATTATATCTACATTGCATCTTCATGTAGTTAGGTTCATTTTTTCCACTTGTTTCATACAATTTTGTGATCAAGGAACTTATTCTCAAAGTAATTCATTACAAACTTCTGATGGTATTGGCATAAGCATTCCAATCATACTTCTTCATTTTCATAACATCATCAATCGTTTCAAAATCATTTCATCAAATAAAGCTAGATATGACAAAGTCTTAACGGTAACCATACCAAGGTCTGCATGCTTGTTCTCACTTTTGGTTTCTTCCTAGGATAGGTTCCTTACCTATGGTCTATTCTAGAAGCTTCATAGTGTCACATTTGTCCCATACGTATATCTCTTTAGAAATAAGAACATACTGACATTTTGCTCAAATAAACAAGTCAAATATAGATCAAATAGAAAATTTTATTTTTATACATTTCCTTGCCCTACCAACCTTCGGTGATGATCTTGCATCTCTTACTAGTTACGTAGGGTTGGGAAAGGATGGGAATTCCCTTACTCGCCTACGCCTTGTCCATGGTGATAAACCCATGCTTCTTACTAGTAGCATGGGGCAAGGTGTGGGGGGTCCTCTTGATAATAAACGTTAAAGGTCATAAGCAAATAGTTCAAATAAACCTTTACAATCTTAAGTCAAAAACAAATGAATCAGATGTCCAAAATTCCAAGAGAGCTCAAAACCCCAAAAACTAGATTTTGTCTACCATGTGGCCATCTACGGATCTAAGTATAGATAAACCATAAAGCAAGTAGCATTCTAAACTATGGAGTCACTTGAGTAGAGTAGGTTTGTAGCATCCTAATTTGGTTCCACCAAATCTTTGTCTATCTCTCATCACTACCATTCAACAAATTTCATAGCTTGTGCCCTTTCTAGCTCTCGGTGATGAGCCCTCGCATCTTACTAGTTGTGTGGAGTTAGGAGTGGGGAAAGTTCATCTACTCATCATACCAATTTATCATCTCATTTTGTTACAAAAATATGAAGTACCAAAAATTGCTTATAGAAACTAAAGTTCAAGATCACATTGTGTCTACATTATCATATATCAGCATCATGAAATACAAAAAGAAAGAAAACATTTGTATCATTTGTTCTCCATTGCATACATTCTAAAAAGCATATAAAGACAACATTATAATTTACATGTGGAAATAAATCACAAAAACATAGATACCAAAGGTCTTATCAAAAAATATAGATATATATATATATATATATATATATCATATATATATATATATATATGATCCATCAATGCCATCATGCACTAAGCATGGTCAAATGCACTCAAAGAGCCCGGGAAATACAAAATACATCATACAAATAATCTAAGAGAGCCAAGTGGATTCTCAACCCCTATGAGATCTCTCCGAAGGTGCACACCCACATCTAGGACTCCGGCTACACCGGCGCTCTGAGTGCACGAGAGGGCTCATGGTCTCGAGGAGTAGCTGTGGCCTCGCCATGAGAGTGACTCCTCATTAGGTGCTCTGCTGTCCTGTATCTTGCCAACTTGAGTACGGAGGGTAGTCATAATCCCGGCCACATGTCGAGATAGAGGAAAAAACATCGGTATGCCTATCAGCCTGCTGAAGGCTGCCCTGCATCCACGGACAACTCCGATGGGTCTTCTCCATGGGGATCATCAGGGTATCGGTGCATACCCGGTGAATCAGGTCTTGCCACTTGTCAGTAGTCTTTGTAAGAAAAGGAGAAAACAAATTAGAAATACTCAAAAGATAGAAACAAAAGTAAACAAAAGGAGAGATAGCAACTAAGACAATCATAGCTAAAAACAAACATTAAAGAGAAGGATGATAACTCACTCAGATCTCCGGGCCTCCAAGATGGATCCCTAGGGTCAGCACCTACCATAGAGATATCGGCGCCGCTAATCGATGCACTCCTCCCGTGTTGAGAGCCACATAACATCCTACTACGGACTCATCCTCTCTACCCAAACCCTGAGAAAGTGGCTCCTCTGAAGCTAGGGTCACCCTCTCCGCACTTTGCTCCACCCTCTCCACTGTAAGATATCCTGAGTGTCATGCCACTCAAGATCACTCTCCTCCTCTTTCCCAAATCACTAACCTCGGCCTTGGAATCCTCCTCCTGTCTCTCCCCCTGTGAACTCCTCGGACTCAGAGTCTATATCAATGGGGTCGTCACTACTATGGGCGGGACCGACAATCTAAAGTAAGGGTGCCTGAGGGGCACCGGCTCTCCCTCGAGCACGTACCACCCACTTGGCTATAATAGGGATGCCAGGAGTAACAACAGTCCAACCCTAGCCTCTAGGACCTCCTCTAGCCTCCCGAGAATAATTTGAATACTAGCACCACGGGGGAAGCATATCGACGTAAGGAAGGCCAAATTGTTGAGGCACTTGACCAAAAGGGTGTGTCTCTACCTTTCTATGTCCCCGTCCACAAGCTGCCCTATGGTAGAGCAAGAGATCAAAGTAAGAGCCTCCTCAACATAACCCTGCCATGGCTTGATAGGGTGTGGCCCCCATATCATATCTATCCATCGGCCATGGCACAGTGTGGGTGCTGTCGAGAGGTGGCGGCTAGTGGGGTGCTCTATCCATCTATCCATCTCGGCTGCCCTCACAACTCGGGATCTGCCACCTCTACACCTCTCCATAAGGGATGAAACACTCATAGACCATGGTCGGATGGCTCATGGAATACCCCTATAAACAAACCACCCGGTATAGATCATGATAAGTGGTCCCAAGAATGTTGGCTCCCCAGGTGTAAATCTAGCCATGTCCCTCAATCTATGCAATGATGGGGGACCAGCAATAAAGTAAAGTGTCTCCTCCCTTGTCCTCGATCAATCTCGAGGCAAGGATCCCCATAATGGCCTGGTGAATCAAGGGGATAGGTAGGCTAGGAATAGATCGGACCCTCACCCCCTTCTTCGAACCAGTGGAGATAATTGCATCTCCCATATATGAAGCCCACTGTGCTATCTGAGCCCGTGAACTGTCTCAAGTGTGAGTCATCTCCCAATGATCGGGACCCCCAAGATGTGGTAAACATCCTCTAAAGTAATGGTCCACTCACCCCTGACTCTTGGAAATCGAAAAGTGTTCGATCAACATCCCAATATGAAAACAAGTCACAAAGTATGTGACTAGAAGGTGCAACATGCGGGACCCGTGATATACACAATATACCGGCCCTCTGAAGAGTGTCCTACTCATCCTGAGAAAGTGCATCCAATACTGCTAGAAGCCAGTCACACTCTCTCTCTCGACTCCATCTGATATACTCCTCCTTCACCTGCATACACCCAAAAACACACAAAAAGGAGTAAGTTAGTATTCAAATGACATTAGAAAAATCATTAAAACATATAAGAATGCTAGAAACACAAAAACAAATTCAAATAAGTATTATTTAGGCATTTTGTGAAGGACCACCTCCTAAGCGGGCGGCGGTTCCGTAATAACCACATTAAAGGCAATGGTCTTGTAATCACTACGGGGCGATCGTGGCAACCACTACCCGGGCGGCAATCATGTCCCGAATTTCCACGGGTCACATGCCCTAAATGACGCCTAAAAACACAAAAAAATGACTATTTTGACCAAAACAAAGCCTACCCATTAGGCGCCCCCCCTAAGTGACCCTATTAAAACTGACATTTTCAAAAATAATCCCCCCATGACAAAGATTTCATCATTTTAACATTTTGGGGATAAAAATGGTAAATCGAGAAGAACTAACCTGTGATCTCGCGGGTCGGTGTTCCGCTCGTGGAGGCATGATCACAATCTCGTCCCGAACATTTTGACTATACTCTTGTCAGAAATTGTCACCGTGGTCCCAGAGCTCAAAATCAATCAAATCGACACACAAATGAATAGGAAAATGGGCCCACTTTTACATATATAGCATCCTGACTTGTTTTGAATGCCCCTTTTTCGTAGGTTTGGAGTGCCGATGGAGGTAAGTTCTTATCCCCGCACAAATGGTACATCCTCATTTCATATTATTTTAGTATTTATTTTTCAATCTATTTTGTCTATCTGCACTTGAGTCCTCTTTTCATTTTGCACGTAGCGAGAATCTTGGCGGGTGTCATTTCGACACACACGGACGTGTCAGGTATAAATTCTAACTTCCCATTTTGGGACCGCCATACTCGGACCCACCATTTTATGCCTCTTCATGGCTAAAACACTTCTCCGAGGGGGCAATATGTACGTACCCAAAATTGTAGGGTACTGCACCACCGAAGAACGTTACACGTGCCCTAATGATGATACAAGTCTCCTCGTAAGGTGTTTAGGATCTGGAAAAGCTCTCCAAGTATGCATTAACATCCCACATGCCCCGCTTAGCCCCTTCATGTTTTTATTTTTCCTTCCCTCTCTTTTCCTTTTCTTTTGGTCTTGATGTGACGAAACCGCCACCCGCCTTGGTGGTGGTCTCGTGACCCACCCCAGGCAGGTGGTGGTCCTGTAACCACCACCCTGCTCAGGGCGGTGGTCCTTCACGCATTTTCCATAATGTTCTTTTTAACATGACTCGTGTAAAAATTCAACGTTTACCAACTTTTTTCACCGCCTTTGCTTGTATTTATGATTCTAGTTCCCTAGAATAGTGTTTTGGCATTGTTTATGGTTAAAGAGTTCAATTTGGTTTTCACCTTTGGGTAAATGGGAATTCTATAAATAGCTGGCTTGTGCTCAAGAAAATGGCCCCTCAAATTTCACCTCTCATTTTCTCATTTCATAGCTTAGTCTTTCATTTTTTCTTAGGAATTCATAGTTTTATTTGTTGCATGCATAGTTAGTGTTGTTTTGTTGTTTGGAAGCCACATAATCTTCTTGTGCTAGTGTTGTTACTATTTCATGCAATCAATTAGAGTAGGATAGTTTGATTTTCAGTAGGAAGCCATTAAAGTTATAGGTTTTGTTCACAAAAAGGATTAGTTTCAGGTTCTAGACATTTTATTTTGTATGACTCACAATAAATCCCGCTAGGAATTGCATAAGCCAAGCTCTGTTCTCTTGTGCTATCCCTCTCCTACTCGCATTGTATTCAGTCTGCATCCTAAGCTGCCATTATTTCGATACCAACTTCTGTTGATGCTAACATCACATGCTTTTCTAGATTCATGTGAGCACGAAGGAATGAGGAGATCACACTGAGGGGACAAAGCCACACACCATCGGATTCACCACTATTCTACAAAATCCAGGTTCAAGCTTTCAAAGTTCTAGTTAAAACATATCAAATAGAATAGTAAATCATTTCATTTTAGTTAATCTCACTTTTGATATTATCGGGAAGCTGTGGGGATTGATAGTTTTTGAGAAACTATGATTCACTCCTCACTTCTGAGGTAGGATCGAGGGTCTTTCAAATAGATTAGATCAGTTATCTGGTTATTTAGAATAGATTTACAACTGCATAGGCAAGTAGCTATACTCGGCTGCTTTGTTTGTTTTAATTTCGTTATTAGTTTAGTTATCAATTTTTAGATATTTTAAATAATTTCTCTTTCAATTCTATTCAATAGTTCATCAAAACACAAAAATAGAGAAATTATATATGTTGTAGATATACTTTACATAGTTAATTTTACTTTGCTGTAGTTAGAATTATATCATTTCCTTTTGCATGACAATCACGGGACCTAGAGAGCCCAGAGAATACATATTCGAACCAATCGTGCCTCAACCCAATCTTGTTACAACAATAGCTGATATAGATCAGAATCTTAGAATCCAAGTCTTCCGAACAACAACAGACTTACAACAGATCAACTCACAGTTAAGAGGGTTAAACATAGAAGATGACCAAGCACACACATTTTGGTCAAACCAGCCAAACTACAAATTACCCTAGATAAATATCCACATGACTGTAGAAGGGCTTGAAAGAGAGCAAACATTCGGTTGTGACCCTTTGGTCCCACATCCAGACATAGGAGACATTCTCACTGACATAGACACTAGCTTAAGAATTCAGGTTGCCAGAATGCCTGTAAGGTACTCTGAGAAGATTACACAACTTTTAGTTCTAAATATAGAGGCTGAAAAGGCATACGACTATTGGATATTAGGGATTAGGAATTGATTCTACATATGACCATAAGAGAGTCAAAAACAACCACGAATCTATGGTTGTGATCCACAAATCCCACAACCCAATGAGACTCCACGGGACAATCCGACGTTGATGTTGGTTTACACACATTAGTATTTAGATCCACTCCACTTCCACCAACCATTATCACACAGTTATCCTTGTTAGATATAGCAGCTAACGAAGCTAAGTATTTCTGGACTAGACCAGAGAATCAACCATAGAATCCACTATATCCATAATCCATCCTATGACCCTATCTGGAGATATACATGAAACAATTCCAAGTCATTTTCCCCGTATCCCACAACCTATAGATCGGATCACGCCAGAGCTTGATATTGATTGGAGCCTTCGAGTAGTCATCCTCACTAACCGATCTATCACACCGATTTAGGTTAGGAGGGCCTTCTTTGCCTTAGATTCACAGATTCCATTAGTGCGCGTCGAAGACATAAGATTTCCTAACTAGTTTTCCTATACCCCACGTATATTCCATCCCCACCGGCTGTCTCGGCACGACCTCGGGAGGTTGAGTGTGAGGAAGAGTTACTTGTAGATTCCCATGCTCGCTTGTCACTTTTCCATCGTACAATGCTCCTTAGTGATGGGCATGGTTCCCATAACCTCATCCTCTAAAAAAAGGTTTTGATGTGGTAAGTAAGAAGATGGAGAATATTTGGTTATTCGATTCATTTACCTAATTTTTGTTGGGCCTCTTGGTCTTCTAGTAAGGGGATATCCTCAACTTGATGTTCTGCTATAGATTGGGTTTGATGGGATGACCTACATTTCTTATTTTTCCTTTCTTCAACTAAGGGATATGTTCCTGGGGTTTTGCATTTTGGATTAAATTCAAGCTCTAAGGCATATTTATTTTAGAGCTTAATCCATTTTTATCCCATTGCACTTCTTGATGAAATGATTTTTTTAAATGAGGTGGATTAATCCCTTAAATTTCAAATATGCAAAGCCCTAACAATATTTTTCATTTGAGGAAGAAATAGAGTCCTAAAAGAATTGGTAGAGATTTATTTTATTCTTCTCATTCGCCTCTCCATGGTTTAAGTGGATGATAATTCTTAGAACATTGCCAATGATAATCACATACTTGCCTTCATAGGTAAAATACCTAATAACCAACTTTATAATAGAGACCAATGCCTCAAAAAAGTTTACTCGCTTTGTCATTTTTTCCTTTCCATTGTTATAAAAAAATAGTTCTAATTTCTCCTTTCTTTCACTAGAAAATCTCGAGTAATCATTTCATAATAGGGAGCTCTTGAATTTACCAATCTGTCTTTTATGTGAAATACCATAAATTTCACTAATAATGGAATAATTCCATAGAAATTTTGTATCTTTCACTCTTGAATACTCTTCAACATGGTTGGTGGAAAACTCTTATGTCATCATTGGGTTGAATTCCTTATACATAATCATAAATTCCATACGTCCCTTCTTCTCAATGATTTCCACAGACTTGGAGTCTATTAGCAATTCATCGAGCTTGTTTGTTCATGGTAGATCCCGATACCCATATGGTGTAGTAACAAAATTGACAATGGAACAGAATGGAAAACTCAAGGCACATGAATTAGAATGGAAATGGAGCAGGAATCAAAATGACGAAGGTGTAGGAATGACAATGTTCAAGGTGCAGATCTTTGTTATTTAGCAAAGGCTAAAATGGAAGGTGAAGAAGGCTCATTAGGGGTAATCAAACTGGTGGAGTCATAAAGGAAATTGAGAAGTAATGGGAACTTGTGAGTAATTAATGGGAAATGTGGGAAGTGTTTGAGATGTCATGAAAAGAGGGAAATCATCATGCTAAAATAAAATAAGAATTAACATTATCATAATTAAACATTTAATACTTAAAAAGAAGTAATGACACATACCTTGTCTTCTTATCACATGTTTCACATTCCATTAATAATATATTTTCTAATTTTTTTTTCTGGTACAATCTATCATTGCATGATTTTGAGACGACTTACGTTTTTGGTTTTCATCCACTTTTTTATTTCTAACAAAAATTACTTTTATGGAAGGAATGGTTGCCATTTCTAGTTTTCAACCATTCCTTCATAGGAAGATAGGTGTAATTTCTGGTTTTTAACAATCCCATATTTACTCATTTTTTAAAGATAAATTTAACTTTTAATTAACTTGGACAACAATACATCATCCAAGGAACTCAAAGTTGAGTTATCTTGCAACATTCTCTGAATTATTTATTTGATGCTAGTTTCGGTATAAAAATGATTTATGAACATTAACCATCATCACTCTTGTTTCACCATTAATTGGGACATGCTGCATAGTACCATTATTTTACACTTCCTCAAATTTATATGGGTCCATTCATCTTGTTTATAACTTTCCCTTTAGGTCCTTATAAATTATCACTCAAAAATAAATCCCATTCTCCTTTTTGAAAATTCCTTTGTTTCATATGTCCGTCATGCTACAATTTCCTCGATGTTGGATTACCTCAATTTTATGTAATGATTTTAATCTCATCTCATCTAATTCATTCAATTTTGTAATTTTTGACTTCTTTTCCTTAGACAATTCAATTCCTATCTTAGTAGTTTTCCTCAATGTCTTAATCTCACTGTCTATGTGAAAGATAGACTTCTTCCCATAGACCATCTCATATGGAGTAAACCATTTGGTTTCTTTCCAAGTTGTATTGTAATCCAAAATTCTTCACGTAATTTTTACACCCAATTATTCCTTTAAACATCTACAGTTTTGGTCAAGATGTTTTCTAGTTCTCTATTAGTAACTTAAACTTCACAATTATAATGCGAGTGATAAGGAGATGAATTCTTGTGCCTTAGGTTATATGTTTCTACAAAATATCTGATAACATTTTACATTAATTGAGGTACTTGATCTAAAACAATTGAACTTAGGGATCTAAATCTCTAAAAACTATGCTCATGCAATAAATCCACCTTCTTTTCATCTCAAACATATTGGAGAGATTGTACTTCATCCCACTTTGTTACATAATATGTGTATACCAATATATATTCCTTCCCTTGAGAAAGTGGGTCAAATTCTCATATGAATTCCAATCCCCATTTTTGAAATGGTTCAAGAGCTATATGAGGTTGAAGAGGGACATCTCTTTTTAGTGTTGGTTTTCACATACATTGGAACTTATCGCATTGCCACACATATTTATTAACATCCTCATTCTTATATGGCCAATAGTATCCATCCCCGTGAACTTTAACAAATGTTATTTTGACTTAATAATGCCCTCGTGATGCTTTATCATGTCATGATCTGATTATATATCAAATATTTCATCTTCAACTATACATTTGTGTAATACATATTTGAGTCCATATTTAAAACTCATTCCACCTAACCACTTATACATCACACTTTTCTTAATTAACTATTTTCTTTGTTTATGTGTGAGAAAAGATTGAAAATTCCCTATATGCGAGTAATTATCCATATTGGAAAACCAAGGCGAGATGGTGGAAATAGAAAATAAATTCTCATTTAGGAAATCATTATTCACGTGTTCATTTGTACTAGAAACTATTAATCTTGAAGGAAATTTGTCTACCACATGTGTTTTAACATGTTTATCAACAATGTTAATATTGAATTATTGTAATAACAAGATCCATCTAAAATATCAACCATGAACCAAAGTTCTATATATCAAATGTCTAATGGAAGAATGATTTGTATGTATGATTACTTCATACCCTATGATGTAATGGTGATATTTTTGATTGCATAAATAACTACAAGAAATTATTTTTACGTAGTATTATAATTTATGTCTATGAGGGAGATATTTTTACTAATGTAATAGATTGATTAAATTTCCTTCAATCTTCTTATTGTCCAAAAACAACCCCTAATACATCATTGGAAGCATCAATTTGAATATGAAAGGGTAACTTCAAATTTATACCTCTCGGGACTTGAGTATTAACTAGTTTGTCCTTTATAATGTAAAAATATTTTTGAGAAGCCTTTGACCACCAAAATTTAGAATGCTTACTTAAAGGGAAAATAGTGGAGAGGATATTTTGTTAAAATCATATATGTATCACATATTATATCTTACATGAACTAAGAATATTCCTACATTATTTTTATTCTTGGGTGATTGGAGTTGTTCGATGATCTAGAATTTTTCTATATCTAATTTTATTCCTCGGTTGAAATATGGTTTCCTCAAACTATCCCTTATTCCATCATCAAAAACATTTGTGATTGTTGAGAGATATTTTATGTTTCTCACTTCTATAGATCACTTTATCTAAATTATCTATTTCCTCTTGGAATTTAGTTCCATAGAGTATGGAGTCATCCATATAAATTTCTACATAGTCATGAGTAAGATCAATCAAGACTACTAGCATGGATATCTTAAAAGTGGCATGAGCATTACATATAATAAAAGGAAATACTCTATAAGAAAATGTCCCCGATGGGAAATTAAATTTGGTGTTATGTTGGTCTTCTAGATCTATAATGCTTTGGTTATATCCATTAAAGCCATCTATAAATGAGAAATATATGTTCTTGGATAGGCTATCCAAAACTTGGTCAATGAAGGGTAAAGGGAAATAGCCTCTATGAGTATATTTGTTAAATTCCTTGTATTCCACACAAACCCTACATTTTAAATTTTTCCTAGGACCTATGACCAATGGGGAGACCCACTGACTCTCTGATATTGCATAGATGAATCCTACTTAGAGTAGTTTCTCATTTCAGTATTTATGATGTCTCTCAAGTATACCTAACTAGTTTGGAATAAATTTTATAGATATAATGTGTTAAAATATTAAAATGAATACCATTTATATCATTGTATTCCTAAGAAGAGGATTGAGGATGAGAACATAAATTCTTAAACAGGTATTATCCTCTTTATTAGTAATCCATATATTAATTCCCAATGTTTATCTTGGAAAAATAGGTAATTGTTTTGTGTCTAGGTGGAGAGATTAATCACTATATATTTTCTCGATAATGAATTCAAGGGGCATTTATGAGGTAGCAAGTGTGTGGATTTCATTGATTTTATGGAAAATACACTGAGTTATTTCTTTCTTCCTTGTGAAAGGGAAGATTATTGGTTGCATGTTTTCATCTATTATGTCTTCCTTTTCCTCCAATTCTTGTGAATGAAGCTCAAAAGAATCCAAATCCCGGATCTTCTCTAAGTGTTCTTGTATGATTACCATAGTTATTGAGGAAACAACATCCTTTTCCTCATTTGTGTCTCCAATCCACCATTGTTTACATGAAGTGGAAAAATGTTTTTCAGGTTGGTATAGAGATAGTTTCTTTGAATCATGTCCATTAGTAATTTTAATATCTCATGTCCTACGGTTTTAGCATAGTGTACGTATGTTATCTTATTCTTAGACCACTTTTTATCTATTCCATTATTATCTCCTTCTTGTTTGTATCTTCTCCATCCATTCAGGGAATATTGTTTACTCAATATACCTATAAATATGTATCGTGCTTCTGATAATAATATAGAATAATAAGAGATATCAATCTCTATTCTCTCTCCACTGTTTCAACCTCTCAATCTGGTATCGAGCATCAAAGACTCGACTTGTGTGTGTGCATTTGAAGAATTAGACCACTCAACATGGAAGGACATCACTGCGTGAAGGAAAACTTGCATAAAATCTGCATGAATACATTTGGCACTAGGAGGAAACTTGGACTTACAAATCTATGCGAAGGAGAAAATAGTGTGGAATTTGATAAGACTGTTGTGTAAAACAAAACAAAACATTGTCAATTTCTGCATGGAAGTCCCCAAAATATCTTGCGTGGAAATGTTTTTTTTGTTGCATGAAAGTTTTAAGCTCTTCTCTACATGGAATTTGACCATGTCACCTGTCTACGTGGAGACAAGAAGTCTTCTACACCTGCATTAAAATTATAAGAAGATATTTTTGCTACCTGGTAGATGCAAGGATTCCTACGTGAAAATTAAAGATGAATAACAAAATGTGGATATATAAAGTTTGTTTTTAGTTATTTGACCTATGCGTGGAGAAAAAATGTGGTAGAAAAATCATTTCGGTGACACGCATGGAGGCTTGAAGCTACTGGTGCGTGGAAGTTGCGTAGTCTTCAACAAAGATTTGGAGTGGCTGTAATAAAATTCTTTTATCTTTCAACTGTATGGAGTTCTTTTATTCCTACGTAGAGTTCTTGTATTTCTACGTGGAGAGGAAGAAAACATGTGTGAAGTGGCATGGGATCTGACACTTGCGTGGAGGAGTAGAAAATTATATATGTTCTTCTTGGTTGGCTATGATTGCTAATCAATGCATGGAGATTGGCTGAAGAAGCTATTGTGTGAGGACCATTCTTTCTGCGAGAATGCCATTCATCCTTGCGTGAAAGAAAGAGGAGAGGAGAATTTGGCTTCATCAATCCTGAAAGTCACAAATAATAAAAAAAAGGTCCATATATTTCACGGTAAATAATCCTCTACCACGACATCAAATTGTTTCTCTAATAGCCAACACCAAATGATGAGTATGATTAACACAATCGAGATCACTAAAAGCTGCAACATTAAATCCCAAGCCGCAGAAACACTATCTAGTAGCTCGTGAGAACTCTAGGTTCTACTTTTCCTTGCTTAACAAGATTTGAAACACCAAAAACCTTGTCTTCAATGAACTAGTTTGCAAAGGCCTCTTGGACTATTTCCTTTTGACATCACCGTTTGTCGAGAAAAGTGATTTCATTTGGAATTAGAAGACTAGGAGTCGGGTATGACACCGACTATGAAGATGAAGAAGAACGCCCCACCAAGCATCATCGTCTCTCAGCACACGAGTATTGAGAGCATCTACGAGCTAGTACTTCACATCAGTGAGTCATAGTTGTAATATATCTTGAAATAAAAATATTTTTTTAAAAATTTTTTTAATTAAAAATGTTTGGTTTGAAGTTTCTTCTCTCGATGCTCAATTGCTTAAAGGGCCAAATTTTGTGGCCTAGAAAACAAAGATGTGGAAAATCCTTTAGTTTGAAGGATTATGGGGCATCGTGACCGGATCTGTGCACATTCCCACTACCCCTGATGAATTAATGAAGTATGAGATGGCTAGTGCCAAAGAATTAATCCTGATAATGCTCAGTATCAGTGATGATGTGCAACCGCATGTTTGAAATGAGAAGGGCTGAAGAGATTCCCGAGACAAGTTGGAAACCATTTATGAGGCCAAAAATCAAACTAAGATCTTCCATCTTCAATCCAAGCTACACACCCTCTCTATGGGTTCAGATGAGAAAGTTGAGGAGTTCTTACATTGTGTGGCTGAGCTATGATCTGAGTTATTAGTACTTAGTGAAATGGTGGATGATTAACTTCTTGTATCAATAACCTGAGAGCACTCCTTCTCAATTGCCGAGTGTTGATTATGACACTAAATGTATCTAAATAAATAATGGCATTGGAAGAACTTGTGAATTTTTGTAATAAGAAGAGGCCCTCATTTCATCTCAAGAGGAGACTCAGGATAAACCCCTGTTCTCAAAGCCATACCATGGGTAGAATAATCAGAAGGGTCCCCTAGAGAAGCCAAATCAAGTGCAACCAAAACAACAATAAAAAGATCAAAATTCAAAGAGACGGTGTCACATTTGTAGAACCAACACTCACAACACTGATCATTGTTGGTGTAATAGATTGAAACAAGGGTCTTCAAGTCAAACAAGCACATCAGGGCACGAATATTTTCAAAAGTCCAAATGACATCCTTGCTTTGGAGAAAAACAAAGGACATCTGCAGCCCAATAAGATAATAAATATGATGAGGAGACATTAGAAGGAGCCCATTGTGGTAAGAACCTTGTACTCATCTCTCGGAATTCACAACCCACGAAGAGAGTCTGGCTAATAGACTCTAGTGCAAGTAAGCACATGTCAGGTGATAAGGAGCTGTTTGATTCACTAGATGAAAAACCCATTGGTGATTGGGTTTGGATAGCCAATGACAAAGAGTATGTTGCAGAAGGAATAGGAATAGTCACCATTCCTATGGGACCATGAAAATGTACACTTACAAAGATACTATATGTTCTGTATTGACTAGCAACCTCCTGTCAGTGACTCAGCTATTGAATCATCACTTGAAGGTATAATTTCTTATCCAAAATGGCATCAAATCATGTTTGATCTCACGAAAAGGTAAGATTATTGCTAGAGAATTTATAAAATATAAGTTATTTAATTTATATATTGTTTCATCTTCTGCAATAGCTTTATCTATATCAATAGTACAATCTACTGTACTCTGGAATTTTATATATGGAACTTATCGACTAATTAATTACATTAGATGAGTTCAAAAGAAATGGTTCATGGACTACCCAAATTTTCTAGTACCTTTCCTCTTTGCCCTAGCTTTATTGTAGGAAAACAACACAAGGATCCATTTTAGGTAAGCACCTTCCATGCCAAGAAGCATCTAGAGGTAGTTCATACCGATCTGAATGGCCCTCTACCTACTTCACTTTTAGGATTCAAGTACTTCCAACTATTCATGGATGACCACTCTCATAAGATGTGGGTGTTTTTCCTGAAGAATAAAAGTGAGGCTCTTAACATTTCCATAACTTCTATAATCTTGTTGTGAAAGATATCGGAAAACCACTTCTTCTACTTCACTCAAATTGAGGGGGAAGTCACATCAAATATGTTCTGTCATTTCTAAACCAACGCGGTATTAAGAATAATTTGATTGATCCCTACATGATTCGAGAAGAATGGCATTGTTGAGCGTCGCAATCACATAGTGATGGATATGGATCACAACATGCTATCAACAACAAAGCTAGAAGAACGCTATTCCGCTAAAGTAGTACAAACAACTATATATCTTCGAACATGGCCTTTGAAAAATATTCTACAAAATAAAACACCAAAAGAGGTATGGAGTGGTAGAAATCCATCAATTTCTCATTTGTGAGTATTTGGTTGCACAACATACATGCATGTCCCAGCTCAGAAGAGAAAGAAGGTTGAGCCAAAGACACTCCCGTGTATCCTACTTGGCTACAACACTACCTCGAAGGAATATCATCTCATGGATCCTGAGAAAAATAAAATATATGAGAGTTGGGACGTGGTTTGTGATGATTCATCCTTTGACTCAATAGTATCAATAGAAGATCCACTTCTAACCACCTCTCACCGACTAGTCTCTTAATCATATGATGAGAGATACGAGACTACTAAGAGAAATGAAATGCTACAAGGAGAGATATTTTTGCCCTTGGAGGCTGGAGAATGTGAATCCACATCAATCCACCTGGAAACAAAATAGTTCTTTTCAAAAGAATCCAAGTTCTTGTCAGAAGTGGGTACAAAGCAACATTAAGGACTCACATTTGCAAAAACTCCCAGATAAATCATATGGTGTCAAAATAAGGAGTCAAAAAAAACATAAAATTTGTACTCATGAGTTCTTTGAATAATAGCTCCAAGCATGATAATGTTCATGATGCACTCAATCAACCTCAATGGAAGGAAACCATGGATGAAGAATATGACTCACTCATGTAAAATCAGACATGAGAACTTGTCAATTTTCCAACAGGAAAGAAACCCATAGGCTGAAAATGGGTTTTCAAAACTAAATATAAGGAAGATGGATCTATTGAAAAACCTAAAGCATGACTTGTGGCAAAAGAACATGCTCGAAAGAGGGAATCAACTATGAAGATACCTTTGAACTCACTGCGAAGATCAAGACCATCGAGTTGTTTACGCACCGGCATATACAAAAAGGATGGAGACTTTAGCAGATGGACGTGAAGAGTGCTTTCCTAAATGGTGATTTGAAAGAAGAAGTTTACATGACCCAACCTGAAGGATTTGTTGATGAAGAACATCCTAAGAAGGTATGTCATCTCATCAAATCACTATATGGACTGAAACAAGCTCCAAGGGCATGGTATATAAAGATTGATGATCAAATTTTGTATCATGGGTTCACTTGTAGCCCCTCATATTCAAATTTGTATATAAAGAAGGTAGGAAAAGAAATTTTCATTCTTGTTGTGTATGTAGATGATCTTGTGATCACTAGAAGTTCAGAAGATCAGGTTGATATTGTGAAGAATGATCTCAAAATAACCTTTGACATGATGGATTTGGGGCTACTACATTATTGTCTTGGCTTGGAGATATGGAAAAAGGAGCATCACATTTTTGTCTCCCAGATAAAGTACACTAAGAAACTCCTGGAAAAGTATAGAATGTTTGATTGTAAACCTATATCCACTCCCATGGTTTAAGACTTGGAACTTTCTAGGACTTGCCTTAAGTAGATGCTACTCTCTACAGGAAATTTGTTGGAGGAGTCATCTACTTAACATATACCAGACCAAATTTATGTTATACTATCAGTTATCTTTCAAAATTCATGTAGGAACTAAAGAAATGTCACTAGAATCAAGCAAAGCATGTTTTGAGGTATGTCTAAGGTACAGTTGATTATGGTCTAGAATATAAGAAGAATGATCAATTCTTCTTACATGGATACATCAAATCAGACCACATCGGATCTATTGATGATGGGAAATCAACTACAAGATACATATTTCATCTCGGATTTGGACCTATCTCATGGATAAGCAAGAAGCAAAATGTTGTTTCTATCTCATCAAGAGAGGTAGGATATCGTGCCACATGAGGAGATGTGTGCAAAGTGATATGGTTACGTAACATTTTGGATGATCTGGGAATTCTCAAAAAATAGTCACCTATTCTCTATTACAATAATCAGAGTGTGTTGAAGCTCATGCAGAATCCATTTTTTCATGAATGAACAAAGCATATTGAGATTGATTTTCATTTCATTCAAGAGCACATCTTAAACCATCACATTCAGCTCCAGTACTATCCTACAAAAGTAAAAGTTGCCAACATTCTTAGAAAATATCTTGAAAAGTGAAATTTGAACTTTTCAGGGGTCACATTTGCAATAATAATGTAATAAGGGGGGAATGTTAGCATAGTCTATGTACATTATCTTATTATTAGACTAATTTTTATCTATTCCATTATTCTCTCCTTCTTCTTTGTATCTTCTCCATCCATTCAGGGGAATATTGTTTATTCAATATACCTATAAATATGTACAAGTGCTTTCCGATAATAATATAGAATAATAAGAGATATCAATTTATATTCTCTCACTATGATTTCAACCTCTCATACATGATCCATGAGTGTTGTAATAGTGGTTAACCATCGGCATCCTAAGATTAAGGGATATCCAATTTTCTTATTCTTTGTTTTAATAACCATAAAGTATACCGAATAATATCATGCTTTAATTTTAATGGTTACATCCTTGATGACTCCCTTGGGTTTAGAAACAGATTCATCAACCATTTGTAAGACTACTAGAGTTGATTGTAGATCGGGAAGGGATAATGTGGACAAATTATTAGTATTCATTACATTGATTGCATCTCCTAAGTCAATCAACACATTTGGAATCTCAACATTCCCAATACAAACTATGACTAATGGACTTCTAGGATCACCATATTTTGGAGGAATCATCTTTCCTTCCAATATACTAGCCAATTTTCCATTGGTGTGTATTCTTCTTGGTGGTATTTCTTCCTCTCGTAAAGTTCGAGATAGAGTTTTTGATAGTTTTTAATCTTTGGGATATCTCTAATAGCTTGCAAAAGTGGGATTACAATTTTTTTTTTAATCCTTAGATAAAATCCAACTCAGTCCCTCATGGTTTAAAGTTTTGTCCTCATTTAAAATTCTCGATGGAAATGGTATTTTGGAAGTGGTTCGATATCTTCTCAAAAGCATATTTTAGTTGCGTCTCCTTTGCTTCTTTTTTGTCTTTATAACTACCTCGATGATTAGGGATGAAGGTTTTGAAGAAATTTTTTCTCAACGTAATAGAATTTTCTATAATCAATGGAGTTTACTATCAACATGTTCTTAGTTTGAATAGTGTACATTAGGTTTCCCTAGCAAACATTCTTTATGTTAGCCAAAGTTTGAGATGGGATTTAAGTTTGGGAATTTTTTGATCTAGAACAACAATTGTATATCCATTCAACAAAGCCTATTGTTTTCCCCGAGGTATTTTCTGGTTATAAAACTTCTTAACTAGATCCTTGAGGTGCATTCCATTACTATTGGTATTGTGGGTTGAATTAAACTAATGATGGTGAGATGTTTGGGTTTGGATTCAATTGTTTTTCATAATACTTAAAGGTTGTGAATAATATTGAGGACCCCATTATTTTGAATTGTTGAGTCTAAGGTTGAGGATATGGCCATGGCGTGTTCCATTTATTTGGAAACCATTAGGTTTTTGGGGGATAATAGTTGTTTTGAATTAAAGAAAAATTGCCTCCTTTTTTCTAAGATACATATTTAACCTCAAGATCACTTTGTGTATTATATATTAAATGAATTTTTAGCAAGGGAAATAATCTAGATTGGTAAATTACATGTATCAAACCATATACAAGGAAAACATTTGTGTTACCAAAAGGACAATCCTTAAGCCCATTTTTATCCCCGCATCTTAGAAATATCTAAACAATAGCTCTCTGTTCTTGGGTTTTTCCCTAACCATCGGTTTGTTCAAGTAGAACTATGAGATCCATTCTTAAGTTTTTAATTTTGTCTCATAGTTTAGATATGTCTCTCGTTGACAATATTTCCTTTATGCTTGCAAATATTTGGGTGAGTTGAGGAATAATTTCTACAAGAGATCAATGATGTTTACAAAATTTAGTTTTCTCATATCTCATTTTCCGATTAATTTGAAAGCCTCATGAGTATCTTCATCCAATCCTTTAAGAAATATTGTTTTTAAAATGTTAATGTCAAGACCTATACCATACCTCTTGTGAAGGAAAATGAATAAATCTAAGCAGTCTTCACAATCCTCCTCCTTTAGTATCATGACAAATCTTCCCTACACTCCCTAAACCTAAAATAATATTGGTACTTGTCCAAAAAGATTGTTTCCATATCTTTCCATGTATAGATAGAGTTAGGGGTTAGAACCATGAAGCATCCCATGGTTTTATATTTTAAGGTTGAAGGAAACAAGTCCATCTTCTAAGTGTTAGAGGTACAATCATAGGTTTTTTATAATGTTTTGAATTCAAACAAAAAATGATATGAATTTTCTGAGAGTAGTCCTTTGAAAGTTTAAAATTTTTAGGTAGATATATTCTTCATAGGTGCTTGGTCATTGGGATCCAATTGTATGGGATGAGTGAATTTCCTTCCCAATGGTGTATTACCATTGTTTTACCCATTATTTTTTTCCACTCCATCTCGCCATCCTTCCTTGTTTATCAAGTGGTTGATAGGTAAATTTTGAGGGGGTCATTCAAGTTTACTATTACTAACCTAAATCTATGATCAATAGATCTAAACATAAAATCATATCATGTTTAATATAAGTTTCCTAACTACAAGTGCTCACTTGATTAATTTGTTCCACATACTCCCAACGTATAGAAAAGACACTTGTTTTCATTATAAAAACTTGCATATTCACAAGAAATAATATGGAAAAAAATTCTAAATGGAAAATTACATGGTTATCAAAAAGCACACAAGTTATTACTTTGATATTTAATAACAACTTTAGAAATCCATGGAAATGGCACTAAAAAGTGACGGAGCGTTATTGATACTTGTACTTTAATAATTCAATAATTGGCATTACCTTAGTGTTATTCAAGGTTATTTACAACAAAACATGGTTAAAATTGTATTAACATGGATCTAAATTAATTAAAAGAGTTAATCACTTTTATCTTAAGAACCTATTGTTATCCCTTTTTCCCCTAGAAAAATTGGACAACTTGGATAATTGGACTTGAGCAGGTTGATGGAGATGCAATGAAGAAATGGTGAAAAAAAGGGATTTTTTCCATGTATTGGGCACTTGAATGGTCTTAAGGAATATATCTCATTCTATTTATACTTCAAAAGATTGCATACTTAGTGAATTTTTTCTGGGGAAAAGCTAAAATTGAAGAAAATTGGCCTCGCACGCCTTCTACTATTCCTCGCCTAACCTCTCAACTCTCTACTTGGTTAAAATACTAAGGAAATTTTAAAAAATGGAAAACATGGTCATTTCTTGTGTATTGCATGTCTTGCGGGTCTGCTAGGAGTAGAGGGAATAGTTTTCAAGTTCCTTGAGTTCCCCATAATGCTGATTGGGAAAAAAATACAAAGGATTCAAATGCGGAGGTAGTGTTTTGTAGAGATGAGGATGGTAGGTGGAACATCTCAAAAAGTTCCATCAGGTTGTGAGTTTTCTTCAATGTCGATTAGGCCATAAAAAAGGCATTGTGGGGAGATAGTGGTAAAAAGATCAAGGGTGGTGCGAAGAATCTGTCACATCAAGAATGGTTCAGGGAATGGGGATTTCCCCACGTGGGCCTATCGGCTAATCAACAAAGTGGCAAAGTATTTCAGGTGTTGAGTGATGTGGGAGGATAGGGTGCATGTGCAACAAGTTCCACAAGATCTAAGGTTCCCCGTGGGTGTATTTGAGATGCACAAAAAAAAACCCCATTTTAATAAGAAAAATGAGGAGGAAGAAAGCACAAATGGAACAATTTCCATAGTTTGAGTGTTCCCAAAACCCCAAAATCCCTGTAGGAAAAATATATAAAGGAGGAAAATATAATTAATGCAGAGTGTAGTTAAACATTTAGAACCTGTGTTCTCTCTCGACTCTCCAAACCTTTGCATGGGCATAACTTTCTCCCTAGTCATCTAAATTTAACAAACTTGGAATTTTTGGAAAGGTCTTTTCATGCGCTATATAATGGAACCTTCAAATCTTAATTTTTATGGAAGTAGGTGGGGCTAAAAGAGGAAATAACTCAACATTAAATGCACACATCTATTCGGGAAAACCACATATATTTCTTTATATTTGGTCTCCTTCCTTCTTCTACAAGCTAAAACAAACATGGGGAGGTGCATTTGATACCATTAAAGGCAGATTTGTAGGCATTTATTACTTGTTAGTGGTGGTTGAAGGCCCGAACTTGAATTTCCCTCTATTTTTTCCCTCTTCTCTCTCTTTCCCATTCTCTATAACATGTAAAGTGAGGCTAATTTGTAAGGGTTAGACATTCTTGTAATGTTTGTGCATTCTTTTTAAAGTGTTGCACATTTTTGTATGAGTTGGAAGCCTCGATTTGGGTTTCTCCATGGTTAATATCACCTTTCACCTTTATCATAATATATTGTGCATCCTTCTAAAACAAATAAAACACTTTGGTTTTGTGGCTATTAATCTATCCTAGCTTGTGTTCTATTACAATTTCTTGCCTTTCATTGCATTTTAAGATATTTTTTCCATCTTTTTTTCTCCTTACAAGATCTAAATCTATTGTACTCCTTGAAATGAGAGGTTTTAAGGTTGTTCTGGACTATGGAACTCATTTCTACCGTATCTACCATCATTTTTCTTCCATTACACCTTATTTAAGAGTGTCTCTCCACCCCTTTCATTGTGTTATCACCTATATTAGCTTTGGGTTTCAATTTTCATGCATCTTTTCTCTCCCTAGACCATTGGATTGTTAGAGTAGGATTGAATAAATGGATTTCCTTCCTTAGGAGTAGTTTATTATTAGGATTAAAAAGATGAAGTTAGCCTTCTTTGGAGGATTGTCTCAAAATAATGGTCCCACACTTAGATATAATTACATGCTACCTAAAAACAATGTTAATCATCTAGACATCCATAACCATTGAGAGGGTGTTATTTTTTTGTGATAATAGTTTTGGCATACTTGGTGGGATGGTTTAGAGGTGAATATTTTCATTTTACCAATTTTTGGTATATATCTTGGTGAATTTCAGCCTTTGGAGGATTTACATCAACACATATACCGATTCCAAGCTTTATATCAACTTGTTTCAATAGTACTAGTGCCCAATTTCATGAGAAGGATTTAAACAATGTCTAAAACAGGAAAAGAAGGATCATTTGATTACTAGAAACTATCAAGAAGGAGGAGAAAAGGAAGGTAAGATCATAGATCACTATCTCCACCAAGTAGGGTTCATTTTACTCCTCATCCTAGTTGACTTTTCTTACAATTATCTAGAGTTATAAGACCTATAAAAATCATGGTAGCGTAAAAGATAAATCTTCCCTTTGTCGGTTTCAACAATGGTAATCCTTTAGCTCTCAATGCACAACATGTTATACTAGTGTCAGCATTTAAAATTATTCCTTTCTTCACTAGGAAAAATCATACTACCCCAAATTGATCACATTCATGATGTTGACAATGTTTGTTAGGTTCATGCTATTATAGAAGAAGATGTTGCGATTAGAATTTTGGCCTCCTCTTTAAGGGAAAAGAATTTCAATGGTATAGGAGTTTAAAACCATATTCTTTTACCAACACGGATCAATTTGGGATGGTCTTGTATAATCATTTTGAGGAAAAATCAGATCTCCTTTCTTTGGTAAATGAGTTAACAACAAAGAGAGCCTTTAAGCGGAGTTAAAGCAAAATAAAATGTTCTAGTATTTTGTATGTTTTGTACCTTTATAAACATGAATTTTCAATTTCATTGATTTTCTAAAGGTAATAGCCAAAAACCATATGCATTCACGAAATTCCACAATCTAATGGAATGTCGTGTTTAGAGTGTAGAATACGGGGATACTTTTTTTAATTTTTTTGGTTAAAATTTTGGTGTTTATCTTAATTTTATCGATACATTGTTTGATGTTCTAAAAGAGGAATGATTGTCCCCTGGTGGTGTTTTTAAATGAAAATTTATTTTTCATAATGAAATTTTAGCTATATGTTCAAGATTTGACTTTTAAGGTCTGTCAAATTTTTGTATTTTTTGACTCATTTTTTCTTTTTAATTAATTATTTAGTAAAAATATTTTTAAATAAATTGTGTACATATGTCTATGCCAATAAATTTTAAGATTTATATCGAAATTGAGTTTTTTTCATGATTTGAAGAAGACTTTGACAAAAAGTAAGTTTATTTTTTTCAATTTTTTTGATATATTCTATTATTTTTCAAATTTGATTGATTGTGTACTATTGATTGTCCTAAATACCATATGTTAGTAAAAATAAAAAATAAATAACAAAACAGATTTTTTAAAATGAAATTATATTTTTAGAAAGCTAATAAAAATGTGAATTTTGTGTTAATTTTTTTTAATTTTACTAATTTGTTTACCCTAATTATGTGGCACCTAAGTGGTAGATTTTATCTTACAATTATCCTCAAAAAGGATTTAGAGCCAAAATGTGCTCTCGGCGGGGTTCACGCAAACTACCTTCACGTGAACCCTTGTTCATGTGAAGCCCCTATGCCACCAAAGCGCCCCTGAATGCTTCCTTCTAAATTTAATTTTTGTAATTTTTTATAATTAATGGTGTTAAAATAATATTGTTCATTTTAATGTTTTAAATTTAGTTTTTACTTATTTTTTTGTTTTAAACTAAGTTTTTTTAACCAAAAATATGTAATATGTTATTATATTTTTTGAAAAAATGTTTTTTATTATTTATATATAATAAAATTGACTTTAAAGCATATAGTTATTTTATTTAAAAAATATATTATAAAACTAAATAATTGTATATTAAATATAAATTCTATTAAAATTAGAATTTTTTTTTAAAAAGTTATAAAAAAAAAAATTAAAAATAACCTAATTTCTATTGAGATTTGTATATAATAAGAGTTGCATGCATGTGTAGTTTTGTATTGAGTTTACACTTAAAAATTCATATCTATCTCAATTTATGTGTGCAGTGAAAATTATTGAATTGGATGAATCATGGGAAATGCAAAGAATAAGAAATGAAAATATAGCGAGGAAGGGAATGCAGAGAAGAATGCTAGAAGATCAGTCTGTAGGAAGGCACAAACAAAGAGAGAAGGAACAAAAAGTGAAAGACAAGGATGCAAAAATTGGTACATAAGTAGAAACCCTTGATAGATCGTAATTTTATTTTTCATTCTAAGGTAAATATGATAATATGTTTTTTAGATTGGGTAAAGGCAAGGGTTTTGGTAGGATCCCATAACCTAAAATAATAGAAACAATATGTGAAAATAAAAGGCTCTAACAAAAACAATGTAAGAACCAACCAAGTATCGAAAAAGGATCCATAGAGAAAAATCATTCAATGAAACAATAATTGTTGAAATATCAATAAAACATGGTAAAATATATTGCAACCACTAAATAGTATAATTTGGATCTTGATCTAGCCATCTACTTTGTTTTTTTATTGCTTGTTACTCTCTATGAGACATGGTTGTTTTTATCTCTTAGTTAAATATAGGCTTTCTATTTAACATCAAATTTCATTCTTCAACATCCTCTCTCACCTCGTAGAAAGTCTCTATTTTAGTACCCACCAACACCTTTTAACGTAATCCTCATATAATTGGGTCATTCCAAAAAAAAAAGAACCTTTGCATTCCTCCCATCTATATCTCTATAGTTAACCCCTTGACATTTTGTTTGTTATTCTACATTTTAACTTCTCATACATCTTTCAAAATTTTGTATTTTTCACCCATCGTACTTATGTGGTCCATTCAAAATAAATTTCTATCTCTAGGTATAGGCCTTAACCAATTCCTCTTTATCAAGGGTAGCCTATAAATTCTAGCTCACCATCATAAGATTTTCTCCCAAATGGGTCATATTCCTTATTTTCTTATTGTTTATTTAGCTATAATATATGTTTTTCCATTATTTAGGTATGCTTCTATCATTTTCTACTTTTAACCTCACCTTTTCTCACTCATTTTTCTCTCTCATCTGTGAAAAAGTTGTCTTCATCTAGATACAAACATGATCCTCTCAACATACCTTTATTTCTTAGCACTCTTGCTTTATCCACATACTCTTCCTATGGAGATAAAACACCTTCCAAAACACTTTGCATTAAATAACCGCATTAATTTTTCCTTGATTCCCTCTTCCAAACATCCCATTATATCATAGATCATTTTGTGAGAATGATTAAGTAGATGATGTATAGCACAAGAGATCCTAGACTTAAAATTAAATATTAGGCTTGTACAATGCTATCTTTCACAAATTTGATAGCTCCAACACCATATATATATATATATATATATATATATATATATATATATATATATATATATATATATATATATATATATATATATATATATATATATATATATGATTTATGAAAAAAATTGAAAGATCAAATGATGAATTTAGCCAATATCTATAGTAAGGAAATTTTGATCTCTAAATAAAATATTAGTTGGAAATATTGATCCCCCAAATCAAATATTAGTAAGGATTGATATTATAATGTTAGTAACATCCTATGCATATTACAATCTTGGAAAAATTAATATTTATACGAACAATTTGGTAATTGTTCATTTGGAGTAACAAAGATTCATTACACATGCTACATCAACATTAAAATTATAGCTATACTATATGCATATTAAAAATATAATAGTGATTTAATATTTTATTACTCCATACTACCTTAAATAGTTTCTTAGTTGTCTTAGACAATTTATGTAAATTTAGATAATAGTTTCATCCTGATGATATATATATATATATATATATATATATGTCCTATCCCGTCAACTACATAATGCATGTCAAATCCAAGGTTGATTGAACCAATGCATGCTAAAATTATTTTGAGTTAGTAAGACTATTACTCTATATACAATGTTTTGTCACAATGCATGAAATTTCCTAAACCTTTTGAGATTCACACTAAGGCATCCAAATATGCATTTGTATCTAGTAGTCATCCAAAAAGGAAATTAAGTTGATTACTAAATTTAGATATGTTTGATGACATGGTGAAAATTTATTCCACATAACTATGCGGTATTTTGTAAGAAAATAAAATAAAAGGAAATTGGGAAAAGGAGAAACTAGGTTTTAGACCAAAGTAATCAATAATAGATCATTATGTCACACTCATATGTGATTCTAAGTTGAAAAAGTCTTGAATACAAATGTACAAGTATTGTTTAGTAGATTTCAAGAAGGACCTCATGAAGCTATCTAAATAAAATTAGCTTCCATTCAACTTAATATTATTATTTAATATGTATAAGTTTATTTTTTAGATATTAAATTGTTTACTACCTTGGTCATTAATGGTGTAATCACATTTGTATGTTATTTTTTTGCAATTTTTGTGTAATCAAATGTCTATGTTTATTGACACAGATCATGATAAGCAACATTATGCTGAAGTGATAACAAAATTTATGGAATTAGTTCCAAGAAAAATGTGAAATAGTTGGTGAAGATGGATTTACAAAAATTAAAAGAATTTCCCCAACTAGAACCACTATCACGAAAGAAAATAGAAAAAAGTGTAGAGATAATATATGGTGAATTTGTTAATTTGACTACAGTTGCTAGAGAAAATTTGTTGGTTACATTATTGAATCATGTTGATACGAAGGAAATATTAGAATTGTTGGGTGTTGATTTTGGATAGAAAAATTCAAAATGTATAGAAGAAGAATTTGTTGGGAATGTTTCTAAAGGAATAAGTTCTTTGGGTACAAAAACTAGGTTTGCTGATAAGAGTATTTCTCATACAGAAATATTAAATTCAGTTGTAAGTGAAGATATGAAAAAGAATTGTCATGTTATTTCCATTTCCAAGGCATTGGGTTTATCTAGAAAGACGGTCAACAGGTATGCAAAGATGAGGAAGACATTGGATTAATCTAATATGAAAGGAAATTGGTAACTAATGTGTAAAATCCACATTCTTATAAAATAGAGTATAATATTGTGAAGATAGTTTTGATTTTTGGGTCGAGAGGAATCATCCTTCTCCGAATGTGAGGGATGTTTTAAAACACAAGATAACTCGAATTAAATATAATGAACATATAAAACATTGTCTTGGAATAACTCAACATAAGATGTGTATAAAGTTTATAGAATAAAATCATGATGTTAAGATTGGACAAAAAATGTTTGAAAATTTTAAGCCTTGGTATGTGCAAGCTGATAAAGTCCTTGAAACATTTTGTTGCCGCTATCACATTGAGTTTGATTATCACTATCAGATACAAAAAAAATTATATCATGTATATATATTTTGAGGTGTGCTTTCATTTATATCTATATATTTGAAATTTGATTAAATTTCATTTTTGATATGTGATTTAAAATTAATGTATTTCAAAATCTATGTTTTTTCAAGTGTATAGAAATTCTAGGAAACATCAAATGGTCCTGAAAATGCCCCACCTACATGTGTCGGTGAATTCATAACTTCAATTCTTTGGAAAATATATGATGGTCATGTCGATGATCGTATGACTTCCATCAAAGGTTTATGTGACAAGTGTGGGGACTTGAAATTA
Organism: Taxus wallichiana var. yunnanensis; assembly: GCA_018340775.1. Taxonomy (NCBI): domain Eukaryota; kingdom Viridiplantae; phylum Streptophyta; class Pinopsida; order Cupressales; family Taxaceae; genus Taxus; species Taxus wallichiana. The sequence goes on along the minus strand of CM031240.1, from coordinate 246,866,600 downwards.
TTTCCAAAAAAAATGAAGATTTGGACACGACAAATGGTGGCTTGCAAGAGGTGATATATATATATATATATATATATATATATATATATATATATATATATATATATATATATAATATGTTTTTAAATTTGGATGTACATATTTTATTTTGTCTTTTACGTTTACTACAAATGAACATGACAATTTTCAATTATGTATTGATTTTGAAGGTTCAAATGCTTAAAATATTCAACACGGATTGGAAAAGATGAAACTAGGTTAGATTTGGTAGAAGAGGAAATCCCCATTGCTATATTCATGAAAAGTTTCCAAATTTAATTAGTTCGTACATCAAACATTCTCACTATGCAAAGTGAGAGGATACATAATTCAAGAGTAATAGAGACACATTCCCTATTGGTTCCATATTGTCTGTGGTTGATTTTGCTAATAATTACTCATTTTCTCATCAAAAAGAAATTCACACACAATATTATCATACGACCAAGTTACTATCATGGTTCAAGTATTTTATAGGCATGTACAATTGGATTTGGATGGTGTTGAATGTAATTATGTGAAGAGAATGATCAAGAAGGAGAATCACTTCTATATAAGTGATGACTAAGGAACATGAAACCCACTTTGTGCAGCATTGTTTTGGTTTTTTTCTTTTAAATATCTTCATCATCAAGGATTACAAATAGATCAAATTTTTTTGTTCAAATGGTTACACATCACAATTCAAATCCTCCACACCTTTCTTTGCACTTAGTCATTATCACCGTCATCATAAAATACCTCATTTATGGAGTTTTTTTTAAGTGTGGTCATGGGAAGGGAGAACATGAATGTGCAGGTGAATGCATCAAATGTGCTCTAAATAAACAAATATTTTATTATATGAGGGAGATCGATTGATTTATGCCCACACTATTATTGAATAGTGTAAGAAACATTTTGTAGTTCAGGTTTCAACCTCACATGATTCAACATCACATGCTTCAACCCCACATGCTTCAACCCCACATAGAGTGTTTTGAGAGATAACAGTACATGCACATTTAACACATAGATTTGTAGATCTTGATGTGATTTATTAAGTTCTACAAGTTATAAAAATTTTAAAAATATTTTGAATTTTGATGTTTGTTTCAAACTTTATTGGTATTTTGAACATGATTAATTGAAGGTATTGATCTAAGGATGAAGTATGGATGTGAAAGGATTCCTAATTCTAGGTATTTTCACTCTTTGATGACTATGGAGAGTAATAAATAGACAATCTCTACAAGAGATTATTCTTATTTTTGTTATGAATGCATGAACAAATCATATTTAGAGTACAATAGTCAAGAACATGGGTATGTAGGTGAGGAGAAGCAAGTTTCTTTAGTTGTGGATGAAACATAAGGATCAAATAATGATGATAGTTTTCAAGATGTGCCATTAATTTGAACTGATTATGACCACATATCCGGACTAGTTAAACAAGGTATGTTTTATTTAAAAGGATTGTATAATTTTAAGTATACATGAATCATTGAATTTTTCTTTGCATTTTGTTATAGGTGATGTATTTGAATTCATTTCTGAAGAATAAAATATTGAGAAAGTGGAGTACTACTTGTTGCACTGCACAAAAGAGAGAACAAAGATAACATGTGAAATAACAAGTGAGGAGACAACATTTTATACTGGCTCAGTTGTAGTGCAAACATACTTACAACAAGTGAAATCCCTCCAAAATGGGATTCACTTTTTTGATCATAAAACAAACAACAAGGTTTATCATTACACCCATCACATAATTTCTATAGGGTTACAATTGCATCAGGTGAAGACTAAAAGTGGTCAACACAAAAATGGAGACTAGATGTAGAAGACCATGAAATTTTTATAGGTCTTTGAACAATGAGCAAAGCCACTTGGTATCATATATAAGGACATAGAATATTATATATTCATGTCTTCTAGGAATAAAATATTTAATCTATTTTATTTTTCATTTGGAATACATATTTGACAACTTTCTTGATATGATATTAAGGATGGGTTCATTAATGCTATAATTTTTTCCCTAGTATCTCCAATATTATTCTTTCCATATATATAAATTTTTATATCATGAAGGATTTGGAAACTTGAACTATATATATATATATATATATATATATATATATATATATATATATATATATATATATATGTATGTATGTATGTATGTATGTATGTATGTATGTATGTATGTATGTATGTATGTATGTATGATACATGTATGTATACATACATGTATGTATGTATAGACACACACACACACACACACACACACAAACACATATATTACAAATGTATAAAACATATGTTATGTATAACATGTATGTATGTATATGTATATGTAAAATATCTGAAACAATTATATCGTGGATGGATGTATATGCATATGTATGTATAAATTTTTCCTCATTTAGTTTGTCATTTATGTATTTATAACAATATATATATATATATATATATATGTATATGTATATGTATGTATATGTTTATGTGTGTGTGTATATATATATATATATAGATACATACATACATATACATAATATATAGACACACACACACACACACACACACACACACATATATTACAAATGAGTTTTTAAAACTTAGTGTTAGGTCTACCTAACATGTATTGTATTGATGGTGTTTTTAAATATTGTGTACATGTAAAAGAATGTGAAACAATTTTAAGCTTGTGGATGGATGTAAAGATATGGATATTAATTTGTAAATAAATTTTTCCTCATTTTAGTTTCTCATTTCTGTCATCTTTTATAACAATTTGAAACAAGTTCTTAGTGTCAATAAATCTAACTTGAATCATTTAAAATTTCATGTGAGCAAAATGATAGACAATTAAATTTTGATATAGACAATTAAGAACTACATGACTCAAGGTATTGAAAGATATTATGACTCAAGGTTACTCATGATGAAGATAATATTGCATAGAAGTGAATATAACATTATTTCTTAGGAATTGGTAGATAAATTGAAATTGAAGAGGATAACACATTACATTCCACAATTGGGGTATAATCTACACATTAGTTCTTAGATTGAGTAACATATTACTCTTTATGAGGTAGGTTGCCACGAGTTTTATCTCCAAAGACTTTGGTTTACAGAGAGGCATTTTACGTTAGGTGTTTTAATAGGCTATGCACAATGAACTTAAGCTTTCATCATATATGATTCAAATCATAATTTTCAACATTAGATGTGTAGTATGACATACTTATTTTGATCAAGATGAAATTTCATGATATTTAATAATGTTATCTCGCATCAACAACCAACCATTAAAAATATTGAATACATTCTTAAATTAATCTTTATAACTTCCTTTCCTCCCATATCCAAATAAAGTCAAATTTACAATTACATTAAAATAGTACAAATCATGGAAATGTATTGCATTACATTTACTTCATTTTCCATCATTTCACACACCTGCAACAACATGAGTTTATATTTCCCAAGTTTTAGAGAGAGGATAGATAAAGAGAGGGAATCTATTATTTTCACAAGATTTTAAGTTACTATAGAGTTTTAGAGAGATAGTTTAATACTAACAACACTTTCCTAGAACAATGAATATTGAATTTGGCAATATTTACCTAGACTCAAATTTTGAGTTATAAGACTTAGTAGTGATATGAATAAAAACAAAGTTAAGGTGGATAGGAAATGGCCTTTGAAAAGATTTGACAAGTGCATAAGTAAAGAAGCATTCACTAAGCCATGGAATGTTTAATGTAACATAAATTATTACTAAATTACCTAAGCATCAAATGATTCAATATAGAATTTTAAAGAAGTTTACAATGTTATTGTTATCCAAAATTCACCCCTTAAGGTAATTTTGATAACACGCATCAGATTATTCAGTCCCGAGTGAGTAAGATTGATTCGAGGCCCAAAATCATGTTTTTCGGGGTCCCCTCGGCCTTTTTCTAACTCCCCCACCCAAGAAGAAATCCCAACAGGTTGAGAAAATGGAAGAAATGCAAAAAATAAGGTTGCAGGACTGTGTTAAGGCATTTTGGGTCTGAAGGGTTCGGGTCATACTGAGGTTCGTTGTACCAAGCTTGGGGGCCAAAAAAATGAAGAAAATTGGCTAAGTCCTAGTCCAGGTGGTCTGCGGGACATTTGGGATGTCGGGACATGAAAAGCCGAATCGGCCGAAAGAGGGAAAAATTGCCTAAGTCTTTTGTTTGCGTGGTTTGGGACAATCAATTTGGGCCAAAAGTACACGTGGGACGTGGATCGGCTATTTGGCGCGAAGTCGGTCCATTTTGGGCGGTTTGGAGATATTTGTCCCAGACAGTTTGGGAAATCCGGGCCAAAAGTACATGGAGGATGTGAACCAGCCAATTCGGCCAAAAACAGGGGACTTTCGTCAGGGACATTTTGGCCAAAAGTACACGTGGGACGTGAAAAGCCGAAAGAGTGGCCCAACGAATGGAATCTCACCACATGTCTTCACCTCAAAATAGGAACAAGGAAGTCCTGAATCAGCCGAATAGGAGATTTTCATCTGCAGGACATCGGGCCAAAAGTACACATGCGGGACGCGACAAGCCGAAGTAGTGAAGGCAAAGAAGAAAAGTCAACATTTGACCCATGAAACTTCAAACGACCATAACTTTTGACTCCGAGCTCGATTTTCACAAAATTGGACTTTCGGAATGAGCATGATGTCCTCTATGCCAAAAAAAATGGATTTTTATTTTCAGTGAGGGTAGATATATTTAATTAAAAGAAACATATTCGGCTCCAGTCAGTTAATGCTCATTCCCGTCAAATGACAGAAAACGCCTGCTAGACCCAAAATAGCTGCTCACACTCAGAAGGCCATAACTTTTGCATTTCTCAACAAAATCACATGAAATTGGTACCGTTGCAATTGTGACTCCAACCCAATGCACAAAAATCAAGAAATTCCTAGATTTGATGAGAAATTGAGCCAATATTTTTTAGAAAAATGGCCAGGTTCATAGCAAGTGTTTTATTTGGTAGTTGGGAGTGCAATTAAGAGGCATGGTCATCATTCTTTCTCTACTGCAGCACCTGGGATAGTATGGGGATCCTTTTCAAGTAATATACAATCATTTTACTCCATTTAATGCCTCTTACAAGTGGTTGAAGGACATATTTTGGGATTTCTATTTTCCCTTCTCTTTCCCTTCTCATTTTTCTATAAATTCGAGTGTTGGGCTCATTGTAAAAGGAGGTAGTTTTATAGCAAATCTCTTCCAAAAATAGTTTGTGAAGATAATGTGTTATAGGCCCTTTTGTGGACTCCTTGCATGGTGATCCAGGCCCTTATCTTGTAATAGATTGAACTGTGCATATCATGAAGCAATAAAATATAAGTTTGTGGATATATCTTCCCCTGCTGTGTTTTCTTGCATTCTTCTTGCCCCTTCAACCTTGATTACAAGAATATTGTGTCTATTATTATGCTCTTGTAGGGATCCATTATCATTGTGTATGTTTGAAATATTTTTGTGAATGCATTTTGCTAGATTGTGGAGAACTGTCATCACCTCTTCTAGTGTGCACTTTGCTTCTGTATTTCACGCATTTGAAGACTACTCTCACACCCTCCTTTTCTAGTGTATCACCACTTTAGTGTAGGATTTCATTCTATGCATTCTCTCTCCCTGGTCCCTTGGAAATTTAGATTAGAATAGTTAGTTTCCCCTGCATTAGAGTAGATTGTGGCAGGTAGTTTAGGAGCAAGAACCAGCTTTCTCTGGAGGTCTATCTCAAATAAAGCAAGTCCCACAACTTGGAGATAGTACCCATGTTATCCAATCACACCATGAGTTCAAGCATCTGCACTTGTATAAACATAGGGTGCTTAAGATTCGGTGATAATGATTATATCACAAAAATGAAGGGTATTTAATATCTAATATATCATTATACCTATTATGATATCATCAAGAGACAAAAATGAAATATAAGAGGGTGTCTTATATTCAAATCCATAATTGTAAATATACACTAGAACTCATAAAAATATAATAATAATACACATACGTCTAAGAGATGTATCAAAATATAATAATCATGTCTACAATGAGTATGAGTATATATAAATGTATTAAATATCTAAAATCATGTCTAATGAGTAGTATATACATGTCTAAAATCTCTAAAATATATAAAATATCATTGAAGTATCCTCCGTGCACTAGGGCGAGTGCCAAACCCTAACTACACTCTGTTGCACCCTGCATGTTAAAAAAAGGAATATACATGTCAGAAACTATATATAGCATGTACCATATATTAAAATTTATAAGAAAAATTCTACAAAAATTCTTGATTAATTAAATACATCATATAATAAATATGTACAATTGATCACCTCAGGATCTATCTCTGCGGATGTTGGGAGTATATCTATGCTATATGTAGATCTTTGTCCTGTAGATCCCTGTGAAACAAAATAAATAAAATGTAAGAAGTTGATAAATAATTTTTTTGAATAAATTTCATTAATTTCTAACATTTCAATTTAGATTAAATATTAATTCTATTAAAACACATGTATATATATACCTCTGCGGAATGTGTCTCCAAATCTATGGGATTGCCACCCATGACCTCAACACCAGAAAATATGTCACCAAGTGAACCAAGATGACTCAGTCCAGAACATCAAGATCCATGTTGTGCTCCGTCAAGAGCTATGTGTATGTCACATGAGTAGATGGCGTGGGATGTGAAGCTCCACACACTAGAGAAGAAGCCTAAACACACAAGTACATGTTTAATTTTAATATTAATAAATTATAAAGTAATGATGAAATAAAATAAATTTTAATTATATTAAGGTTTAATTTTCACACACCGAAACATAAATGTGTTGAAAATCGGGTGTGATGATCGCAGAATAGAGGTCTAAATGTAGCAATGAGAAATGGTACCATGACTAGAAAATACACGCCACTCTACTCTATAAAATCTAAAACCCCCATTAGTGGAATGTTGCAATGCCATCAAATCACCTCATATACATGCAATAAGTCAGCAGCCATGATGCATCCTATCCAATGTGTATGAGTGGGATTTGTAACCTCCTCAAATTCATCTAGGGAAATCAAATATGTATGAGTGTATACCTCGCTGCGTGCATCACTATTTTTACTAGCACCTCCACCGCTATTATTGCATCTCTGAAGGTACTGACCCATACGGTCATAGGAAAAATTGGGTCTCACGAGCAATACTAGCAAGAACCTCGATAGCAGCCTCATGTGCAGTCATAACGATAGGTGTTGTGACATCCTGAAATCCTGATAAGAATGGTTGTGGCCTTGGTACAAGCTGTCACATGTCAACAACTACAAGAGCTCCCTCCTTTCTATATGCCTCCTTATGGCTAATACGGCCACGCCCTACCCTAAATAACTAGGGATGTCTAAATAGTTCACCTTTAGGTTTAGGTGAACCTCAACATGTAGCATCATTATGAAGTATAATGGTAATTGGTCATTATTCAAAATTGGCCTTGAGAGGCCACAAATCTAGGATAAATCAAAGGGGAACATAGGGGACATGAACATTTGTTTACATAATATGCCCTTACTTTCTATTTTTCTGCATAAAAACTCCAACAAGACCTCTTAATGAATTCCTTATCGGAAAGTCGTAATGTAATCTCATTATATCCTACATCTCCTGAGACACTTGATTTTAATGAATCCATAAATTTTTTTACTGACTCAAAATCAAATGGGTTATATGTTTTCAAACTTGTCTCTATTCTATGAAGATCAACCAATAATTTTTCACAATGGGCTTTATACTTCCCAACTATAGTTGGATTTTGGAGAATAGATTACAATTTTGCAATCTCTAAATCGGTCCTCTCAAAAAAATTAGGAGCGGAAGAAGCCATGAATGTAAAAAATGAAAGTAAAATTCAATTAATAGTACTTTTAATGAAAATATTCTCCTAAGATATTCTCCTATTTTAATGAAAATAGAAATATGATTTTCAAGCTTCAATGCAAATAATTTAGAAAATAAGAAATTACATATATCTTATAAGTCAGTCATGCATGAGTGTAAGGATCACATAGATTTAATGGAACTAAAGGAGGAATTATCTAGAATGTAACATGTAGTTTTTATAAGTCAACCATGCATGAATTTAAGGATTTAAAATATTTAATACAATGTACAATGGACTCCACCATATCCATATAAAATTATAATATGGGATCCACCTTATTTACAAAAATTATAGGTTGCACCTTGTAGAATCAACCACATTGTAACACTACTCAACCTTAAGGACCATACAAGGGATACCATAATTATAATTAGGGCTAGAACACTCCATAGATGTCAAGTGTAATGTGTAACATGGGGATACCAAGGTGGTTACTAGTAAATAATAATAGAGCCTCAACCCCAAATGTGGTGGTTTTATACCTTTATTGAGAGACAAATCACATTTTACAAAATTTCCCATCTAATCAAATGCAAGAAACATATTGCACATATCATAGAGTTCCTACACAACATCACACATAAGACTATCCCACATTGGAGAGAATGTGTAAGGATAAGTAATTACGTAATGTCACAATACACAATCAAATAAACCATTCTTAGAAAAATATTTAAAATATGGAATCGATTCCCTACCAAGCCAGAAAAAGGATAGTTTTATAAGTTTACACATACATACAAGGATTACACCCATCCCAATGAGGATATCCATATTCCATTAGAGATACCTTCATCCATTAGTGGGGATTATGATGTGGATTTGAATAATTGAATGCACATATATCATGAAATCAAACTAATGAGAATGTTACAAATGGAAGAAAGATAAAAATTACAATATTTTGGTGCACCTAATTAGGATACTTTCCTAATAAATTTTGGTGCATGATGTGGTTTTTATGACAAATTGTTTGTTCTCGGCCCAGATCTAGGGAAAACAATAAGAAATTTTCTAGTTGGTGGAATTTGATAAAACTTTGTAAAAATATCTACCCAAGCATAGAAAGCATGACCATGAAGTTTCATAGTGAATGGGCACGTGAGGAGAGAGATATCGATATCATAAATTCAGGAAAATTGTAGGTTAGCACAGTGATCATATTTCATGAAGAAATCGATGCAAATTTTGGATAATTTTTCATAAGAGATTGTGACACTAAATGACCAAATGCAAAAGCTTCATTGTGATTAAATTTATAAAATTTTAGTGAAGAATATATAGTAATGAACATTGAGAAGTATTTAAATGGATTAATACACATTTTTATATTTTTAAAATTGGATCTCAAATTGAAATAACTTTATATGCATGAAGAGATGATATAATGAAAATGTTACGAGAATGTAAAATGAAAAAATGAAGGGAAATGTAAAACATTGAAATAGATTTAGTAACATTTTCGGTGGAGAGAGTTTATAAACTCACAAAATTCCTCACTTTGAAGTGTACATAGGTGAAAATACCCATTTTTAGAGTCCTCGATGAATAAGTAGGATCCTTGTTAGTTTTTTCTAAACTTATAACCTTCGATATTTTTATCATCTATATGATTTTCCTACAAGAGAAAAAGGTCACAAAGTTTAATTTGACACTTGTGGAATTTCTCGGGTGTACTTAGGAACACACTAACATCATTTAGCTCATAGTTTTTGAAAACCTTGAGATGGTTTTTGAATAGGATCTTGAGTGTGGCTAAACAAGAATCCATATACTTATCTTCATCTAGTAGAACCGAAAGGGAAACCCATAGGATATGGAGTTGGAATTCTAAAGGAAGAACAAATTTAGAAACCTAAAACAAGATAGAAAGGGGTGGCACATGTGGGCATGTGTATGTTAGTCCTATAATCCCTTAGGGAAGGATATAGTTATAGGTACCAATCCCTTTTGTCGCTCTTAACTATTTTTAGCACAATGGACTTCAATATCTTCTTTATTTCTTAGACATATCCATTGTCTTGAGGATAGTACAGAGATGAAGTGTGGTGTGAGATAGATAATTTCTTGTACAAATCGTGCATCTTGGGATTATTAAAGGATATTCTATTATCATAAATGATGACTTGGGGAACTCTAGATCTATAAATGATTTCATAGGTGCTTCTAAGGTGGCCGTCAGTGACTCCACCATGACATTAGAACATAACATGTTTAGAATCTTCTTGATCTACACATCAAAGGAACATGTCATTAAAGGGACATCCTATACAAAAAGCTATCCAAGATAATTTATTTCACATCTATAGTATGGATGCTTCACTTCTAATTGTAGTTTGTGTCTTCTAGATAGCTACATTCAATAAAGTAGGTAATGAGGTTAGTGTATGAATGAGAAGAAGTAATGTTAGGAATTAAAATGTAGTAAATTACTTCGTAGGGAGGTTTAGTATCTACTAGGTATCATAAATATCATGGATTTTCATCTTAAAAAAAAAAAAATATTATCCCTTTGACATTCTAGTTGGTGTAAGTTAGCTCAAAATTTTCGAGGAGATTGATCAAATGACGAGCCTTCTTAGAGAGAGTTTGTTGGGTCAAGAATGTACAAAGGAATTGAGACTTGAAAATTACTTTTGTTTCCTAGTTTACCATATAATGGTGAGTCATTTAGTCTAAAATAATATAGGGAGGAAATCAGTCTTGGCTTTAGAATAATGAGTTTCCTAATCTCGGAGGATGGAGTTGATGAAGTATATAACACATTCCCTAACGTCATGGTCCTCTTCGGAAAACATGCATGCCAAAGGGATATCATATGCACATATATACTTGATAAAAGGTTTCTCATACCATGGTACCATGAGTGTAAGAAGAGATAGGAGTAATTTATTAATGTCCTCAAAGGCCTCATGCAAATATTGAGTCCACTAGATTACTTTATTTTTTAGGATTTTATTGAATGGGTTGACAATGTATGTAATATTATGGATGAATCTGCATATAACCGTAACTTCCCCAAAATGGATTTGATTCCATAATTCACTTGTTGGTGGAACCATTTCAAGGATAACACAAATTTTAGTGGGATCAATGTCAATTCCTTTCTTAGATATGATATAACCTAGTAGTTTTTATCTCGTCGCCTGAATACACATTTTTATGGGTTCAATGTGACACAAAACTCATTGGTTCACAACACCATTATTCTACAAAAGGTATATTTAAATTTAATATATCATTACAATAGAAATTATAGTTTTCATAGCACCATTATTCTCTGAAGGTATATTTTAAATTTAATATATCATTACAATAGAAATTATAGTCTTCACATCACCAATATTCTACATAAGGTATATTTTAAATTTAATATATCATTACAACAGAAATTATATTTTTCATAGTACCATTATTCTACAAAAAGTATATTTTAAATTTAATATATCATTACATCAGAAATTATAGTTTTCACAACACCATTATTCTACAAAAGGTATATTTTAAATTTAATATATCATTACCATAGAAATTAGTCTTTAAAGAACCATTATTCTACAAAGGTATATTTTAAATTTAATCTATCATTACAAAAGAAGTTATTGTTTTCACAACACCATTATTCTACAAAAGGTATATTTTAAATTTAATATATCATTACAACAGAAATTACAGTTTTCACAAAGCACCATTATTACCATGCATTGACATTGAACACCAAAATTTGTGAAGCCTGGTCATGATACAAGAGATTTTAAATGGGGTTTACAAAAAAATGAGCTAGGGTTTTAATGTAGAGGTAGATCAAAGAAAAAAATGAACAGAGCTATGTTAAAAACGATTAGACAAAAACATATCAAATTGGCTAGGGTTTCAATTATTTTATGCCCAAATCCATGGGATCCTCCATTTTCACCAATAAAACAACATATTTCATACTTGATGCTCATTAATTGCCTCGTTAGTCATCATTGGAAATGTTAGTTGGCTCGTTAGGCATGTGGTCTACACTTGTGGGCTTTAGTGCCAAGTCTATGTTATTTCATACCTCGTGCTCATCAGTGGCCACGCTAGTCTACTCGATGGGCTCATTGGGAATGGTCTTCTCAGTGGGCTCATTCGGTCTACTCTGTGTAATCTTCGCGTGAAGGAGGTGGGCGGAGGAAAAGTGAATTCCTCTACAATGCCTCCAATATATAAACATGGGTGTTTACATAATTGCCCTTCACGAAAGGGTGTTCATCACGAACACCCCCTTCACCACATGAAATGTCATATGTGGTAAAAATAACCTATGTGTCATGCTATCAAATGTGGTTCACGTGAAGGGGGTCTTCGTGTGAACCGCTACTATTTACCACCCAACCATACTCCAAACTCACATTTTTGAGACAATAAGTGGGACACAACACCATGCATTGACCCAAAAAGCAAATGAAAAATTTAACATCATATTTCAAAATATTTTGATCAATTCCTTAAGTTGTAATGCCTACACCACAACATGTATTTATTTATTATCTAAAATCCCTAAATAGTGACATTTCAGTCATGATTCACTCTATGGAGCATAGAAAATTGTCATGTGTTTATGATATATTTATTAGAGATGAGAATAATATTATTTAGGTTGGGAAACTTGCTCTAGACCACTAATTATTATATTCCCATATATTAATAATCAAAACCATAATCAAATCCATGGGTTAGCACTTATCCCAACACAAAAATCAAATCTCTAGCTAAACATCTACTTCCTCAAGTATTTATACTAAATTGCAATAAGTGATGAAACAAGTTGGAATTTATTAAGAGGCAACAACCTCAAAGTTTCAAGCCATATCAACCTTCATTTCAACCTAACAAGGCACCTTACTAGCCAAAAAATCCATCCCAAGTTATAAATCAAAATCAAAATCAATTGCCCTTTTTTAATCTATTTTGACCATATAACCCAAATGTAGCTAGTTCATCCCTAAGCTCTAGCTCCCATTCAAAACAATCTTGTGAAATATTATGAATGGTTTTTCCTTGTCAGTCTTCTACACAACCAAGTAATATGCCATAATGGCATTCGAACTAAGATTTGATAGTGTAAAGTACATTTTTCCCTCAAGAAACATCTGCAAAGCAAAATCAATAGCAGATGGTCACTCAAGAGACACCTCTAAGTTACACTTCACTTGTAAAATGGTGAACAAAATATTTTTGTGGAATAAATCAAACTCTTCCTCAAGGTATGGTTGTGATACATAGACCTAGGAAAATACCTATGGAGGGAGGATAGTCGAGAAAATGTAGTTCCTTCTCAACTTCCTTTGACAATGTAATGAGGTGGCAATTCAAACATAGTTCCAAATATGCAAAGCTAGCCTAAAGGACCTTCCATATCATTTGAAGTACAAGAAAATGTTATTGTAAGTAAGCTTCAACAAAAATATCATTCACATATTTCAACATCCTTGAGCAGATGAAGAAAACCAATGTGAGCATATCCATGTGGGAGTCATTAGCTATTATGGGAAAAGAGATCTCTTGCAAGTAGCTATGGCCAACTTTTCTATCCCAAATGAGTCATCCAAGGAACAAGAAAGGGTTCTTACCAATGTAATGCAACAAAAGGAGGGTCAACCAAGAAAAAACATGAAGCCTCCACATTTATATGTATATTTGATCATAGGAAATAACTTGGTGCATAATTGCATGATCAACTCTGGAGAAATCAGTTTAGTAATGCCAAAGAAAATTACGGCACTCAGCTTAGGCCTCAAGTATGAGAATATTTCAAAAGGTGTGGTATAGTTGAATGAATAAGAATTAAGAACTCATAGAAACCAAAATTGGTATCTATACCCTTATCACCCATGTACACATGTTTTTAACATGTTCCTAACAAAACCCCCTTAAGTTAATAAAATTCCCTTATTATCCTATAGCCTTTAATGTCCAACCAATTCCCATTAATTAATTAATCAATATCCCTAACATGCCTTAATGGACTTTCCATTTAGGATGATTTCATTATAAATTGAAATCCTCATGCTTTTTCTACCCATCCCTATATTCTAACTACCTATGACTCATCCTAAAACAACATAATCCCACCCAAATGCTTTAAAGTAGTATTTCTAACTCTTAAATACACCAAATCATACCAAAATCACAAAAGAAACCCATTTGGGAAAACTTCCCCGTAATCGGTGGTGACCCAACCTAGTCACCGTCAAACTAATAAAACTAAGTTACACATTTCCATAATCAAGGTAGAAATAGTCAAAATGCAACAAGAACACAATAAGGACACAACAAGAACACACAAAAATAAAGGCATGACTTACTTTCATTTTTCAATTCCTCCTTCGATATAGAGCATCTCATCAACCCTGGAATCTCTTATTGATAATTTTCATAGCATCAAGAGGTTTACATTCCTTTTTTCTATCTTATATCATTTTTGTTTCTATCTTGTCCAATATAACATCTTGCAAGTTTTCCAATGGTCGTAACTTTATTATATGGTTACTCTTTGAGGCTCTCTTCTTGCATGTTACCTTTTCATTTCTCTTATCTCGGCCTTTTCTTACCCTACTATAATCATCATCACCCAACTTGAGTCACCAACAAATCATCTCTCTATATCTATTTTTTCCATCCCTAGAGTCTTCTCCAATGTCTACATATGCTATTTTTCTACCCTAGTATGCTAAAATCACCTTTCTAGTCCCTTTGTTCCATTAAAACCAACCTATATGCACTCTAGTTGTCATCATTTCACCCTGGTCATTGTCAACAGGGTCTTGTTAGCCATCTACCCTTATCAACCTCGATTTATGTCACTTTATTATTTATTCTACCTCGGGTTCCCTCTTTAGGATATTTATAGGATATACGAGCCTCTCGTACCTTCCATTTTGCATCTAGATTTTATAGGGTTTGCATATTTCTCTCATAGTCCGATCCATCCTCCCAAGTCTTTGTCAACCCGCCTATACATAATCTAGGTAATTGTCAACCTAGACTAGGTAACATTTAATTTAGGCTTATTTTAGATCAATTTAGTACTTAGATCAACCTTAGTTACTTTCATATTTTGTATTTCTTTAGTTTCTACATGTTATTTGCTTATCCATCACTTATATCACTTTCTCTTTAAAATGGGGTTAACATCCTCTAAGGAAGTTAATTCTTCTTGGATACAATTTGTCACACAACCCCACATAAAACTATCTATTCAATCCCAATTTAGTTTATCTTATTTTCAAATCATTATCTATAGTGAGGATCAATCACTTTTTCACCCATTCATCCATATCATGCATTTGAGGTACACAAAACCCTCCATGTTTTAATTTTAGTAATTTCTTTAGTAGCTAAATCATTAATTTGAAAGGAACAAGAAAATTACATCAACATTCTGGCACGCCCAATGGGACCACCCTATATTTCGAATCACAACACCCTTAGATTTGTAAAAGTATATGTTCCCTGAGCTCATGGTGTGACTAGGTAACATGGGTGTTATCTCCAAGTTGTGGGACTTGCTACTTGAGATAGACCTCTAGAGAAAGCTAGTTCTTACTCCTAAACTACCTACCACAATCTACTCTAATGTAGGAAAAACTATCTTATCCTAATCTAACTTTCCAAGGGACTAGGGAGAGAGAGTGCATGAAAGTAAATCCTACACTAACAATGGTGATACACCAGAAAAGGAGGGAATGAGAATAGCTTTCCAATATGTGAAAAATAGAAGAAAAATACACACTAGAGAGGGTAATAATAGTTCTCCATAGTCTAGTAACTACATTCACAATAATATTTCATACGTACACACACAGATAGTGAATCCCTATAAGAGCATAAGATAGACATAATATATTCGCGCAATGAGGTTGAAGAGGAAATAAGAATACAAAAAAACATATCAAGGGAAGATACATCCACAAACTTGCATCTATTGCTTCATGATCTACACAATTCAATCTATTACAAATTAATGACATGGATCATCATGCAAGGATTCCAATAAAAGTGTTTGTAGAACATTTCTTCACAAAACCAAATGACAGAGTTTTGCTACTCTAAAACCATCTCCTTAAAATGAGCCCAACACTCTAATTTATAGAATTCTGAGAGGAGAGAGAGAGGGAGAAATGAAAATCCCGAAATTTTACTTCCCACAACTTGCAATAGGTAATAAATGTAGTGAAATGATGATATGTTGCTTGCAAAAGGCTCCCCATACTATCCCATAACTTGCAACAGTGAAAAATGTATGCCCATGCTTCATTAAATGTTCTCACAACCACCAATAAAATTATTATTCTAAACCTGGACACGTTTTTAGAAAAATCAGCATAAAAAATTCATCAATTTCTACATTTGTTTATTTATATGCATTGGGATTGGAATCACGATTCCAACAAGACCAATTTTGTGAAAATCGGTTGAGAATTGCAAAATTTAAGGTGTTCGAGAGTATGAGCAGATATTTTTGGTTTGTCATGGATTTATTGCTTTTGACGGGAGTGAGCATTTAACTTTTTCAAGATAGAGATGTTCCCATGGTACTTGGACCACGTGGGCCTCCTTTTAACTTTGGAGGTTACATTACACTACTTCCCTTTGTATTGCAGCGATTTTGTGTTTTCGGGAACTCGTGTCCTGTGCTACTTGGACAACGTGGGCCTCCTTTCTCCGTGTCACCTAATTCAAGATTTTTGTCCTCACGCATCCATCGTTGACCAAGCTAGGTGGTCTATTGAGTATAACCATATCCACAATCCTTTGAGTGTGGTGATTTTGGTTTATCAGGCCTATGCATACCTTCATCGCAATTGTCCCATGGATTCGCGCGAGATAAAATATTCCGCCTTTCATGCATTTTACTTTGCCCGAGCTTCGATCTACTATTTCATCATTTTTGTGCCCAACTATCCTAAACATATTTTTCCACCTTTTCCAAAATGAACTAGCTTGTGGCCATTTAAGATTTTTTAGGCCTCTGGATATCCTAGAAATATTTTTCCATCTTTACCTTGCATTGCACTTTCTTGTGGCCAAATCATATTTTTGAGCATTTCGGTACTTTTGTCCTCAAATCGGCTATCTTGTAGACCACATGGGACATGTTTATCTACTTTTTCCACATTCCTCTACCTCTTTAGCATTTCGTGTCCGAACTTAGTGTGAAGAACCATGAGTACGATCCACATTTGTTCCATCCGCAACCCTTGACTTCATTTTTTCAATTTTTTTGTAAAATTCTCAAACTCCTTGTATTTTTATTTGGATAAGGAAGTTAGAGAAAAGCCAAGGGGTCCTTAAAAATCTTATTTTTGGCCTTTCACCATTTCTACCTCTCAAGTTATAAGAAAATGTGCAAGTTATCAAAATTACCTTGGGGGTAAATTTTGGATAACACACCCTTTAGGTAATATCTTACATTTATTGCTTTTGTCTTTTATTTTTCTATTTTCCACTAACACTATAACATGAGGCTCCTCTTTATTACTTTCTCATGTTGGGTTCATGGCTTGGATCGCTCATCGCTTAAGAGTGCAGACAAATAGGAAAATTGTTATACAAGTATTCCACACTTTTCCCCTACTTTCTCCTTTTTGCATCATATTTTTCCATTCTATTTTGTGTCCTCATTGAATATCGACTTCACTTCATTTTGGTTTAAAAATAACCTTTTTTCTACATCCTGCTTGCTAACATATTTTAAGTAAGTGTTTAACTTGTTGCATCTCATAATATTCTCACATAACATAAAACTCACACACCAATCAATACCTATAAAAATCTCATTACTTGGTAGACTGATAAGGATTTCATCACCCAATAGGTAGCCACCCAAAATCTCCCAAGCCATACTACTAGAAAATATCCTTAGACTACCATTCCTTAGGTACTTTTCTTATCAAATTTTTTTATTTTCACATCTCAAAATCAATCATGATGACAAGAAACTTATTACTTGAATTATTAGTTTTTAAATTACATAAACACATGTTCATCTATTTCATGCCTATTGTCACTCTTTCTAAAGTCAAGGAAACACAACAATCCACTCCATCTTATGACATCCCTTCTTATAATGGTCTCTCCAAACAATATTCTACACTTGAGACCACACCTTCATTTATCCAACACCCTATCTCCATGGTCTCACTTCATGAGGACAATGTCATCCAAAATCACCCTTATCTTAGAACCAATCCTCATATCTCTTATCAATCAAACCTTTCTAGAACAACTACACACACATCCTTAGGTCCTTTCAAAATTATTGAGCCTTCCTCTATCCCTCTCTATGACTTCCTATATCGTAAATCTCAAAAATCTTTTAATCCTATCAACCTACTCAATTGGTGGATCCCATTCCACCCACATCACTTTATATAAACTTTATCAAGCTCTTCCACCCACTAGTGTCACTAGCATTCCTATCAAAACATCTCCACATCTTAACACTCATTTCCTCACTCATCATATATCTCAACAACCTACCCAACCTCAATAACCACACCATGCCCTTATTTCACAACATCAATCATTGCATTCAATTAATCCAATCTTAACCCATGACTTATATTAATTGTAGTCAAGTAATTCCTCAAACACCCACACATTGAAAAAAGTATCGACCACCTTATCAAGCTACTTTCCATGCCACAATCAAAATCCCAACCTATCATCACATTGAACGATCTTATCCATGCCTTAATGAATATGTTGGCTAATATAGAGGCCATTACCTTGGGACCTAAGGCTACATTATCTTATGAAAATTTCTATAATGGACCCATTCACCCGTCGGCCCAATAAAGCCTTACCCTCCTCATTTCAACTTCCCAAGTTTACCAAGTTCAACAACAAGGAAGATTCCCAAAAGTACCTCTGTATATTTAAACACGCATGTTAACTTATCACACATGATTAGAACTTATGCTTTACACTTTCCCTATATCTTTTTTTTGATCCAAAGATTGGATTTATACAATTGTATTCCTCAACATTCCTTATTATCCTTTACCCACTTGTGTAATTGTTCCTAAAAATTTTTGATTAATATCACATGTAAAATCATTTTCAATGAATTATACGACATTAAAATTTCGATGACGATTCTATCATAGATTTTGTCACTTGATGGTATAAAACTATAAGTCAACTCTTATTTACTCTTCCACAAGATGAACACATGGAACTCTTCTCATGTTCTTATGTGAAGGATATTTATTCTACATTACAAATCTGATCTTTCTGAACATTCAAAGAAGCCTTCACCATGGCTCGTGAAAATGAAACTCCTACCCTTGAGCAAGGAGAATCAAACTTTGATAAAAAAAAACCCACTACACATAGTGACAAGTCTAAAAATATGGCCAATATCATCACTGTTCAATCCCCATCAACATCTCCCTCTCACATGGAGTCCTTGCAATCATATTTTATACCATCCCCTAACAATATCCCCTTTGGGGAATCCTATAGTTTGGTATTTGACAAGTTGATGGTAGTACACTCCATCCAACTTCCTCCCATATGACCCGTGGATGACTCGTGACCCAAGCCCACTTGGTATCATGAAGCCCACTATTGTAAGTATCATCAAGTTAAAGGTCGTGACATTGAGTATTTTGGATCCTTAAAAGATCACATCCAAAAACTTATAAATCAAGGGGATATCAAAATAGACATCTCCACTACTTCACCTAGCCAACCCCTCGATAGAATTAAGAAACATTTTCCTAATCAACCACCAACAAATCAAGCCACCCCTTCTACATCTCAAATACCAAATGCTCATGCTACTAACACCATTAATCAATATCTCATCTCATCAATGACTTTGCATGTTCCTACATTAGACATTATTACCACCCCTTATTATGAAAATATTGTATCAACAACTATCACACCTATATCAACTTTTACTATTTTTCATTTACCTATACCTTCTCCTACCTTACCACATCCATGTCAAGTTTGAATATACTCCCTACTTCATCCACTTAGATCATGCCCCAACTTATCACATCATATTCATCGTTAACACCTATTTCGGTAGCATTGATATCCACACCTATGTCTACAACCATCTCAACCATATCCGGTCATAAGTAACACATGAGTATTATGTGACTAGATATTTTTTGTAACCATCACAACTAGGATATTAATAAATAACAATAGAAGCATAGAATAACCACGTTAGGTACCATCATTAAACAACATAATCATGATGGTATAGAGTGAAGTATACAAAAGTAATGTTATCCAATTTTTCCCTTGGGAAAAATTGATCAAACAAAATCTTACATAGGAGAAATGGAGAGGTTGGTTTAGTCATGTGAGCTCACATTTGATCCCAAAAAATCAAGTGGTAGGTGGGCTCGACAATGGAGAAGTAGGGTTGGAAGATGAATGGCAATGAAAATGTTGAAGAGGAATGGTCTTGTTGCTCCCTAGGTTGCCTCATTGTGCATTCAGTATGCCTCTAGGTGAATGTTGTAGCAGTCCATTTTAGAAAATAGGTGAAAGCTCCAGGTCAATACAATTTTCTACTCTCAAAAATCTCACCTTCAAGATTTTATTATGAGAATTGAGAGTGCAAGTAGTGGGACAGGTTCTAGATCAGAGAGTGCAAGCATTTGAGTTCTGGTTTCAAGCACGAGATCAATATTGGGCTATCATTTGTGACTCCATGCCCAATGGATGTAACAAGGCAACTGATCTTTCCACCTAGCAGGAAGGTGACCCCGTGAGTCACCAAATTGTTATCCAATTTTTCCCCTTAGGCAAAATTGATCAAACAAAACCTTGCACAAGAGAAATGGAGAGGTTGGTTCAGTCATACGAGCTCACATTCGATCCCAAAAATCAAGTGGTAGGCAGGCTTGATAAAGAAAAATTAGGGTTAGAATATGAATGGCCATGGAAATGTTGAAGAAAATCGATCCCAAAGCGAGTTGACTTGAAGCAAAGAAAAGAGAACCGCGGAATGTGCTACGTGTCAACTAAATGCACTTTCAAAAGGTGCAAGAAAATTAGAGACCCTGAGGATGTGTTTTACCTCCATGTGGATCACAACACATAACGAGGCTCATGGACAATGCCAAGTGTCCCCGTCACCAACTTTAGGAGCTAACTACAAAGGTCCCACCTAAAAGGGTTTTGGCATTATATATAGTGGGGCCCTTTACTCACCCAAAGGAATGAAGTAGGCAATATTCACTCAAGGCCCAAATCAGATAAGTATAAAAGGATTAGCAGAAGCCTCCTGTGTCATCTCAAACAACTTAAAGAGTGTGACAAAAAGAGTGGTCCCCAAATGAGCATAAGCTCTCCATGCATCTAGAGCCGAAAAGGTAGAACTACCCAATGAAAATTCTAAAGCATGGGAAGAGCTAGTGTAAGTTTCCATGTGCTTCATCGGGCGTAACTTCAAAGGTAAGATCTAAAGGTAGGTCCCCAAATGAGCACGGGCTCACCACATGTCCGAGCCTAAAAGCTAAAACCAGGTGTTGAAAGGTCTAACCACTAGTGGAAGCCTCCACGTGTTGGCTCAGTGTAACTTCAAGGGTAAAACACAATGGTAGGTCCCAAAATGAGCACAAGATCTCCACATGTCTAGGGCCCGAGAAATTTACACCGGCCATTGAAAATTCTAAAAGCTAGTGGAGGCCTCCACGTATCTCATCGATGCACCTTTAAAAGTGTGAAAAAAATAGGGGTCCCCAAATGAGTGTAGGCTCTTGACATGTCACTTAGCTCAACTTCAAGAGTAGAACCCAATGGCAGGTCCCAAAACATACGCTATCCCTCCACATGGTAGGGTCGGACATAGTGTGTTTTGCTACATGTGAAGGGACTTAGGTAGAACAAAAAGGAAGTAAAGAAGGCTCACAGACGATGCCAAGTGTCAGAACATCACATTCCTAGGACACTAAAAGGTAGTAATATTGTGAAAGCCTACATGGAATTTTAGACCCTGACCTTCAGATGATCATAAATTTTGACCTGGAAGCTCGGATTTTGAGAGAGGAATTTTTGGATAGCTCGGCGTATGTTACTTACCTCCCTCCATAATGAAAAAATACAGTCCGCTATTTTTGAAGCTATTCAGGCTTCTCACATACCACCATAATGAAGTATGGGATTCCTTCTTTCCCAATAAAGAACAATAATGGAGGCATGGGTTTTGCAGTGAAACCATCATTTTGCTGGTGAATTCAAAGTATTTCTTTGGTGGTTGAGGAGGATTTCAAAATTCTCCTTCTCTCTTTTCTCTCTCATTCTTCCTATATATTGTAAGGAGGGGAATTTTTCTAAAGGTTGGACATTTCTTCTTTGCACCCTCCCTTCTTCTCTTGTCTGTAAGTGGATTTGTGGATTCCAAGCCTCCCATTCAAATTGTAATGAAAGTTTGTGCCTCTTGGCCATTATAATGCATTGTATCAACTTTTTAGACTAATAATGCATGTCTGTGGATAATTTTCAACCCTCTCTTGCATTCATTGTCTCCTTCCTGATCTCTCATTGTAGTCCTGGTTATTTTTGCATGGTGATTGTATTGCATTTTTATGGTTTGTGTTTATTGCAAAGTAGGTGTTCAACATTCCTTTGGTGCATCACCTTTGTTAGTTTAGGTTTTATTTCTTGCATCTCCTTAACCATGTCTCCTTGGAAAGTTAGAGTAAGTTTTAGAGTAGATCCTTTGCAATATGAATGTGTGTACCAGAATAGAGGAATAGGAACTGACCTTCATCCTGAGAGCCCTCCTAATTCACAAATTCTCACACTTTAGGAGAAGCTCCATATTATGCAATCACACTGAGAGTCTCAACCCATCGTGTTATAGACATTCGGAGGTGTTATGATTTTTCACCAATAGTTATGGCATGCCCGGTGGGACCAAAAGTCTTCATTTTTATCATAGCAAGATTGATGTGCACTTGTTGTAAGTTCCCATCTTGTAAGAAGCTCTGAAATCACACATCTGGTGACTCTTAAAGGGGTAGAATCCATTCATTTTAGTAGTTGAAACTTGGCAGATTCATGAGAAGAATTCAGACAAGGTCAAGAACAAGAGAAGAAGGATTGTTTTTCTATCTACATTTATCCCCAGAAAGAGAAAGGAGAGGAAGAAGAGCTCAAAGGTCTCCATCTCCGCCAAACAGAACCTTGTCAACACCCCCACCTGGAAGGCCTTTTGTTCAATCGACTAGATTTCTTCAACCAATCAAGATGGCACAACCTAACCCCTAAATCAACTTCATTAGTAGCCTACTGGCTCTCAATGCACAAAACCTAGTTCTAGTTGTAGCACTAAAGAACATTCCATATTTTATTAGAGAGAACCAGATAACTCCAATCGATCATATCCAAGGACATTGCAAATGTCTATGTAATTCATCAAATTGATGAAATGGACATTGTTGTCAAGTTGTTGGCATCCTCCTTTAAGGGTAAAGCTTTGTAGTGGTTCAGAAGTCTAACCATGGGATCCATCCAGAATTGGGACCATTTATGCACAACTCTCCACAATCAATTTGGAGAAAAGGGGGATAATATTTCTTTATTGGAGCAGTAGTTGACAACAATCAAGAGGGATCCTAATGAGTAGTTGATCAACTTCAACTTTAGATTCTAACGAACATGGGATAGGATTCCATTGGCCGTGAGACCAACAAATGAAGGTGCTTTCCTATACTTCCTTAAAGCTTTAAATTCTGATATTTCCATGATGATTCAATCCATGGGAGGTATAACTTTACCCGCATCCTATAACATTGCTATTAGAGCTGAGAATTGTCTCATTCAAAGCTAGTAAACTTACACCTAGGCCACCTATGCCTCTATATCTAGAACTAGGAGCTCCAAGCACTAGTCAAACACCCACATTAGCTCCTATTCCTTGCTCTAAAAATCAGAATTCGACTAAAGCTTCTACTTCATCTTCTAGTACCTCAAGTGAGCTCCAAGAAGTCAAGAAGAAATTACAAAACTTGGGTAATGAGTTAGTTACACTTAAGAGGTAGCAAGCTCAAAATTTCAGATCGTATTAGCCTCAAACTCAACCCAATAGGCCTTCATATCAGCCTAACAGGCCACACATTCAAGCTGTAAATCAGAACCAAGTAAGGCCTCCTACTAATAGACCATTTCAGCCTTACAATCCTAATGTCCAATCAACATTAGAGCCTTGGTACCAATGAAAAATAGTATAACCAGTCAATGTGTTTTAATGGTGCCTTGAATGAAGCTCTTATGGTGACAACAACTGGTGTGGAATGAGAGACAAGCCAAGAAGGAAATAAGTAGTAGGAAGCAAATCAACAAGAGGCACCTCCAAATGAGACCACACTTGTCAATTGGCAGGTTGAAGATTACTATGGTATAAATCAATCCCCTTCTCAAAGTGTGAAACACATAGTTAAAGAAGAGAAACATTAAGGAGGTAAAACTATCGAATGTAATTGTTTCTCACCCTC
Organism: Taxus wallichiana var. yunnanensis; assembly: GCA_018340775.1. Taxonomy (NCBI): domain Eukaryota; kingdom Viridiplantae; phylum Streptophyta; class Pinopsida; order Cupressales; family Taxaceae; genus Taxus; species Taxus wallichiana. The sequence continues at coordinate 246,842,087 of CM031240.1, read as the reverse complement.
ATTCCTACACAACAATGAATTAGTAGACCAAATTTAGCCGCAAACATGCAAAATCAGCCCAAGACACCCTCTACAGTAGGACATGTACCTGTTCAAGCTCCTGAGAAGGTTGTGCCAAGTAAGGGGAAATAAAAGGATAATTCATCCCCCTTCAACATTATTGATTAGATGAAGAAAACACATGTGAAAATTTCCATGTGGGATTCATTGGCTATCCCAAGACAAAGAGACCTATTGCAAGCTGCTATGGAAAATTGGTCAGTGTCAAACCAGCCACCCAATCAACAAGAGAAGGTGCTTACCAATGCAACTCGGCAAGGAGAAAATCAAGGAAGCCACCAAGGTAAAAATTTTAAGCCCCCTCCATTCTATATCTCATTGATCATTGGAGATAAGTTAGTGCATAATTGCATGATTGATTCAGGAGCAAGTAGCTCGGTCATGCCGAAACAAATAGCTGATCAAGTTGGGTCTTCAATATGAAGTCATATCCAAACATGTGGTACAATTAGATAGGAAAGAGGTAAAAATAGTTGGAGTAATCAAATATTTGACCCTCACATTGCATACATGTCCAAATGTGATTGTCTTTTAAGATGTATCAGTCATAGACTTACCACCACTCTTTGCATTGTGCTTGTCAAGAGACTTCACTACCAAAATTGGTGGATATCTATCAGCAGATTGGTCACATATGCTATTCAAAACAAGGTATGGAGCCAAGGAAACCATCAGATTAGAACCAATTGTAAACTTCCACATTGAGCCTCATGTACCAAGTCCTATTAATGCAAATTTCTCAGCCTTTGACCAAGAGGAATGTTCAAATGATCTAGAAACTGACACTAAGGTCGAGGGTATTCCAGATTTGACTCTAGATGAATGGGTGAAAAAAAGGCATGCATTTGACCCATATAAGGAAATTGAATAATCTGAGCTAGGAGTTTATTGTTTGCATGAAGAGAACCATCCTCTCCCTAGCATAACCAAGCCAGACCACAAGGATAATAATGAGTTATGACAGTTATTCTTTGATGGCTCAAGAAGTAGACAAGGTGCCGGAGGAGGAGATATGCTTGTTTCACCTCAAGGTACAAAATACTACTCATATTTCCATTTCCAGTTTTCTTTCTCAAACAACACAGCTGAGTATGAAGCCTTAATTCATGGCTTGCATTGGGAAAGGAAGAAGAATATTAAAAACTTGCAAGTATTTGGTGATAGTGAGTTAATCATCAATCAAGTTAGAAGGAAACATGCTGCAAAAAATGACATACTCAAGAGCTACAAAAATAGGGTATGGGATCTAATTGAAGACTTTGAAGCTTTTAACATTGTGTCCATACCCAAGAAGGATAATGAAGCTACATTTGGATTACAATAGAGTTGGAGCAACATTTGATGTTGTTAACAATATCAAAAGTCACAAAACATAACCACATATCCATGTGATTGTAAGACCAAAATTTCCAAACAATAACACAAGCTCGTAGGTGTTTGAGAATGATCAACAAATTGTCAATTTCTTGCAAGAAGAGGCTGAATTCTTAGCTAGGAACCAAGAAAAATTAGAGCAAGCGAGACGGGACCAAGTGGTGCATTCCCGGGCTATGGAAAAAAAGCTTCCCAAAGGTTTAGTTACATTGGAGTCAATATTCAATCCTAATGACCGTTTCATAAAGATAAAGAAAACATTAAGGTCAAGGGAGAGGATTCAGAACCTATTCAAGTTGAGGAAGGAAAAAACTTCAAATTGGAAAAGTAGCCATTAAACAAGAGAGACGTGAGTTCATACAACTTTTCCAAGAGTTTCTAGATGTCTTCACTTGGAGTTATGAGGACCTGCGAGGGTTCAATCTAAAGCTAGCACAACCTACCATAGAATTGGATCAAGATGCTAAGCCCATCAGGTAGAAGAAAATACCATTCAACCCTCACATTGAGCCTCTAATGAAGAAAGATCTAAACAAGATAATAGAGGCTAGCATTATATTTCCTATCAAGCATTCAAGATGGGTTACAAACTTGGTACCAGTTAGGAAGAAGAAAGGGAAATAAGGTTGTGTGTGGACTTTCAAGACCTGAATAGGGCATCTCTTAAATACCATTACCCACTTCCTTCAATGGAACAAATATTACGGTGTAGTATCCGGCTCAGAAAGATTTTATCTCTCTAGAATGGATACTCGTGGTATAATCAGATAAAGGTGAAAGAAGATGACCGGTTCAAAACATCCTTCCCACTAAGTGGGGCACCCATGCCTACATGAAGATGCCATTTGGATTGTCTAATGTCGGAGCCACTTTTCAAAGGGTGATGGACATGGCATTCAAGGGGTTGATCAACAAAATAGTACTAATATATCTTGATGATATCATTGTGTTCTCCAAAATGTAGTGGATCACATTTTTATCCGAGACAAGTATTTCGAGAGGTGTAGGAGATTTGGAGTATCATTAAATCCCAAAAAATGCATATTATTGGCTCACAAAGGCATTCTCTTTGGCCATATTTTTTCAAAAGATGGATTGACAATTGATCCAGAGAGAGTTAAATCAATTCGAGCATTACCATTATGAAGTCATAAGAAGTCTCTTCAAAACTTTCTAGGAAGAATCAATTTTGTTTGTCAGAGGTTTGTGCTAAATTTTTCCACTCTTGTGAAGCTGGGCAGTTTAATCAACAATAATAATGATGTTGAAGAAGAGCATGGCATTAGGTGGAAAGTTGAGGGGAAAGAAAGTTTTGAATCATAAAAGATGCTATATCCCAAGCCCAACTCTCATCAATCTAGACTTCTCCAAGGACTTCATGCTTTATGCCTTTGGTGGTGGGGCACAATTTCGCAATCCTAGTGTAATAGAATAAAGAAGGATTTGAACATCCAATTTCCTTCTAAAGTGAAGGTTTAGAGGAATATGAAACTAGGTACTCTTTCATGGAAAAACATGTTCTTGCAGTGATCATAAGTTTGAAGAAATTCAAGCACCTAGTTTCAAATAACAAGATCCAAATTTTAGTTTTCATGCGAGAGTCAAGGATTTCCTTTTGAACAAATATCTAAATGAGAAACGTGTAGGATGGATCACTCATGTCATGGAATATGACATTGAAATTAAGGTCACTAAGTTGGTCCGTGGAAAGGGACTATGTGAACAAAGCTAGCCTCGAGTCATAAGTTCAATGAGAGAAATGAAATGAAGTTATCTTGGTACTACAAGATGGTCAAGAACAAGAAAATGATGATGTGCATATCCCTTGTTTGACTCAAACTATGATACACTTCCTACAAACAGGCCTATGCCCTCCAAAAATGATCAAAGCAAAGAGGAGATACTTTAGATTACAAGCCATTCCATATGTGCTTGTTGATGGTGTTTTGTTCAAGAAGGACATCAATGGTGTTCTACTGAGATGCATTGGAACAAATCAAATTGAGATATTGTTATAAGAGTTTCATGATGGAGAAGTCGAGAGGTCATTTTTCTCCATAGGTAACAACTCTCAAGATAATGAAGGTGGGTTATTATTGGCCCATAGTGTTTAGTGACTGTTACACTTGGATCAAGAAGTGTAAAAATGTGCATTCTTCACAAGAAAGGAAAATGTTAGCAACACTTCCATTGCATCCAATCTCAGTTAACCAACCATTCATGCAATGGGGATTGGACTTCATCGGGGTCATCAATCCAAACTCAAGCCAAGGCCACAAGTGGATTCTCATAGAAACAAACTATTTCACCAAGTGGACTGAGGTGGTAGCACTCAAAGAAGAAAATGAGTCTAGCATACTAGAATTTTATGAAGGGATAGTGACTAGGTTTGGAGTACCAGCCACTATCATATCAGATAATGCCTTAGCATTCCTAGGTTCCAAGATCACAAAATGGGCTGTCAAGAATGGAACCTACTTGAGAACCTCTTCAAACTATTACCCATAGGGTAATGGGCAGGAAGATTCCACAAATAATAATTTTCTAAGGATCATCAAAAGGAATCTAGATGAAAATCAAAGGACATGGCATACCAAGCTCAAATCAACATTATGGGGCTGACAGATCACACCAAAGAGGTCAACAGGTAATTTCCCCTACAATTTAGTCTATGGGAAAGAAGCAATGTTGCCTATATCATTAGAGCTACCCGCATTAGAGCTCATGAAGTAGTTGGAGTTATCTAAATTTGAACCAATGAGGCTATGTATCAGGAGGCTATGTATGGAGTGATGGAATTTGAAAAGATCACGGAACATGTAATTCAAACAATGGAAAAAGATCAAGCCTTAATTAAGAGATGGTTTGACAAGAAACCAAGAGCAAGGACCTTTCAAGAAGGGGACCTAGTTTTGAAGTGGGATGCAGATCAAGAAAAACTAGGAAGGCATTCCAAGTTTGATGTCATTTGGAGTGGCCCCTACATGGTAACAGGATGTAAAAGTAGCGATTGCCTTCGATTCTCTACATTAGATGAAGAGGAACTTCGATTCCGAGTTAATGGGATCTATATTAAAAATTTCTACTGAAAAGGAAGGTTTAACCCTTGTTAATATAAGCCTAGGATTTTAATTCTTCTAAGTGCTTGTGCACATTGTCTTGTTGTAGTTTAGGCTTCAATTTATCTAAGTTCTTGGCATAGGTATTTTTCTCTCAAGTTGTATCATTGTGCATTTAGGATGCCTCTAGGTGAATGTTATACCAGTCCATTTCAAAAAATTGGTGAAAGCTCTGGGTCAATACAATTTTCTACTCTCAAAAATATAACCTTCAAGATTTTCGTATGAGAATTGAGAGTGTAAGTAGTCGGATGGGTTCCTAATCAGAGAGTGCAAGTAGTCAAGTTCTTGTTTCAAGCATGAGATCGATATCAAGTGATCATTTATGATTTCATGCCCAATGGATGCAATAAGGAAAATGATCTTTCCACCTAGCAGGAAGGTGACTCCATGAGCCACAAAATTATTATCCAATTTTTCCCCTCAGGAAAAAATTGATCTAACAAAACCTTACACAGGAGAAATGGCAAGACTTGTTTACTCATGCGAGCTCACAGTCGATCCTAAAAAATAAAGTGGCAGGTAGGCTTGACAATGGAGAAGAAGGGTCGGAAGATGAATAGCCATGGAGATGTTGAAGAAAATAAAGCCCAGAGCGAGTTGAATCGAAGCAAAGAAATAGAGATGCGAGAATGTGCCACGTGTTAGCTTGGCACACTTTCAAAAAGTGCAACAAAAGTAGAGACCACAGAGATGCGTTTAACCCCACATGGATCTCATCACATAGCGAGCTCATGGAAAATTCCAAGTGTCCCACCCTCACAACTTCAAAAAGGAGCTAACTACAAATGTCCCACCGAAAAAGGAGTTTTGCAATCATATATAGTGGGGCCCTTTACTCACCTAAAGGAAGGAAGCATGCAGTGTTCACTCGAGGCCCTGAATCGGTTAAGTAAAAAAGGGTCGGCGTAAGCCTCCATGTGTCAGCTTAGTGTAAATTCAAAAGTGCGACAAAAAGTAGGTTACCTAAATGAGCACATGCTCTCCATGTGTCCAGAGCCCGAAAAGCGGAGCCGGCCATTGAAAATTCTAAAGTGTGGGAAGAGCCAGTAGAAGCCTCCATGTGCTTCATTGGTGCAACTTCAAAGGTAAGATCTAGAAGGAGGTCCCCAAATGAGCACATGATCTCCACATGTCCAGAGCCTAAAAGGGAGAACAAACCATTGAAAGGTCTAACCACCAATGAAAGCCTCCACGTGTCAGCTCAGTACAACTTCAAGGGTAAAACCCAATGACAAGTCTCAAAATGAGTGTAGGATCTCCACGTGTCTAGGTCACGAGAAAGTTGCCTTTGGATGTTGAAAATTATAAGAGAAAATGGAAGTCTCCACATTTGTCATCCGGGCACCTTCAAAAGTGTGAAAAAAGTAGGGTCCCCAAATGAACATAGGATCTCCACATGTCATCTCAAAGACAACTTCAAGGGTAGAACCCAATGACAAGTCCCAAAACGTGTGTTGGCCGTCCACGTGTCTAGGGTTAGACATAGTTTCTTCGCCAAATAGAAGGGAATTAGGTAGAATGCAAAGGAAGCAAATCAAGCTCGTGAACGATGCCAAGTGTCAGCACATTGCATTCCCAAGACTCTAAAAGGTAGTAATATTGTGAGAGCCCACGTGGAACACCCGACCCTGACCTTCAGATGATCATAAATTTTGACTAGAAGCTTGGATTTGAGTGAGAGAGGACTTTTTAGAAAGCTCTCGGCATATACTACCCACCTACCTCCATAATGAAAAAATATAGTCTCCTATTTTTGAAGTTATCAGGCTTCTCACCTATCACCATAATGAAGTATGGGATTCCTTCTTGCCCAATAAGGAACACTAATGGAGGCATGGGTTTTGTAGTGAAACCATCATTATTGTAAGTTAATTCAATGGATTTCTTGGGTGGTTAAGGTAGGATTTTGAAATTCCCTTCTCTCTTTTCTTTCTCATTCTTCCTATATATTATAAGGAGGAAATTTTTTCTAAAGGTTGGACATTTCTACTTTGCACCCTCCCTTCTTCTCTTGTCCGTGAGTGGATTTGTGGAGTCTAAACCTCCCATTAAAATTGTAATACAAGTGTTTGGATCTTTTCCATTATAATGAAATATATCAAATTTTTTGAGTAATAATGCATGTTTGTGGAATTTTTCATCCCTCTCTTGTGTTCGTCGTCTCCCTCCTGATCTCTCATTGTAGTCATGGTTATTGGTGCATGGTGATTGTATAACATTTTTATGGTTTTTGTTTATTGCAATGTAGGTGTTCAACATTCCTTTGGTGCATCACCTTTGTTAGTTTAGGTTTTATTTTTTTCCTCTCCTTAACCCTATATTCTTGGAAATCTATAGTAGGTTCTAGAGTAGATCCTCTACAATATGAATGTCTGTACCTAAATAAGGGTATAGGAACTAACCTTCACCCGGAGAACTCTCCCTATTCACAAATTCCCACACTTTGGGAGAAGCTCCATGTTATGCAATCACATTGAGAGTCTCAACCCATCATGTTATAGACATTCAGGGGTGTTGTGATTTTGCACCAATAGGTACTTTGTGATCACTTAGTTAAGGACAAATGTACTTCTTAGTATTAGGAATCTGAATCAACCTAATAATGAATTAAGGACATAAAATAATGCTTAAGTTGTCAATTATGAACATAATAATATAGAAGAGAATCTATATAGCTGAATTAGGTGATGGACAAGTTCCAAATGACAGATGTGTCATCACAGAATTGAGCATGACATACATGTATCTGAAACTTTAGCCAAAGTAGTGTAAGTTTCTAATTACAATGTCCCGAAGTCATCAAAGATCTATGTGTGGGATGTCTGATGGGATTCAATGGTGGATACCCATGTAGACACTTAGAATGCAATATTTAACTATCCTTGAGAGATGAAGGAAACCATTATTATATTTTTTAGACATGCTCGTAATGAGTAAACACACTTACAAAGAGTGTTTGAGGGGGATCAAGTAGGATCTGTATACTCTCATATAACTACACAGGGTTTATGAAAGTTATCGGATGGATACAATTTTGATTTATGTTGGGTTTAAATATATGGGTATTTAAATAAATGAAGCATAAAGTAAGATTAATTATATAAAACTCCCTTAGTATTTAAGTGATAGAAGTTTTTGTTACATCACTACATCCCAATCTCCCACATCTACATCAATCACATCTATTACATCTACATCACTCACTTCCACATCAATCCCAAATACACTAATTTCTACCACACATACTTCTACAACCTCACTTAAACCTATCTCAACACTCATTTCAAGATATGTACCTACATATTTACATATGACTACATCATCCATTGCATCCCAATCTTTTACGCTCACTCCTTCTTTGACATACATTCCTATATCTATATATGTATCCACTACCACTCAAATCATATCCTCTCAATTTAAAAAAAATCGAGTGATACCCCATGAAAATTTATCAAAATATAACCTCCATCCAAGAAAAACATAAGGGGATTCATTCTCCCTCTACAAAATCAACTGTTTCTACATCAACCAATCCCAAACCTACACCTACATCTTCAAATCCACTAGTTGAAATTATAGTCATCCCTGCCAAGGGTAAATATTCTTGATCAAAATATAAGACTCTTGGTAAGCATCCCCAAAAGTATTCCATGCACCCTCGTAAGAAATTAGACCTTACCTCTCCTCGAGATCCAACATTACAAAATCCATCCTAGGCACACCCTCATCTATTTTAGGGCCAACCCCTTCATCTAAGACATCTCATAATAATAAATCCCAATCCAAACAATATAACTCTCCTCCAAAATTTTATTCATATTTCAAGACACCTAATTTACCCATCCAATCTACATCTACACCTAATCCCAAACATCCTATCAAGCCTCACAAGAGTAATCTTCCCTACACCACCTCTATTAGATCTTACACAGAGATCCTTAGACATTTAATCCAAATATTTGTAATCACGCTTCCTCCCATTAAATATTTTAATCCTAATAGTAAGAATTCGTCATGGTTTGATCATAGTTGAAATTTTGCTTACAATCATATCCCGAGTCATGGCATTAAGTATTATAAGGCATTTCAGACTATCATCTCGATCTTATTAAGAAATATGAATTCATTATTTATGGAATCCATCCTTCTCCATCCATCAAAACCAATCGAACTCATATTCCTATATCCCCATCCATCAAAATTATTAAGCATCTTTCTCCATCCACGACTAATCCAATTCTTGTCCCATCCATTAGGTTTCCTAGGAACCTTTCATTCACATCATCCCTTAGCATCTTTATTGGACATGACATTATTTATAAGGAAGGTCCTTCCTTGTTCATCGATGTTGTTTTTCCTACCAATCACCCTTGTGGTATCCAACCATATATCCAGTCTAAATCCAAGATGATCCTATCTAAACTCTTTCAACATTCACTATCTCATCTAAATTTAAGTTTCCCAATACTAGGGAGAATCCTTCATTTCATTTTGATCTCCTTCCATCTTCCTCGATCATAAATATTGGTGGAATTCACTTTAAGATTGGTCATCTTATGGATTAAATCCATTCCAACCTTGTCATCGTTTAAATCCCTACTTTTGTGTCCATTTCTTGAAACACATTTTTCTTGATCCCTCACCATTGAGGAGTCACACATAATTTATAATCTTCATCCACCTCATTCAACCTAAATCAAATCTTCTTATCACCTCATCCTTCCTTTGGGAGGACCATATCATTTAATTCCACCCTTGTGGCCATAATTTTCCTTCCATTGAGGGACCATTTCATCTCATCCTAGGTCAACCTTTGTGTATTTATTTATTCCTCTCTTGGGGCACCATCTTCATCAAATTCCACCTTTCTGTCCAAATTTATTCCTCTTTTAGAGAAAACATCTCTTTTCATATTTTGATTTAAAATTCCACCATGGTGGTTATTCTCATCCCTCTCTTTTGGGGACCATCTTTTTGTCTCATTAGGGACTCATATTTTTCTTCCTTAAGGGTAACACATAGTTTGTTAATCTTCTCTCATATATCTCATTGGGTTTCACATTTTGTAAGATCTCATCCTATATTAAATGTGACCTTACATTGCATGGAAAATTTTCCCTCCCTTGATGTTAAACCAGAAGTGGAGCCACGTAATGCTTTGTTCTTGCAACCATTATACTATTAGCACACTAACATTGAGCTCTTAGTCATATATTTATATCATTCCTTTGTCTTATCCTCTGCCATATTTCATTTGTGATTATTTAGAATTATGTGCTCTTCCTTCACTTCCTAGAGGTGACCTTAAATATGGGCACCACATCTCTTCCTATAGCATATTCCTTATAGGTATGTTCTCCCCTTTGGTGAGAACTATGTGATCATTACATCCATCACCCTCTTATTTAGCTATTGGAACCATGTAGAGGGTCTGGGGGTGTCTCTTGTACATTCATTACCCCCTCCTAAGTGGTTTAATTAGCTATTCCTAGCTCTTCCCCATGTCAAAATAAAAATCAAAGGATGCTCCAATCAGAATTTAAAGCACTCAAAAATAAACTGATATCTTGAAGGATAGTTGTTCATGCAAAAAACAAAAGAAAGAAAGATAAGAATGCAAATCAAAGTCAAAAGAAAATAAAAATAAATAGACCAATCCCTTGAAGGATAGCTATCATATATCTTTCTTACCTTTTATATTATATATAAAGTATACCATAAGCTTGAAGGATGGCTACTTTGTTGTTATGGTATTTTGAGCTTCCTACATTAATCAACCTTCCATTTATCAAAGCATCCTCAAAAAGCTTCCCAAATTGATCAACTTTCTTTTAGTATTTCTCCGTCCCATTTCCCAAAGATGGAGCATAGTTTTAGGCAACACCAATTGTTGAGAACCCTCTTCCCACATACAAGTTACACATTGAACCCCTTTATCATTTCGAAATTAGGTTTATGATTCCATCTCATCCATGTTACTTTATGATCTTTGATATAACTAACTATCATTGGTTATGTGGTAACATTCTCTTTTTTCGCAAGTTCCTTGCATTATTTGGATTCCTTCTTGTTTACCTCCAATAAGGTTGGAGGCATCATTTCCTCACACATTCATTGATGATGTAGTGTCATTTATACCCTTTTAATTACATAATATTTGATTAGTATCTATTATCTCATGTATTATACCCTATCTATGTCATATAGCTTTATTCAATCTATCTCATCCAATATTATCCAATCTATCTCATCTTACATCCACTTTTTGGCCATATTTGTGTTCCCTCTGGGGAAGCTTATCTCACATTTGTCTATCTCTCCTATTGACAATTTTTACACTTGTGCAAAAATGGGCAACTCAAAACTTTGTTACGATGGATAGCATTGGTGAAGTATACCTAAGCTAGGGGAGGTTCTTTTAGAAAATATTATTACTGTTGAATTAATTAATGATTACATGAAATCTATAGCTATATGTGATATTGCAAAACATAACAGATCACATAGCCTGCAATTTCATGTTATCTTTAGCAAAAGAACACAAAGCCCCAAAGGACAGTTGTGTTGCCTTGATGAAGACACTGAATTATAGAATAGATGAAGTGTTAGGTTTTGAAGTAGTAATCATGACTACATACTACGAAAATCACAGTTCATTCTTTGGATGTTACATGTATTATCTAATGATCATTCCTTCATGATTAAGACATTCAATTATTATTGGGTTGTTTAGTTCATCATACAATCCATATCAGAAAGCAAAAATGCAAAAAGAAATACACAACTCAATTTCACAATTCAATGTTTTATTCATAAGGAATTTCAAATGTTCCCACACAAGCCATGGGATGTAACTGGAAAGTAAAGTACAACTATTGAAATAAGAGGTACACATGCATGAAAGAGAAAATAAAGGAGTATGAGTGAACCCATCATTGCCTTGAGGTTTGTCCTTCGGTTGATGCATCCTCATCTTCAACTTTGTTCCCTCTTCATCTTCATTTTTGAAAGCACCATACCTGAAAACAAAAAAAGAGAAAAATCATCAATTATGAGCTCAGGGTTAATCCATATTACTATATTGTTCTTATTCCTACACATGGATCTCTAAATAACAGGAGATATATATTACTTGAAGATCAAACACAATACATGATTTACTCACTCAGAAAGGAGGAAAGAGAAGAAAAGGAAAACATGGACATAAGAGAGGCCAAAAATCCTAAATATTTTCTAACTATTTTCTCAAGTGTGCAGAACAAAGTTTGGTCAAAAAAAATAAATAAATCGTATCTTACAGTCCTCACTATAGATAAAGATTTCAAAGATCAATAACTTTATCCTATGGTACATAAAGAAGATAAGTGACAAGTACATAATGGAATGAAGGAAGAATGCAACTCAAAGTTCACAACAGCTTATTCCAGTGGATAAAAGAAGTTATAGTATAGAACAAAGGAGAAAATTGCATGTTTAGATTGTAACTAAAGAAGAAGAATCAGAATTTAAAGGCTGAAGTTAACTAGAAAGATAAGATTACAACTAAAACAAAATGAGAAATAAATTTGAGAAAATTTTGACAGGGCTTCGCCATGTAAAATGGACATTTACAACTTTCCATCATGTTGTTTTTAACTAATACATGCTTTAGAAGTTGTATGTAAATCAAATAAGTGATACAGAGAAGTAGAAAATCATGTCATGATCAAGATAATAGTTATTATGTTTCAGTTTCCAACAAAAAATCAACTTCAATAGAAAAGTGATACATTCTGTATTCTGAATCAGAAAATACATCTATTACAGCTGAAAAAGGGATAAAAGAAGGAAATATGGGAAAATTTTGACAGGGCTCCGCCATGTAAAATTGACATTTTATATTTTCCAACATGCATACTAAAGTTGTAATAATGATGAAATGCAATATTTAAGCAGAAAATAAATGGGACTACAACATCTCAACAAAACTTCAATGTTCAACATGCAAGAATTGTGAATAGAAAATTCCAGAAATAACATGTCCTATCTAAGTTCTCAAATAAGAAGTACATGATTAACTTCTATAGTTTTTAGTTTTTAGATAAAAAATTTGAAGTTATACAAACTGAAAATGAAGAATGATTTCCAGCACAAAGTTGAAGAAAGCCCATAACAATGCTAGATCAAATTATAATTACGCACATTCAGATTTGCATCGAATGAATACGAAACAAATACAAAAATACTACAAGTACCAATGTAGTATAGGTATGACAGACAAATTAAGACTCAGCTACAACATGAAGTTAACTAAAAAATTGTTCAACAACTAGAGTTTCAGGTTCAACATTGAAATAATTAGATCAAGAATGATAAATATCAAGCTCTTTACAACCAACTGAAGGAGACCCAGTTTTTAGATAGTCATGCTTTAAGAAGTAGAATCAAATAGGTACAATTTGAAAACTAGAAGTTCTACAAGAATGATGGCGAATTATGACTAAGGAAACAAAGAGTGTAAGGTTGAAATATCAGGTCATGGCCGAGCCGTTCAAAGTTTTTTAGCAAGTACAGAGAAAATGGAATGTAAAACATAACCAAGAATATCCAGGGTTTCCAGAAAAGTCTCAAGGATTGACCAAGAACAAGCTTTGAATAAGAGACACATGCAACATAAAAGTATAAATGATCTAGATCGAATGGAAAATTTTATATGGACCTGAAAGCAATTAGAAAATACATAGAGCTTGAAATAGTATTCATAACACAAAAATCAAGTGGAAGAGATTTGAATCAGAAAACACATTGCTTTTCCTATTAGGAATTAGAGGACAAATATGTGGAAACAATTCCTCAAACCACAAGTAGTAGGGAACTACATAGCAAAATTATACTGCATAAATATAAGAACATAAATGAATAATGCACAAAATAAGACAAAACAAGATTTAACGTGGTTCACCCAATGTGGGCTACTTCCACCAAGAACTTGCTCAGATTTTATTATCAGTTCAAGAGTAAAACAACTCTCATATTCTTCTCTCAGTTATGAACTCACAACGAGAATTCCAAAGATTGTAAATCACATCTAAACCACAATTGACACCCAATCGCATAACCTTGATCACTCTTGATCACCTCTTGATCATTAAGACTTAAGACCTCTTGAACACTCAAGATATCTTCAAGATACCCTAACACCTCTATTTATAGGATTACTATCCTCTTAAGAAGTCCTAAAGCTGACCCTAGAAGTTTGAAAGTCATGATCTTTCAACTTCCCATGGCTGGAAAAACAATCCCGACGTTGACAGCCAATTAACAACATGTTAATAGCAACGTCACAGCAACGACACAATGACTACACAACAACGTCACAACAAATGACTGTAGAATGCTCCTGAAGTCTCCAAACTTAACCGTTTGAGCTCCAAAGACTTCAACACGATTCAAGAAGACCAAAAGTAGGCCCCACACCCTAAAAATCTCACACTTGGAGACTTTTTCCACCGAGTAAAGTTCTTAACCCTTCATTATCAACCATGAAGGCCAATCAAAGATGAACACAATTTCAACTTCTCCTTGTGACCACCTTGGTCATCATATTCACAGGATTCTGACTAGTATGAATCTTTTCAGCTTCAACTTATCTTCTTCCAAAGTTGTCTGATGAAATGATATCTTAGCTGAATGTGCTTCATCCTAGAGTGGAAAGTGGAGTTCTTCACCAAATGAATAGTGCTTTGACTATCACTATGTAGTCTCCCAACTTCTTGCTTATGACCCAACTCATCAAGAAACTATTGTAGCCAAATCATCTCCTTGCTTGCCTCTATGGTAGCAACATACTCAACCTCTATGGTTGACAAAGCCACAACCTTTTGTAACCATGAAATCCAACTCACCACTATATCACCAACCGTAAATACATAACCTATTGTGCTCCTCCTTTTGTTTAAATACCTTGCCATGTACGAATGTACATATCCATGTAATGTAGTGTCGAATCCACCAAAACACAATGCTACTCCCATGGTCCCTCTTAAATACCGAAGGATCCACTTTATTTCTGCCAGTTCTCACTACCTAGATTACTCATAAACTTTCTCACTGCTCCCACTACATGGGAAATGTCAGGCCTAGTGCATACCATAACATACATCAAGCTACCAACTGCTGATGAGTATAGTACCCTGGACATCTAGATTCTATCCTCCTCAGTCTTGGGACTTTACGCCTTTGATAATTTAAAGTGATCTGCTAAAGGAGTACCAACCGGTTTAGCATCCTGCATACTAAACCTCTGCAAGATCTTCTTTATGTACTCTTCTTGAGATAGTACCAGCTTCCTCTCCTTCCTTTTCTGAGTTATTTTCATACGAAGGATTTTTTTCTGCTCCCAAATCCTTCATAGCAAAGGAGTCACCTAGCCGCTTCTTGAGTACCTTTATTTCCTACATGTTCTTCCCTGCAACAAGCATATCATCTACATACAGGCACAGAATAATATAACTACCATCAAGAAACTTCTTGATGTACACGCAATGGTCTGATTGACACTTGGAGTGACCCTGCTCTTGCATAAAACTTTCAAGCTTTATGTACCACTCGCCATAGAGCTTGTTTCAGGCCATAAGCTCTTCTTAAATTTGCACACTAACCTCTCCTTCCCTTTGACCTCATAACCCTATGGATGTTGCATGTAAAATTCCTCCTCCAACTCACCATGAAGATATGTAGTCTTCACATCCAAATTTTCTATGTGTAGGTCTTCTATGCAACTAAACCAAGAACATTCCTAATAGAAGCCATTTTAACAACAAAGAAAAACATTCATCAAAGTATATACCTTTCTTCGTGTAAATCCTTTGACCACCAACTAGGCCTTGTATCATTTCCGCCTCCATTTTCCTCTTTGATTCTATACACCCACTTGTTCTGCAATTCTCACTTGCCCTTATGGTAGCTCCACCAGATCCCAAGTTTGGTTTTCCATAAGAGATCTATGCTCTTCATCCATGGCCTACTCCCACTTCTTCTTGGCATCCACCTGCATTGCTTCCTCAAAGCACTCTAGCTCTCCACTTTTAGTGAGTAATAAATAATTCAAAGATGGAGTAAATCATTTAGGTTCCCTTCTTACCCTAGAATACCTTCTCACCTCAAGAGTTTGGGGTTCTGATGAGTAGGTACCTAAACTGGCTGTGTCGGAACATGTTGTACCTAAATCTGGCCCCTTGGACACCTTGTTGTCTATAATGTCCTCTAACACTATGTATTCTTTCTTTTATTCCTCTTTTTATTCCTGCAACTGATCTTTATACATGACTTTTCATTAAAGACAATATCTCTAGACCAAAATATTTTCTTGTCTTTAAGACTCCAAACACGGAAACCAAAATCATCTTCACCATATCCAATAAAGGTGCATTTCATGGACTTAACCTCTAACTTGGTCCTACCATCTTTATCAATGTGAACAAATACCTCACATCCAAATACTCTAAGAAATGAGTAATCAATTTTCTTACCAGACCAAGCCTCCTCAAGTATACCTCCATCCAAGGCCATAGAGGGTCCTCTGTTAATCAGAAAATAGTTATACTTACTACTTCCACCCAAAACATGAGTGTCAGCCCCGCATGTAACCTCATGCACTTAGCATGCTCCATGATTTTCCGGTTCATTCTCTCTAACACTCCATTTTCCTATAGAGTATTTGGAACTGTTATTTTCCTATAGATCCCATTTACCGAACTAGTAATCAAGAAATTCATTGCTGTAATACTCCCCTCCATTATCCGACCAAAGACATTTTCAACTTGAGACCTATTTCATTCTCAACCAAGGCTTTCCATCTTTTGAAAGTTTCAAACACATCAGATTTCTTTCTAATGAAATATACCCAAACTTTTCTAGTTTCATCATCAATGAAAGTGAAGTAATAACATGAACCACCATATATAGTATACCTTAGCTAGCCCCATACATATGTATGCACTAACTCTAACTTACCCTCCTTCTGGTAGGTCCAACCTTGAGGAATCTCACCCGCTTCTGTTTCCCATAAACACAATCCTCACAGAATTCCAAATCTAACTCCTTTAATCCAGGAAACCTATCCTTTATAATCTACATGCCCTTATGACTCATATGACTGAGTCTTTGGTGCCACAAAGTTGCATCTCCATCTGTAGTAACTAAATTACAATAATCAACACCACTAGTTAAATACAAAGTACCAATTTTCTTACCTCTTACAACCACAAGAGCTCCCTTGGTAACCTTCCAAGAATCCACTATAAAACTGACCGTACAACCATCACTACCTAGCTATCCCACTGATATCAAGTTCCACCTCAACTTAGGCACATGCCTGACATCCTTAAGTAGCCATGTGTTCCCATTCTGCATTTTCTCCCGAACACAACCTTTCCCTACTATGATGCATGGTTCATCATCACCAAGATATACATGACCAAAATCACCTTGAACAAAATAAATAAAGTAATATTTATGTGGGGTGGCATGGAAAGAAGCCCCGAATCTAACACCCAAGATTCAACAATATTATCTAAAGAAAGAATTAAGCCATCTCGAAAACATCACCTACTTCCAAATTTACCTCTTTAGTTTCCTCCTTCTTGTTTTTCTTATCCTAAAGAGGCCAACAATCTTTCTTAGCATGACCAACCTTCCCACAAAGGCCAACATTTTAACTTACTCTTGGACTTTGACCTTCCACGATCATTCAACTTTCCACGATAACCTTTCCCTTGTTATTTTGTCTCCCTCGGTTCTCCACCATCAAATTGTTTCCGAAGTATAAGAATCTCCAAGTGCTATTCCTTCACATTTCCTCACTTAAGATCACACCTATTACATCCTCAAACTTCACCTTTGAGTTATTAGAGACTAAATTACTTACACCATAACCAAGCTATCCCCTATCTTATAAGGAGTACAAAATCAACAAATCCCTAACCTCATCATCAAAGTCAATTTTTAATGAGTTTAACATACTCACAACCGTATTAAATTCATTCAAATAATCATCAAGAGAACCATTCTGAGACATCTTCATATTAAATAACTTTTTCATCAAAAATATTTTATCAAAGGCGAGAGGGTTTTTATATGACTTCCCAACGCACTCATGAGACCTTCCATGGTCTTCTCCTACAATATGTTGATAACAACCAAAGATGCAAGGCATAAATGAATTGCCTTGAGAACCTTTCTATCCAAAGCAACTCCCAATCCTCATCCGAGATGGTTATAGGTTTCTTTACTTTTCCAGCCAAAGGAACATGGAGGTCCTTCGATAAAAGTAATCCTCCATTTGCATCTTCCACAAACCAAAGTTCTACCCATTGAACTTCTCAACCCTTGATCTTCCCTCATTTTCCATAGCTCCCACTCAAGCTAAACTTTCCTGTGATTTACAACTTTAGCAAAAACCACCAAAGATCGATACCAATTGTTAGGAATTAGAGAACAAATATGTGGAAATAATTCCTCAAATCATGGTAGTAGGAAACTATTTAGCAGAATTATACTTGCATAAATATAACAACATAAATAAATAATGCACAAAAGAAGACAAGAAAAGATTTAGAGTGGTTCATCCAATGTGGGCTACGTCCACCAAGAAATTTCTCAGATTTTATTATCAACAAGAATAAAACAACTCTCATAGTCTTCTCTTAGTTATGAACTCACAACAGAATTCTAAAGATGCTAAACCACATCTAAACCACAATTGATACCCAATTGCATAACCTTGATCACTCTTGATCACCTCTTGATCATTAAGACTCAAGACCTCTTGAACACTCAAGATATCTTCAAGATACCCTAACACCTCTATTTATAGGATTACTATCCTCTTAAGAACTCCTAAAGCTGACCTAGAAGTTTGAAAGTCATGATCTTTCAATTTCCCATGGTTAGAAAAATAGTCCCGACATCGACAACCAATTACCAAAGATGTCAACAAAGCAACGTCATAGTAATGACATAACGACTACATAGTATGTTCATCATAACAATCGACTACAGAATGGTCCGAACTCTCCAAACTTAACCGTTCGAGCTCCAACACTTCAACACCGATTCAAGAAGATAAAAAGTAGGATCCACACCCCAACATTTCCAAGTCAAAGAAATATTAAAGTATTTTAGAAATTTGTCATTCCCATTAAAATAAGATTCAAGTTGCGATATCATAGCAAAAAGGGGACCACAGCCATTGATCGAAAAACCCATTAATGGGTATCAAGAAATCAGAGAAATGAGAAAGAACTCACTGATTAAATCAAAGCTTTAAAATCCTCAAAAGATCAACATCTTCAGAAGCATCAAAGGAAAAATGATGACCCAATTACATTTGAGAGCTCAGAGTCAAGCAAGATCAAGAAATCACAGAACCCACAAATATTTTCAAAATTTTCGTAACATATCCAAGGAATAAAATGAAAATGGAAGTGTACATGTGCAAGAGAAAAATTATCTCACCTATAACCACTCATGGTGGCCAACATCAAACTATGATTCACCTAGAAAACTCAAAAACAAATCAGAACGCTCACAGAAAGAAGCTTAGGAATGATCAAGGAAACGATACCATTCTATAGCCATGAGGAAACTCAAAGAATTTGAGTTCAAAATCTGAAACAAAGGCCAAATAGCAAACTCAAGATGAAAAAATATACAAATATTTGATCCCTCATGGCCGCAAGATATCACATAACTAACAAAGAACTCAAATAATTAGGAAATGGTTGCCATAAGACCCTGCAGAGAGCTCAATAGTAGCAAGGAATGACAGAAAACCATTCTTGCAGAAGAACCGAGCTTGAAAGATCAACAATGGCGTCGAGTAAAAAAAAATTTTCCGGGCTCCGCCCTAAAATTTTCCAAATGTGAATAAGCATAATGATGGGGTTTGAGTTGATTTAACTCACCCAACTTAACCATAGCTCAACCGAACTCACTCCTGAGTTAGCATCGATGATCAACGTTCAACCAAGTACCAAAATCAATGATCAAGGATCAATACAAAGTTCAAAGAAAACCACCATGGTTACAAGTGACAACTACCACATTAAATTATAGGTTAGAAACCCTAACTAAGGGTCAAAATCATCGAGTTATAGATCATAAAGAACAAAAATCAATGGCTCGAATTAATCACTAACTTTCAAAAAAATTTGACCCAAGTTAGATTCCAAAGAATAATTTAAATGGAAGGGGTGAGTCATCGTGGAGAGGGGGCCAGCCCCATGACTTTTAAATTAATTGCATTGACTTATCAAAAGGATTCCAAACTATATTCCAACACCATGATGGAATGCCAACAACAATGATCACTCAAAAGGTAAGGTTTAACCTATAGTCATCAAGTACTATTCAAAATACAAAAGCTGACAAGTAATTTACAAGGAATTGAACTTTGAAAAGATGGAAAACAATATAATATGTCTAAGTCCAAAAGGTGGCAGAATGTAACATGGTGCCCCTTTTAAAACAAAGTGACCTTGTATTATTTCAAAACACAATAATTTGCTAAGTCCACAAGAGTGGCCAAACCCAATGAATACAAGTGCTCACAATCACAAGTGGTCCCCACTAGTGGGAAGGTTGGAGATGATTCATAATGTGTTATCCATGTGATCACAAGAAGACAAAACAAGTGTCAACATCAGAAAAAAAAAGGTGATCCCAATCAGGAAAGATGTTTGGATGGATTATTTTTGTAATTATTGCAAAAATATAATTGATTTTTCTCACTCATAGGGATATGATTTTTGCATACCCCAACAAAAGGACAAATCACAAAACAAAAGAATTGCATGCACTAGAAGGAAACTTGCTCGTCAAGAAAGGTTTAGTTTAAGCAAATTATTCACCCATGATTTTCTTAAAAATCAAACAAGAAACTACAATTTTACTGTGATGTAATCAATGGCTATTAATGCCTCTTTCTATTAGTTTTATTTATTTCATTCCTTTATTTATTAATAGATAAACGATAAAAATAGGATGCATGGGCAAGTATAATCTCTGTCTATTTTTATGAAGGGTGGGTGAGTCAATTTTTTTATATATTGTGTGCCTTGGCAAAGCACAAGGAGAGGAGTTTTTAGATACAGAGTGCTGAAGCAATTTTCTACTAGTTTTTCCCTTTGAATGTGAAGTATTTTCTGTATTTCCAATTATTTGTAGTCTTGTGTATGTTTCCATTAATCTTGTGAATGTTGAATTCCCTGATTAATCATCTTACCCTATTGCAAGTTCAATATTTTTACATGATATTAATGTGTATGTGTAACTTAGCAAGTAATGTTGTGATTCTATCCCTCAATACATCAAAGTGTTAACCCTTAATTATCTTGTAAAACTGTTGGCATGTGTATCGAAAATCATTCCATATTAATTGTGTATGTACTCAATCAAAGACCTCATAACATTTTTGTGTATCACCTCAATTTTAATTTCATTTATAGTCATCTTTTACCCTTAGACCCTAGAAAATCAATTTAGGATAGATCAATAAGGAACCAACCTTGATACCGAGACTCACCTCAAAATAGGTATACCCACAGATACATGAAAGAAAGATAAAATTTGCAAGCTTATAACACCTACTTGCCATCTCTCTACAGGGTACACTTTTGAGAGATAATAGTTTTTTGGCATGCCCGATGGGACTACAAACTAGATTTGCATGCAAGTTAGTAGATCTACAACAGATTTTATAAAGCAAATAAAACCTACTTTCAGACAACAAGATACAAAATCTATTTTAAAGATTTAAAGATCTATTTGATGACTCCGTAGGGATGATTTCAGACCAGTATTGTAGCATGTTCTATGCCTAAAGTAACTCGCAAGATCATCGGTAAGATAAATTCCTTCCGAAGTTTTTTTTTTACCTTTGAATTTTTAAGAAGGAGAAGAGTTGGTAAAACTTTACCTTATAATAGGCCTAGTTTTGATAACCCTCCTCCTAATAATCCTTCCCCACGTATCAATTTCTCTATTTAGATCCCAATTTTTCAAATGGCTTTCAACCACCTAGCAATTTTTTTACCTTTATTAATGGCAGCCCATTAGTAATCCCAGTTTACCATGACATCCCTAATGTTGCCATGAAATTTTTCCATCATTCACTAGTGAAAATCAGCTCACACCTACAAAGCACATTAAATATTTCACAACCTTATGTGCAGTTCATAATATCACTCATGAGGATTTAGCTTTGAGACTTTTAGCTACATCTCTTAAAGGAAAAGCCTTGCAATGATATAGAAATCTAGATATTGGATGCATAAGAACTTGGGATGACTTAGGTGATAAATTTCTAAAACAATTTCAAGATAATTCAGATCATTTATCTCTCATAAAACAACTTTCTACCATTAAAAGAGCTCCCAATGAATTAATGTCTAGTTTCAACATCCATTTTTCTAGAACTTGGGAAAGAATTCCAGCAAGTGTCAAGCCTCAAGGTAATCACACTTTTATGTATTATCTTATGGCATTAAATGTTGATATTTCAACTATGATTTGGTCTATGGGAGGAGAGGCTCTCCAACAACCTATGATATCACCATCTGAGCTGAAAATAGTCTTATTCAAGCTGCAAAATTATCTCCAAGGCCTTTAATTCCTTTTTTGGTAGATTTATCTCCTATCCCATAGCCTATCACAATTATAAAACCCATTATTTAGCCTCGTCAGAGATGTTTTAAAAGCTTTATAGACTATGGGGAACAAGATGAATTCAATTGAGAATAGGCTTGCATTACCTAGTAGACCTTATTAGGCTCCTTATCAGCAAAATCAGCTAAACCAACAAAATAGGCAGCCTTACCAACAAAATCAAAATTATAGGTAGCCTTATCAACAAAGGCAATTTGACCCAAAGGCTCCTAGTTCATATAACGCTTTAGTCCTAGTTAATATGGCTATAGAAGAGTGGTGTCAACCTTGTAATCAACCTCATTTAGCTACAAGTTGCCCAAATGATTTTCTGAACATAAGTCTTGTTGCACAACCTTAATCTGAGACATTTTTCATGCCTCAAATGGAGGTTGGGAAGTAAGATACTCAAGTTCAGAAGGCACCTGAAAAGAATTTAGTCAGTTTCAATGAGGATGATTTCATTGTAGTTACTACTAGGGCTCAAGAAAATGCTATAGAGAATAAAAATAGTAGAATAGGCATGTTCTACCTACTATCATTGATAAAACACCAAATATAAGTGCAAAAATAGCTAACAATTGCATCTATTCTTCAAAAACAACAAGTTTTATAGCTGGTAAAGAATAGAGAAAATAGATACACCCTGATCCAAGAAGGTTATTTATACCTTAAATATCAAAAGCAGTTGAAGCAGAATCAGTTTTCACCAAAGTTTATGCTAAAATAGTCTAATCTGTCTCTAAAACTATTTCTTCTTTTAACATTGTTGATGTAATGAAAAGCATAATGTTAACATCTCAATGTGGGATGCTCTAAGTATTCCAGGACAACAATATTTACTTTCTCATGAACTAGCTAAGCTGTAAATTTCTTCAAAAATAGCAGAAAAGGAAGTCCAGAAAGCAAACATGGTCCTTGGAATAATGGAACAAGACCACATCAAAGAAGTTAAATGGATGGTTCAAAATTTCTTAAATGCTCATGACATCAAGAAGCCACCACCATTTTATCTATCACTAATTATTGGAGAACATCTTGTTCATAATTGTATGGTGGACAACAGTGTAAGTAACACAGTTATGCCAAAAGCAATTACAGAAAAATTGGGTCTACAGTATGAACCTACAAAAAAGAGTGTCCTACAGTTGGATGGAACTGCAACTAATATAGTTGGTGTCATCATAAATCTAGAGGTAACATTGCATGCTTTCCTAAATGTTTCCATTCTATAAGATATTATTGTTGTAGACTTACCTCCTTACTTTGTTATATGTTTATCAAGAGATTTCATAAAGCAAAGATAGGAGGCTATCTCTCTTCAGATTGGTCTTTCTTGTTTTTCACTACTCATTATGGGACCAAGGTTACTATCAATTCAAAACCGTTAACCAAATTTCACATTGAGCCTCATGCTTCTAATGCAAGTAGCTAATTATGTAGCCTTAGACCAGTCTGATTTTTGTAATATAGCTCATGTTTCAACATTAGATGGTGTTTTGAACTTGTTTATGGATGAAAAGACATGTGAAGAACATGCTCACAATCCTTTCAAAGAATTTGAAGAGAATATTTTGGGTGTGTATTGCTTGCATGGAGAAAATACACCAATTTCCTTACTATCCAAAACAGAAAATGCAACAAAAGGGATTCTGAAGCTTCATTTCGATGGAGCTAAAAAAAAGAAAGGACAAGGAGCAAATTTGATGCTCACTTCCCTAAAAAATGAAAGGTATTTCTCATCTTTGAGTCTCTAATTTTCATGTACTTGTAACATAGCTGAATATGAAGCATTAATTCATGGCTTACTTTGGCATAGAAAGAGAGGTATTAGCATGTTACAGATCTTTGGTGATTCTGAGTTGGTTATCAATCAAGTAAGAAATTTCAATGTTTGTAAGAATCCATTAATGAAGTCTTATAGACATAGAGTTTCAGACTTAATGGAAGATTTCGAGGCTATTAACATCCAATCCATTCCTAGAATAGAAAATAAGCATGCAGATAGACTTGCCACAATTGGTGCTAGTTTTGAAGTCTTTGGAACATATTGAAAAAGAAAAATTCAACCCGATATAAAATAATTGTCGGGCATTCGATACCGATAATGACTTGAATTTCTAGGTTTTTGAAAGTGATTATCAAATTTGTATGTTTTTACAACAAGAAGCTGAATTTTTTGCAATAAATCAAGATAAATTACAACACTTATATGGTGACCAAATTGTTTAGCTAAAGACAAACAAACTATCTCGAGGTTTGGTCACATTAGAAGTCATCTTTAGCACTGACGATCAGTTAAGGAAGGTAAAGACTAAGATGTCAACAAATGTTGATTATTATGAGGAGATTTCAGTTGATGAAGGTAAAAATTTGTTTCTTGGAAAGGTAAGTTCTTTAGCTGAAAAAAATTCTTTTATTGATCTTTGTAAGGAATTTAAAGATGTTTTCGCTTGGAAATACCAAGACCTGAAAGGATTTGATCCCATCTTAGCACAACATACTATTGAACCGTAGCTAAATTCCAAGCCATTTAGGTAAAAAAAAGGCCTATAAATCTAAAAATAGAGCCACTAATGAGGAAAGAGTTATCTAAGTTGAGTGAATCATGTATTATCTTTCTGATTAAGCATTCAAGTTGGGTAGCCAATCTTGTTCTTGTTAGGAAGAAAAATGGAAAAATCAGATTATGTGTGTATTTTAGAGATATAAATAAAGCTTCATTAAAAAATCACTACCCACTTCCAAATATGGATCAGATTTTGAGAACAATTTCTAGTTCAGATAGACTATCTCTTTTAGATGGCTATAGTAGATACAATCAAATTTTAGTCGAGAAGAGGATAGTTACAAAACAACTTTCACCACTAAGTGGGGTACTTATGCTTACAAAAGAATGCCTTTAGGCCTTTCAAATTTTGGTGCAACATTTCAACGCACAATGGACATGGATTTTGCAGCTTTTTAAATAAATGCATCCTTGTTTATTTAGATGATGTTATTGTATTCTAAAAAAATATGAAGAACATCTAATACACCTAAGGTAGACTTTTCAGTTATGCAGACAATTTGGGATATCTTTGAATCCACTAAAGTCTATCTTTTCAGTACATCAAGGAAAATTACTTGGTCATATTGTTTCTAAGAAAGGTTTAGCAATTGATCCTTTTATAATTGAAGCCATATCACAGCTATCATTGCCTCATCATAAGAAGGCATTACAAAGTTTTCTTGGAAAAATCAACTTTGTTAGAAGATTTGTTCTAGATTTTGTAGCATTGGTGAAACCATTGACAACTATGTTAAAGAAAGAGAAGACTTTCTCTTGGACTAGCAAAGGGAGAGAAGGGTTTGAATCAATCAAAGTAGCCATCTCTCAAGCTCCTACTCTTGCAAATCCAAATTTTGATAAATATTTTACAATGTATGCACTTGCAGGAGCTGAAACAATCTTAGCCATATTAACTCAGGTTAATGATGAAAATGTTGAGTAGCTAATTACTTTCTTTAGATAGATCTTACATGATTACGAAACAAGGTACACATTTCTTAAAAAATAATTACTTTCAATAGTCAGAGGGCTAAAGAATTTTAAGTACATGCTTTCAAACAAAAAAATTCATGTTCTTGTTTCTCATCCAAGTGTGAAATATTTCTTGTTAAATAAAGAATTGAATGAGAAAAGAGTAGGTTGGATAATGAAGGTCATGGAATATGATGTTGATATTCATGTTGTGAAGACAGATTCAAGGAAAAGGCTTGTGTGAACATCTAATTGCTGATATGGAAAAACAAAGATTACAAAACCTAAAGATTCAAAACAACATGCTAAAATTACGTATCAACAATCAGACATTATGGTTCAGCCAGAAAATCAGTAACCTGAACTTGCTCAAGAAGTCTAGGAATCAAGATGGATAACTGATTTATTTAACTATATATAACATGGCATCTATCCAAAAGGTATGGATAAGAATAAATGAAGGTATTTCAGATTACAAGTTGTACCCTATGTTTTTATTGATGGTGTATTATTCCAAAGGGATATAAATGGAATCTTGCCGCAATGTGTTGACAATGACAAAATTTAAAAATTATTATCGAATTACACTAAGGACCCGTAGGAAGTCATTTCTTAGCATGTACCATAGTCTTAAAAATTATGAAAGCTGGTTACTATTGGCCCAGTATATTTAAGGATTGTTTCGAATAGATTAGGAAGTGTAAGAAATGTTCTTTCTTTTTTGGAAAAGAACATTTGGCTTCACTACCTTTACAACCTATTTTAGTTGATCAACCTTTTATGTAGTGGGGCCTTGATTTTATTGGCATGATAAACCTACCTTTGTCACAAGGACACAAGTGGATTTTGACTGCTACAAATTACTTTACACACTGGAATGAAGCAATAGCCTTGAAAGATGCTAATGAAACTTTGATACTATCCTTTTATGAAGGTATAGTTTGATTTGGTGTTCCAACAACTATCATTTCAGATAATGCTTTAGCATTTCTAGTGCAAAGGTACCGATTGGGTCAATGTTAATCATGGAATTCATCTAAGTTCTTCATATAACTATTACCCACAAGGTAATGGGTTAGCTAAAATTACTAACAATAATATTTTAAGGATCATCAGAAGAACACTCAAAGATAACTAGAGATCTTGACATCTAATGTTGAATTCATCACTTTGAACTAATAGAGTGACCCCTAAAATATTTATTGGCAATTCACCATACAAGTTTGTTTACAAAAGAGAAGCAAGAATACATATTTCAATTGAGTTACCCACATTAGATTTGCTACATCAAATGGAGTTGCTTGAAAATGAGCCATTGCAAAATTAATGGAATTACAAGAGCTAAGAGATCAATCTCAATTAAACATGGAAAAGAATCAAAGCATGATGAAGAAGAATTTTGATAAGAAAGCCAAATTAGAATCTTTAATGAAGGAGATATTGTGTTAAAGTGGTATGTTGATCATGTAAAGCCGGGAATTACACATGAAGTTTGATACAACTGGAGTATTCCTTACATGATTTCATATTGCAAAGAACACAACGCTTTCTATCTCTCAAGGCTGAATGGAGAGGAACTTCCCATTCCTATGTGAATGGTATGTTTCTCAAACATTGTTATTGAAAATCCTATAGTTTCTATTTAGAGTAGGATTTCCCTTAAATAAGTGTAGTTCCTACACATTACAATGTTTTTCAATTCAATAAGTGCACTCATGCATGTAATCTAGTTTACCAGATCCTTTACTAGTTTTAGTTCATTTTGGAAGGGTTGGACCTTCAAGAAGGAATATTTTGGTTACATGCTTTAGACTCCATGCCAATGGACAAGAGTAAGGCACTAGTTTACAAGCTAACAAGCAACTTTCCCCATAGGATCGCAGAAATGTTGACAATTTTTGCACTTGTGCAAAAATGGGAAACTCAAAACTTTGTTACGATGGATAGCATTGGTGAAGTATACCTAAGCTAGGGGAGGTTCTTTCAGAAAATATTGTTACTGTTGAATTAATTAATGATTACATGAAATCTATAGCTATGTGTGTTTTTGTAAAACATAACATATCAAATAGCCTAAAATTTCATGCTATTGTCGAAAAAAGAACAAAAATCCCTAAAGAACAACTATGTTGCTTGATGAAGACACCAAATTATAGAATAGATGAAGTGTTAGGTTTTGAAGCAACAATCATGACTGCAGATTATAGAAATCACAGTTCATTACTGGATGTTACATGTATTATTTAATGATCATTCCTTCGTGATTTTAAGACATTCAATTATTATTAGATTTTTTAGTTTATCATATAATCCATATCAGAAAGTAGAAATGCAAAAAGAAATACACAACTCAATTTCACAATTCAATGTTTTATTCATAAGGAATTTAAAATGTTCCCACACAAGCCATGGGATGTAACTGGAAAGTAAAGTAAAGCTATTGAAATAAGAGGTACACATGCATAAAAGAGAAAATATAGGAGTATGAGTGAACCCATCATTACCTTGAAGTTTGTCCTTCGGTTGATGCATCCTCATCTTTTTCCATCATCATCTTCATTTTTGAAAGCACCATACAGAAATGTAAAAGAGAAAAATCATCGATTATGAGCTCGGGGTTAATCCATATTCCTATATTATTCTTATTCATGCACATGGATCTCTAAATAACAAGAGATATAGATTACTTAAAGATCAAACAAGATACAAGATTTACTCACTCAGAAAGGAGGAAATAAAACAAATGGAAAACATGGACATAAGAGATGCCAAAAGCCTAAATATTTTCTAAATATTTTCTCAAGTATGCACGAATAGGTTGCAGTCAAGAAGAAATAAATCATATTTTATAGTCGTCACTATAGATAAATATATCGAGTTGAACAACTTTTATCCTATGGTACATAAAGAAAAAAAGTGACAAGTACATACTAGAATGAAGGAAGAATGCAACTCAAAGTTTAGAAGCTATTCCAGGGATAAAATAAGTTGTAGTACAGAATATAAGAGAAAATTACAAACAAAAGTGCATGTTTCATATTGCAACTGAAGAAGAAGAATTAGAATTTAAAGGTTGAAGTTAATTGGAAAGATAAGATTACAAGCTGAAACAGAATGAGAAAGAAATATGAGAAAATTTTGACAAGGCTTCACCATGTAAAATGGACATTTACAACTTTCCATCATGTTGTTTTTAACTAATACATGCTTTAGAAGTTGTATGTAAATCAAATAAGTGATATAGAGAAGTAGAAAAGCATGCCATGATCAAGATAATAGTTATTATGTTTCAGTTTCCAACAACAAATCAGCTTCAATAGAAAAGTGATACATTTTGTATTCTGAATCAGGAAATACATCTATTATAGTTGAAAAGGGGATAAAACAAGGAAATCTGGGAAAATTTTGATAGGGCTCCGCCATGTAAAATTGACATTTTATATTTTCCGGAACGCATACTAAAGTTTTAATAACGATGAAATACAACATTATTCAAAAATATATAGGACTACAATATCTCAACAAAGCTTCAATGTTCAACATGTAGGAATTGTGAATAGAAAATTCAGAAATAACATGTCCGTCCAAGTTCTCAAATAAGAAGTAAATGATTAACTTCTACAATTTTCAGTTTTCATAATCAAATATTCAAAGTTATTCACAACTAAAAATGAAGAATGATGTCCAATACAGAGTTGTAGAAAGGCCATAACAGTGCTAGATCAAATTACAATTGTAAACTTTCATATTTTCATCAGAACGAATACAAAACAAAATATAGAAATTCTACAGCATCAATAGAGTATAGCGATGAAAAGAAAATTAAGACTTAGCTACAACATGAAGTTAACTAAAAATTGTTCAACAACTAGAGTTTTAGGTTCAACATTAAAATAATCAGATGAAGAATGATAAAGATCAAGCTCTTGCCATCGCATAGGACACTCCACCAAAAACTGTCCCAAAAAGGAGATCCCTACAGTGGAAGCTGAACAACCTGTGGATGGCTTAGTTTTGAGTAAGGAACGTAGGGTTCTTGACACTGATAGCTGGAGAGAAGACAAAGCCCCTAGCCAGACTGAGCTGGACTACAATAGAAAGGGAAAAAAGGGTTTTAGAACTCAAATAAGGAAACATTTGGTCTGGCGTCCTAAAACCCCAGTGGCAGCTTTGCTTGCAGCACCTAGCAAAGAGGACTTGGAAAATCCTATAAAGGTGTCCATGGTGGTGAACGAGCAAGAAGGATCTGTAAAGATTAATATCATCCCTAATGATCAATATCAGTCTTTGAGCAATAAGGAAGCTGAGATAGATAAACCTCTGTGCATCATTGAGGAAATATTGGACATGGATAGCATGGGTTTTAAAGAAACTTTGCAGAAAAACACTCCTAGGGGAGATGGTAAATTATCTACAGATATACCTCCTTGCTTCAGCAATAGGTCAGCAGTTTCACCTACTTGCTACAGCATCAGAACAGCTGATCCACACTCAATTGACAGGAATCAGAAAGAGCGTGAAGAGGGAGAAGTAACGCCTGTCAAAGAAGATGAGGAACTAAACTGGATTCACAAAGGTCATTTCAAAAAAGAAAAAGAGAATGAAAGGATTTGAAATGATCCCAGAATCACTTTACAGTGATAAGAAAAATAAAAGGACAACTGGGATACCTCAACATCCAGAACTACTAGATCTTCTGCAAGAAGACTAGTAGATTTTGAGGTAGTTCTAAAAGAGGAAGGCCCTCAAAAAAGGCTCTTAGATCTAAGAGAACAGAGAGAGACATTGCAGATGGCATTCAACGTCAATTGAACCATCAGGAAATCCCAACTCCCAATCCTTCCAAATGAAGATTATTTCTTGGAACATCCGAGGTCTAAATGGAAACTCCAAGCAGAGAATCATCAAGGAGTTACGTGATTCTAGTAGTCCTAGTATTTTGATTTTGCAGGAAACTAAGATGAAAGCTAAGATCCTTGAAACTAATAAAAAGAGTTTTTGGGAAAACTCTGAAATGGCAGCTGTAGACTCTCAGGGAGCCTCTGGAGGTCTGGCTACTCTTTGGGATAAAAGCAATTATACTGGTGGTTCTTAATGCTAGCACTAATCATCTTGCTATCAAATTTCTTGCTATTGAGAACAATGGTGAATGGATCCTTTCTAACATCTATGCCCCTAATACGGTTAGTGGGAGACGAAAACTTTGGACTGATCTTAAGATCTTTAGAAACCAATATAGTACAGCTAACTGGCTTATTATGGGTGATTTTAACTCTCCTCTAAACCCAGGTGAAAAATATGGAGGAATCTCCAGCTTTTCTACAGGTATGGAGGATTTTGCTGATTTTATTGTTGAACTTAATCTTTTAGATGTGGATCTCCATGGGAATAAATACACTTGGAATAATAGAAGGTTGGGAAAAGATCTTATCCAGGTTAGATTGGATAGAGCCCTGATTTCTGCTAGCTGGATTCTCAGTCAAGACTTCCACCTCTCTTCCTTGCCCAGAATTGGATCGGACCACAATCCGATTGCTTTAAATCTTCTCAATTGGACTAAACCCATCAGAAGCTCATTCAAATTTGAAAATATGTGGATGGAGCATGACAACATCTACGACAAAATTAAAGAATGGTGGGGTTGGAATGGTGAAGGCACTACTCAATTTAGATTGATTCAAAAGCTCAAAAATGTTAAAAAGCAAGTTAAAATCTGGAATAAAAGCGTTTTTGGCAATGTGTTTGATAATAAAAAGAAGTTAAAACAAAAGCTCCAGGATTTGGAAATCAAAATGGATACAATGGGGAGATCCGTTGAAGACCAAACTAATGAAAAGAATATTCTTTCAGAGCTGCATACGATTTGCAGCAGAGAAGAATCTTTATGGAGACTTAAGTCTAGAGCTATCTGGCTTAAAGAAGGAGATAGGAATACAAAGTTTTTCATATGACCACTTTGAAGCACAGAGCTTGTAATAGGATCATGGAAGTGGCTAAAAGTAACAGAAATATTATAAAAGATCCCAATAGCATCAAGGAAGAAGCTCTAAATTTCTATAAAAAACTTCTTAATGAGAGGAATATCATCAATGTTGAGGCTAATTCTTTTATGTTGGAGGCTATTCCCCAAGATAAAATTGAGGAGCAGAGATTTAAAAATATCACCAAAGTTGTCATGCTTGAAGAGCTGCAAAAAGTGTGTTTACTTTAGAAGGTGATAAGGCTCCAGGCCCGGATGGTTTCTCCATTAATTTTTTCTAGAAATTTTGGGAAATTTGTTCAGATGATCTTCTCAGAGCGGTGAATGAATTCTACAGAACTGGAAATCTTTTGAAAGAGCTGAATAACACCCACATTGTGCTGGCCCCAAAAAATGGATGCTAAAGACTTCAAAGACTTTAGACCCATCAGCCTAGTGAATGCTATCTATAGAATTTTTACCAAAATTATTGCTACCAGGCTTCAACTCATTATGAATGATTTAATCTCAAGTAGCAGAGTGGATTCATTAAAGGCAGGATTATCCAAGATGGAGTGATTATGGTTCATGAGACCATACATTCTATGGAGAATAATAAAAAAGAAAATATGGTGCTTAAGCTTGATATGAATAAAGCCTTTGACAAGGTTTCTTGGGTTTTTCTTGACAAAGTCTTAACTAAATTTGGTTTTCTAGACAAATTCAGAAAAATTATTAAGGCTTGTATCTCTACGGTCAGATTCTCAGTGGTGGTTAATGGTGAGCCAGTGGGTTTTTTCACTAAAGCATCGAGAGGGCTAAGGAAAGGGACTGCCGACACTAAAATTTTTCTCCATAATTTCTATTTCATTAATGTATGTATTAGAATAGGATGTTGTTAAGTATAACTAGTAGTAGCATCGATAGAAGATAATGGCGCCACAATCGCGCACGGTGTTGCCAATAATGTGGAGTACGATAACAGCCAAAGTACAATAAGAATGTTGTAAAAGTAAATATTTGTTGTAAGTGGTCCGGTAATGTTAAAATGTCAAAGTTTGGGTAATTAGAGAAGTAGGGTCTACATGATTAGGAATTAGAAATATTATATTGGTAATAAGGACAAGGAGTGAGGTCATAAATATTTTGTGTGTTTTATTTGTAAAAGTCTAAAAATGTGGAACCCATGTAAAATGATAAGGTTTATCTTATCATAAAATATAAGCTTACATGTACAGATAAGAGTTAAGGTATGGAATATGATTTGTCGTAGTGTATTTCTTATCCTATCTTAGAGATAGGATGGATAAGCTTGGAAGTTTTATAAATAGAGAGGCCACCCCCCTCATTTAGCATAGAAGGAAGTAGTGAGAAATATTGTAGGAAGTGTGCAAAGGAAGCCATCAGTTTAAAGGTGTGTTGAAGAAGCCATTAAGAGGTGTAATTGTAAAGTTTCTCCCATAGTCTTGGTGAAAGGAAAGTGAATTCAATAACACTTGAAGTACCTCATGGGTGAGATTGTAACAGTTTCATGTTAATATTATAATTTACTTTGATATTTCAGATTTGTCATCATTCCGTCTTATCATAGTCGATGGTATTCTTGTGTTATGTTGTTGTTTTGTTTCCAGATTACATCCACCAAACTAAAGGCTGTGCATTAGTAAATAATCATAAAGCACGAGGAGTTCCGATGATGAATTATCATAGTGCGGATTGGTGATGACATTTTGGTTCCGTTGCCGGGACCATTCCTCGTTGGTGGATTTTCTAGAGAGATATTCCCACTTAGTCAAAAACAATTGGAGGGTAACCTTGTTTTTACTATGCATAGTAGTTACCATGGTAAAGTCATTTTTGCCATGAATAGTAGTTACCATGGTAAAGTCATTTTTGGGAATAGTATTTACCGCAGTAAAGTCACTTTTTACCATGAATAGTATTTACCGCAGTAACTTCACTTTTTACCGTGAATAGTGTTTACCACAGTAAAGTCATTTTTTATTGCAGTAAGTCAAGTTTTACCATAGTTTACCGTGGTCATTTCTATTTTACTGTAGAAAGGTGTAAAGTCACTTTCTAGTATAGCGATTCCAATTATTTGTGCACATAAGTCTTGTTGATTGTACTTGTGGGTTGGTATTTCACGGTGGTTACTTTTGAAAATGGGAAAGATTCCTATTTTTTTAGCTCAATCTAATGAAGATGCTTCTTCTTTCATTCAAGAGTTTAAATGATCTTGTATTTGTAATGGTCTCATAAGAAGGGAACAATGGACTGAATTTTTTCCTACCTTTTTGGATGGTTCAACACTTAGGTAGTTTGAAACACTAGGTGATAATGTTAAAAATTCATGGGATTTATTAACTAAAAGTTTTCTTGAAGAATTTGGTGAACAAGAAATATACGAGATCTCATGATCGAGATCACAAAGCTATCCCAAGGAGAGAAGGAGAAGATAAGGGATTATCATGCTCGTGTTTTAGAGCTAAGGAGGAATCTCGATACCCAGATCCGGAAGGAAGGATTAGCGGATGGGTTGATGAATGGCATGGATAATCTCCTCTGTAAGCACTTCATTCTTGGGATGAAGCGCAGATCGACAACGAGTGAAGTATGACCACTCGGCTATCATCAACAAGCAAAGGAAATTGCAAGAAGGCAAGAAGAAAGCATGGAAGAGGAGCCTAAAGAAATTGTTGCTAAAGTAGAGCCTACACCAGCACCTTTGGTCCAGAATCCACAACCACTCCGGTGAGCACAAATATTTCTCCTAGTACATCTACTGAGTATGCATATCTACTCAAAGAGATGGGTCAGTTAACTATTAATCTTCTTCAAGGAAAAGAATTTAGTTCTCAGGGAGGAGATAGAGGTCCAAAAAGAAATATTTTTGAAGTTGTATGTTATGGTTGTTATAAAAAGGGTCATTATAAGTATAATTGTCCAGATAGAGCTTCTACATCTGGTAAAGGAGATAATGATAAAGGAAAAGCACCTGTGAATTCTTTTGATGTAGTAGATAAGAGTAGAAATAATGAAGTAGATGTGTTTGTAATAAAAAGAAAGAAAGAAAAAGATAATCAAGATGAAAATGATCCTAAGAAGATGAAAGAAGAAACTAGTAAGAAACATAGGAGAAGAAAGTTGGGTGTGCAGGATTTTCTGATTTCACAGGGGCAAGGACCATACTCCATCTTGGAAGATCTATCCAAAAGGCCTGCAAATATTACATATGGTCAACTCTTGGCTATGTCTTCTGAGAAGAGGCGGGAGCTGCGAAGTGGACTCAATGCTCGATGAAGAAAGGAGGTTGAGGTCCCTATTTTGGAGGCAAGAGGTGGATCCCTATGCTCCACAAGCTGAGGTATTATGTAATGGTATTTCAATTCATGATGTCTTAGTTGATGGAGGTGCTGCAATTAATGTAATGACCGAGTCTGTAATGAATATGTTGGGTTTAAAAATTGATCACCCTTCAACACTTATGTTAAGGTCATTAAATAAAGGAAAAACTAATCCGAAGGTGTAGTTTCAAATGTGGCAATATCTCTGTTATGGGTGTTGTATGTGTGGTAGACTTTCAGGTGATGAAAAATGGTACTGTTGCGTACCCAATGATGTTGGGAAGACCATGGCTAAGGAGAGTTCATGCAAGAAACTACTGGAATGAAGGTTTCATGACACTTGGACGTGGTAGAGAGGGTGAAGATAAACATGATCCTCGACATCATAAGGCGTAACTCGTGGATTCAAGTGATGGCGATGATTAGACATCCTCGATTACTCTAGTACCAGTGAAATGGACACGAAGATGAAGAAAGTGAGGTTGATGTTTCAGTCATGGATATCCTTCCACACACCAACTCATGACCCCATAATATTATCTCGAAGAAGAATTTGATGATCGTCTCCAACAAATAAAGATCGGTGATCTTTGTGATGGAGAGTGAGAAGGAATCCTACCTCTAGCTCTTTCAAAGGTACATACACCTATTCACTTTTGATTACAAGGAACTCCTCAAGTAAGTTGGGTAGAACATTCTATGGAGCTGGTAGATGGTGCTAAGCCCATAAAGCAAATGCATATAGAATGAATCCTAATTTTTCCAAGACTCGTAAAAGAAGAAATAGATAAGTTGCTTGATGCAGGATTCATATTTACTTGTGGAGAATTCGAATGGGTTTCTCCTATTGTGATCTCAATAAAAAAATGGGAAGCTATGCATTTGTGTTGATTACAGGAAGCTCAATAAGGAAAAAAATAAGGATCATTACCCTCTTCCATTTTAGATCAGATCTTGGATGAAGTAGTGGCCGCAGAGTGCTATAGTTTGCTAATGGATATAGCAGCCTACAACCAAGTTCGTATAGCAGAGAGAAAGATCAAGTGAAGACCACGTTCACCACTCCTTGGGGAATGTTTGCTTATAGAGTTATGCCTTTTGGGTTGTGTAATGCTCCAAGCAACATTCCAAAGTGTTTGATGAATAGGTGTTCGAACCCTACATTGGGACCTTCATGAGTATTTCGGATGATTTTTGCATCTATGGGAGCAAGTTGGACTACCCGCACCAAATGGAGACAGCATTTCAAAGGTTAGATGAAGAACAAGCCTCACTAAACCCTACAAAGTGTGTCTTTGGATTTTCTAAAGGTGTTTTGTTAGGGCATGTCAGTATCCAGAGATGGTATTGTACGATCCGATAAATTTTCAAAAATTAAAGATTTACCATTTCCTATGAATAGAAGTAAGTTGAGATCATTTTTAGGCCATGTGGGTTACTATAGAAGGTTCATCAAGAATTTCTCAAAGATTGCACAGCCACTAACCTAGTTCTTGAAGAAGGATGTTACTTATGAACCAAGAAATAAGGCACATGAAGCTTTTGGACAACTGAAGGAAGCCCTGGTGTCTTCACCTGTTTTGAAGAATCCAGATTGGAGCAAGCCATTCATTGTGTACATTGATGCCTCAAATGCAGCACTAGGAAGTACTTTGAGCCAAAAGGATGAAAATGGGAATGAACATCCAATTTACTTTGGGAGAGCATAAATGAGCAAAGTCTTGAGGTAAATTATCTTTAATCAAAAAGAGGCTCGGCTATCATTTTTTCTTTGTAAAGAAGTTTAGAAATTACTTGCTAGGGCAAAAATTTCTAGTTGTAAGAAAGATCATCGTGCTCTAAAATATATTCAAATAAGCCTAACCCATTAGGGAGGATAACAAGATAGATAATTTTGCTACAAGAATTTGAATTTGATATTATAGATAGGCTAGGAAAGAAGCATGTCAATACAGATGCACTCTCGCGAGCCTATGATGGTTTAGGATCATCTTGTGATGATGATGATTTCCCGATGCAACATTGTTATCCCTTGACACAATCCCTAATGAATACATAGATATTTGGAATTATTTGAATAAATTCAAGTTTCCTTATGGTGCCAATGCAAAGACTAAGAGAAAGATTACTCAAGCCAGTCATCCATATTCTATTATGCATGGAGTATTATTTCGAATAGGACCTGATGGACAGTACAAGAGGGCAGTTGGATGTGATCAAGGGAGGGAATCTGCTAGAAGAATTCCACAATGGAACATGTGGAGGGCACTTCTCTGGACAACTTATAGCAAGAAGGATCTTGGATTCGGGTTATCACACCGCCCACTCTTTTTAAAGATTGTTATAATTATTGTAAGACATGTGATATTTGTCAAACACATGGTAAAGTAAGACTTCATCAGCCCCATTATGCCCTATTCTTCCACTTGGTCCCTTTGAAAAGTGGGGAATAGACATTGTAGGTCCACTTCCAACTACATCACGCCAAAATAAGTATATTGTAGTTGCCACAGATTATTTAACCAAGTGGGTTGAAGCTAGGCCATTGAAAATAGCTTCCATGGATGAAGTGGCAAGGTTCATATATGAACGCATTATCACCAGATTTGGTTGTCCATTAGAAATTGTAACAGATCAAGGAAGCCACTTCATTAATGAGGTGGTAGAAGCCCTAGTCAATAAGTTTTCTATTAAGCACAGGAAGGCAACAACATACAAGCCAAACACAAATGGACAGGTGGAATGAACAAATTTTGTGTTGTGTCAAATTCTAGCAAAAGATGCAGCCTTGCAAGTACATAAATGGGATAAAAGGATTCATGCAGCATTGTGGGCATATAGGGCAACATCAAAGTCAGCAACAGGATACTCCCCATTTCAGTTGGCTTATGGCATTGATCCAGTTCTTCCTATTGAGTTTGATATTCCCATGGTCAGAGTAATAAAAATGAAAGAACGGATGGCTGATTCAAGAAAAGAAAGGTTGGTACATCTTCATTTGTTAGAGGAAATAAGGAAATAGCTAAGGATACAAGCTATAAGAAGAAAATGAAGAAGAAGGAATACTTTGATCAAAAGATCCAGTGGTCTCCATTTCATGTGAATGACTTGGTTCTACTATATGATTCGAGATACAAAAAAGAAGAGCAGAGAAAATTTCTTCCAAAATGGATGGGGCCCTACTGAAAAATAGTAGTTGTGCATGAAAATGTAATGCGTACTGGATTGGAGGAATTGGATAGCACTCCCATTATGAAATGGGTCGACACGATAAGTTGAAGATTTTCCAAGCACCGGAATAGTCTACTCCAAGGACGGAGTAGAAGCTAGGAAGGGGAAGATGTCGACACTAAAATTTTCCTCCATAATTTCTATTTCATTAATGTATGTATTAGGAATAGGATGTTGTTAAGTATAATTAGTAGTAGCTCGATAGAAGATAACAAAGATCGTCAAGCACGGTGTCACCAATAATGTGGAGTACGGTAAATGATCAAAGTACAATAAGAATGTTGTAAAAGTAAATATTTGTCGTAAGTGGTCCGGTAATGTTAAAATGTCAAAGTTTGGGTAATTAGAGAAGTAGGTCTACATGATTAGGAATTAGAAATATTATATTGGTAATAAGGACAAGGAGTGAGGTCATAAATATTTTGTGTATTTTATTTGTAAAAGTCTAAAAATGTGGAACCCATATAAAATGATAAGGTTTATCTTATCATAAAAGATAAGCTTACATGTACGAGATAAGAGTTAAGGTATGGAATATGATTTTTCGAGTGGATTTCTTATCCTATCTTAGAGATAGGATGGATAAGCTGGAAGTTCTATAAATAGAGAGGCCACCCCCTCATTTAGCATAGAAGGAAGTAGTGAGAAATATTGTAGGAAGTGTGCGAAGGAAGCCATAAGTTTAAAGGTTTGTTGAAGAAGCCATTAAGAGGTGTAATTGTAAAGTTTCTCCCATAGTCTTGGTGAAAGGCAAGTGAAGTCAATAACACTTGAAGTACCTCATGGGTGAGATTGTATAGGATTTCATGTTAATATTATAATTTACTTTGATATTTCAGATTTGTCATCATTCCCTCTTATCATAGTCGATGGTATTCTTGTGTTATGTTGTTGTTTTGTTTCCAGATTACATCCACCAAACTAAAGGATGTGCATTAGTAAATAATCATAAAGCAAGGAGTTCTCGGTGAAGAATTATCATAGTGTCGGATTGGTGATGACGGGACCCCATCTCCCCCCTGCTCTTCATTCTTATGGCTGACAGTCTTAGTAGAACAATTGGTAAAGTAGTCAATGATGGTCTTTTGAAAGGCTCAAAGCCCACTTCCATCAGCCAAGTTGTCTCCCATCAACAATTTACGGATGATACAATCCTCCTTCTATTGGCTTCCGTCATTGAAGCTAAGGCTACCAAGGCTATTCTGCAGCTCTACGAATCTGCTTCTGGGCAAGAGATCAATTATGATAAAAGCTCCATTTTCTTCTTCAACACTCCTGAAGAAAGACAGCTTAAAATTGCTAAAATTCTGGGCTGTAAAATAAGTGCGCTTCCAGCCACTTACTTGGGTCTTCCTCTCAGCACTAAAAAAGTCTCTAACAAGGTGTGGGATGATTTATTGGAGAGATTTCAAAAAAATGGCTGGTTGGAAAGGAGCCATTTTATCTAGTGCTGGTAAGTGCCTACTCATAAAAAGTACTCTTCAAAATCTGCCCATTTATATCATGTCACTCTACAAGATCCCCTCTTCCTTCAGAGAAAAGATTGAGAGGATTCAGAAAAAATTCTTATGGCAGGGCATGGAGGAGAAGTTTAAATTTCACTTAGTTGCTTGGGATAAGGTTTGTACTCCGAAGTCTATGGGAGGATTGGGTATAAAAGACATCGAGAAAATGAATGAGGCTCTCATTGCGAAAATGGGCTGGAGAATGCTTTCAGAGAAACAACCCTGGATAGATTTAATTAAGGCTAAATACCTAAATCAACAAACTGTCTTTTCTTTCCTGCAAGATGAGCACCTCCCCTATGGTTCCATTTTTTGGAACAATCTAGTAAAGAGCAGAAATTTCATTAAACAGGGCAGTAAATGGAAAGTGGGTGATGGTTGGGATATAAATTTCTGGGATGATAACTGGTTTAATGGCAGTCTTATGGACAGATTTGGGATGGTCAAGGATAGTCTTGTAAACAAGTATGGCACTAAAATCAAGGATTATATTGAGGGAAATGGCAACATAGAAAGAAATGGAAAAAAATTTCTGTGGAGAGAGATGATCTGATCCAAAATATTTCCTCCCTTCAAGATCAGTTAGATCTTATTCCCTTAAGTCAGCTGGATACTAAGGATGAATTGGTCTGGAATAATTCTATTGATGGGGATTACTCTGTCAAAATTGGATATAATACTTTCTTCGACAAGTAGTCAAACTGAGTTCAAATGGAGTAGGATTTGGATGGCTGAGTTAACTCCTAAAATAAATTTCTTCCTTTGGCTGGCTCTCAGAGGCAGGATTCTTACCACTGACAACCTGATGAGAAAAGGTTTCATAATGCCTAATAGATGTCATCTTTGTAAAAAAGACTCTGAGGATATCAGTCATTTGTTTATCCATTGTGATTATGCTACCAGAATATGGAGTTTTTCCCTCTCTAAATTTGAAGCTTTATGGGTGGTGCCGAAGGATTTCAATCAGCTATGGACTCAATGGAGCCCACCCTATAAGCATTGTGTTGTCAGAAGGATCTGGAAGCTGGTTATTCCTCATATTATTTGGAGGATATGGAAAGATAGAAATGATATTATCTTTAGAAATAAAAATCAAAACTATAAGCTCAGTATTGGTAAAATTTCTAATGATATCAAAGAGAATATTGCTAGATTTAAACCCCCCAAGAACAAGAGTTATCCAGAAAATGAAGAATATGTCTTATCCCACTGGCAGATAGGAGCTGACAATAGCCATAGTAATTCCGGTAATAGTATTGATAGATCTTTGATTAAATGGCATCCTCCTGATTTTAACTGGTATAAGTTGAACTTTGATGGGGCCTCTAAGGGTAACCCTAGGGATTGTGGTAGGGGGAGGAGTGATCCGGGATCATAAAGGCAGTATGATTGTTGCGTATGTTGGAAAAATGGGAATTCAAACCAATCATTTTGCTCGAAGCATTATCTGCTTTATGGGGCCTGAGAATTGCTCAGACTCATAATATCCAAAACCTCATTCTTGAAGGGGACTCACTTAATATCATTAATCATCTTAATCAGTGCTCACCTCCAAGTTGGAACATCAAGGATTTCATCTTGGAATCCATAAGTATTTGCCAAACCTTCAATAACATTCGGATCATGCATACTTACCAGGAGGGTAACAAGGTGGCAGATGCATTGGCTAATTATGGCATTAATGTTAACCACATTGTTTGGGATAATAATAACATTCCTGAATAGCTTCAAAGCAACATTCAAGCGGATATCTATGTACATGCAAATTCAAGATTTGGGATATGAGCATTGGGAGTGGATTTGTATTAATAAAACTCCCACACGTGCTGACTTTAAAACAACACTCATACAAATCTTGACGAACAATCAAGATTGTATGAAGTATAATGGGAAATTCAAGTGGATTTATATGGAAATGAAAGTCGCGCATGTGGGCAATATTGAGCTCTCAACAACTTGTATACAAGGCTTTCTGATTCCCAAGACAAATAAAGATAATGATGATCTGGAGTGGGCTAGCAAAAGGACTGTAGTTCCCACATGCGGACTTTCACAGGTTCATAATAAGCAGTCACTCAGGTATTCGTGGGAAAAGCAACGGCTATTCTAATCAGCATTCTCACTGCGTGGATAATAATAGTGAAAGGTGGACTGATATTAGCGCTCTTAAGGATTCTGAATTTTTATTTGCAAGTAGTTAAGCATGGTGATAATGGGGGACCCCCTTGCCAGATTGAGCCCAACGTGGATCCGGAATGGAAGGATAATGAGGAACTTTGGAATCTTCTCAGCCAGGGAGGCATCACCAACTTTATGGAGAAGATTCAGGGCCATGACCAAAGTATTTCGGTGTGTTTTGCGAAGGATTGGAAGGATCGCACTGTGGATTATGGAGGACAGAAGATTTCGATCAATGAGGAGTTAATTGCTGAAGCAACTGGCCTTGGCATGGAGGGGTACCACTTTTTTAATAAAAGGGTTGACAGAGAAGCTGAGGAGAGGAAATTTGTTGAGGGAACTGAGAAGTTGGTCTTTGTCACGGCGGGCCTGCAAGTTAGTTCGATCCCTTCACCTTTTGATGAGGTTACCCATATGATGGTGTGTTTCATTTCTTTGGAGGGGAGGTTCGTCACTGTGCCCACTAAGCATCTTGTGTTCCTCAACCACTTCCATAGGAGTCACACGGTATGTTTCCCCCACTATCTGCTTAACTCTCTTGAGTGCTCCATTTTGGAGTTTCAAAAGCATGCTCATGTGGTTCCATTGCACCAGGGACTCATTTTCTTGCTGCATAAACTGTGTCTTCTTCGATCTCCCGTATCCCTTCCTCCCCTGGCTCTGTTCCTCCTCTGCCCAGTACCGCTGCTGCTAGCCCCATCTCTCCACCTTCTGTCCCCACCACCACCTGCTTGTCACCCCTCTACCGGCCTTCTGGCTCCATCTTCCATTCCCCCCACCTCTACTCCCACCCCTTCACTTCCACTTCATTCAAACCTATTATCGGTCTTAGAAGATCGAACGTGATA
This sequence comes from Taxus wallichiana var. yunnanensis, assembly GCA_018340775.1. Lineage (NCBI taxonomy): Eukaryota > Viridiplantae > Streptophyta > Pinopsida > Cupressales > Taxaceae > Taxus > Taxus wallichiana. Next base: position 246,799,252 of record CM031240.1, on the reverse strand, counting down.
CCCCCGCGTGGGGAAGGTTCCTCAAGAGATTGAAATTGCCCATAACCTCCTTCATATTAGTAGTGCTAGTTCTCAGAAGCACATATTGAGAGCTCCACAAAAAGGCTGGAAGCCTTAGAAGCTGACATGAAGTTGTTAAAGGAAGAGGTTAAAAACTTGGCAAAAAAAAAGGTAAGAGGAAGAAGGAGGAGGAGGTGGCTATGGATAATAGTCAGGTTGAAGATATATACAAGAAGATGAACTCCTTAGACACCCGTTTAGGGAAGGCCAAGACTCACCATGATTATAATATGGCCATTTTTAATGTAATTGAAGAGTTTATTGAACAACATGTCTGTAGTGTCTCCAATCTCAGCGGAGTTCCGGCAACCCTTTGGGGCACAGATAAGGAAAGCAAAAGGACCATTGAACAGCTGGATGTTACTGACTCTGCCCACATGATGACATTGGCTATGTTCACCTCTTGGCAGAATATCAAATCCAGCATCGACAAATCACCAAGAAGTAATTGTGGGTGCTTTTGCTGCACTTCTTTGTAATTATTGTTGTTTTTTTGTTGTCTTTTTGCTGCTTTCCTGCAGTGTTCATACTATTTTTGTTTTGATGGGGTAGCTGCTCTTGGGCTACTTTGGGTTTCATTGTCCCATTTGGATTTTGATCCTTTTTGTTCTGGTTATCATTCCTATTTTGGCTTCCAGGCCCTCTTTTGTTTTCAAGGGTATAGTCCCTTTCAAAAAACTATTTGCCAAAAATAAAAATAAAAACTGAAGGAGACCCGGCTTTTAGACAATCATGCTTTAAGAAGTAGAATTAAACTGGTATAGTTTGAAAACCAGAATTTCTATAAGAATGATGGCCAACTTATGACTAAGGAAACAAAGAGTGCAAGGTTTAAATATCAGGTCATGACCCATCCTTTCAAAAAAATTTTAGCAAGTACAGAGAAAATGGAATACAAAACATAACCAAGAATATCCAGGGTTTCAGAAAAGGCTCAAGGATTGACCGAGAACAAGCTTCGAATCAGAGACACATGCATACCTAGGTCCAATAGTCATGAACCCTCGAAAGATCATCAAGAAAGAGAGATTTTTGCAACATAAAAGTATAACAGTCTAGATCCAAGGGTGAATTTTATAAGGACTGAAAGCAAGTAGCAAGTACACAGAGCTTGAAATAGTATTCAGAACACAAAACTCAAGTGGAAGAGCTTTGAATCAGAAAATGCATGCATTTCCAAGTCAAAGAAATATTCAAGTATTTTAGAAATTTGTCATTCCCATTGAAATCAGATTCAAGTTGTAGTATCAGAGTAAAAAGGGTACAAACCCTGGTAATTGATCGAAAAAACACATTAATGGGTATCAAGAAATTAGAGAAACAAGAAATAACTCACCAATTAAATTGAAGCTTTCAAATCCTCTAAAGATCAACATCTTTAGAAGCATCAAAGGAAGAATGATGACCCAGTTACATTGAGAGCTTGAGAGTCAAGCAAGATCAAGAAATCACATAACCCACAAATATTTTCAAAAGTTTCAGTAACATATCCAAGGAAGAAAATGAAAATGGAAGTGTACGTGTGTAAGAGAAAAATTAGCTCACCTATAACCACTCATGGTGGCTAGCATCAAACTATGATTCACTTAGAAAACTCGAAAGAAAATAGGAAGTCTCGCGAGAATGATCAAGGAAAGGAGACCATTCTACAGCCATGAATAAACTCAAAGAATTTGAGCTCAGAAATCTAAAACAGAGGCCAAATAGCAAACTCAAGACAACAAAAGATACAAATGTTTGATCCCTTATGGCCGCAAGACATCATAGAACCAACACAGAGCTCGAATAATCAGAAAATGGTGGCCATAAGACCCTGCAGAGAGCTCAATAGTAGCAAGGAATGACAAAAAACCATTCTTGTAGAAGAACCAAGCTTGAAAGATCAACAATGACGTTGAGTAAAAATTTCCGTGGCTCCACCCTAAATTTTTTAAAATGTGAATAAGCAGAATGATGGGGTTTGAGTTTATTTAACTCACCCAACTTAACCATAGCTCAACCGAACTCACTCTTGAGTTAGCATGAATGTTCAACCAAGCATCAACGATTAAATATCAATACAAATTTCAAAGAAAACCACCATGGTTACACACTAATAGCTACCACATTATATGCTAGGACAAAAACCCTAAATTAGGGACAAAATCAATAGCTACAGATTTAAAAGGACAACAATCAATGGCCTGAATCAATCACCAACTTTCAAAGAAAACTCGACCCAAGTTAGATGCCACCGAAAATTCAAATGGAAGGGGTGAGTCATCGTGGAGAGGGGGCCGTCCCCATGTCTTTTAAATTAATTGCATTGACTTATCAAAAGGGATTCCAAACTATAGTCCAACACCATGATGGAATGCCAACAACAATGATCACTCAAAAGGTAAGGTTTAACCTATAGTCATCAAGTATTATTCAAAATACAAAATCGACAAGTAAATTACAAGGCAGTGAAAATTGAAAAGGTGGTAGACCTTATAATATGCCTAAGTCCAAAAGGTGGCTGAATGTAACATGGTGCCCCTTTTAAAACAAAGTGCCCTTGTATTATTTCAAAACACAATAATTTTCTAAGTCCACAAGAGTGGCCAAACCCAATGAATACAAGTGCTCACAATCATAGGTGGTCCCCACTAGTGGGAAGGTTGGAGATGATTCACAATGTGTTATCCATGTGATCACAAGAAGACAAAACAAGTGTCAACATCAGAAACAAAGGTGATCCCAATCAGAAATATGTTTGGATGGATTATTTTTACAAGTATTGCAAAAATGTAATTGATTTTGCTCACTCACAGGATATGATTTTTACATGCCCCCAAAAAAGGTCAAATCACAAAAGGAAAAAATTTCATGCACTAGAAGGAGACTTTCTCATCAAGCAAGGTTTATTTTTAGAAAATTATTCACCTATGCTTTTCTTAAAAATAGAACAGTCAACTTTAGTTTGACTGTGATGTAATCAAAGGCTATTAATTCCTCTTTCTATTAGTTTGTTTTATTTTATTCCTTTATTTATTAATAGATAAATGATAAAAATAGGATGCATGGGAAGTAGTACAACCTCATTCTATTTTTATGAAGGGTGGTTGAATCAATTTTGCTATATATTGTGTTCATTGCTAAAGCACAAGGAGAAGACTTTTAGATATAAGAGTGTCAAGCAATTTTCTGCTAGTTTTGCCTTTTGAATGTGAAGTATTTATTGCCTTTCCAATTATTTGTAGTCTTGTGTATGTTTCCATTAATATTGTGAATGTTGAATTCCCTAATTAATCATCTTACCCTGTTACAAGTTTAGTATTTCTGCATGATATTAATGTGTATGTGTGACTTAGCAATATTGTTGTGATTTTATCCCTCAATACATCAAAGTGTTTACCCTTAATTATCTTCATTAAAACTGTTGGCATGTGTATCATAAAATCATTCCATATCAACTATGCATGTACTTAGTCAAAGACCTCATACAAGTTTGGTGTATCACCTCAATTTTAATTCCTTTTTAGAGTCATCTTTTACCCTAAGACCCTAGAAAATAGTTTAGGATACATCAATAAGGAATCCTCCTTAATACTAGAGATTAACCTCAAAATAGGTATACCCACAAACCCGAGGTGTTTCCATCAGATCTACGAGATAGAGAGAGATAATTTTTTCAAGCTTAGAACACCACTGCCATCTCTCTATAAGGTGCACTTTCGAGTGATAATAGTTTTAAAGCACACCTAGTGGGACTATGAATCATATCTCGTATTCAAGTTATTAGATCTACAACAAATTTTACAAGAAATAAAATTTACTTTTGGGATAACAAGATGTAACAATCTATTTCAAAGATTTAAATTTCTATTTGGCAACTTCGTAGGGATGATTTTGTACTGTCAGATTACAGCATGTTCCATGCCTAAAGTAATGTAAGATCATCGGTAATAGGAATTCCTCTAAATTTATTTCTTTACCTTTGAATTCTGCAAGAAGGAGAAGAGTTAATAATACTTTACATTATAATAGGCCTAGTTTTTATAACCCTCCTCCTAATAATCATTCACCATGTATCGATTTCTCTATTCGATCCCGCTTTTCAAATGGCTATTCAACCACCTAGAAATTTTGTGACCTTTACTAATGGCAGCCCATTATCAATCCCATTTACCATGACATCCCTAATGCTGCCATGAAATTTTTGCCATCATTCATCTTTGGTGAAAATCAAGTCACACCTACAGAGCACATTAAAGATGTCACAACCCTATGTGTAGTTCATAATATCACTCATGAGGATGTATCTTTGAGAATTTTATCTTTATCTCTTAAAGGAGAAGCCTTGTAATGGTATATAAATATAGAGATTGGATGCATAAGAACTTGGGATGACTTAGGTGATAAATTTGTGAAACAATTTCAAGATAATTCGATCATTTAACATCCAATCGCATCCAATCTACTCTCAACAGTCCACATTCATGGTCATATTCATTTTCCATATGGGAATTTTAATTCTAAATCTAAATCATTAGTTTATAAATTCAAAGTACCACCGGGAAATACTTAATCTCTCCTCGCACATACCATTTCACCATCCATTTTCCAATTTGTCTTTTCAACCTTTTTCATGTCATATGTTGGTGCACCATAACTTTTCATCCTCGTCCCTTGTAGATGGATACCTTTAAGCTAGATTCTTCTTGTATGAATGATTTGACATACCTTTCATATTTAGTTATTCATACCTTGATGTTTTTCCTATGACTTGTTAGTCATCGCGGATTACATCCATACTACAATGACTTTCACACACTCACTAGCCCATAGAAGTATGTATCCCATCTTGGTTAAGACCTCAATTTTCCCTCTACCAATGGGATATTGGAGTCACCATCATTGATTTTATTTTTGTTGCAATCCTTTTTTTCTTGGGCCAACTCACCTTGCGTTGTCATTTTACCCATCTTTCTCTACCTAGCCATCTTTCATCATCTACCTTTTTCAAATGCATCATCAATTTCCACCGGCATCATCAATCCCTCATTTAAGGGGGAGCTCATCATCAACCTTTCATCCATATTCATCATACCATTTGTCTCTTATTGTTTTCATTTCATGGCTTGCTAAAGCACAAATCACTCAACAAAAAGGAGAATAATCTGACACCTAAATTCGATATCTATACCCTTATCACCCATGTGCACTATTTTTACAATGGTCCTAACTAGACCCCATCAATTTAATAAAATTCCCTTATTATCCTATAACCTTTAATTCCCATTATTTAATAAATCAATCAATATTCTTAACCTTCCTAATGGAATTTCCATTTAGGACACTTTCATTCTATATCTAAATCCCAATGCTTTTTCTACCCATCCCTATCTTCTAACTACCCATGACTCATCTTAAACCAACCTAGTCCCACCCAATGTTTTAAAGCAACTTTTCCAACTCTTAAATACACAAAATCACGCCAAAATCACAAAAGCAACCCATTTGGGGAAAATTTCCCGCAATCAACGATAACCTAGCATGGTCACATCGAACCTATTAAAATAAGTTACACCTTTCCATAACTAAGGAAAAAATCATCACAATGCAGCAAGAACATAGAAAGGACACATCAAAAACATAGAAATCACATAGCACACTTCCTTTGATTCTGCAATTCCTCCTTTGAACCAGAGCATGTCATCAACCCTCTTATAGCCCTTAGAAGATATTCTAGATCATCTATATAGCACCAAGAGGTTTACATTATTTTTTCTTCTATATTATATCATTTTTATTGCTATCTTATCCAATATTACATCTTGTAGGTCTACCAGCATTCGTAAATATGTTATAAGGTTTCTCTTCGACCTTCCGTTCTTACAGGTGTTGCCTTTTTAGTCCTCTTACTATTGGCCTTGCCTTACCTTGCTACAATCGTCATCATCTAGCTCGATTTGGCATAAAATCACCTCTCTCAGTAACTATGTTTTCCATTACAAAATCCTTCCCCATCCTCTCGCATGTGTTTTGTTTCTACCCTAGCATGCTAAAATCACCTTCCAGTCCCTTTGTTCCATTAGAACCAAAATATTTCAACTCTACTCATCATCGTTTCACCCTAGTCAAGCATCGACCATGGTCCAATGGCCATCCAACATTTTTCAGCCTTTGATTTTAATCACATTTTGGTTTATTCTACCATAGGTTCCCTTCGTAGGATATTTCCTAAGCATATACAAAGCTTATCTACCTTCCATTTTGCATCCACATCATGTAAGGTTTGTATATTTCTCTCATAGTCCAAATCCAACCTTCTAGGTTGTTGTCAACGCACTTATACACATTTTGGGTCATCGTTGACCTAGACCAGGTAGAATTTAATTTACACTTCTTTCGAGATAAAATTAGTACTTATATAGACCTTAGTTACTTTAATTTCTTTATTTCTTCACTTTTTACATGTTATCTTCCTATCCATCACTTATATCCCTTTCTCTTTAAAACAAGGGTTGACATCCACCAAAGAAGTTAACACATCTTGGATCCACTTTATTGTGTAACCCCCACATAAATTTATCTAATCAATACCATTTCATTTTATCTTATTTATAGGTCATCAGCTAGAGTGAGGATCAATAAATTTTTTGACCGTTCATTCATATCACGCATTTGGGGTACCATAAACCCTCCATGTTATGAGTTCTATACTTTCTTTAGTAGCTAACTTATTAACTTAAAAGGAACGATAAAATTATATCAACGAAAATTTTAGAGTTATTAGAGGTTTAGGCCTCATGCTGCACATATGCTACAATGTATCATTTTTAAAGATATATCCATACTTTTTCTACCTCCACTTTTTTATTTATGTCTATCTAGGGATTTCAATGTCAAAATTGGAGGATACTTATTAGAAGAATGGTCTCACATGATCTTCAAGACCACATATGGAACTAAGACTACCATCAAGTCTAAACCAATTTCTACATACCATATAGAACCTTATGTTCCTAGCCCTATCAATGCAAATTACATAATTTTTTATCAAGAGGATTTCCCAAATACTCAAGAAGCGTATACATAGATTGAAGGAATTTCTTATTTGATACTTAATGAGTGGGCACATAAGCACTATAACGTTTATCCATATCATTAAATTCAAGAGGATAGCCTTGGTATTTAATGTTTACATGAAGAAAATAAACCCTTTCCTAGTATTACCAAGCTAACTCATGAATATGATAATGACATTTGGCAGATGTTCTTTGACGAATCAAGAAATAGGAAAGGTGTAGGAGGAGGTGTAGTACTTGTATCTCCTAAAGGTATGAAGTATTACTCCTCTTTCAAATTTTAATTCAATTGTACCAACAACACATCATAGTATGAGTTCCTCATTCATGGTTAGTAATGGGTAAGGAAGAAGAATATCATGAATTTGCAATACTTTAGAGATAGTGAGATGATTGTGAACCAAGTCATAGGATCAAATGCATCCAAAAATGTCTTGCTAAATGCCTATAAGAACAAATTTTGGGATATTTTAGAGGATTTTGAATCTTTCAACATCAAGGCCATTTTGAGAAAAGAAACTAAAGTTGTTGATAGACTTGGTGCTATTAGAGAGAGGTCTAATGTTTTTGAGAATTTAAAGAAAGACGATGTACAATGACACATCAAGGTGATAGTACAATGTAATCGTACTCGACAATGTCACAAATAATTTTTTGTTCAAGAATGATCGATAGATTTTCAATTTTATTCAAGAGGTTGTGTTTTATTCAAAAATGAGGAAAAGTTGAACCAATAATATGGGGACCAAGTGGTTCAACTCATATCAAATTATCTTCACAATGGGTTAATGACCTTGAAATCCATTTTTCAACTCTAATGACCAATTCATAAAATAAAAGGAAACCATAATGGTTAAAGGTCAATATTTACAAACCATCCCATTTGGTGAAGGAAAATTTCTGCAGATTGGTAAGGTAAGCACTTCACAAGAAAATTATGCTTTTGTTGAACTTTTCCAAGAATTTTTCTGATATCTTTTCTTGGGGCTATGAAGACCTTTGAGATTTTGATCCTAGGTTATCTCAACACATCATTGAGTTAGACACAACTCTTAAGACATTCGAAACAAACATAGGCCTCGTTAATCCACATATAAAGCCTCCACGAAGAAATAAATGAACAAGTTGATTAAATAAAACATCATTGTTCCAATCAGGAACTCATCTTGGGTTGTCAATATTGTACCATTTTGGAAAACGAATAGAGAAATATGACTGTTTTGATTTCATATATTTAAAAAGGCATATTCAAAGGATCATTACCCACTTCCTTCAATGGAACAAATATTTAAAATGGTATTAGGTTTAAAAGGTTTTCTCTCCCTAGATGGATACTTAGGGTACAATCAAATCATGGTAAAGGAATAGGATTAGTTTAAGACAACCTTTGCTATGAAATGGGGAACCTATGCAACAAAAAAATGCCTTTTGGTCTATCTAACACAAGAACAACATTTAAAAGAACCATGGATATGGATTTCAAGGAGATGATCAATAACATTGTTTTAGTATACATTGGTGACATTAGAGTTCTCTAGAATTCAACTAATCATATTCTCCATCTCAAACACTTATTTGAAAGGTATAGACAGTTTGTAGTTTCTCTCAATCGCAAAAAGTGTATTTTCCTGGTTCATGAAGGAAAAATCCTTGGACACATTGTTTTTAAAGAAGGATTCGACTATTGATTTGGAATAATTGATGTCATTATTACATTTCCATGGGTAATTCATAAGAAAGCACTCCAAAGCTTCTTAGGAAGGATCAAATTTGTTAGAAGGTTTGTTCCAAAATTTTCCAATCTTGTCAAGCCACTAACATTGATGTTGAAGAAGAGTATGGCCTTTAAATGGAAAAATAAAGGAAAAGACAACTTTAAGGCTATAAATAAGGCTATTGCACAGGCCCTAACTCTCATTAACTGAGATATTTATAAATATTTAATCTTGTATGATTTTGGTGGTGTTGAGACCATATCTTCCATATTGATGCAGCTGAAAAAAGAAGGTCTGAAGCAACCTATTGCATTCTTCAGCCATAATCTTGAGGACTATGAGGTGAGATACTCATTCATTGAAAAAAATATGTTATCTGTTATAAGGATTTTGAAAAAACTCAAACATTTGGTGTCAAACAAAAAGATTCACCTACTGGTTTCATATGCCGATGTAAAATTCTTTCTCTTGAGTAAGTATTTGAACAAGAAGAGGATTGGCTAGATAACTAATGTTATGGATAATGACATTGATATCAAAGTAACTAGTTTGGTTAATGGCAAGAGGTTGTGTGAACAACTAGTTTAAGGTTAGAAAAGCGATGAAGAGACCATTTTAGTAAATTAGATGACCAAGAATAGCCAATCGATGCCTTTCACATTCCTTTTTGGACTCATGATATAAACAACTTCCTCTAAATAGGTCAATTCCCCAAGGGTTGGTAAGACTAAAATAAGGTACTTGAGTTTAATATATTCCATATGTGCTTATTAATGGCATTCTATTTAAGAAAGATATGAGTGGAATTCTCCTAAGGTGCATCAAAATAGATCAAATAGAGAAAGTGTTGCATGAGTTTCATGATGGAGAAGTAGGAGGTCACTTTGCTCCAAGAGAAAAAGCCCTGAGGATCATGAAGGATGGGTATTATTGGCATAATCTCTTTAATGAATGATATTCATGGGTTAAGAAATGCAAGAAGTGTGCCTTCTTCAAAGGAAAAAAATACTAGCATCTCTTTTACTCCACCCCATCTCAGTAGATCATCCATTCATGCAATGGGGATTGGAATTCATAGAGAATAATCAATCCAAATAAAATATTTCGGCCACAAGAGGATCTTAACATCCATAGACCACTTCACCAAAAGGTAGAGGCAACAGACCTTTGAAGGAAGGAAATAAAGTCAACATTCTAGATTTCTATGAAGGTATTGTGGCTAGATTTAGTGTTGCTTCCACAATCATTTTTTATAATGCTCTCAAATTTCTTATCACAAAGATATCTGATTGGGTTGTTTAGAATGGAATATAATGGAGAGCATTTTAAAATTATTACCCCCATGGTAATTGTTAGGATGATTCCACAAAAAAGAAAATGTTGAGGATCATAAGAAGAGCCTTGGATGAAATACAAGAGGACTTAGCACACAAGTTGAAATCATCATTTTGGGCTCATAGAATTACACCCAAAAGATCAACTAATAGTTCCCCTTACAAATTATTATATCAAAAAGAAGAAAGGATGTCAATATCTCTCAAATTACAAGTATTAGATGTCAGCATGCGTTATAATTGTTTGAGTTTGAAGGCATGTAACTCAGCTATACAAATCTCATGGAGGTAGAGAAGATAAGAAACCAAGCAGTTCAAGTAATGGAAAAGGATCAAGATCAATTCAATATGATTTTTGATAAGAATGAAAAAGACAGAAAATTCCAAGAGGGAGACTTACTCTGAAATGGGATGTAGACAAAGCCAACTAGGGAGACACTAAAAGTTTGATGTAATAAGGAGTGGGCCGTACTTGATCTAAGGCACAAAATCAAATAATGTTTTCTAGATTTCAAAATTAGATGGAGAAGAACTGCATACCCACCAATGGGATCTAGTTAAAGCATTACTACTGAGATTATTTTTCAATTCCTTTAAGTTTTTTTCAACACATTATCTTGTTGGTAAAATAGGTTCCAGTTTCCTAAGTGATTTGCACAATTTTGTTACTTTTGGAAGGTCTCGTTTCACAAAGTGCTCATGAAGGGTCAGAGAGGAAGTATATGGAGAGGAAGAGTTTCAATGTGTCAAGATTCAGCTACAATACTACTACCTAAGAACAAATATGAGCAATTAAAATCATATTTTTGGGGTATCATTCATAATTAATTCATTCAGCTCCAACAGCATCAAATTTTATGATTAAAATGGTATGCATATGAGGTTTAGACCACCATTTTTCAGTTTCTTCATAACTTGCAATAAAATAGGTCAAGTTTCATATTTGGAACTATTTTTCACTCTCATAAAACTTAAAATAGAAAATTCTTATAATGAGAAGTGCAAGCTTAGGCTCCAATTCAGTTCCAAGTCTAAGAAGTGCTTCAAGAAGTCTCAAGTGTGTGATTTTAAAATTTCCATATTAGTTTCCGATTATCGGGATGACTCCATGCCCAATAGATGTGTTAAGGCTATTGATATTTCAATGTAATAGGTAGATTACACTATGAGTCAACAAATTATATCCATTTTTTCCTAGAAAAATTGGACAACTTGGAAAATGGGGCTTACGTAGATGGTGGAGCTTCAATGAAGAAATGGTGAAAAACATTTTTTTTCCATGTCTTGGGAGATTGAATGCTCTTAAGGCATCTATCTCCTTCTCTCTACATTTTAGAAGATTCTATACGTAGCCAAAAAAATTGTGACAAATGTTAAAATTAGATAAAATTAGATTTGACGAACACTTTTATTCCATATCTAACCCAATCAACTCTTTACTTAGCCAAAAGACTAAGAAAATTTGAAGAAAAGAAAAAAAGGGTCATTTCCAGTATATCGTATGTTTTGTGGGTCTGGATGGAACATAGGGAATGGTTCTTTGGTTCCTTGAGTTTAACTAGAATGTTGATTGGGCCATAATACTAAGGATTCGAAGGTAGAGGTAGAGGTAGAGGTAGTTATACGAAGATGCGGGCGGTGGTTGGAATGGCGTAACAAGTTCTTTCATGTCGTGAGTTTGCCACAATGTCGATTGTGCCATAAAACAAAGACTTGATGGGGAGATAGTGGAATGTGGATCGAGAGTGGTTAGAAGAACTAGTCATATCAAAAATGGTTCCGTGGAATGAGGAGTTCCCCGTATGGGCCTATCTATCCGATCAAAAAGTGGTAGAGTATTGCAAGTGTGGTGTGATACAAGAGGATGCGGTGCACATTGAACAAGTTCCACAAAAACTAAGGTTCCTCCGTGGTGTATACGAGTTACACAACAAACCCCAATATAATGTGGGAAATACCAAGGATAAAGACACAAATGGAGTCAGTTACATAGTTCCGTGTGTCCCCCAAAATTACAAAATCCCCACAGATAAATAAATGAAGGACGGCCAAAGAACATTAATGCAGATGTGATTAAACATTGGGAACCCATGTTCATTCCCGACCCTCCAAATCCTCATGGGCATAATGTTTGCCCTATTTGTCCAAATTTAACAAACTTGGACTTTTTGGAAATGTATTTTCATGCCCTACATTATGTCACCTTAAAATATTGATTTTGATGGGATTAGTTGAGGGAAAAAGAGGGAAAACTCCCATCATTAAATGCATGCACACATCCAGTCATCCCAAACACCCATATTTCTTCATATTTGGTCTCCTTATTCTACAAGATAAAAAAACATGGGGAGGTACATTTGATAGCATTCAAGGGGAATTTGTAGGCATTTATTACTTATTGTTTCTAGTTCAAGGCCTAAATCCAAATTTCCCTCTAATTTTCCCCTCTTCTTTCTCTTTCCCATTCTCCATAAAATGTAAAGTGAGGATCATTTGTAAGGTTTGGAAATTATTTTCATGCTTGTGAATTTATTTTCAAGTTTGCACATGTGTGTATGAACTACAAGCCTTGGATTTAGGTTTCTCCATGGTGAATCTTGCCTTTCACCTTCATTGTTATGTATTGTGAATTATTCTAAAGCAATAAAATACTTGTTTTATGCCTATTAATTTGTCCTCACTTGTGTTATATTTGAATTTATTTCTTTTCATTACATTTGTAGGTAATTTTTCCATCTTTTGTTCTCCTTGTAGAATCTAAATCTATCGTGCTCCTTGAAAATTGAGGTTTGAAGGTTATTTTCGACTTTGGCACTCATGTATGACATCTCCTTTTTCATTTTTCTTCCATTTTACCTCATTTGAGAGTGTCTCTCCACCCCTTTCTTGGTGTTATCACCTCTATTAGCTTAGGATTTCCATTTTCATGCATCTTTCTCTCTCACCAATCCCTTGGATTATTACATTAGAATTAGATATCTACATTCCCTTCCTTACGAGTAGTTTCATATTAGGATTAGGAAATGGAAGATAGCCTTCTCCCGAGGATTTTATCAACAGTAGGGTCCCACACATATAGATAATCCCATGTTGCCCAAAAACATTTGTTTCTCAACCACACATGCATGAAAAATTAGAGGGTGTTGTTTTTTTGTGATAAAACCTATCAGTATCTAATCAAAGTGTGATGAAATAAAAAAGATTCCTAAATCTATGAATTAAAATACTTAAGAATATTGAAACATACTAACACTTTTAAATGTTATAAATCATGTAATTCTTGAAAGTAATCAACTGTTAAACAATCAAAAATTAAACAAATATCTAATACTTTGATTTATATTGGGGAGGAGAGTCCCTTTCTCTTTCCCTACGATCCATTTGTACCATTTTAATTACACAAACAAAATTTAACTTTGAATCATGCACTTTTATTGATGAGTAATAAATTGATACATTCCTCTTTGTTGTCAAGAAAAATTATAATACATGTGCCTTCATAGTAGGCGAAGTCAAGGTCATCTTTTAGAGGACTTGTTTTTTAACAGCTTATACAAAATTTATCTAAGAAAGTAACTAATAGATTTGCATGGCAACAATATACGAGTGGTGGTCACAAAGTTGAAGGAACGATTACATGTAGCTTATTGATCAGATTTATCCTTTTAAGTTCCAAAGTGTAATCCGTGTTAACAACACCTTACTAATACTTTGGAGATAAACATAATTGAAATAACTAAAGTACTTATTTTGTTCACATAGTGGTGGCTATCGCTTACTCTTGTTGTAAAGAGAGATAATATATTTGTTTACAAAGGATATTTCTAACCAAATAATCTAATTTTCCAACTGAACTGATGCAAATTAGGCATTCCATTAATTGTCCAAGTCACGTGCTGACTGGATGTTGTTACAATTTAGGTGCTTCTTCAATCATACAACTCATATGTTGACTAAATAAGTTCCTTCTTGCATTATGTGAGTCTTGCAGACCATAATGTGAGTCATGTGCTTATTAATGTGATTCATGAGCTTCATAATGTGACTCTTGCATTCCTTTGAGATTCTTACGTTGGGCTTTAGGTGAGTCCTTTGCTAAGATTTATGTTTGTCCTATGTTAAGCTTTATGTGAGTCATGCACTAGGAATATAAAAGGTATTCCAGGCATACACATTATCCTAAACAATCAATCTATATCAACCCATCCAAAGAAACATATGAAATATGAAAATGACCAAGATTTATTCACAAAAAAATTCTCTTTAAGCATATTAGAATATTATTTACAACAATGCTAATACTAGTTTAATACAAAATGATGATACAAAAGTGGGATTTGGACTAGGATTTATCAAGGCTCATCATTTGGTATAATCCCAAATACATAGGAAGTGTTATTTCATCGGGTATAATCACAATACATGTGGTGCATATGATATTTTAAATGCATCTATGAATTATAGTGCATTGAACTTTCTCAAAGGATGTTTCCTGAAGACACCAAGTGATATTGTTATATATTTATATTATCTCTTTAATGAAAATAATATTCTCTATTTCTTGATGTCTTTTTATGAAGGATCATCTCACATGTTTTATATCTTCCAAGTTGTTTGGCCCTCTTTTCTTTTCTTTTTCTCCCTATTGAGTGTTGGCGGGAGCTCCAATATGCACCCTTTTTGAAATTGTGATATATATACATACAAAACTAGATTTAGGACGATGAGATACATAATAAAACGATTCATAAAGTTGTAAATTCATGGAATTTAGTTTATCGAGAAGCACTCCCATTCATAAAATAGATTCAAGAATTTAGAGAAGGGGTGGATTGTATTTTACTGAGTTGTATTTATTGAAAGGATAAGAGATGGGGCACTTGCATTAGGTATATAAATTGTTGAATTGCATTATAGTTGATGAGATATTTCTTAAAAAAATAAAATCTTAAGGTTATAATAATAACGAAGGGACAACACAACCCCATTAACATTATATACTTTTTTATGCTTTGGAAGGTGTTAGTGCATATTATGGTTTTAAGATAGTTAAGAAATTTCTAAGTGACTCGGTATGAATTTTTGAAAAAGGAGCAATGTTTTTGGAGCCTAGAATTAAAAGAAAAAATTCATTAAATAAACTTCTAGTTATCTTATGATTTCCAAATCCTCAATGCTATAGTTATGGTCTTGTGAGTTATGGAATAAAATGGTTCTTTTTTAAATTTTTTACTTTTACTAATTTTATGGGTTTCTTTTTGTCATTTGTCTAAATTTAGTAAACACTCTTCATGTCATAAAATGTGTAATAAATTAAAATAAACATTTAATCAAGTGTAAAGATTTTCCTCCCAAATAAAATGTTCCAAAATGTATTTATTTTAAAATTTGGCCTAATTTCATAATTTGTATTATATAAATGAAAAGAGCTTTACGTAATACTTGAAGTAAAAGTGTATTAAACGTAGTTTCTCCAAAACCACTTTCTCTACATAGAATTAAATAATGATTTTTATATGTGGCCTTGTATTTATTATAATTATTTAATACAATTTTTTAATTATTATTGCATCTTTTGTAGCACCTCAAGGTGATGTTTATCACTCTCGATCTCCATATTGTAAGGTCATTTTTCGTAAGTTAGAATTTTGGTCACAAAGCATTGTCAAAGCATCTCAACCCTATGTTATAGGAACATTGAGACATTCGCTAAACAATTTACAAGCGGTTAGTTTCCCCACTATTTTTCAAGGTGTAAATATTTATAGAGAATTTTAAGTTTTAGTTTTAAAGAGGTGATTATTTAGAAAATTATGTTTTTGAACAAAGTTAGGGGCTCTTTCATTTAGTTGGTTCCACGGACTCCTTAAAAACAAATTCAGAAAACAAAATTCAGAAAATTGAAGTGAAAATAAATTGGAATGCACAATCAAAGAACCAACTAGATGAAAAGAGGGACTCCTACTCCACCTCCCAAACAACACAAACTATTTTAAAAAAAAACCCATTTTAAAACAGAATATTGTTTTTCTTCCAACAGACCATTTTTTTTTTTAAGGGAATAGAAGACCCTCCATAAAATCTCTCCTTAAACTATTGGAACCTTTCTAAGTTATACGAATTTATTTAACATAATATATTTGACGATGCTGCTACTTGTATCAGGAGCTCTAATTCGAAAAACAAATTCGGTTAACAATGTTAAACTTGTTAACTACCGTTTCGAGAAATACAAAGGTTCCTAGTAAATTTCAGCGTTTCTTCAAATACTTAACCTCGCATCACCGTAAACAGCTGAAATCATTAGCTGATCGTAACTTGTCGTCATCCTCCTTGTAAAACAGCTGCTTCAAGTTTGATTAAAGAATACGAGTTATATTAATATTTTTCAAATAACCTGTATCATGTAAATAGGAACTGTATCCTTTGCATTCTACCGACCTTTCGCTTCACAGAAACAGACGGAATCATAAGAACAAAAAGAACAATTACATGAGAAAATACGCTCAGTTTTTAAAATATTTTGGAAAGGAGTTCTGAAAAACCACAACTTGGTACACTGAATGTTTTCTTTACAAGTTTGATTGCTTAAGATGAAACTTTACATTACCATGAAACCCAAACACTGCAAATCGCTCAGAATTTTTCCGCACTTGAGACTCTGTATGATGCGTTCCTTGGGGCAATTGCTCTCTACGTGCTTTAATACTTCCCATCTTTTTCAATTGCCGTCCACAACGTCTCGAATGGATGAGACATTTTGTAGGGAGAAATGTATGCAACCCACCTCGTACATCAATGGACGTAATATCTCAGTGACGACTGTGGCATACAGGGAGACGCCATGAATGCAAAAAATTTACAGGGAGCTTGCAGGACCGAGACCTAAATGCAGATGAAGATCCAACCCATTGTCCTCAACCCTGGAAGAAGAACGATGCATTGAAGTTTCCATATTGGTATGACAAAATCTCGCCACTGATTTAGAACCCGCTTCGAATTCATGAGGGAATGGAATCGCCGGAGGCTGCAAAATTTACTCGCCGCGCCGGGCTGAGCCTGAGGATTAGGCGGGTAGAAATGCTTCATGGAACAAAGATTAGAGGCGCCAAATTCGCTGTAAACCGGAGGAAAAGCAGAGAGCGCGTACTGACCAGATTGCTGTGGCACGTAAAACCAAGACTGGGGATTTTGTAGTGGCGAGGGCGATCCAAAAATGGAATGCTGTGGTTGCGGTTGCTGGTAGCCGAGCGGCGAAATAATCGGTCGACTGAAACTGGCTGCTCCGGCATGGCTGTCCGCGTTGAAACTAAGGCGATTCTGTATTGCATTGGCGTAGAGATCGTAATCCGCGCGAGCGGCTGCCGCCGCAGCGCTGCGGGTGGCCTGAATTTGAGCTCGCTTAGCCTGCTGCCGCTCTCTCTTGTGAGCGTTCTGGTGCCCGCCAAGCGCCTGCGAATTCCCAAACTGTCTATAGCAGAATTGGCATTCAAATTTTCTGCTCTCCGCGGCGGAGTTGCTGCCAATCTCCGTCGCCTGCGCCGCACTGGATCTGTCTCCGTCCTCGTCTTCCGCATCCTTCTCCTCATTCAATTCGCGTCTCAGCTCGAACCCGAACAATCTCATCGCTTTCTGTGGCCTCAAACTCATTTCGTCACTACAGCCTTGATCTTGTTTCCCAAGTCTCTGTAATGTTGATCGGACTCCGGATCGGTACTGGGCTCGTCTCCGAGTGCCGGAGCCGCTGCCTCACTGTTATTGTTCTCCATCGAAGTAGATCCAAGAATGACGTCACGGCGTCCCTGGCCTACCTCCTCTCCCATTAAGCTCCGGGAGGGGCTCAAATTCCCGCATTGATGAACCAAAAGCCCAACGCTAATATTCTCAGAGGGCCCATTTTCCTGACACGCCTCTGCAATCTTGCAGCAATTATTCGAGAAAACCGCTGCTGTTTCTTCCACTCCAACAGACGATCTCTGCCTTTTCAACGGCATGGAAACGAGCGGTTCGCCAAAACAGGAGGTGTCCTGCAGCCTAGATCAGTGCTCAATTGACTCCCTACTTTTCTACACTAATTCCTCCTGACAATCTAAATGGGCAACTCGTGGCCGCGACGAATCTAACAAAGCCCTGCCACTCAATACATTAATTCCGCACCGCCCATTAATCAAACATTCAAAAACTTTCACTGGAGCCCATTTCTCACCTTTCACGTGCTAATCCAACACTTTCCGCAACCCAAAAACATAAACAAAACGCCTCGCCCTGACAATCCCAGAGGATTTCCTTAAAATTGACACAGAAAAAAACACAGAAAACAGTTCTCGATCAGCGGCTTACCCTTTGCTCTTAGGACTTCCTATTGCCTGCGGGGGCGGCAGAAGCAGCGGCATCCTCCCATGCGGACATCCCAAGAATGCAAACAAGGAAAATAAACCCACCAGTCAGAAAAAATGTCAAAGAAAGTTTTGCATGTGGTGGCCACTTTGGCTCTTCCCGGGCAGACAGAGTAGGTAATCCTTACACTCTTTGGCAGCTGTAACTCTCATCCCTCGGATTCTTCTGTTAAAGCTTACGCAATTCTTCGTCGTTCGACGGGCAGGGCAGGCACAGGCCTAGACATATTCGTCAAAGACTCGGACCACGCGTCATTATCTCTGCTCTTTCACCGTCGAAAAGATGTCCTGCCACTGAAAATTCTAAGTACCGCCGTTATTTTCACCTACTTCTTCAAAGTACTTGTCAACAAAGCTAGCAGTCGACCGATGGGCCCTACACCGCCAATTTTTCCACTACCTATTTATCATTACGGACGGTACCATCCTATAGCAGACGTCATTTAACAAATTATATAATGTCTTCACAGTCCCTCCTCTACTTTTCATCACACCATTTGCTTTTGGCCCACTCCATCCTACTTTCTCAAACCTAGAAGATCTTTGTATTGGATACGAGCACATCCCCACACCATCCATCTTCACTGAGTACCTCAAATTTCTCTCACTTTGTCTCCCATATGTTAGGTCACTACACCATATTTTGTTAACTTGGGTTGTCAAAACATGGAAGTGGGTTGTAGTTTTCAATGACATCACATATACACTTAGAGAGAAAGGGTGTGTAATGTTGAGATGCGTGTTGGGTAGACGATTGATGCGCACACTTAATAACTTGTTTATCAGAGTAAACTTTGATTAAATGTTAAGTAATGTCATAGAACATAACAAACGCTTCAAAAATAATATTAAAATATATAAGTCAAATAGTAGAATGAAGGGAAGAAAATAATCTTAACAAAGAGGAAGAAAGAAAATAAAACAAATAACACTTCACATGCATTTGTTTACCTATTTCCTTACAAATAATAAATATAAAGAGATAATGTGTGTTACTATAGAAGTTTTTGAAGAAGAATAGCTATATGAAGGTATGTGATATAATGAATTCATAGTGCATTAATAGGACTATTAGTCATAGCATGTCAATCCGATTTATGAATGTTCTACTCATGGTGTGTTACTATTATTTACATTGTATTAATATCATTAATAGACTAGCTACATCAAACATGTAATGTTTGTAAAGCTAGGTAGAAATAACTTATTATTACTATAAGTGGCTAACATTTGTGGTTATTTGATTATAAGTGCACCTCCTTCCCGGTATATGGATCTCATGGAAGATTTTCACTCTTGGCCTCTTCTAGACATTGTGTGGCTTCGATCCAAGAGGGAAAATGATAGGTGATGGTACGGTTTTCTCGTTGGGAACCTTTCTACAAGTAAAAATCACCCCCTCGGTAGTATGGTGGAACATCTAGTGCAAAGAAGAAGGTGAATGTGTCTCTCGTGTGTAAAGGATATGCCTTGATCATATGCAAAAGTAGTTTTTACGGAGATCGTAGATCCTACGTGACCATGAAAAATGCAAGCCCCTCCCTATTACCAAGGCCCCTACCACGATGTTGGATGAGGATGTGATTGTAATTGTTCAAGAAATTGAAAGGGTTTCTTTAGAGAAAGGTATTAACTTTTGGCTAGATCTCCCATCCCTACATGGATGGATATCTCGAATAGAAGGGTCCTCTAGTGAACAGGGGATATGGATATGTTCCCCTATATGTCAAGTTTTTCTAGGTTTAGATTCAATTTCGAGTTGGATCATGACATGATTTTTCGTAAGCCTTTGTTCTAACATAACAAATTTTGATTATCTAATCTCCCTTTGCAATTCTAGGTAAAATATTTCTTGGAATACATTGGGAATTATTTCATCTACCATCTACAAAGAAATAGGACAAAATTTCATTATATTCATTCTATTTTTGTCTTAGCTTGTTGGGTGTCGATAGTTTGAAAGATTGTCCCAGGTAATACCTCTAGCTCTTTCAGTAAAAGAAAGAAAAATGAGAGTGAGTTGGAGCTCATTATTAAAATTGAATGTGAATAATTAAATCCCTCAAAGGATGAGGAGGGAAAAATTAAACTTTTTGTGGATTTAGGTGTGGTAATGGGTGATGAACATAACAACAATCGGTATGAAAATAACCCATGGACAATGATGCAAAAATAAGGAAAGGATGCTCGAAACATGAGCATCACAAAATGTGGATTTACTCCTAAGAAAGGATCTTAATTGCAATCATTGTGTGAAGGATATTATTTTATAGATTATTTTTTGGTTTTTCTCCTTTAGTCATCTATGGTAAGCTATGTCTCAACTAAGGACTAAATGTTATATCATCCTATTCTATACAAAATTATCTAGGTTCCTGTAAAAACCGTTACCAATACCTCATAAAAATGAATACAATTTTTTCTTCTAATTCATTTATAATAAAAGAACGTAAAAATTATTTACAAATCTCTAGATCAATAGGTCAATCAAATCAAATACCAAATATTTGAAAAATTTAAATGATTATAAAAATTTATGAAAACTTCTATCAATTGAAAAAATGTATCATCCTCAAAGGGAAAATAAATGCAATAGGAAAATGTAGGAAGTGATAAAATAGAAGATGATACATTTTAATTGTCTTTAAACATCTTAAATATTAGTAGATAATAATGTTTTAATTTCACCTGTTAAAGAATTAATTTCTCATATCACACAATCCATACTAGAGTACTTGTTTATTTTGATCTTCTAAATATTCTCATTGAAGATATGCATCCTTACCATGTTCCTATATAATAGATATATTAGGAAAACATAAAATAATTATTTATAGAGAAATCACTTCAACCTTGAAGTACATGTAGTTAATAATATAGTCATTTTCTTGTGTAATTATATCACATAGATGAAAATTGAATTGGGAAATGTAGAGGTGGATTAGTGGCACTTAGATGAATTTAATAGAGAACATGACAATTGGGCTTACAAGTGTCACCACCTTTCAACAAAATAAAAACATATTGAACTTGAAAAAATTAGAGTATCCATGCATAAAATTCATATAAAGTTTGAGCATACAATATTACATTAAATTTTTTTATTTCAATCCAAGAATTTCCTTGTCTAATATTTGTTTTAGTAATTACGAAAAAATAGGAATCAATGTGGTTACTATGTAGAAGATACTTTAATAGATACACCTCTAACCTCTATGAGGAAAAGAAAATATAAAGGGGTTTCTAAAAGTATGCGGTCATGGATATGGATCACAATAAAGATATACCTTAAACTTGGAAATATATAAATCCTCATATAAATACCGAAGACAAGAAGGATTGATATGCTTGAACATATAATAAACATTGAAATCTTCTTTTATTAATCATTTGAAAAAACATTGCATACTTAGAAATAAAAATTTCAATCTTGATATAGTCTTACACTAAATATTCTATAGAAAATCCCAATAATATTTTGAAATCCTATTACCTAATCCTTGTGTAGACAAAAATCACGCACTTTGGTTAATTATCTAGTCTTGATCACATACTACTATTCATATGCTTCCTATGTAATAAAATTACTAATCACCTATGTCTTTGGCCACCTTTCTTTGCTTTATGCTTATTTTTTCAAGATTGACTCTTCTTGCTCATTTTGTATTTTTACCTTTCCACATTTGTCGTTCTAGACACTAGCGCCCCTTCAAGATGCCAATGTTAGGTTCCCAGTCCCCGAGCGCCCATTTACTCTTTGTAATTTGGTCACACTTTTTGGGTCCTTTTAAGCCATTTAAGCATCTTATCTTTTTAGTAGTCGGCCTTTTCTGTGGTTGATTACGAAATTCAAGCAAGGGATTCAAATAAATATAAAATTATGTGATCATAATAAGGGACCAAGCACTAAGAACTATCTATCACCACCTAAAGTTGCATCCATCAAAACATCTATATCAATATTTGCATCCATCCGGCTCCATCACAAGGGAAAAATATTGGTTCTTTGCATCACACTTCATAGTAGTGGAGTCTATTGTTTCCATGCACACATTATTTACATTCTAGATATATCTATTTGCTCGCTACTTCAAGTGCGACACTCACAAGTGCTGCCTAGGGCACAAGTCCGCCCACACACACACACACACACACACACACATAACTACATTAGGTTTGAGATGTAGTGCAACACTCGATAGTAAGTCCCTCATTGTGGTAAATGAGGACAGTCCAGGACCTTCATTTCACATATTTATTTTTAAGGATTTGATGTATATTTGAAGGTTTTGTATGTTCTTTATTCTTTATAGGTTTATAAAGAACTTGGAAATCTTACAATGACTTATAAGGGATCAAAGGAGAACAAGTGTGAATCTCTTTTCAACCTCAAAGGATGCTTCTTAAGAATCTATGCGAGACCACGGTGCCGGAAAATAGACCAAGGTGCCAATGGGTGCCCCCACCCATCTCTAGGTGCTCCATTTTAGTCAAATCCTCCAAATTTTCATTTTTCTAGGCTCTATGCAACGGTCATTGCTTCGTATTCCTCCTTCCTCAAGATCTGTGTGAATCAAATAATGCTCTTCTAACCCTCTTTGTAATTAGGGTTTCATATTTCATTGCTTAGTTGTTTGGGTTAATTCTTGTATTTCATTATTGATTTATTTACTTATACTATAACATCTAGATTATGCTAATATTTCACATTTTAACATAATCCATTTGGTGAACTGTAGTCAATCTTCATGGTCTTAGGATCTCTGTTATTTTCTTTTCTTTCACATTCTAAAATATTTGCATCATGAGTATCTCAATTAATGAATTATTTCTTGCAACCCACGATTTAAGGCATAGAGTCCAACATCTCCTTGCTCTACTTGCATTCCTGCTGGCATGCATCCAGACTTACTGTATTATTTATTTGTTGATGCATTTTCTCAACATATTGCATTCTTATCTAATCCTCAAGATCATCTTACAATTTTTTCAATGATCCACCCTTGCATATCATGATTTACATTTACAATATGGCTATCAAACGTACTTTAACTTACAATAGATATGAACTCAACCTATGACACATGTCATTCCTTGAAAAGATAGGTATTTCCGCTACTAACTTTAGTCCATCATGTCTTTCCCTTCGTGCATATGATGGTTTTGTTCGTCCATTTGTAGGTCACATTACTCTACCTATCACTATAAAGCCAAAACCCTCAAAAATGTATTATTTGTCATTAACTTTCTGATCTCATATAAATTTTTACTTGATAGACCATGGCTTCAAACCATGCAAGTTTTTACTCTCTGATTCATCATTGTGTCAAATTCATACATGAAGGCATCGTATATACTATTATTTGTGACCATCATCAATACAAATATTATGACCGTGATCACTATACCACACCTCCTACTCCATAAACTAATACTACTGTTATTGCTGAATCACATAACCCTCTTATTTACACAAGTGTGTGTACTTGAGCTCACGGTGTGACTAGGTAGCATGGGTAATATCTAATGGGACTTTCTACTTGAGATATACCTCCGGAAAAAAGTTGTTCTTTCTCCTAACTATTTTCCACAATCTAATCTAATATAGGAAAAACTATCTAATCTTAATCTAAATTTCTAAGGGACAAAGGAGAGAGAGATGAAATTAAAACCTACACTAACAACGGTGATACCGGAAAAAAGAGGGAATGAGATCTTTCAGTGTGTGAAAAATGGAAGCCTAGAGGGTGATAATAGTTTCCACAATCTATGCATTCACAACAATATTTCATATAGGAAAATGAAAAACTAAAATCATAATATATTTTTAATAATCTTAATCATAAATGCATCTATTGTTTAAATGATAGAGTTTTGATTAGTACTTAAATCACTATCTTAATCATGGTACTTAAAAACTTTTATCCCAACACTCAAATTTATAGAATTTGGAAGAGAGAGGATTCAAATCTCAAAATATACTTTTCAACCAGTTGCAAGAGGTAATAAGTGAAGTGAAATGATATTTTTTTGCTTGCAAAGGCTCCCCATGTTATCCCATAACATGTAATTGGATAAAATGATGACCATGCCTCTTAATTGCACTCCCAATTACCAATTAAAATACCGTTATGAACCTGGTCTGTTTTCACAAAAATTATCTATCAAATCAGCATCAAATTATGGATTTATTAATTGTTGTGTGTCTCGTTTAGAGCCATGATTCCAACGAGACAAATTTTTCATGATTTCATTGAGAAATGCAAAATATATGGCATTTTGAGTGTGAGTAGGTATTTTGGGTCTGCGAGGGATTTCTTGCATTTTATGGGAATGAGTAGTTAATTTTTTTGAGTTGGAGATGTTTCTTTTCTCTTCACCCACCTACCCTCACTATAAAAAGAAATTCCTAGAGGATTTTGTGCCCTTTTTGAAAAGTCTAATTTTTTGAAAATCAGATTTTTAGGTCAACTTATGCACGTTTGAACTTTGGGGATCAGACATTCCACTTTCCCTTTGTATTGTGGATATTTTGCCACCATGGGGAAATCATGTCCCCATGGTACTTCAACCATGTAGGAATCCTATCTTTGGTTCACCCAATTCAGGATCTTTGACCTCACGCGTCTGTCGTTGATCGGGCAAGGTGGGTCGTTGACCTATGCCTTTGTCACATCTCCTACGCATTGGCGATGTTGGGTTTATGTAGCACTAATGTTCCATGGGCCACTTAGGTCTCTTCAACATGACATTAGCACACTCCTTAGATTCTCTGTCCACTTCGGTGATTTCAAATTTTCTTGTTTAGGCTGATCCGAGTTCACATGGGACACTCGGGACCGATTCCCTACCATCGCCTCGTGTTAACTCCTCGAAGACCATTGGATCGGGACAACTCCCACACAATTCTTGATTCTGTAGGAAGTTTAGCTTTTGGTGCACATGTGTAACATGGGCCACTTAGGTTGCTTTTATCCTCATCACCCACAACTCATGCTCCTAACCTCCATTTTATTTGGTGCGAAGGCATTGATCCACAAGTTTACCGCAAATGTCTATGACTCACTCGATGGCTTGAATTTTGACTCATTGATTCAATGGCCATTCAAGCTCACCTGTAATTTTAATGCCTACATCCATTGAACTTGACCTAACCTGTTAGATTCTAAGTGAGTCATCTCTTTCTCAAAGCTCATTTTACCATGTACTTGAGTTCTTGGGTCAAGTTCCAACTTGATGCCCTGTGACGAGCGTGGTATGATGACTGGGACAACTTCATTGGTTATTTTTTGTAGATCTCACCCACATTTTTATTGCTCAGTCAACCATAAAACCAGATTGATGCACATGGGGATTGACTTAGTGCTTGCTTAGGCTTTCCCAACTCGATATATCAGTGCATAATGTAACTTGATCTCATACCCCTCACATGTCATTGGAATGACTTAGTGTACAACAAAAATAACTCGGTGCTATGATGTAGCTTGTTGAGTTGCATCTAAGGCCGGAGACTATTCCCTTGAAGTCTACACACTCACTTGAACATTTTGTGTTATTTCTTGGATTCTCCAGTTGTGCCAAGGCTGAGTGGGATGTATGAATGTGTGCGGGGTTATGCATTGGATTTTCCATTTCTTACCAAGTGTCCCTTCTAACTGATTATGACAAGGAAAGCCCACCCGTTATCCAATTTTTCCAGGGTAGAGAAATTGGATAACAACTACTAATGACCCTCAACTCATGGATGAACTACCTCATTTGAAACCACTTGAAGGTGTTATTTTCATAATAGGTATTGTTTTTTTCCACACCAATGGCTCCACCTACTACTACTACTACTACTACTATTCTTTATAGGGGGACTATCCAGTCCATATATGTCGATCTATTCCATGTACCTTCACATGCTCCACCTCCATTAGAATTCCCACCATTTACATGTACACTTTTCATGAATGATTCTTATTGGGAGCATATTCCATTTTATCCTACTTGTGATGTCACTATATATTTACATGATTTTATGAATCGACTCAATGTTTCTTTTGAGGACCTTTATCCTCTAACTAATAATCCTCATCTATATTATGGATTCATCACTATCACTATTGCTTATGGTCTACATGTCTTCCATCTCACAATCTACCTCACGCACTATTCTCGATTTTCTCCACTAACATTAGGGAAATATTGGCTTTGTTTATATAGGGGAACACTAAGCCCCGATCATATTAATATCTCATATCTTATGCCCTTTGTCCATGTGTTCATCTCGCAACATCTACTTTCTTGGCTATACAAAAATATCACTCATTTGGTATGCACATGAATGACCATTACCTTAATTCATTGATGACAAATATGCTATGGGCATGTAAAACCTATGCCTCATGGATCTTTTAACCATCAACCTGAAACTATTGCTTACCATCTATCTATGTTGCTACCCCATTTGGATTTTACTATGATATTGATGACCTCCTAGAGGACATTACATGATTTTTCTCTTCATCATACACACATGGGGGCATTGCATTCACTCCAACCCCAATGCATAGAAACATGTCTCATATTCACATCATCATACACCAAAATCTTATCAAAGACATCTTCATGCACACTATCATCATCACTACCCAATAACACACTCTTGTGTTTTGGTTCACACTTGACTATTGAGGGAACCTTATATGTGAGCTAACCTCACACACTTTGCATATAGTAGACACTAAACATAACACAACTTCATACATCATAAAATTTTATAAATACACCTTTGTCTATTACAATTTACATCCTGCATCTTACAAATTCCATCTATTATGCGACATTCACATTTTGTCCATTCTACATCATACACATTCTATACACTACATTATTACATATTTTAAATCACATGCATCTCAACACTTATATTGTCTATGCATGTTGCGTCTACATTACAAAATTTACACATCATGACATTTCCTCATGGCCACATTAATTTACACAATTTGATCATCTAATTTTATGCACCGCACTCATTACCCTATGATGTGTTAAAGTCTCATGGTCCATATTGGAATGTTGAGGGCATACATCTAAAATGGAGCACATCAAACTCACACGCTCATCTATTCAATATTTTTATCATATGACTATCGAGAGTTGTGATATATGTTATAGGCTACATCAACAATTCCACTTACATCATTTAGTGATTTACGTTATAGACTAAATCCTCACTTATTCTACTCATCTCGTGATATATGCTTTATGATAAATCATCACTTCTTCTAGCATCCTTTAATGATATATGCCATAGACAACATCATCACTTCTTCTACTCCTATTTTAATATATGATATAGGCTACATCATTTAGTGATATACGCTTTAGGATAAATCATCACTTATTCTACTCATCTTGTGATGTATGCTTTACATTAAATCATCACTTCTTATAACATCCTATAGTGATATACTCCATAGGCTACATCATCATTTCTTCTACTCATAATGTGATATAGGATATAGGCTACATCATCACTTCCACTTACATCTTTTAGTGATATACGCTTTAGAATAAATCATCAGTTACTCTACTCATCTTGTTATGTATGTTGTATGCTAAATCATCACTTCTTCTAGCATCCTTTATTGATATGTGTTATAGACTAAATCCTCCCACATCTTCACACCTCATATTTATGTCACACATCATCACTACACATTTACTACATCACAGTACACACAATACCTAGTTCAACCATTTACTAATGATGCATTCTCATTTACAATTCATTTTTACTATTGAGAGGGCATAAAGAAATGAACTCGATCGCATATAATTTCATTCACTCGGGGGCATGCGGCTCCTACAATTCAGTATATATTCCATTCTATATATCCACAAAACATTGCATATCTTGGTTTCATTTACTCTTTCATACATTTACTTGTACATGTTCACTTTATTACACATGCTAGATAGATATCTTGTATGTTATTATCTTTATCATACACACATGTGCATTCACTTTATTTTAAACTTATGATCAAAGATTATACATGTCCATTACACACAACATGGATTCTTAGCATAGTACCTAGTACTAGTCCTATAGTGGCTCCTTGGGGTATCCACTTTCATACACTAGAACATTTATTTTGTGGGACTATTTTCCCCATGGTTATCTGTTATATTTCTTGTACTTTCTCATCATTATATTCTTTTTTAGGGATTTTCCCTTTGTCTTGTGTGCACACTTGTATGCTTTTGGCTTTATCGGCCTTGACTATCTTGTGACATCGTGAGTGGTGTCCCATGTTTGTAACCCACTTTTCATGGTCCCCATTATCTTCTTATGTGTTTTAGATTACACATTTTTTTTTAGCTTACACTTTGTCTTATACATGCATGTTTTATCTTGTACTATCACTTCTCTTCTAGCCACTTGTTTACACGTATCTTGCTTTCTACCAAGAAAAACCATCGTGTAGGGTATATTTTTAGCATAGCGATAAGTCCTCTTTTGGGCCACATGCTCCTATAGTGATTTTTCATGCACCTCTAAAGTGGGGGCATTATTTAGGTGAATCAATCACCCCATACAACGGTGTACACATAGTAAAAAAACACAACACAATACTAGTACAACACGATTCGGGGCTAATAATCACACTTGGGTCCTTATTACAATGATGACCTTTCCTAGAGCATCTATAACTGGGAGCACTTACACATCAATTGAGTTCAACACAGTCTAAAGAATTTTATACACAATATATTTTATAGGGAAGATAGTCCTTAGAATTTTTGTTTCTACACACTATCTCGGTGGTGTTTTATTCCTATGGAGAAGTTTAACATTAGAGGATAACATCGGACCTTCCTCTCTATACTACTTCTATTATGTCATCAGATTACCCAAAAAAATAGACAATACAAGAGATCTCTATAATTTCAGAAGCGGTTAAAGGTTAGAGGATGATACCGACAGTTTCCCCTATGCTTCTTCCATTACACTAATGTGGGATCACCTAAAAACTTGTGTGCATTGAAATCATCTGAAATATCCTTTCTACACTCTTTTCTCATCATGTATCAGGTGCACATGTTCCTTTTTCACATTTTCAACATTTTATTTTTACATACTTCCTTACATGATTTTTACAAATATACATGCGTATTTGACTACTTGATTGTCTTATCTTTTATAGGTCTGTCCATATCGAAGTAAGCGATCAACATCATCATCAACATCAACATAACACCGACAATAAGTACAAAATCAACATTCACATATATTTTGCCTATGTTTATTTTGATCACCTTTTACACATTTTCATCTTTAGTCTGCAAGTTCCATAATTTTATCACTCCACACTTTTTCTAGTCCTTGACACGCTTTCTATATCAATCTACATGAATATCGGTACTCATAGTTTATGTTACTAAGCCTTCTTCTCACCAACATAAATTAGGGAAAATTTAGACACAAAATCATGCCCTTTGGGTAATAATCTAGTCGTGATCACATACTACTATTTAGATTCATAAGTAAGAAAAAATTAATAATCAACCCATGTCTTTGGCCACATTTATTTTCTTTATTCTTCCGATTTTAGTCTTTCACTCTTACTTTCTTATTCTGTCTTTTCACCTTTCGAAACTTGTCGGTCCGGATACTAGTTCCTAGCCAAGACACCAATGACTACCCATGTCCCCTCACTGGATGCCCATGTCCTCTTTACACTTTAGTCACACTTTTCGGTTCCTTTCTATTCATTTGAGAATATTATCTTTTCAGTAGTAAGCTTCTTTGGGGTTAATTATAAAATTAAAGCAAGGAATCATATAAATATAAAGTTATGTATTCATAATAAGGGACCAAGCACTAAGAACTATCTATCACCACATAAGGTTGCATCCATCAAAGTATATATAGCTCCATTTGCATCCATCTAGCTCCATCACAAGGAACAACATCGATTCTCTTACATCACACATTGTAGGAGGGGAGTTTTTTTTTTTCCATGCACACATTATTTACATTTTAGATTCTAGATACTTTCTCACTACTTCAAGTGCAAAACACAAAAGAGAAACCTAGGGCACAATTTTGCATGCACATACAAAACTACATTGGGTATGAGATGTAGAGAAACACTCGATATTAAATCCATCATTGTGGTAGCTAAGAAAAGTCGGCCCCTCATTATGCATCTTTATTTTTTAGGTTTTAAATTCTATTTGAGGGTTTTTCGATGCTTTCTTCATTATAGGTTTACAACGACCTCCATGGTCTTATAGCAACATACATGAGATCAAAGGAAAATAGTTTTGAACCTATTATGACACCTCCGAGGAGGTTTCTTAAGCATCTACATAAACTAGGGTTCCTAGAAACAAGACCATGGTGCCCACGGCACCCCCATCCCTCTTTAGGAACCCGGATCAATTCGTATCCTCCATATCTACATTTCCCTAGTCTCTCGTGTGTAATGTTCGGTGCTTTGTATTCCACTTTGGTATACATCTCTATGGTCTTTCTATTCTTATTATAACCCTCTTTGTAATTAAGGTTTCATATTTCATTTCTTATTTTCTTTTGTTAGTTCATGTATTTAATTATTCATTTATTTATTGCTACTATAACATCTAGATTAGGCTATTATTTTACATTTTAGCATAATCACCATGTTATGGGTATTGAATTTGATGAGAGAAATTTAGAGAAAAACTAGTTCTATTAACACACAAAAGTTGCACCCTATCTATAATCAAATATGAATAAAAACTCTCGGTGAACATGGATTTGTCTCCAAGTGTGGGACCGATAAAATGAGACTCGAATCTCTAGAGAATCTTAGTTATGTCTCTGTTGTAGCCTAATACAAACTAGCCTATAACCAAAAATGCAACTAAACATAATCCTAAACTACCATTTTAGAGGAATCAAGGTTAAGAGGTAGTGGAAAATGATCCAAAAATGAAAGATGGTGATGCACTAAAGATAAAATAGAGTTTAGATCTAACTTGAAGGGACATAAATGTAATTACACATGTAATAACCAAAGAAAACATAGATCTTTGGCAAAAAAAATGAATAAATAAAAAGGGAGCATGAGGGAAAGAGATTCACATTAAATACCAAGTATTTAGATCAATAAGCCATGATTACATCACATGAAAACAATCCCACTTGCATTTACAAAGCAAGGTTTGATAAAAATTACAAGAATATAGTTGCAAAAGTCTTAAGGAAAGAAAAATACAAAGACTCTAAAGCGAGCTCCATATCCATTTTTTCTCAAAAATTACATATATTTAGTAAAATGTTAGAGGAAGAGTGGAAAACATGCCAAGTTTCATACCAACCTACAACCAAATGCATTCAAACACCTGAAAAAGCACATAGACCACATATAAGGCCATTATATGATGTCATTACACTTACAGGATGAATTATGGATGCCATGATCATCAATTCCGAGTGGTTGAGGTATTTGAATGTTATTTACACTTCAAAACTACCTTTCTTCATTTTGAAACTGTGTTTGTAATTTTACCCCCAAAAATCAACTAAATCCTGATTTTTCTTATGCCAAAATGTTATCCTCTTTCAAGGATTTTGAGACCAATTATATTGATTCAGGGAAAAATGTCACCACTTTTTTAATTTGGATTACCAAATGAAAGAAGTTACGAGAAAATCAAAAAAAAGGCCCAAAGGAAAATAGGTCGATCCGGGAAAAATCATTACTTAAGTCTGCTCAAGGTTCCTGGGATGCATGGGACGTGTTTTCCCCATTTTGAGGAATTTCATGGGCGAAATTCAACAGAGAAAAAGTTCTATGGTCAAAAATTTCTTTTGGGAACATGAAGTTTTGGGACAAAAAGCGCGCGAATTTGAAAATGCCGGAAGGCATCGATGTGGGACAAATGGACCCGGTTTTCATTATTTGGAACAATATAACTTTGCCAAATGGGACAAAGGGACATGCGAGCCTCGTGAAGAGCCCCGAAACTCTCTTATAATGTGTCAATGAAGAAAATTCTATTCTTAAAGACTTCAAACGGCCATAATTTTGACTCCTCCGATTTTATATATTTAAATATGGCAACGTGTTTTGTGAATTTCTTTCCATGAATATCCACTGTAAGTTCTCAACGAAATCACACAAAATTGGCGTTGGAATCGTGGTTCCGATCCGATGCACAGAAATCAAGAAATTCGGATTTGATCAGGAATTGATTGATATTTTTAAGGAAACGTGGCCGGGTTAAAATGTGTTTATTTGGTATGGAGTGCAATTAAGAGGCATGGCCATCATTCTTTCTCTCTGCATGCATATGGGACAGTATGGGAGCCTAAAATGTATACCCATTCCACTCAATTTAATGCCTCTTACAAGGTGGTTGAAACAGATTTCGGGATTTACTTTCCCTCTCTTCTCCTTCTCATTTTTCTATAAATAATGGGCTCATTGTAGGGGGAGAGTTTTGGGTAACAAAGCTCTGTCAAAATTTATTTGTGAAGCCAAGCTAGCCCCAAAGTGGACTCCTTGCATGGTGATCCAGGCCCTTATCTTGTAATAGTCGAAAAATACCATGCAATAAAATACAAGTTTGTGGAGCCCCTGTGTTTTCTTGCATTCTTCTTGCCCCTTTAATCTTTCTACAAGTATATTGTGTCTATTTATTATGTTCTTGCGGGAGTTCATTATCATTGTGTGTGCTTGGAATATTGTTGTAGATGCATTTTTCTTTGGATTATGGTGATGGTGACTTCCTGTCATCACCTCTTCTAGTGTGCACTTTGCCTCTGTATTTCACACATTTGGAGATTACTCTCACACCCTCTTTTCCGGTGTATCACCGCTTTAGCCCAAGGCTTTCATTTTATGCATTCTCTCTCTCGGTCCCTTGGAATTTTAGGTTAGAATAGCTAATTTCTCCTGCATTAGAGTAGATTGTGGCGGGTAGTATAGGAATGGAGGTCTATCTCAAAGTAGCAAGGACTTGGAGATAGTACCCATGTTCCTTTGGATGCTTAGAGTGATCAAACTAGAAATCTGATCAACATCCAGGTTCTGTGATTCGGTGATAAACCTCTTGGGAGAGACCTTTGGGTCACCAATTTTTTTTAATTTGGATTACCAAATGAAAAGTTATGCCCAAAGAAAATATTTTTTCCTTGACTTCATTTAAAAACTTATGTGTTTTCCCCATTTTGATAATTTCATGGGTTTTTTAGAGTTCTATGGTATTTCTTTTGACATGAAGTTTACTAGAGACCTCCGTGGAATTTGAAAATGCCCATCGATGTAGACCCTTTTTCATTATTTGGAACAATATATCTTTGTTGTGTAGCCTCGTGAAGTCTGAAACTCTCTTATAATGTTCAATGGATTCTATTCTTAAAGACTTCAAAATTTTCTCCTCCTTGATTGAATACATATGGCAATTTTTGTATTTCTTCCATGAATATCCATGTAAGTCCCTTACTTGGCATCTTTATTCCTTAGACTAGGAGTGTCCAAAAACACTAAATTTATCAATCCATGGTACACTAAAACATAATTTTTGTGTAGACTTTTCCAATAATAATTCTATGTCCTAAAATAAAAATGCAAGCTACCAAAATATCCTTGGGGATTTATTTTTACACCAAAAGGCACTCTCCGGTGGGAAGCCCATTGTCCTATCGAAGGAGACTACAATGGCTTTAGATGGATTGGTCGACATAGGTTTTTCTCCCGGGATCTAGATTTTAGGGATGACACTGGAGCCCTACATGTGTCTTTGTGAACAATGTTAAGGAAAGCTTTAGGAGAAGATCCCTACACCATGCTCGTAGGAGGGAGATCCATATCGGGAGCTAGAAATGGAGGACAAATGTCAGAGTCCTAGTTGGATGTGGACATGCCTCTTGCATCGAGAGGAAAAGGGGAGTATGGGTACCTCCTTGTATGTATATTTGTCCAGAAATGGGTTGTTTTGTTTGAAGTTTTGGGTTTGTTATTGTCCATGGTTATCTGAATCGATTTATTTGGCTACAATATGATTGAAGCTAGAAGCTGCATACCTGGAGGATTTGGAGTCATCAAAATTTTATCTTGTATAGACTTGTGTAAAGGTTTTGTACTGGTAATGTTATGATATTAATATACAAACACTTCAATTTCCTTGGACATCACATGCTTTTAATTTTCGGTGCTAGTTGTGAAGGTCAAGGGAAAAGATTCCCTTTGAAGAATAATGCAAGGATAGGGATATTTATAGAGGAATGTTTGCTAGGATAGGGATTGCTAGTCTATATGTATGGACAAAATTATTGTCAACAATAGGTTGTTTTTAATTTATGCAAAAAACAAATGATCTAGATGGACTAACACTTAATACATTGAAAAATGATGTCGTCACATTGTGATTGGATAATTTGAGAGCATTGGTTGTTTTGTGCATTGCTGGTATTAGAACAGAGTATTGTTGTTTTCAAATGGATATTTTATTTATCAATCACATATTTTTGTTTCAAAAATAATTAGTTCATATTTTTAAGACATTTCATTTCCAAAATTTATAGGTTTCACTTTAATTCATTACAGTATTCATCAGAGCTAATTGATCGATTTTTTGTTAGGAAAGTGAGATTTCTCTCTTTAGAACATCAAATTCGGATTTCAACCAACTTTTAGTTCAGTCTCTAGGATATTTCAGTGCAAGAGTTCCAATTCCTCTATTTCACCATTTAGATTCTATTCATCTGACAGCTCCAACATCTCTGTGATTAGGAAATTAAGATTTATGTTTTTAGAAATTCAGATCTCAAACTTTTCAGATGACTCTCGTTTCACTCTCTAGGATAATGTATTGCCAAGCATTCCAACTTGTTTTATTCAACATTTAGATCCTTTTTATCTGGGAAGTCCATGAACACTATTTGTGGACTGCATTTGCTAAATTCCATTGTCTCCTCGAACTATGTTTGTAATAGCCTTGCGTTCAAGCCTTAGCTAGCCATCCCAGTGAGGGGGAATTTTGTAGGTTTTTCCAATATATAGTGCCACGTGAGATGGAATTGTCTGGCCCGCTGTAGCTTTTTAGGAATCCCGCATTCAAAATTTTGACTAAATGTTTTGGATAGTATTCATCAGAAATTACACTAGATGAAGGCTATTGTTTGGATATTTTTTTACAAATACATTAACACAATAATTTTTCTGGAAGTATCTTAAGTGGGTGCTGCAAACTCTCAGCTCCTCCTTTAGAAGACTTTTTCTATAAAATAGTGCCATGGGAGGTATAATTATAATATCTACTATAACTTTTCAGCGACTTGCATTTATTAACTATCTCCGAATATTATTGAAAATTATCAGAAAACATAGACTATATGCATGCTGCCATTTGGCAATAAACTTTGTTGAAAATTAGTCAAGTGGTTGATGCAAACTTTCAGCCCTTTTTTAATACAGAAAATCTTCTCTAAACCAGATTCACTCTCGTTGTTGTGTATAAAAGTTCAGGGTCTGCCTGCATTTTGCAAATCAAAAGACATTTCACTGTACCACCTGCAGCGTGAAAACTGGAGCAGCTACTAGCTTGTCTGCATTTCCATAGTCTGTTTGTTCATTTCTAGTGTGCTAGATTGCCTATTCTGTCTAGTCTATTGCTCTTACTCATCTACGTGACTTGTATAAGATCAAATTTTTAGATATAGGTTTTAGAATGAGATGGTCAACTATGTTAAAATCCAAAAACCACTAGGAGTCAAAAAATTGGCAGCAATATTTTTGTTGGCTTTAAAATATATTGTTATTCAATTCATACGAAATAAAGAATTAAAGTATATATTAGTGGGTGGATTGCGAAATTGTAAAGACATCCTCACTTCCATCAATTTTGGGTATCATAGCCTACACTTCCTTTACATGTTTTGGGTTTGGTTTACCATTGAAGTTAGATTTAAATTTTTAACGGATTTCATGGATTTTCAGTCTAACTATATATGAATGAATTAGTTTGGCAGCTGCGTATTGTCCGCCCCATTGCATAAAAATGAGTTCCAACTTTTTTGGTTTGAAATTTGAATAAAATCAAGGATAAGCATGGGCCTTATTCCTTTTGGCTGTGACGTTTAGTACCGTTTGAGGATATTATGGTTTTTTTTGGTCAAAAAGTAGTATTTCCTTTTTGGTGGAAATACTTATCTGTTCTGCTTGTTTATTTGGTGTTGTTGTTATTACTTATCACCATTGGCTATCTATACGCTATTTTCCTTTGTGGCATGGACAATTCCATAACAGATCATTTAGAGAATTGGTTATTGAATATGTTTTGTTTTTTTCATTATTTCCCATTTACATTTTCATAGATTCTTAATAATGTGGTTGAAGTTGTCTATCTTAAAATATCTTATTGTTGTATGTGTTGCATAAAGAAAACTATTTTCGCTTTCGGTCTTCAGCCACGGCATAGAGGGGCAAGTGCCTTCGCCATTGGCAGGATTCGGTGTGTGCTGAGGGGTTTTTGCCCCTAGGATGCCTCATCGAAACGCCCTTTGTTGGGCGTTAGACTGCCCATTGGCAAGGCTTTTAAAGCTTCCTGCCAAAACAGACAACACCCAAATATTTGTCTTTGATTCCTTGTTTGTGCTCTGCAACAAAAACAATGTATTTAACTTCCATTTCCAGTGTAGAACTTATCGAGGTTGATATAGCATCTATGTATTTTGTTTTTTTGTTTTTATTGTTTTTGGTTGCTTGTGAACTTGCAGCAATGAAGACTCATAATACAATTGTTGTTCCTCCACACGGTGTGACAATCACCACTCCGCACTTGGAGCGGGAAGATTCTTTCAACCGGACAAAGTTTGTTGTCAATGTGCTCCATTGCAGGCAACCAAAGCCGGAAAAACCTGTGATCGCTGATTTGGTTAGAGACCGTCTCCACTTGCATCCTTCCTGTCCTCTTTATCTTTCCAAGTTCCGTATGGTGGGCTTCAACTCGAGGGGATTTGGGCTTGTATATGATCACCCCGAAGATGCTGTGAAATACGAACCTGAGCACAAACTAAAAAAGATGGGGATAACTGCAAAGACAATACATGTTGGAGGAAAAAATCACATGGTGCTAAAAAAATTGCTAATGTCACCAAGGGAAAAAAATGAGAAGCCAAGAAAAAATGAAAAACTTTAAGGGCGTGCTCTGTTAAACTTATGTACATAAGTGTAATTTAGGTAGCTATATGGTACAAACATCTACTATGTTCTCTTTTAGTTGCTCGATCGAAATAACAGTATGTTATGTTTTTGATAGCTCTTGCTCGTTGAAGTTTGAGACTTGCTTCATTGTACATTTGCCATTTTGTCAAACTTATTAATGTCAAACAAACTTTTAATAGACAGATTTCATACTATGTTTTGTTTTGCATTCAGCTAGCTTTCCTATCATCATATTATCCATCTTGTGACGTATCTTATAAACATCATGTTCTGCTCTTATAGGTAATCTTCAGTTGTTTGGCACAATTGTTGTACAGATCGTTTTCTAATTGTTTTTTTAAAGCATTCCACCATACGTTCCTCCCTTGAAACTGTTCATTGCTACATATAGAACATAAGTTGTTGCAAAATAGTATTTTACTTATTGCGTACATTTCTTGACGAAACTGTTCAAATTGCGCATTTCTAATCATCTCTCCGAAATATTCAGATAAATGAAATAATGTTTTTGTTTAGTTGATGAAATAATGTATTCTTGGAAGGTTTTTGACTTCTTCATGATAATATTTGCTATATATTTCCCTTCGCAATTACTTGGGAAATCACTTTTTCTAAGCTTAAACTTCTCTTAATTGCTTGAAGATATTCAATGTTATTACGCTAATCTTCAACTTAATATATCTTGATCCCTCTTTTTTGATTGTTTTTTTGTTATTGTTGTTGTTATGGTGCAATGATTCTTTACGGTGATTTGTGTCACTAGACTTCAAAGCAACAAATTCTAAATTTGTAGAACGGTTCTTCTTCAGCATATAATATTTTGGGAAAGATTTCCATGTGTCTTATATATCCCCTTTCTAAGCACAATGAGTGTTATAGCTCAGGAATTTCAACATGGCTATCCAAATTCATATTCTACTGTAAAATTTAGCGAGTCTAGAGGGCTCTTCTGTTTCTTTTTGGGGTTCTATGAATATAGAGCAATGAGTATTAGGACTGCTGGAATCACATGTTTCTAGCTGACTACTGAAATAGTGGCCTCTAACTTTTAGATTTTTGGAAATGTCTAGGGAATGTTTGATCTTGATCTATATCAAATCCTATAAGGAAACTTGTTAGAAATATTTATTCCTCTTTCTTCGAAGAAATGCAGCGAGTTGATTCATAAAAAGACCAGTGTTTGGTGGGCAGCAAAGGAGAACCCAACTGACAAAGTGGAACAGCTAGGAAGGAACAAGAACATACAATTTGATTTTATAATGCATCATGAGAACAACAATTTCTCAGAGTTTAGAATCCAAAGCATCTTGTTCGGTCTTCATTTCAGTTTAGATATAATCTGCAGACCCACTATAAATATTTCAAATACAGGAGTAATTCTGAGTTTGACAACATTATTATGTTTAGATCTTGTTGATTCTACTTTATTACAAGTTTTGCAAGTATAGAAAGCTCCACTACCTAAGGAATGAAAGTAATCACCACGTTTAGACACTCAACTCATACAACTCCCAATGAAAATGAAGTTTAAAGAAAGGGTGATCCAAAGTAGGAAGCAACTTTTGTTCATAAAGAAAGGCTTTTCTAACATAATAGTAAGGTGACCTTTCTGTATTAATTTATGCAAGAAAAAGACAAGCTGAAATTCAGTTTTAAAATATTCCACCGAATGTTATGATGACATACAAGAATATTCATCTACAAAATGTCTAAAGGAGTCATCTTCAACTTACAATCCGGGCACTTTGATATGATTCAAATATACAAAGTTAACAACAACATAATGCTTATGTGATGCGTGAAGACAATAGACAAATATAAATTACTCTTGTTGTGTGATTTGGGAAGGGTGGTCTCCATATTAACAATAAAACAAACTACGGTGCTTCAAACTGCTCTCCAATGATTTGGGCCCGCACCTCTTTCAATATTATTGCTTGTTTTAGCAAAATTTCATGAAGTGCCAATTATCACGTTAGGATAGTTTCGGTAGGAGTCGATATCGAAACAACAAAATGTATTCGAGATTCATCCTATACTCTGGAATGGCTAAGATGGATATCCCTTTTTTGAAAAACAATAGAATGATACCGAAATAATGCAATATGTCCCGCAAATTACAGTTTTTTTAAAAAAATAATGACACTATATCATTTATAAAATTATTGATCTATATATACCTTTTGATCGTATATACTTGCTTTTCTCATTCATTGCACGCAACCTGTTGAAGCGGTTTTTCTTTCACTGGGATAAATGTAAACGTTAAGGTTTCTTTTTATTTTGCTTTCCGGCAAGTTTATAAATATTGTGATGCGGTTTAGCTCGTTGTGCAGAAGCGCATTGTGTGTTAAAACAATCTTCATCATGGCTGCACCTTTGACATATGGTGGCATCTCCATGTTGATTGAGGGTAGTACAGATGCCGAACCGATAGTCCAACTTCTCAACATTTGTCCCCTTCAATCTATGTTGAACACTGAGCTCCAACATCGCGTGGATCTCTCCGATGGTGTGCACTTTCAAACAACTCTTTTGCCCTCGAAATTTGCAAGCCAATTTTAGATGCCCGGTTAAAAGATGGAACCATTGTCCGCCTGCAAAACCCTTTGCAGAATGATAAAACATGAATTGTATAAGCATCCATTTTCCTTTGTGCATGTATGCTCCGCTTTCATTTCTTTTATATTCACTAAATTTTTGTCCCTTTTCATTTTCATCCTTTGCAGGACTGTTCTTGTCTCCGAACTGGAAGTTGTGATAGAAACACATCCACAAATTGGTGCTCCCACTCCTCTTCCTGCCCATGTCATTCACGGAAAGCAATCAAATCCGATACAAATCATGGAGCCGATGGAAGTTTGGTCCCGCAAACACCTCCCCAAAAGAAAATTGGCCTCCCTAACAGTTCAAGAATGCCTCTAAAAATAAGTGCACTAAATACAACCATGCGTACATGGTCTATTGAAGGTCGTGCCCTTGGGAAAACAACGCTAAGGGAATATGTTAATGCAAATGGCTTGGCTCATATTTCGGCTTTGATTTTGTGGATTGTGAAGGTGGGAAATACACGTTACATGCTTCAACGAAATTGCAGCAATGTTTTTTGGACAAATTGAGGCTGGAAACTTATACACCATCACAAATGGAAGGATAGGGAATGCAAAACCAGGTTACAACCACCTTAACAATGAATTTGAGATATTCCTACAAGCTTCTT
Source organism: Taxus wallichiana var. yunnanensis (assembly GCA_018340775.1). Lineage (NCBI taxonomy): Eukaryota > Viridiplantae > Streptophyta > Pinopsida > Cupressales > Taxaceae > Taxus > Taxus wallichiana. The sequence continues at coordinate 246,758,258 of CM031240.1, read as the reverse complement.
CCACTATCTCTCCGTTGCTTGTCAATAACGCCACAATACCTTTGCATAACTTTCACTTCACAGAATCAAAGATATACCTGCAAAACCTGTTGGTTCCTTCATTGACGTTATTGGCATTGTTTTAGCAATCTCTCCTTGCTCCACTATCCGCAGGCAGGATAAAGTGAAACTAAACGAAGAAGCTTGCAATTGAAGGACATGTCAGGATTTAGTGTTACTATAACTTTATGGGGCCAACATTTACATGATCTTGCTCAAGAACTTGAGGAACTCCTTTCTATTCCACAACTCCCAGTATTGGCTTTAAAGGTGGCACGTGTTTCAAGTTTCAATGGCACTTCCATAGACACTATCTCCAACACAAAATGGTTTGTTAATCCTCAGATTCCTGAAACTAAAACGTTGCATGACTGGGTTGCCTCTGAAAATTACACTGTTGAAACTCCCTCTATAACGAACAAATTTCTAGGTCCTCCTCAAAGCTTAAAACTAGTGGCAACAATTGCAGAAATACTTCAAATGGGCAATACAGAGAGCAATGAATGGGCTACGCTTAAAGCTATAATTGTAGACATCATGCAATGGATAACTTCTACTACATGGCTTGCCCCTTAAAACGGTGACAAGCAATGCCAAAAGAAAGTGAAACCAACAAACAATGGCTCGTGGTTTTGTGCAAGTTGTAAGTCTCATGTGCATCAATGCGATTATAGGTATGCTCTCCGTATAAACTTGCAAGATGACTCAGGAGAGCTACAATCGGTTACAACATTTGACACAATGCTGTTGAAGAAATCATGGGTGTCGCAGTAGACCTCCAACTATTGTGCATAGATGATGAGGCTACAACGGAGATTGCAAACCAGATAATTGGCCATGAATACAAATTCACTCTCTCCGTGAAAAAAGAAACTTTCCGTGGAAATACACAACTGAAATGTGTCATACTTGATTCCCTTAAATTGGATGAATCGAAAGTCGTTGCTTGACTTTGCCTTTCCTAGGCACCATAACACTTTCCTATATTTTAGTTTCTTCATTGTTTGCTCATATCTCCTCTGTAATATGCTTTTGTCCGCAGATACATTTGTAATATGCTTTTGTCCGCATGTTATAATGGACTATAACTCTCAAAGTTTTCCATTTAATGGTTGTTAGTATTGGTTTACATGCGCATCTATATCGCAAAGAAACCTTTTTTGTAATTGATAAAAATGTATGGTCCAATATGTATATATATATATATATATATATATATATATATATATATATAGTTTTTGCTAACATTATGGAACACTTTATTCATTTCTTTAATGTTTGTCTATGTTTCACATGAAGTTTTTTCTTCTTTCTACCTTGTTCCTTCTTAATACCTATGTAAAAAAAAATGAAGCCATATCTCTATGTTTTTTCCTAATCAAAACTCCATACACACCCTTGTATTTCTTCCTTTACTTCCTTAAAAATATATGCAACAACAAATCATTTTGCTTTTGTTTTATTGCCTTTAGCTACCAAAATATAAAACATTTACAGCAAGATAAGCATTTACAAATGGTTTTTGCATTCATTTCCCCTTATCCACATACATAATTTAGCACTCTTTTAATCTTCTCTTATGCCACCTTTTTTGTGATTTTCGCAGGTTGTTTTATGCACAATGCCTACCTCGGAGCAACGACAAAGAAGAAGAGATATTTATGCCTTGCACAAAGAAGAAATCAATGCTTCCCGACGTGAGCGCTATCGCAACTCCAACAGATGCCTACAAGTTCTAGCCCTTTCCAAACTAGTGGTCACCCCCTTTCATGTCTTCCCCTACTACTTTCCCCGCACCGCACAATTCTCCTTTTCCTCTTTGCATTAACCACACCACTTGTGTCGGACCTTGTCTTCATCATGCCCGCAACATCGAATTGCAACCCTCTCCATCGCTACACTACCCTCCATCTGCTTCATCCCAATACATTGCTCCTTGCAATCATTCACCCTTCCCATTTCATCTGCACCTTCGGCCGGTAACAAGTTCGATTGCTTATCCTTCTCTTACTGGAATGCCTCTTTCGCATTCTTCCGACCTTCCATCCCCTTCCTCCCAAACTCATCATGATAGTCACACCCAAGATTCCACCCTCCCCATGCCGCTCCACAGAACATTCCCTGCGGTACCTTCTTGGGCAGATGCCCAGCGCAAATTCTGCCAAAGACTGGATCTTTTATCGCACATCCACACCTGCTCGATTTGTCTTGAGAACTACCTAGGCATACATACTACCTTCCATGAAGGCAAACACACATGCATTAGGTGCAAGTCGAAAGAAATGGACACCGCTTCTCCTCTTGGAACAATATGGATCTGGCATTCAACCTGCCATTCTCAAATCTTTAACCTAGGTCGAAGAAATGTTGATTGCTCACATTAATCCAGTTTTGCAAGTCACACAAATGCGGGGACAATATAAATATTCAGGTCACACAATAAGTTTCCCACAAAACATTTCTTCCATTGCCAAATACCTTCCTCGTTGGCTAGGAGATTTGGATCTCCTCTTGGTTCAAAAACTAGAATTCAACAAACAAAATACGACTTCTATGTTAGTAGGTCCCGTGTTTGGGAAGCGCTTCAATATAAAATTATCCATGACCCCTACTATAAGGATGTTCTTATTGACACTGAGGCTCTTTCCTCTCTCCCCGGAACCGACAAACATATCCTCCTCCCTTAACTCTATTCCTATAGACCTTCCAGCCTCTCACTTCTCTGAAGCACAGATAATGACAACCCTCCTTCCAACCCCTACGAGTATCCCGAGGAGACATCCTCTTTTGTTCCTTCAAACCCAAACACTGGCACTGAAGAGGAGTTAATCGAACAGTACCTGCTTTCAAATGGCCGGGCTGCACCCTGCACTTGGCTTGGCCTGAAGTCGAAATTTCACCAATTAATGAATACACACATGGAGGGCCTTTTCTCAATGGCTTTTCCAACTTTGTTTCCAACTGGTGCAACATTGTTTAAACAACCACGCATGAAGGATGTTCAAATGCATGAATATGCCCTCCACCGATGCGCTACCATGATGATCGGTTTGGCTCGCACCCCAGGTTCCGGTATTTTTTGCTTAACCTTATTATGAGACATAGGAGCCAATCTACAGCTGCAGTTTTCATGAGGTTGAACCTTGAACATGGTGTCCCCCTACTATAGGCCAACTATGGCAATGCCTGCATGATTTCCCTGATGATTGCCTTCCACAGAGTTTAATGAGATTTGGAACCAACCTGCGGGGGACACGAACATTTTGGTCAAAGAGCAGAGGGGAGGTCTCGGACATGATTGAGCAATTGGGGGCGCCTACACTCTTCTTCACTCTTAGTGCAGTAGACACAAAATGGCCAGACCTACATAACATCATGCCAAGGTTTTTCTCCTATTGAGGCCCGTGTAGCACAACAATGGAGGACCAAGAACATTGTTAGCCACCCTCATCGTGTCGCTGCTTACTTACATCAAAGATTCACAATATTCCGTGAAGAAGTGTTACAAAAACATCTTCGAGCCAAAGACTATTGGTACAGGTAAATTTCTTCAATGCTCTCTACTTTTCTTTTGCTTAAATACATAACGATTAACCTTCCTTTACCACAGGTATGAATGGAAACATAGAGGTTCAACACATGTTCATGGTTTCCTATGGCTTGAAGATGCTCCCGACGTTGATCGCATCGACTGGTCAAATAATGAATCTGTGGAAAGCAAGACAATACTTTGATACCTACATATCTGCATGGAATATGCCCTCCTTCCATCCGCTCAGAATTTGTTCACAGGAATATCCAGGATGACCCTTGCCTTTTAGTTTCATCTCAAGTCCTTGCAGTTTCCCCGTTACAAGATTTGGAGGAGTTGATAAATCGAGTTCAACGACACACAAAGTGTTCCGAGAATACTTGCCTCCGAAAAAAAAATAACCGCCTCCAATGCCGATACAACACACCTTGGGAGAATAGAGCCACTTCTCTTTGTTTGTTGATGAGAGTGCTTCAGTTAAATACCTCCCTTCAAGGAATGATGATAGATTGAACACACACAATCCAACAATGTTATCCATATGGAGAGCCAATATCGATTGTCAACCTGTGTTATCTCGCCATGTTGTCCTCAAATACATTACTAAGTATGCTTCCAAAGTGGAGCAAAGGTCAGAAACATACCACCAAATGCTTTCTAGATTGTCGAGAGGTTTAGATCCTGATCTGCCAACACATTTAGCCATAAAAAATGTTAACTGAGAGTGTGGTTGAACATGACATTAGTGCACAAGAAACATGCCACATGCTCCTCAAATTTCCACTTGTAATGTGCAATCGCACTTTTGTGTCGCTCAATGTAGGTAGAAAAATCTTAAGAAAATTGGTTGAAGTAGAGTGTGAGGATGTAGAAACATCCCTCCTTTTAGATGCATACAGGGTCCGACCTTCAAACATGGAAAGCCTTCCACTCATTGAAGTTATGCGTGACTAGAGTTACAACAAATACCGCAAACACAATAGATGGAAGAATCGTACCGTACCAGCTATTGTTCGAGTGTTCCCCAAGTTTCAATGCATTCCATCTAAGGATTCCCCCTCTTTTGAGCTTTTTGTTGGTCAGAACTCCTTCTATACAAACCTTTCCGCAACATTTCTACTGATATTGGTTCAACACCTCAAGAAACCATTTCTACATGGAGCTTGTTCAGATACAATTATCAGCCCTAGCATATTACATGATGTGAATCAAATCCATCACCCACCTCGACAGTGATAATGAGTCAGAGGCGAGCCCCCCTACCTGTTCAACAACTATATGATTGGCAACTTTTGGCTCGATTCCACTGGGGAACACTTCATTCCTTGACAGCTTGCAAATGTTGGGCCTTCGTGAATTTGACACCCTTCACAATTGGAGTGCACATCGAGTTCCTGTTGCTCTGCAGTCTCTTGGGGCCACTTTCATCGAAGACAAAAAGGTAGAGCATATTTCAACTTCCCTCGTGGACAGATTCCACCCTCCAGCTTCAGGTTTATCTCCAGAACAACAACAAGCTTTCAACATAGTTATTCAACACTTCGCTCACAAATCCAACCTTCCTCCACTGAGACTTATTATACAAGGGACTGCATGGTACTGGAAAATCATTCCTCATTAACATTTTAAAGTCTTCATTTGCCTCTTCATCCAACCAAGGCCTTTCACCTCTCCTTCTACTCGCCCCAACAGGGGTTGCTGCTTTCAACATTTCAGCTTCGACAATACACGCAAGCCTCGGATTCCCATTAAAGAACTCAAACCCTTAGAGGGCCAAGCTTTATCGTCTCTTCAAGACTCCCTCAAACACACCGAATACATTCTAATTGATGAAATGAGTTTCGTCGGGCCAAAGTTGCTTTCCAGAATCGACTACCGTCTTAGGGAGGCTTTCCCGCACTTCAAGAATTCTACATTTGGAGGTAGATCTATGATCCTTGTTGGAGACCTCGGTCAACTTCCTCCGGTTATGGACATTCCTCTTTATGCCAGCAAGTCTTACGGAGCTACCCTTTGGCAAGAATTCAACATATCCGTCTGCCTTCATTCAATCTTCCGACAACAAGGCTCTGATCCAACACAGGCATCATTCCGTAACTTGCTGCTTAACATTCATAACGCAATACCTCTACTGCAGGACTGGGAAGCTCTTATGTCAAGATCCGTTTCCTCCCTTTCCGAACAAGAAAACATTGATTTTAAAGATGCCCCTCATCTTTTCGCTCAAAATGACCTTGTGGACTCGCACAACCTTATTATGTTGAAATCCCTTAACTCTCCTATTGCCAGATCAATTGCCGAAAAGACCAGACGTTCTACATCAGGTGACACCGAAGACGATCAATTAAAGCCCAAGGTTCTTCTCGCATCAACCAAAAAGTAATGCTTTCCGCAAACTTGTGGGTTGACAAAGGTCTTGTCAACGACGCTACTGGTTCTATCATCGACATAGTCTATGAGGAATCCTCCGGACCTCTAGCTCTGCCTCTTTTTGTCGTCATCAAGTTTGATCATTACACAGGACCTCCCTGGGATTCGAACAACCCCTTGCATGTTCCTATTCCTCCCATTTCTAGAGGGGGTCGCAGACAACTACCGCTCAAAATGGCATGGGCTTTTTCTATCCACAAATCTCAAGGACTTACATTAACACGTGCTACAATAGACATTGGCAGAACTGAAAGACAAGGCCTAACATTCACTGCTATGTCAAGAGTTCCGTCTCTTTCTTCCCTTCGTATTTCTCCAGCTTTCTCTTTCTCCTGCTACTCTCGCATGTCCTCCACTCCCCTTCTGCAATCCAGCTACAAGAGGAATCTCGCCTTCACTCCCTTCCATCTTCTCTCCCACACCTCGCCCAACACTCGTCTTAACTCCTTCGCCTCTTCCTCCTTTCTCAGTCTTCAAGTTCCATTGGTGCAAGAACTTCTTTATAACAACACGCATGTACATATCACGTACATTTTGTATCAATAACCCTTTTTTTCAGGAGTTTGAAATGTCTGCAACTACTTTAAACGCAATATTTAACTATGTTCCTTAGCATAAAGTTCAATTTTTTTTTTGGCACTCTACTACTAACCAATCTAATATAACTAAAACTTTTGAATTGACTCCCTGTTATTCTTTTATATTTATCATTCAAAAACATGATGCTTTTGTTTTATTTTAACATTTTCTTATTTTGGCCATTTCCCCACCAATCTATATAGTCTTCTACTCAAATATTCGTTACATTACAATTGATATTCCTTTCGTTTATATTTCCTCCACTTCTTTTTCTTTTTGACTCCTACCTTTACTTCCATTTACGAAATTATGTTTTTTTAAAACACTCTCCTCTTTCCTTCACTTTTACCACTTTTCTTTCCCTCCTCCTCCGTTTCCTTCTCCCTTTTTCATTTCTTTTTTTCCTTTCTCTCAACTATTTTCTTCTTTTCTACTTCCTTCTCCTTTATAAGGATAAATGGTGTTTTATGTATCCATTGGGCATGGAGTTAGCCCTCAAGACATGTATAATTAATCATGAAATAAAAAATTTTCACTCTAAACTTTACATGTACTAAAAATCTAACCTCAAGGTTCCCTTGATGACTAGTTTATGGGATTTATGGATGAAATTTTTCCACCCGAGCCAAACTTGATTTCTTGGCTAAGGAGTGACCATGGAAATGGTTTTTTTCAACCGATCTTGGGGTTGAATGAATATACTTGAATATTGCCTACAATATCCTTTTATACCATAGAAACTGCTCTGGCCGAATCGAACATGAAATAAAAAAGTGAGGCACACAAATATGTACAAAGTATGAAAATCATACATGTTCAAATGGAACATGTAGAGTGTGTACAACATACTTTTTACAAAAAAGTACACTATCAACAAAACATGTTCTCAACAACATTTGGAGGAAGTGAAACTAAACTAATATGTATAATGATGGAAATTTCACCTTAAAATGAATTTTTGCGTTATATTTCATTGACTACAATCATAAGCTCTCCTCCATTCATCCTTGACAATTGAAAAAAATGTTTGACTTGTAGATAGAGATGACATAAGGGAAACTCCAAATTGTGTGAAACATTGATTTTTTACTCGGCTTGGCTCTTTCATGGTCTCATGTAAGAATGGGATACCCTTCTTTAAATCTTCTAGTCTCTTCTTTCCCTGCAAAAATTTTCTTTACTTGACCTTTGTTCAACTCCATTGCTTGCATGGATTGATCTCTCAACTCCTCTAGCTTCATAATTTCAGCATATTTGAGTTCCATCTTCTTCTTCAAAAATTTCAAGTTGGTTGATGATCTCTAAGGATGCTAAGTCAAGAAATATTTGAATTTTTTTCATTTCCATAAAACAACTTGTAGGTTCAACTTCCAGTAGACCTTTTGGAGGTGATTCTATCATCCCATATTACTAATTTCAGTCTTGTTTGCCATGTTGTTTGGTTTTCTGTAAAGGTCCTTATTATGAGCCTTAATAGGTTCTTATTCATTCACTCAACTTACCCATTACATTCTTGGTAGTAACTTGAAGTTGTTCTTAAATAGAAATCTTGGTACTAATGAATGATAAATCATTATAAAAATAATTGTGGAAAGAAAACATAACTTGGTCACAATATATTTGCAAAAACTAAGATGTTAGCCTCATTTTTCCCTTCAAAGAAACCTCCTCTATCCATTTGGTGAAAAACTTTATTTTTGTGAAGATCAACTTATGACCCAATATGGAATGGTGATTGATTACTCCATTAAAATCCAACCCCCATTGCATTAATGGTTTCTCCACATATATAGGGTGGAGTGCAAGAGACGGTAGTTTACATTTTCCTATGAAGAAGGAATTATTTTTAAATATCTTAACCCATCAAAGAAAATCCTTGTAGAGATGTAGCAAGTAATAACCAACCTTCATGATGTTAATGGATGTTGTCATTGGTGGAAAGTGTTATCCTTCTTCGTATTATGGAATTCGAGTAAACATTTCTCAATCGATTTGGCTTAGAAGACACCTCAAAAGAAAATTTTCAATATCCTTTATTTTAAAAATTCCATAAACAAACATGTAATGAATGGATAAATGTCTAAATTACCATGTTTTGGCATTATTCAAACATTGTGGACTTTGTCCTATTTCAAAAAAGTGTGTTGTATCATTTTTCCAACATGGAATGGGTCAGAAATAACTAGTTGTTGATCATGTTGAAATATTATGAAAATGACCTTCTCAACTTGCAGATCTGAAGCTAGCTTCTCACACAATCCTTTACCTTTCATCATCTTGGTTATTTCGATATCCACATCATACTCCTTCACCTATGTGATCTACCCATCAATTTTATCATTCAAATATATATTTAAGAGGAAATATTTAATGTCAAAAAGTGATATTTTGTGTGGATTTTGTTAATGGATATGAAATGACTAAACTTCTTTAAAAACAATATGACAGATAGGACATTCTTTTCAACAAATGAATTTATTATCTCATACTCTTCTAGAATTTGGCTAAAAGTGCAATAGGATGCTCCAAACCTTCATAATATAGTTGTACCAACATAAAGAAATTGTATCCGTGTATCCAAAAGAATACAAAGTGAATTCATTTGTGAAATATGGATTAATGAGGGTAGGGGCTTCTGTTATTTCTTGTTTAATGACTTCAATACCACCTTTTCCTTCCATGGTCCACTTGAAAGGCATGCTCTTTTCTAGCATAGATGTCAATGTATTGATAAGATTGGAAAAGTTTGGAATGAAATTCCTAAAAAAATTGATCCTCCGTAAGAATATTTCAAACACCTTATTATGGTTGGGTAATGAAAATTCAAATATGGAATTTAACCTTTCTAGATTAACTACTAACACTTTCTTCAAGACAACATAGTAAAGGATCTTACCTTCATAGATACCCTAAAATGCCTACATATTTGAAATACCTTCCTAAGATGAAATAAATGATCCTTTTACGTTTGGATAACACAGTGATATCATTTAGGTAGACAAGAACAATACTATTAATCATCCCTTTAAATTCTATATCCACAAACCTTTAAAATGTTTTTCTTACATTAGAAAATTCAAAGGGCATATCTCTATATCCATAAGTTCCCATTTAGTAGTAAAGGAATTTTTGAATTTATCCAAGCCCTTCATAATAATTTGATTATACCCGAGTATCAATCAAGTAGAGGAAACCTCTTTGACCCTTCTACCATCTACAAAATTGGTTCCATATAAGGTAATTTGTAATGATCCTTTAAGGTAGCCTTCTTTAAATCCTTGAAATCAACACATAACCTAATTTCACCATTCCTTTTATAATTTTCAAACTATGTTGGTAACACAAGATGAATGAATAATGGGGAATATAATGTTGGCCTCTATCAATTTATTCATCTCCTTCATTAGAGGCTCATATTTTGGGTTAGAAAGTCTTTGACTTTTCTTAATAAGCTTTGCAAATTGATCTTTCTCAATTGTATGGTATGCTAAAATGGGATAAAAAACCCTCAGTTATTAATTAACTGATGCAAAAACATCATCAAAGATTTGGGAAATATCTATAAATTCATGCTTCTCTTGTGGAGTACATACCTTTCCAATTTTAAGCAACTTGTCCTCACCAACTAGAACTCATTCATAATATTCATCATTGACTACCATGTTTTTTTTTCCATTCCTTAGTTAATCATCAGAATAAAAAATGGAATTTGATGTACCTAAACCTTGGATAACATGTTTGATCTTAATTGGAAAATATGATCTACATACTACTGCTTTAAGTACTTCTAATTTTTTAAAGAAAATTGAGCCTCTTCTTAGATGAAATTGAAAATATACTATTCACTCTAAAATACTTACCATTTAGTTTTATTATCTATGACAACATGAAATACATCCACTTTAATATTATTGGTAATCCATCCTCCTTGATGCTTTCAAGAATATAAAACTTAGCACCAATTGTTGATAATCATCAACTAACTCATTTTACTTTCTTGGTATGGAATGGAAGTTGAATGCTTCAAAATATTCTAAATAATCCTATACTCGTTTATCATAAAATTTTAATAGTTCATTCTTGGTTATATGAAAACCTCTTACTTGAATCATAATCAATTCACTATCCTCAAAACTTACAATTGTTTGACATTTTTCCTCACCGCCCATTATAGGCCATGGATTAAATACTCATACTTAACGAGTTGTTGGAATAAGTGAGCCAAAATATGAAAGTAGATAAATAATTCATATCTATTAAAGATAGAAGTGCTATACCGCCTTCTATACCATGTTTTCTCCTATAACCATCAAAAACATACACCAAATTTCAATATCTTGCTCATCCATTTTCACAATATCAAGAATAAGATAATTTTCTTCATGCAAATAATAGATAGAAGAACCATCAACTTTAATGTCTTTATAAGTATCAAAACCATGGATACCAATCACCCAATCATTGAGAAAAAAATTCAGAATGCCTCTAGATTTAGTCAAAAGGGTCATCTTCTTGGTGAAAGATTGTGCAAGTTATAGTAGTAGGACTTAGTGTATAAGGGTCTATGTGATATGTTGAAATTTTATACAACTTAATGGTGACTTTAGTGCACTATCCTAACCAAAAGATAATTTTATACCAATCACTGATAGATATCGTCCAATCTTGGTAAAGAAATACCTAGAGAGACATAGACCAAAAAATTGAGGTAGATCAATTATGAAGATATCATAGGAAATAGGTAGGTTAGGGCATGCATGCACTATGAGTCTTAAACCTCTTATTACTCCAACTATGAATACTAATATTCCATCTAGCTAAACCAAACCTTTAGAAAGAGGTTTATATTTGCTCCCCAACCGATTTTCTATCTACTTTGGCATTGCTAAAATGATTTCCCCGAGTCAAACATAGAATCATGAACCAAGTTATTGCCAATAATCAAGGAGGTTGAAAATAATTTTTTTGAGGTACATTGGTGAGAATAAATTTTACTTGATCTTTGGATGGCTCGTTTGGTAAGTGGTGATTTGACATAACCACTTGCAAAAGATCTCTTTGTCCAGAAATTTTAAGGTTTCCAACATAAAGACGTTCATGTTAGTATTCTTTATTTGTTCTATAATGTTGAAGGGAGTATAATTATCCTTTCATTTTACCTTACTTGCAAAAACCTTTTCTTGTGTTTGAGTTGATTTATAAGGACTTTTGGACTTCCCTTGCACTCTTGAACTCTTATTTTCATGAATTCATTGTATATTAGGAGATGGAATTGAATTACCACCTTATTTAAGTATTAGAGAAGGTTTGAAAGTAATTACACTTACTCATTGTCCCAATTCCATAGCCTTTTTTTTAGATCCATTCTTAGTTGTCATACCTGAAGGTAAACCATGATTTAACACACAAAATTCATCAACTTGAAAAACTCACATGGGAAACATTTTCTTGTGTCTATTAAGTAACCTCTTATGATTGAGATGGTTTTATTTATTCAATTTGGGAGAAGTAAGAATTGTGTAAAATTTATTCTTGGTATAGAATTCCATTTGGAAAGTGTCTTAGCTATGTTGAAGGTTGTAAGAGAAACACCATTCATAGTCTTGGGAATTTTTTTTTGAATGGGGAAAAAGGATTTGGATGAGTAGGTTGCATTAGGGTTATACTATTGGGATGGTCTTACATGAGACACTTGATTTTTAACTTGTGGATTTACTTGTTATAATTACTTGTTGGGCTTATAAGGGTTTGTTAAGTTGATATGATTGATTAAAGGGATGGTAAGGTTTACAATTTTGACATTGTTATTTTTTTAAGTTCACAAGCTCATTTCCAAAGTTTTGCAATTGCTTCATGACCTCCTATAACTCACTTGAATTATTTTTAGAGGTGGATGCATGGATTTGAATTTGGATTCTTAGGGATGGAATATGAGATAATTTAGGTGTTTAGTTAAGTTTTTATGTTCCTACCTCAGTGAAGATTGGCATTGAAGGTTTAAGAGGAATTTTTCCACCAGAACAAAACTTTTTTAACCCTTTTGGAAATATCATAAGTGTTTGGTAAGGTGTTACCCAACATGGATTGAATCAAAACTAAAAGGTCACCATTTTGATCCCTTAAGTAATAGAGAATTACGTAATGGGCTGTAGCTATTACAATTTGTAGTCTTCTATCCCATGTCCTTTGGAATATGATATTAAAATTCATCATCATCTCTTAAGGTGCCCTTTTTATTGTAGTCAACTTATGTACCAAATATAATTGGTGTGATTTATCTTCAAAATGGTTGCAAATATATTATCCTAACCCATCCCTATTTGTGATAAAATTTATCCTAAAATCCCTATACCATTGTAGAAATTTCCCTTGAATGAAGAAACCAACCATCCGACTACTACATTGTCCTATCTAACATGATTTATTAATGATATATTTGCAACATCTTTAATGTACTCAATGGGTGTTGTGGTGTTCTCTCTATTAAATAAACGAAAAATATTTAAAGATGTAAATAGAATTTCATCATACTAGGCCAAAAGTTTGGGAATGCCTACATTAAAAGTGATAAATATATAATTTATTTGATGGGCATAAAACTCTAGAAAATGACAAGAAAGACTTGCTTAGGAGTAGGAGTAGAGAGGATTTTTTTGAGGTGATGAAGATATTTGAACTAATACCTCCCTTCTTCTTCTCTTCAAAGTGAAAATGTAAATAATAAAAGTTATATCCTTTGCCTTGTTTGGACTTATCTCATAAGATAGAGACACTTTATTTCTTGAACCAACAGATATGAATATTGCAGCCTCCATATGTGTTGATGTAGATCCTAAAAGTTTTATATTACAAAGTACACATCATTCTTGGAGATATGATATCAAATCCGTCACAAAGTGTGGTCCCTTCAGGATTCTAAAATTGTTTACATGTAAAAGTGGCACCCTCTATATCATAAAAATGAATAATAACACTCTTGGTGAACATGGATTTGTCTCCAATTATGGGAACTAAAAAAGAGACAAATCTCTATAGAAGGAAGGTTCCTTCTAGCCTATCATACTATAAACTAACAACATAAAAATACAACTAAAACTAATGATAAACTACCAATGCACAATAGCAAGTGTTAAGAAGGATTGGAAAACGTTGCAAAAATGAAAGAAAGTGATGCTTTAAAGATAGAAAAGGGTTCAAATCTGACCTATAGGGACATAATTGAAACTACACATTCAAAAATCAAGTAAAACACATATTTTGGAAAGAAACGAGAGAATGAATCCAAAAGGGAGAAGGAGGAAAAATATTCACATCAAATACCAAGTATTTAGAGGAATAAACCATAGTTACATCCCATGAAAACATTTTTACTTTCATTTACAAAGCAAGGTTTGATAAAACTTGCAAGAATATATTTACAAAAGTCCAAGGTAAGGAAAATGGAAGGAATCTAAAGAAAAGATCCAAATATAACATAAAATAACCCTTTTTATGTTCTAAATAACTTACATGTATATTAAAATGTGAGAGGAAGAGAGAAAGAGTGGAAAGAACTCCAAGTTCCACACCAACCAATGACCAAACAAATTCAAACCACTCTCAAAGCACATAACCGTGTCCCATTTTTTTAAACTTTTTGTACATTCAAAAAATATGTCCCACAACTAAAACATGACCTAATACATAAAATGAAAAAAACATGTATTTTAAAGAGTTTGATAATACCTAAGTACAACGCATTCAGAATTTATGTGATGTTTTAAAGTTTATGCAGTCTTTTAAAATATTTATTTACTAGTCAGATTTTAACATATTTTTACCATCAACTGGGACACACTTGTACATGCTTTGATGCTAGGGCTACTAACAAGGTCATTATTTCATGTCATCACTCTTGTAGGACAAAGTATGGAGATTGTTTTCATTAACTCTATGTTGTTGAGATGGTTAGACATTGTTTACAATGCAAAACTTCCTTTTTTGTGGTGAACCCGTGTTTATACTTTTGACCCCCAAAAATCTAGTAAATCCTAGATTTTATTGTGTGAAAATGTAGATCTTAAGGAGACATTTTGAATGCCACCATTGTTGTTTAATTTTCATGACCGCATAAAAATTTATGCACAAAAAACAATTTTGCTAGCTTCATGGCTTCCCTGTGTGTTTTCCCTATTTTGAGTCTTTCATGGGTTTTTAGAGTTCCACGACATTTTTTTGACATGCGGTATTTTAGAGACCTCTACAACATTTGAATATGCTTGTAAACTTAGACCATTTTACATGTCGTGGAATACAATACCCTTGTTATGCAGCCTCACAAAGTCCGCAGAACAATGACTTGAGAATTTTGTGAAAACGTCTTATAGTGTTGTATGGCTTCTATTCGTAGACACTTCAATATTTTCTCCTCCTTGATCAATGGCATTTGGAAGCTTATTTTCATTCTTAAATGAAGATATACCTAAGTCTGTTGCTCTCTTCTTTGTTCTGTAAACTAGGAGAGTCCGTGGAATATTGAATTTCTCAATCAGCAGTACACTAAAACATAAGTATTGTGTAGCGTTTTCCAACAAAATTTCTCAAAGTGTGAAAATAAAAACGCAGGTTACCAAAATATCTTGCAGGTTATTTTGGATAACATTTCCTACAAATAAAGCTTTATTACACTTTTCCTAAACTACTCATACTTTTCTTATACATGTGATTGGATACATTTCAATCTCTTCTATATTTTTATCACTCTAGGATACCTTACACATCCATATCTCCCTCTAGTTAAAGAATCCAATCAGTTAAAAAAATATAATTTCCTACATTTTCCATAACTCATTAAGGTCACTATAGACTCAAATTTTCAAGCAATCATTTATGGAGGATTTTTCACCCTTTTAAAATTTATCATGTTACCCAGTCATCTAGTTAGCTAAGAAGATAGATCATGGTCCATGTGTTTAGGTAAAAATATGTATATCTAAATATCATCATTAAAAAAACACGAATCTACATAGTGCAAAAACTACAAATATGCACAAGGTGCAACACTATGTATTGTGCATGTGCAATTTTTCATAATCATCACATAAATACTAATAAAATCACAACTCCACATACTACAAAAATGTCCTTAGTATTCAAACCATTTGTTCTTTATTCCAAGGAACTAAATACACAAGATTTTGCGAATGTTGGTGTGAGGATTTTATTTACCTTTTATTTATTATATTAGATTATTTACAACTCACATATGATGAGTCGTCTACATTAGCTGATTCATAGGTCTTTTAGTGAGTTATATGAAATATTCCATATTTTCTCATGGAATCTATCATATGTGTCATTGTTTCATTATCATATTGGAGCTACATGTTATTCTAGTAGTGTAACTCCTCTCTCCATATTTGGAGTATAATAATTCTAGGGATTAGATTTACACAAAACTTCTCATATCTATTGGAATTTGATGTTTTCAATGTTAAAAGCGAGTATGATGTCATGTAAAGTTAGATAGGTAGTGTTATTGATGTCATGTGTTATGTTGTTTAGTATGAGGAGTTTCTTGGTCTCATCGATGATGTAACATAGTTTCTTGAGTAGGTATGCGAGAGGTGTCACAGGTGATAAGAGTATGTTGTAGTGATGCCATGAAAGATGTTGAAGGTCCATATAGATGGAAAATAGTGACAAAGTCATGAGGTGGTTTTTCTAGAAGGTGCAAACATTTTTAAGATTCTTTATTTAGGATGCCTTGTCAGCAAAATGGTGTGTCAGGGTAGTTCTCAAGTATGTAGCAGCTGATTATGCATTTTTAGAGCATGGAAATCATGTGGATGAAGTGTGGAGACACTCAAAAATGCATTAGAGTGTGTTTTAGGGGTTTGGAAATGTTTTCTAGGTCCACTTGAGACTTAGTCCTATGCCCTATTTGGCCTAATGATATGAGAAAAGTAGGTTTCAGCATGGATATGCAAAGGTGATCATTGGAAAAGATGTATCGGGTTGATCTTAAGGTGATTTCCAAGTTTCAAGTGTTCATTTGAAGATATGTGCATGAAAACTATTTCTTTCCTCTATAATGTTCATAAAATTGAGAAAAAAAGATTTAAAAGGATTTTTGATTTTTTTGGCACGTGTTAAGTCTTCATGCAAGGTTGAGATATTCAAGAGAGTTGAGTATTTTTTCTAAGATGATTTTTCAAGCTTGGTTTATATATTAAGGGGAATAGCTTTACGAACAATCATTAATAAGCTAAGGTGGTCTAAAACCTGTTTAAACCTTATTTAAGTAACGATGGACAATAAATTTATATAATTGTTAAAGAATGGATTGGTTGACAAATTATTATGATTGGATGCTTTATGAAGACACATATTTATTTCACAGGGTGGTTCTTGGGTGTCTTAACAATGAGTGGATCCCATGTACAAATTGTAAGTTTCTAAAGAATTTGTGTTTTTCATGCAGGTTTTACATTTGAGTAGATGAATAAATGGATTTTGGAGGAAATTTAAAATATATAATTCATTTTGGATTTCTTTTGGATCAATTTTAATCCCTTTGGAGGTATTTGGAAGTCTATCTTGCATGAATGGTTTTGGGACGATTTTGGTCATTTTTGTGACACAGTTATGCGAGTATTCTTGGATGCCTAAGCCCCGAGTTGTGGTATCTCATGAATTTTTTGATGACCCTGAGGTCATAATATTTCTATCCATATATCATTCATGCATGGTTGATGTGTTTTAGTGCTAGTTTGAGCTTCATCTTTGAGGACTTTCTTTCTAGGTCACTAACCTAGTGAGAAGAGTTGTTCCAAATGGTGGTGTCATTATATGTTTTGATGGTGAAAATCTTATTAATATTTTAGGATGCATGGATTAGACTTAGAAAACATTTCTAAGTGGATTCAAATGGTTTTTAAAGGTCGTGTGGGCCCAAGTGATCTTTGTTTTGGCAAGAGGGAAGTTTGAGTGAATTAGGCCTAATTAGGTCCTAATGAAGGAGTTGTGTTTTCACATGGTATTACCAAAAGTATGAGGTTTAGGAATGGTATTTTCATGATTTTTAAATTTTTTTAATGTTATATTGAGATATATGGATGACCTAGATATGTTAGTGTGCTTAATTCATGTATATAAGCAAGTTTATGAGGCTTATTTGTGTTTCCCGTGAGGATAAAAAGGTGTGAGTAAGAGGGCTATGTGTGGAGGTGAAGGGCATATTTTTACCATATATAAAGGGAAGAGAGAATGTATTGATATTTTATATGGTGTGTTGTTGGAGCTCGATAGGTTAAATGACTTAATTGAATTCATGATGAATATCTTGAGTGATATAGCAAAAAAGGAACATTTTAATTAAGCACACGATGTCGCAAGACATGCAAGGCCATTATGGAAGAAAAAAAAAAAGCGTGCACACAAGCATAGGGAAAATCTTGCAGAAAAGAACAAAGCAATAGAAAACAATGTAATAAACAAGTATGTGCGCAAATATTCATGCATAAAGAATGTTGTACATGAAACACTGTTAGCATGCTAATAAGATAAATAGGATGTCAAAAGCATGTATAACCAAGTAATTAAATGTAGTAAGTAAAAATGAAACAATAACACCTTTAAGAGATGAATGTTGATGCCTCCAACAACCAACATAAAAGGGAAAGAAGGCGAGCATCCATGCTACATGTAGGAGACCTGTATCTATGATCATAACTAGAAAAAGACGTGAACACACATGTGTGGATGGTATAGATGAATGACATATAGGTAATCAAACTAGCATATGTAATAAGGAGAATATAGACCAAAAAAAGTATGGAAGGGTAAAAGAAACCATAATATGCAATATTTTGTGGATGAATGGAATGGAATGCAAGATGGGTGATTAGAGTTGTGTACCCAACGAGTGAATGGAAATGTATGCAATTAGGTTCTTTTTTTCCCCCTTAGTAGACAAGAATGAACCATAAATGAGAGTGCATCATTGGGAAACGTTCGAAGTGTGTGTTATGTGTCTAACACATTGTGATGAGTGTATGTTTGTAATGGTGATGATATGTGACATAAAATATATCTATGTGCATGAACCCTATAGCCAAATCATATATCATGAAAAAATGAATGGATGAGTGATGATTTACGACCTAAGAGTATATCACTATAAGATGAATAAGCGAGTGATGATTTCTCCCTAAGCGTATACCACTATGAGATGATAAAGTAAATGGTGAGTTATCCTATAAATGTGTCCCTATTGTAGAAATGTCACATAACTAGCGGTCAAACCTGTAAACACATGGTGAATGTAGAGTTCATTTGATTTGGAAACTCTCAACAATCGAGTATGGAACAAGGAACTAAAGTTCCTCATAGGGTAATGATTGCAGCGTGTAGAAGATGTAGTAGTATATGTAATGATGAAAAATGACCATGCGATGCATAAAATATGTAAGGATGCATTATATAGAATGCGATGCTAAAAGTGTAAAATGTGTACAATGTAATGTAATGCTAGATTCATATGTGGTGATAGCTAGTATATTATATAGAAAATGTGTGATGTGAAGATGCATAGTGTATGATGTAAGGTACATAACTCGAGATGTAATGTAATGACAATATGTATAAAATGTGATTTAATACACATTGATAGTCTAATAGTGTATGTAATGTGTGATATGGTCCACATGATGAATAGTATGAAATCTTTGGACGATAAAAGGGTGGATATACATAATGATGATGATTACTGTGTATGATGAATGACATGCGATGTGTGATTGGACACAATGTGTAATGCCTATAGTGCAAAGTGTGAGGGATTTATATATCGAAATCCCTCACAAATTAAGTGTGAACTGAAGCACGAGTGTGTCATCGGGTAATGGTAAAAGTATGTGCCAACCTAAGTGTAATATTTCTTAAGATGCATTACGTTGAGTGGATTTTTGAGAGGTTTTGCTAAAAGGGTGGTGAGGCGGTAAACTACACCACAAGGTTTATCAGTGATAATGTATGGACCAAGCCAATTTGGAATAAATTTTCTTTTGAGAGGTGCCTCAACATTTGTATTCTTTTGATTCTACTATAAGACTAGGTCACGATATTAAACACTCGAGGAATGTTATTTCGATTGTATGTATCGTGATGTGATATTGATACATATGAAGATGTTAGAGTACTTAGACATGACGTTAGTCTAATAAATCTAGTTCATGTAAACATTTTTCACGGTATGTATCATCTTTAAGGATAACCTTAAGAGAGATCCCTAAAGATTATATCTCAAGCTCAAGTGAGAGAAAAACTTAAACACCATAAAATGAAGAAAAAGGGGTGGCGTTACTAGGCATAAAAATGCTAGTACAATAGGCCCATAGAGTATAGAATATTTGGTTATACCAATCGTTACCACTAGAGTTAATAGTCTTGGGTAGGATTTTCACAATAGTTATGGTGACCTCTCTTGGTCATTGTCTTACTAATAGTAATAAGTGGAGAATGATTGCTTTATTTTTAACTTGGCACAAAACTTTATAATGTCCTTATTTTTGAACAAAAGCTCCGTTGTCATTGAGGATAGCAGAAGGTACCCTAAAATGTATGACAATATGCATTGTGAGAATGTTACAAATGTTTATACCACTAACCATTCGGAGTTGCGTGTTCGATTCATGTCGGAGTTCACAAAAATGATTATAAACAAATTTAATTTATGCACTATTTAATATAAGATATGAACATATGTAAATAAAGTAAATAAATTCATAAAAGATGTATGTAAATGATCCAAAAACTAAAAAAGTGGAAATAGAAACCTAGTGTGCAAGAGAGAGAAGAGAAAAGGAATCGGCTAAATAGAATATGCTTGTAGAACTATGTCGTAGAGGTGATTTGTAGAATCTAGAAGAAGGAAAAACTATGCAACATCCCTGAAAAGGATGGATTTGAATTGAATCTCTTGAATGGGGTGCCTAGAGAAGGGCTGGGCACCCACGGGAACTCTAGTTTGTAGAATGGGAAGCGTAGTCAATGCAAAATCTTTAGAACTAATATTCACATGTTTAGAAGATGATTTGAAACCCATGTTTCACTACACTAGATGAATTTTGTATTCCAAGATGAAAGGAAGACCTACAAAACCCTAAACAAGCATCAATCCATAAAAATAAAAATTCATATTAAAAGGTCAAACTAACCTTAGCATTTGCCACAATGGTATTATTTATAATCGAGTGTTGTGCTACATTCCACACACAAATGTAGTTCTCTATATGTGTGTGTGAAATATACCTTAGGTTGCTCTTGTTCCATTCACACTTTGTGATGTAGCGAGCTAACTATGTGTAGAAAATGTAATCGAATGGTGTATAGAATAAAATAGAATCCTATCCTGTGCTATTTTGTGATGTAGATTTCCTAGCCTTGTGCCTTATGATTTAGGTATGTGGATGTAAATGATCACTAATTCAATAGATGGATACAACTCTAGGTGGATGATAGTAGTGACTATGGATTTATCTGCATTATGGTCTCGTAGCTTTATATTTATAGGGTTCTCTTGATCTAATGTTTTAACTAACCCTAAAATGGCCAACCAATAAAAATATATAAACCTAAAACATCTAGAAAGGGCCCAAAAAGTGGTAGGAAATTCCAAAGAGGATATGGGCACCGATGGTGGACTAGGGCACCCATGGGCATCCCATCAAAGCTAAAATGATGGTACGTGACGAAAGATGACTGGGCATGTGTGCGGTGGAGGTAGGGAATGATGAAGAAAATAAAATAAAATTGGCCAAGATACGAGGTTGATTAGTAATTTCTTCACTCGAAAACCCTTGAAATAGTAGTATGAGGCTGGGACTAAATATAACGCAAAGTGCGTGATTTTATGTCTACGAGGTGTTTTTCCCAATGATTCTAATCCCAAGATGTGAAAAATTCCTATGATGGATTTCAACCCACTTGTGATAAAAAGGTATAGATAAATAATTGATAAATTGGATATAGTAGATAACTAAAATAAAGCGAAACCTTAAATACAACAAATAAAGACAAATGTAGATGCGATCTAAGTGTAAACTAAATCAAACCTGGATGGTTCAATAGCAATATGAGGTTGTAGAGCACAATCGACGATGATTGGGGAAGTGTAGGAAGAAAATATAGACAATATAACCTAAAATTCCTCTTGAAGCTTGATTTGGGCCCGATATGAACTAGGGATGGTTTTGAGGTGGAAAAGGAACACTCCTAGAGGATCTAGATCTGATAGAAAGGATGCAAGAAAATTAATGAAAGATGAAAATTACTTGATAGGGTTGACGGTGACTAGATCTTATGAAGTTAAGATTTGGAGTAGAAAGTGTTCGTAATGGCAAGACCGGTGAATTTAGAAGGTTGTGGGCTCATAAAGTATGTTACTAGAAAACTCAATGACAGAAAACCCAAAAATGATAACTAGGTTGATAGTTACGAGATAGGATTGATGGAGACCGGGGTGGTCTAGGGATTGATAAAAAAATATGGATAAGAATAGATATATACACATGGGAGTGAAGATAAAAAAATTCATATACATGTCTCTAGGATGATGGTTGAACCAACAAAGAGAGATGATAAGAGAAAGTGGCAAAATGGCAATGGTGGATCCAAACATGCAAGAGGAAAAAAAGGACTCTAAATATCTACAAGTGAAGTAAAATATCTCAAAGGTATATCCACGTTGATCATAACGGCTATAAGGAAGAGCAATAAATGAAGGAAAGATCACAAGAAATCTTGAAGTCTCAAAAGTTTCATCCTAAGAAATGGAGGCATATGTGTGTATTTATATTGTCATGGTGACAGGAATGGGTCCTGGAGAATGCAAAGAGCCATTGATTTGAGAAGTTGAATGATTCCCAACTCAAGGAAAAATGGGCCTAAAGAGGGAAATTATGGTTTTGGATGATAAGGACAAACTAGGGGTTCTAGGAAGGATGAAAGAGGAGGTGAATGGTGGAAAACATTAAAAAAGGAAAAGGGTAAATAATATTATTAAATGAGGGCCTAGGGAGGATAAAAAAGAGAATTTAGGAATAATAAATTAATTAGATGAAGGTTTACATTTAAATAAGGATGATTATGGATGGGATTAAGGTGGGAAATAATGATTAAAGGGATAAATTGAATTTAGGAGGGAAAGGGGGATTTGAATGAGAAGAGAGGTATGTATGTATAAAATGATGACAACAAGGAGAAAATGTGGGATGAGGGACAAGGGATAAAAAACATTGGTGTCTATATTTTCCAATTTTTGTTGAGTTGTTTGCATTGGGAAAGCCATGAGAAAAAAATGAGAAGGGATGGAGGATGATGATGGTTGAGGTGTTCCCCATCAAAATAAAAAATGATGATATGAAGAAGAATCCATCACTAGTTTTAAATAGATATGTGAAAAAACAAGAGATAAATGGGTAGAAATGATGAGAAAGATAAAAGGTTCATTTTAAGAGGCCTCTTGGAAATTGAAGGTGGAATATCCCTAGCGAATATACCGGAACCAATGGGCATGGGAACATGAGCAGAGAGAGTGCATAAGCAGAAAACAAATGGGTAGTGGAAATGAAATGATAATGAGGTGAATAAGGAAGGAGGATCTTCACTATGAGCATGAAGACAAACCAAGAGGGAATGAAAGCTCTATGAATGGTGGGATATCAACATGAATTAGGTCCACAATTCCTAAATCATGAGAAGTTATATTGTTCATCACAGAGTAAGGACCACATTTGGTTATCCCTGAGGTAGTTTTTGATAGGGATAAGACAAGATTCAAATACTCAGTTATGGGAAATTTTGTTGGAATCGAATAAACATATATACATTAAGATATTGGTGTAGAAGGAAGCTCTTGATGGTTATGGCATCATCTTGTGCCTCTTCAAAGAATCAGATTTGATAAGAGTGCTATATGGAGTGCCATGGTTCTTGGGGAGGGATACCCTCAACCCGAGTAGTTGGGATCCTAGAATATTACCAGAGGTTAATTTTAAATAGCTACCCATTTGGATCCAACTACCTACTCTAGCTGCGGAGTTTTGGGAGCATGGAATTTATTTAGGGATAACACACACTATGGGTGTTTTGATTGTAATCGACCCTACAACTAAAGTATGATCTAGATTAGATTTTTATCATCTTTGCATTAATATTATTCTAGGATCTATGGTGCCCAAAATAATTTATTTGGACTCCCCATTGATACATGGGAGAAAAATATTGAATTTGAGAGTTCGCTAATCATTTCGAGATAAGTGTATAAAGGTGGGATGCACTTTGAACTACTATGTGGGTGACACTTAAATCTCACAAAGTAGGATAAGGAGGTTTATGTGTCCCTAAGCCTATCATCCAAATTGATGATGACTCTAGAGATGAGTTCGTTGAGGATGATGGTATAAACTCTAAGGAAAGGATGTGTTGTAGGTGGGAGCTCCCGATTCAATGATTGTGGAACATCTGTAGCTTTGGTGAGGGATGTTGCAGGTAGGATAAAGAAAGAACCTTCTACTCTGTCACTCAAGGTTCTAACCCTAGGCAAGTGTAATGGTGTGCACTAGTTCCAAATTGTGAAATCATGGTTGGTGAAGAATTACGATAAAAGGTGAAATAATGACCGACATAATTACAAATGACATTGGAGTTGATGAATCTTGGTGGGTAGTTGAGTGGGTTGAGTTGGATGGTCGAGGGAATAGTTGGATGAAGGGAAGGTCTCTATATAGAGTGGTGTCGGTGGATGCCTTGTTTTTACTTGGGGAAGGTGGAAAAAAGCACTACTATTTCGGTTGAGGGGTTAGTTGACTCCAAGGTGGAGGGGGTGGGTGGACCTTGGTCCACCCAAACCATTGGTCATGGAGGGTCACTAAACTAATATTGTGAGATGCTTCTTGAGTTATTCTTTTCTTCTTTTTTTGAATCTTTGACTAGGCTAGTTGCTACTTAGAATGCTCATTGAAGAAGGCTAAGGTTTTTTTACTCGATTCCTTCTCTCCCTTTCTGTAGCCTAGCCTCATTTATTTGTTTTTCTTTGGTTGTTTTTTACGGATGTGTTTGACCTTTCTTCTCTTTTTCTTTGTTTTCACCTTGACACCTATGTTTCATGTGTATAGGGTTCTTGATCCCTTTAAAATTCAATCTTCTTACCTTATCTAATAAAAATATATACTTGGAACCACTTTCATGGGAGAGGAAATTTTTGTGGGATTTCAAAGAAATTTTTTTCTGGTAGATTCTAAAGGTTTTGATATGATTTTGGACAACAACTAAGCTTTAAAGATGCATGATAGAAAAATCTAATTGTCGTACACTTTTTTTTTCTGTCTCACAACAACAAAACTTGTTGTCACATGAAAGAAAAACTTTTTATCACTAGAAAACAATATTTATTGTCACAAAATATTAAATTTTATTATCATGCAACATGAAATTTTAGTTTAAGGCGATAGTAATTTTTGTTGTCATGCAATAGAAATTTTTCTATTATGTGACAACTAGATTTTGTTGTCGTGTGTTAGCAAAATTTGTTGTCATGTGAAAAAAATTGCTCTTTGTGCGCTAATAATTTTTTTGTTGTACGAGAACTACAGTTTTTGTCATGTAAATTTTTTGTTGTTGTGCATATGTTGAATTTAGTTTTCGTATGTCTAATCCTTCCTCTTGTTGCTTGTCCCGATAATAGGAACCCTAATCCTTCCCTAGAAATACCACCTCCTACCCTAATTTTTCACACTTAGCCAAAAAAATTCTTTGTTTTTATAGTTCCCATAGGTCTCATAACTCCCATTGTGACAAAAAACAAAAAAATAAATTAAAGTCTAACCTCGAGGTCTCTTCTCCCATTTCCTACTGATTTCCTTTTCAAAGTAAACAAAATATTGGTCTCGATTCAATCAATTATTTTAACACTCAGGTCTTGATTCTCTCATGGTTTGGTGATTCTTAATTATAGTCTACATCGTGATACCTAAATCTCAAAGTAACCATGCCACCACCCTACCAAAGGTTTAATAAAGGAGCTTAATGTGCCCACAGATTAATGTAGTCTTGTAAATGAATGAATCTTACAAGGAATGGGTACATGCTTGTGGGTTTACAAGACTAGTTTACATGCTATAGTTAGAGATAAATAATAACATTCTTAAGTACTGTTATCACCGAATCACAAAGTAACCTATGGTGTGCATAAGTGTGTGTCCTTGAGCTCACTGCGTGACTGGATAACATGGGTACTTTATGCAAGTTTTGGGACTTGCTACTCTAGATAGACCTCCGAGAGAGAGTTGTTGGTTGTTCCTAAAATACCTACCATAATCTACTCTAATGTAGGAAAAACTATATATCCTAATCTAACTTTCCAAGGCACCAAGGAGAGAGAGAGAGCATGAAAAAAATCCTACTATAAAGAGGTGATACACAAAAAAGGAGGGAATGAGGATAGTTTTCCAATGTGTTAGAAATACAAGCAAAGTGCTTACTAGAAGGGGTGATAACAACTCTCCACAGTCTATAAAGTGCATTCATAACAATGTTTCAAACATACAAAATGATACTGAATCCTGCAAGAGCATAAGATAGATGCAATATATCCGTAATGAGGTTGAAGAGGCAAGGTGAAAGCAGAAAAACACAACAGGGGAAGATACATCCACAAACTTGTATTTATTGCTTCATTGATATGCACAGTTCAATCTATTACAAAATAAGGGCTTGGATAAACATGAAAGGAGTCCACTACAAGGGCCTATAGAACATTGGCTTCAAAAAAAAATTGACAAAATTTTTCTACTCAAAACTATATGTATCCTTACAATGAGCCCATCACTCCAATTTATAGAGTTCTGAGAGGAGATAGAGAGAGAAATCAAAATCCTGATATCTTTCCTCCCACCACTTATAAGATATCATAAATGGATTGGAATGATGGTATGTTGCTTTAAAATTCTCCCCATATTGTCCCATAACTTGCATCAGTGAGAAATGTTTTCCCATGCTTTATTAAATGCATCCCAACTACCAAATAAAACATTGTTCTGAATTGGGCACATTTTTAGAGAAAGATCCATCAATTTCTCATCAAATTATGAATTTATTGATTTTTGTGCATCAGGATTGGAACCAAAATTGTAACACTAATTTTTTTGTGCATTTTCGTTGATAAATCAAAAAGATTTGGCATTCTGAATGTAGGCAACTATTTTGGGTCCTGCCAGAATTTCGTCATTCGACGAGAATGAACATTTGATTATTGATCAGATCGAAGATGTTTCATTTATTTTTTATATATACCCTCATTAAAAATAAGATATTTTTGTAGCGTAGAGGACGTCCTTTCCATTCTAGAAAGTCAAATTTCATGAAAAACGGAGCTATGGGCCAAAAGTTATGATGTTGCTTGAAGTTAGAGGGAGGTCATTAACTTTTTCTTTATATTGCTGCTATTTTGCCTTTTTGGAGAACGCATGTACCTACTACATGTGGACCATGTGTGCTTCTTTTCTCCACATCACCCAATTCGAGGCTTTCTGCTCCAACCTGTCCCATGTTGACCTCTCGATTTTGCCATACCACACTCAACTAGCCTTACGAACCGTAAAGTCACCTTTTCGAAGCCCCATTGTCCCATCATCCCATGGACCGCCTAGGACAACATTTTCCAAATTTTCTCGATTCCTTTGTTGTGTGGTGATTTGGGTTTTTCATGTCCCGACTTTCCAAGTTGAACTTGTGCGGCTTGGGACACTTTTTCGAAAACCCACAATACACTGATTTCTTTACATTTTGGCCCCAAAATCGGTACAAAAACCTTGTTATGATCCGCACTAGTACCATTTGTAGCCTCTAAACCCGCAATGCATAAAAACAAGTCCTTGACATCATTTTTTTGGATTTTTGCAAATTTTAACTAATTCTTATAATTTTTTTCCTTAGATGGGGAAGTTAGAGAAGAGCCGAAGGGACCCCCAAAACCTTATTTTGGCCTTGCACCCATTCTACTTGCTCAATCATGAAGAAATATGTTTAAGTTATCAAAAATTACCCTAGGGGTGAATTTTGGATAACACTACCCCCTCTCATCATTCAATCAAATAGATGGAAAATTAATTGTGACTTTTCTAGATGAACGTACATTCATTAAGTGTTGATCCTATGGATATTCATCGATTGACATGCCTTCATTTTAAGTATAGTGCCCGCATTACAACAAAATCCACTTTGTGACGTAAGATAAGATTTTCCTCAAATATTATTATAGTTTTCAAGTTGATAGTACATGTAATGTGTTTTTATTCATAACAAATGTAAATTGTGCGTAATTCTTATTTAATGACTTTTTATAGTAAATGTCAACAAATCAAGACAAGGAGACAATGTGCATGGATTTACACAGTTTTATTTCTCCCATGATATATTTTTTCAAGTGAATTTTGTTTTTAGTGTCGGAAATAAGATATTCCCCATTGGTTTGTTGCCTATATTCTCACAACAATCGAAAAGATAAAATTTAATTGGTGCACAAACTTGTCAAACAAGAAAAAAGTTGATATTTCCAATATTAAAGTTGCTAAAAAACCAACTATTTGTTCCAAAAGTTACATCCTTGGTCTTTTTTAGCCATATTATAATTTAAAAGGTGAACCCATTCCTACTTACATGAACAACCAGATCAATCAATTATTAATTTTAATGTAAGAACAACATGTTAATAAATTAAATTTTGATGATAGTAAGATTATTCACTTCTTTTACAAATTACATTTGGATGTTACTAACATTATTCACTTTTATTTTTCTCTTTATGTTATGTAGAAATTCCTTCACTAGTACCCAATAAATGTGGTATCACCTGCTTGGTTTAACTTTAGTGGGCCTTGTATGAACACTTTGAAATTTGTGTAAATGTGAAAAGTGTCAAATAAACTCTAAGGCCCGGGAAGGGAATATTCATAGTACAAGATACAAAACACAATTATATCCCTGCTCTCCCGAGAGCAACATGTGTAATAAGATTATTGGAGCATGGGGTCAAGCATCCTATTTAATTTTACATTTTAATCCCAAATCATAAATAAAGTGTAAAATGCAATTGTAAGCCTAAGCCGTGACATGTGACATGCATCGTCGTTCCAAAGTAAGTCAACAATGGGAAAATGGGTCGACATTGTATTTTTTCACCCCTTAAATCATCGAAAAAAGTGTAGGAAAGTCCCCTAGCCCCGATTCCTTCCCAATGAAGACATGCGGGTGAATCACATTTCAAAGGGGAAAATATGGATCAGAGGAATCAGAGTCGAAGCATTTACTTCTTTCATCATTAATGCAACTCGCACAATCAAGGCGAGGGTTAAATTTTTGGATGAGTGTTTCAATCCGCACATTTGCATACTAAAAATTGAGAATGCCTAGCACTTCAAATTTGTGTTATAAGAAACAATGATTGATTGTGGAGGAAGACATTCAAATTGAGGAAGTTGGAATTACGCGTGGGAGGTTAAATTTAAGGAAAGCCATGAAGAACAAGGAAGTTTTCAAATAATGGATAATTGCACTCTTGTTTTTCCTTTAAATAGGTCTAAAATCCATGTATTGTCGAGAGGGGAAATTAGACAATTGGAAAAAATGAGGACTATGGAATCAAGGACTCGCATTACTCTAAGTATCTCTAGTAATTTGGATAAAGTGATAGACAAAAATTTGATTAATGCTGACCTAGCTGATTTTTTACAATGACTCCATGGTCCTAAAAAAAGGGTATTTCATGGCATGCATTGATGCCAACTATATTGCCCTAGTTTCAGCTTTCCCTCCTTTTATACATTGCTCCAATTTGTAAGGATTTGTGTTGAATACTACAACCGGAAAAGAGGGAAGTATTGGATGGAAGTGTTGGTACAATCTTGAACGTAACACCAAAAACATCTATACTCGATGTTATGGATACCACATGTTGATAAGCGAGTATCCCTTTATATAAAATCGGCCTTAAGCGATTAAAACTCCAAACAAATTGACTATGCCAAGCTTATGAACACTAAATGGATGCTGAAGGATAAAAGATCTGCTAGAAGAATCCCTAAGAAATTTCTCAAGTCACACTTTGTGGAAGAATTTGAGGATATCATTGTTTTGTTAAGAAAAATTACTTGTATGGATATAGCTTATGTGTTAAAATAAAGGATGTGCCCATATATACGATTCATTTTGGAAGGTAAAGAAAGAATTTGTTATGACACATTCATAGCTACATCAATTCACACCCATCTCATTGAGATGGCTACAAATATTAGGGTAGGAATCACTAAAATTTTTGACTTTTACATGTTTTCATATTTAATCTACAATATTACAAGCCACAAGCATTTTCTGGTCTCCCACAAGAATCAAGCTTCATAGATCACAATGTGTATGATGTCTACCCCAAGTTAAACTTGGAAAAATGGAAAGGGAATGTCCAAAAGGTTAATGACGCATTCCTTACACCTGTAATATGCCTCTTCGAGGGCAAGAGTGGGGCAATACAAAATCTCTGCTGAGGCCAAGAGAGTGATACAAGCGTATGGATGTTATTTTATTTAATACATGTTCTTTACTTATATCATAGTAAGTGGTTTTGAGCGGAATCCATGCAAATTACCCAGATACTTGGATGGTAAATGGGACCTCTGTGAAATTTCAAGAAATTTGCACCGGTAGATAAGAAAATTCAAGGAAAATAGAAAATCTATATCAAATTCCCTATCAAAATAGGAATATAATCCTACCCCTCAATTCTAAAAGCTAACATTTTAGAAGAGGAAATGGAAATATTTCAACTACACAAATTTGAGTCCAAATCAAAATATGATATTAGGCGGGTTGTGGGTTCAATCTTGTGGAGCTCATATGAGCATGAACCTCATTTTGAGGATTATTGGATGAATTCAAGAGATGAGGAAGATGTTAGAATTAAAGATTTTTCTAGAATGACCCTAAAACAAGTCATTGAATTTAAGATTGCATTGTACCTGAGGGGCTAACAAATGAAAAACAAGCAAGAATTCAATACTATATTGAAAAAAATTGAATCACAACCAATTTCACCAATAAAATGGTATGAGGAAGAATCAAATAGACTATATGATAGAACAACTAATGTGATGAGAAGAATTATGTCTTGGTTGAAAATAATGGGTATGGAATTATCTTTCCAAAATATAAAAGTGTTAAATGAGCTCAAAAAAATTAGAATCTTGGAGGGAGATGTCCCTCCTTTGAAGCAGGAGCTGATAAAATAGATCCATTGGATGGAAAGGCTCCTCAATTTCTCGCGAAAAGACCAACTTCAAGCATTTTTGATGACTAGATCACGCTGCCACTAGTAGGACTTGTACTTCCATGTTTATTTTAACTGAAAAGGATGAAGGGATGCTTCTAAAGGAAATGTAGGATGCCCCCATAATACAAGAAGTCCCAATATAGGATAAGGAGAAAGGAATATATACACTTAGGAATCCATCAGTAACCCTGCTCGGATAATCTAGAACTGGAAAGAGGATGAGAAGATTATTAGCAATCAATGATCCACAACTCAAACTACAGAGCACCCAAGAGAAAGAAGTGTATGAATACAAATATTTTGAAAGAGTTGTTAAAAAGGGAAAATTGATACCTCAATTGGCGAGAGACACTTGCGCTTCAAGTATAAAAAGTATCCCTTCCATAAGGAAGCATGTTCATAGAAGAAAGAAACCAGAGGTGGCTGACCTAGCTCCACTGAATGAGGCCCAAAATAATCTTGTTGTAACATTGGCAGGGCATGTAGTTATGTCAAAGCTCCAAATAAGTTCCCTTATGACATCATCAATACAAGATGAAGCTACAGTTGTAACTCCATTTCCTATAGGGGTAGTAGCAAGTTTGGATATGGGTGAAATAATTCATAATGTATATAGTCAGCCCATTAACACCATGGAAGAACAAGGAAAGAAGGGGTTGTATGTCATTATTTTGGAAAATCAAGATGTGGCCAAGGCCACCCAACAATAAGAAAAAATTATTAAACCAATTGAAGTGATAGATGTTGAAGCATATGAGGAGACCCTTGCATTTGAATTTAGTTTTTTAACACTTGAAGTACCTACAGTACCAGGGGAGGATGCTTCTCAAATTAATATTCAGATGGAAGAAACTTCCCAACCACCAATTATTGAATCAGATGTTCAAGTTCAAAGTGTTCAGGTTGGAAGTGCAGTACCATCAAGAAAAGGGGAACAAGTAATTCAAAATATTACAAGTGAACCATTCATAGATATTACTTCCTCCATTGAACATAAGCCACCTAAGAGTGCAAGCCTTGCCAAAGAGGTTTTAATGGAAACTTCACAAACAACTACTGGCCTAATACAGACTGGGGACAAGAAGGGTATACTAGTTGATGATAAATTTCAAGGACAAGTGATTGGGTATTGTCGTATGGAACAAAAGGATAATCCGTTAGAGGTAGACGAATTAAATTTTAAACCAAAGGATCAAGCAATGGAAATTGATGAATCACATGCAGGATGCCGCTTTGTAAGAATCCCAAGGTGCATCCAAGGAGTTGTGTTTTCTCTCGAACCTCCACATCCCACATCACAGGAGAAAATGTGGGAAATACTCCCACAACTAGGTGGTTGGAAACACTCTAAGGAAGGAGAATGAGATAATTCAGGTGGAAATAATGGATATTAGAAGTATTGTGGTTTTAAATCCTACAAGATCTCCTAAAAAGGCTAGAAACCTAACTAAGACTCATGTAGATCAACAAGGATTATGGAATTTGGAGGTGGATACCCAATAGGGTGATAAAATAAAGAGTGAAATTAGATTAAGTGACTACAAATTCACACGTATCCCACTAAGGAAGCATACCCGGGAAAATTGAAACAAGTTGTCAAAGTGGTTGTTAGAGGTTTGATACAAAAATCGATGAGAAAAAGGAGACAAAAAGGTAGTTGAAGGAGAAAATTAATACATTGTCCTCATATGTGAAAAAATGGATACAACATGTCGATGAAGGGAAAGATGTTGCTATTTCCATAACCCAAAATGTTTTTAGTGAATTTGAGAAATCAAGAGAAAAATTTGGTGTTATGGATAGGAGGATGGAGGTACTATTTGTGAGAAGGAAAAAAGTTATAGAAGATACAGTAAAAATATACAGCCAACTGAATGAAAAAGTTAATGATGCAAAGAGAGGAGAAATGTAGTGAATAAATGAATTATTAGAAAGGGATTCATCCAAACCTTGAAGCATTAATTGAACTTGGTGATCAATTAGTGGAAGATGAGTGAATAATATTACCTAAAGAAAGAGGGGTACGATACACATATGAAATATCAGATCATTCCATCTCAAAATATGAACTCTAAAGTAGGCTAGTGAAAGGTTGATTACAGAAATAGAAAAAAATTTAAGAATACTTTGATTACATATACAACAAGTTTGAAAGAGAGTTCATAGAATAGGATAAACTCACCTATGGAAACTTGGGCACATCCATCTTAAAATATTTTTTGATCAATGCATTTTTGAGGAACCTTTCAATTATGATACCATTCAAAGATTGATGAATGTGGAGAACTTGATAACTAAATTATCAATGAGGTTAATAAAGAATAACGAAGACAATGCATGAATTTGATCAAATGTTAAGGGAGAAAGTGGTTATATTCATGTACCATGTTAGGCTTGATGAAGAACATATAACTCAAGTATTCGATAGATTTGATGCATATAGGGAATGAATATTTGAAGCAAAGGAGGATGATATGATTTAGCTTGAAGGTGATGTCACCGGGATTGAATAGATCTAGCTTTGTTCGTTAAACTCTTTTCATTTCATCAAATGTATTCTTGATTGTTGTATTTTCCACAATTTTGTACTTTTTTAATTGTTACAATCTCCAAATTATGTATCTTCAATATCATGAATTTTTAAAATATAAGTTTAGAAACTATGATATAAATTAAATCAAAAACCAAACATAAAACATGTTGAAAAATATTGAATTCCTTGTATTTGCAAGAGTAAAAAAATGGGGATTCTATAGGGGCCCTAGCCCATGAAAATATTTTCATACATTTTGGCATCATTACAAAAGAGAAAGATACATTATCGGTCTACTACTATAAAATCCTCCTTGAATCCAAGAATTTTATTCAATAGTCTATTTTTCCTAAATACAAACTCTTAAATATCTTCATCTCCCTGAATAAAAAAATGTCCTTGTAGGATCACATGACATATTCAGTGCCATAAGTTCAACAATACTTTCCCTACGGGATTCCAATATTGGAATCAGTTCAAATTTATTCTCAGAAGAAGAAACCCATTCCAAAAGGCTTAAACTACCTTTGAGATAAACCTTATTTCTGTGGTTTTCGAGGATGAGGATGAAATGAAATAAGTTATAGGAGTAGTAAAGAAGATTCAACCATGCTTGAGTTAGTCTATCGGGTGCTTCAAGATGAACACACCATGTCGCATTTTTCGAGATAAGATGGCAATATTTAATCCTTTACAGTGAAGGCCTTGATGGTATTTTCACAAGGTGAATAAGACATTTCTCAAATGTAGCCATTATTTGAGAAAGGGAACACATATTATCCACATGAACTTCATCCTAAAAAATTAATGCATCTATGGGAATATTGTTTTCTATTATTTCTCTATTAAAAAATAAGGGAGACATGTTAATAGTGTTTTTGCAATAGAGGGCTTGCATTGATGCCAAATTTTTTTCAATTACTAAGAAGTCTTTTGATACTCTCGGTCTAACATGTGATAATACATGAATTAGAAGGAAGAGAAGAATGGGCTCATCTTAACAAGCATCCTTATCAACACCACTCAAATAGCACAAGTTGTATGTGGCCCATTACACTCTTCCTTATTTTTAATCTCAAAGAGCATTGTTACGAATGCTTCATCTGGGCCCAAAATATCAAAGACAAAGTTTAAAGTCTTTGAATAGAGTGCCTTGAAACTATATCGTAGTGCTACATCTTCCATTTCAAAAAGAGAAATAAAAGCAAGTTTTTCCAACTAAGCTTGAAGGAAAGATATGATCCTATGAAGAAAACGATGACAAATTATAGAAAAAAATGGAGTGTGAGAATAGTTGAGAAAGATATCATACGAGAATTAAATGCTAGATTATTTTTGATACTCGCATAAGATAGGAAATGTGAAATTGATTTGTGCCACTCAAAAATGGGTCGTTTGGTTTGATTTAACATATCAAACAAAAAGAAATTCAGTTCAAAAGAGAATAATAATAATTATACACATTCTAAGATGGATTCCCAAAAGGAGAAGATGGTTAGTGTCAAATCAAGATACATTAAATTTTTTTATCATCCCTTCTACAAACCTCAATTTGCTCAAAAGTGGAAAGATCTGATTAATGCATAGAATAACATTAACATATGGAGAATGATGATATGGCACCTCAGTCATCATAATAAGATAGAAGAGTTAAAATCACACTTGGAAGTACCAATCAATGGTTTCTCCACATGGAAAAATAGGAATTGGAGCGGTCCCAAGGAAATAACTTAAAATCAAGAGCGACGCGTATTCCTTTAAAAAATTCATCATTGTGAAAAGGGGAGGGAATGAAACCATGAGATGCATCACAATTGTATATATGCGAGGGGAATTTCCACATATATAGGGAGATTAATGTTTTTCTAGTTCTTGGTTTTATAAGAGACTGAGAAAATGGTTATAATTCTTTAATACTATTTGTTTAATGAGATACATCTGTTTTGTTTGGTTCTTAACATATCTCGTGTCAAGGTTGTTCAAGGTGTATAACCATTGATAGACATTGACCCCATATGTTTTGTGTTCCCTTGTTAATAATTTTGGAAATTCAAATGAACTGTGTTTCTCATAGATTTATCATGTTACATATTGAGTTATGTGCTTTAATTAATCGGTTACATTCCTTACTGCAATATTTTTTTCATGTATCCTTTGGATTACACTAGATATGTCCTTAGTGGTGGTATTGTTGTAATTCGGATGGTGCTGTATTGAGATCATTCGCTTTAAAATATCGTGCATAATTTAAATTTTTATATAGCCATTTTGTTGTAGAGATTTTTGTTAGCCTTTGAGTGAATCCCAAGCGTAATGGATTAGGAGTCATGAACATTTGTTAAGATGTTGACATGATCCTTTGTGTGTAATTTCTTAAAGGTTGTATGGAATTATGCATTTTTGGGTATCCATGAATGCAAATCTTCCTCCCAAGGGATTGTTTCTAATTGATTGAATGTTCTTTGCATATAGCATGACATTATACCATTATTAAGTTTTGGGAAATTTTTGATTAGTTCCATCATGGTATAATCTCCCATCCCCCAAAAAATGTAAACCTTTTATCACCTTAATCCTATAAATCATTTCTATTTTCTCTGTTTATAAACATCTATCAAGGGACTTTAAAATTCTCATCTCCCCTTCCAAGAATATGTAGAAGCATATGGAATTTTTATTGTATAAAGTAACTTGAGTCTATTTGGATTGACATATGCACCATTTAGTGTGACAAATCATAAGAGTTAAATGTTGTACCCATTAGCAATGATAATTTAGGACTAACCTACATACTTCAAAGAAATTGAGAAATAATATCCAATTCTCCCCTCTGCATTTTCAAAGATTACATTATGGTTTCCCATCCACTTTTACGTGTCACTCAATCCCTCCAAAGTGCGGTAACAACAAGTTTGCAAGACATTTCCTTGGCTACAAATGACATGAACCTCCAAGTATGCCATTCTTGAATCACCCCATTCCATTTTTTTGTTTCTCTTAGTCCCCGAAGGTGGTGTAAAATTGGGCATGAATAATATAATTCGGGTTCTACAAGTATACTTCCATTTTGATGTATTTATTTAAACATTGATACATATGAATTTCTTGTAATATTTTTTATTTTAAAAATCATTTCTACTTTTAATATAAATTTATTTTATCAAAAATTATATCTGGGCACACAATGGAAATAAGAGCAAGCACATGTACCTCAATCCTCAAGCCCCACATGATGTCCATCATTCTCTTTAGATAGTGACTAGTTGACTACATTTTAGTTGGATAGCTTGATTGGTAATGACTGTGAAGATCATATCCAAGAGATTTTTATTCCTAGTATAAGTCATCCCAAATGGTGGGAGCGAAGGTCTAAAGTTTTAATTAAGGAGATAAAGTATTATTTTGATAACCATAGCCAAAGGTATAGTTTATATGCTACACTCTAAAATCATCATGCTAAGATAGGTGTCTTACTGAACCAAGCACCAGGATGGACAGTAACATATATTAATGGTTATGAAGACAATGTTTTGCATAAAGTTTTGAATAAATTAGAAAATATTAATGTTGAAGCCGGATATATTACAACAAATGGTAAAAGGAAAAAAATTTGTGGAGATTGAAAATGTTGAAAGAGATAGATTTGTTGTAAGTATTTTGAATTAAAAGTTACAAAATTCAATTTTGAACCATATATTTTATTGATTTAAAGTTTTAGTAATATGTTTGAATTGAGCTCAATATTTTTATCGCAGTTGAAATATGAAAATTTAAAACTTCAAGTAGATGTGCTCCAAGTTCACTTTGAAACAACTAAGAAATGTTTATCCACAACAATGCATCTCAAGAAGACTATTGATTTGGTTAACAATAAAAACAATACTTGACACAAATTATTAAAGATAATGGCAAGGATGCGGAAATTTTGTTCAAGGAAAATGCAACTACAAATCTTTATTTTTATCCCATGGAGATGCTTCAAAGGAATATGAATCAATTGTTAAGAACTTAAATATTGCTTGCGGAGGATCTTGTAAATTCTGGAATTATTGAAGCAGAGAATAGATAAGTGATTTGGAAAAGTGACACATAAGTCACAACAAAAATGGAAAAGGAAAGTGGGTCTAGGGAATCTGTTAATGTTTGAGCATATCGTACAAGTGTAACTGTATTTGTTTAAAACTTTTTACAAAACTTCAAAAATCTTGAAGCTTTAAACTTGAAACCTAAATATGTGTTTCAATTGAAGAATGTTTAAAGTTGAATATACATTGCAATCATTTTCATGGAATCTCATTTTTTAAACTTATTATCGTACAATCTATAATTTATATTTTTTTATCAATAGAAATTCTAGATTTTGAACTATAATGATATAAAAATATGTATGGAATGAATTTGATTTAATGTTGAAAGTTTAATTATTTACAATATAATGTTTTTCATGGAATATCATTTTTTTACTTGTAATTTAATTGGCTACCACAATTCACATGACACGAGTACCTTCAATATTTCCTATTTCCATAAATACACAACTATTGATATAAAATATTAATGAATTAGACTGATATAATGATTTTCTTTAACTTAATACAACAAAATATTATTCTCTCTATTTGTAAAATTCAAACTTGTAAACAGGTTTCTTCACATTACCTCTGTAACCCTTTTTAAATCATTAGGAAGAATCACCTCTGCATGAATGCTGCAATGGTTTTCATGGAATATCATTTTTAACACAAATTATCTTATAAACTGAAATTTATATTTGGTTATATATTGAAATTTTAAATTGTGAATTGTAATGATATAAAAATCAGTATGGAATGCATTTTCTTTAATGTTGAAAGTTTAATTATTTACAATGTAAAATATGTAATATGGATACCATAAAATGTTTCTATGTATGTAAAATGCAAAATATTTAAGATGAATAACTCGAACTATGTTTGATTCATTTCACTTTATTTATTATTGTCGACATCTAGTTACGATATGTAAAAAGTAGTATTCGAAAATGCATGTAAAAATACTACATCAAAGCAATTTTAAAATACAAAATAAATTAAATAGGATTATTCAAGCTCCAAGTATGAGAGGGTTTAAGGTACCTCTAGATGGGATGAAAATGTATAAGGGTGCAAAAGTAGAAATCCTCCTTCACAGAGAGCTAGATGACCTACAAA
The DNA here is from genome assembly GCA_018340775.1 of Taxus wallichiana var. yunnanensis. NCBI lineage: Eukaryota > Viridiplantae > Streptophyta > Pinopsida > Cupressales > Taxaceae > Taxus > Taxus wallichiana. Next base: position 246,719,595 of record CM031240.1, on the reverse strand, counting down.
TCATGAGAGGTCAAATTGAAAAATGGATTAGTAGATAAATGGGTGGGTTGTCGACAATGTCGAGTATTGAGAAGTGAGAGTTTCTTAGGACAAATGTTAACCCACGTTTTCTATAAATAAAATGTAAAATATTTATTAATTAGATGAAGAAATATTTGAGATAAGAGAGAAAATGAAATGTAATGAACATAAAGTAAAATGCATATTTGATTCAACCAAATTAAATTATACTTGTGTATGTCGACAATGACACGAGTGTCAAAAATGCGATTGCCTACTTGACGATGATTAGAGAAGATCAAATGGAAGTCTAGAAAATTGATAGAAAATGTAGATTTGAAGGCCTTGCAAAATAGTATTTGAAAAATGCATGTCACAAACACAACATCAAAGCATTTTGAAAATACAAATATACGAATTAAATGAAATAAAATTATTATAAATAATTGTATTTGATTAAATGTACATTGATACTATAACATTTTAAATGATAACTAGATATGAAACAATCCATTTTCAATAGAATCCTCATAGTCGATGTTTTCATCTACAAAGTTAAAGGATGCACCAAATCTAGTCTCATTACAATTGTATTACGTGTAATTATAAAAATTTATTTTTGAATCTATTACTAAATGAAATCGAGTACATAACAACACTTAAAATGTAAGTTGATACAGGTAAGATTTGAAATCATATTTATATATGAAACAATCCCTTTTCAATAGCTTCATCATAATCAATATTTGCGTTTATAGAGTTAGAGGATGTATCAAATAAAATCTCATTAAAATTGTATAACATATTATTATAAACAATTATATTTGAATCTATTACTATGAAATTTAATACATAACAAAAGTTAAAATTTTAGGTGACAAACAATAAATTTAAGGTTAAGGTGATACATATAAATTTTTAAATCATATTTAGAGATGAAACAATCCATTTTCAATAGCTTCTTCATAGTCGATATTTGCATCCGGAGAGTTTGAGGATGCATCGCCACCAATTCCAATCTCATCATTAAAAATATTTGTATTTGAAGTTGTATTATTAAAACCTCTTCTTTCAGCAAGGGAATTCCAATGTGTAATTTCTCTATTAAAAGGAAATGTGTCAAGGAAATAGCGTGAAACATACAATCTCATGCAACTTTCTACATTTGTATCCAACCTATTTCTTAGTTTTTATTTTACAAAAGATAATTGAAAACCCTTTCATCCTCGAGAGATCCCAATTTTTTTTTTCGGTATAACTCATATAATTGTAAATATTCACTGATGTATTCTTGTAAAATACTACTTTGGTAGATATTTCACGGAGCGTTGTAATTATACCACTCTCTTGAGGTTTGCTTAAAACATGATATTGGATAACCATTATCTCTTCAAAATCAGATGATTAAGAGTTTATTAATTTAATATTTAGTATACCTTTGATTTTGATACCATTTACCTCGAGATGTCTTGGTGAAATCGTCCATTATTATACGCATGGATTTTGAAATAGATTATTTACAAATTTGCATGACCACCTTCAAAATTCCAAAAATTAAGATTCATCACTCCCATACCTTCAATAATTGTATCTTTACATAAAGTATCTTTGATTTTGGATTCTAAGGATTGTGTAATTTTAAAATATTTATTCATGTATCAACTATAAAAATTAAAAAGATCACAAATAAAAGGAACTTCTTCTCTTTCTGATCATGTAATATCTTGATGTTTTTGCAAACTATGCAGTAGTATCTACCTCCATTTAACATTCATACATAAGTCATCAATGATATTAAATCTCAAATAATTATTAGGATTATTCACATCCAATAAAATTTTCCGATTATCGAAATCAAGTGTATCAAAACTTACCTATGACAAGTACAAGACATTGAGATTTTGACATACCCACTTTCTTAACCATATAAAATCAAAAATATAGATGGATATTTGTTGTGCATGCTTCATTAATGTATTAATCTCCTTCAACATTAGTTAAATTCCAACTAATGTAATCGTTGTTTTCGGATCCGTTAAATGGAACAACAAATACTTACTCTTGTCAACTTCATCACAATATTTGTGCATGAAACGAGAAAAGGATGGATACTCCTCACAAATTCTACATGTAGGGTCATACAAGGAGATCCACCTTGTATCAACATCCTTTAGCATATTTTTTCCATATGTAATTCCAATTACAATTTTTTGAAATTGAAAAAATTGCTTTGGACTCCTTGACATATAGGCATGTGGCTCATTGACAAGGTCTTATACTTTTGCAACATTTTCAAAATCAGTAAGTATTTTATATGCCAAATTCATTGTGTGAGAAATAAAATGAATAAAAACATATAATGGGATATTGTTTTCTTCAATCAAACACACAACCTAGTTCTATGACTGCATAATGATGCACCATCTGCACTAACACATACCAACTTCCTAGAAATTTTTAGTTAGTCATGCCAAGAATATCTTTCAAATTAGAAACAAATATTTTATACGATTTTCGGCATTAAAATTTTCAACCATTTTCTCGTACATCCAAAAACTTTGGTTTCCTTATATGATTTTATAAATTATAAGCATGGATACATACCCACGAGGTGTTTTCAATTATTTTACTTCATTAATTGATATAGAGATAAACTTTTCTTTTTACACTCTCTTTCAAATCTTCCTTTTCAATCATTATAAGGAATTTAGCCATTTCCTATGCACTATTGTCGATCAATGAGAGTGAGGAACATTTTGAATTCCATTATATATAAACAAAACTTGGAAATTAACGACATTTGAAATAGGTCTATTGTATGCTTTTAACATGGAATTTGATTGAATCACCTTACCAATTTGTGATGTGATTATTCCTCCCTTTTCCATGATATTTCTATGTCTTTTATGTTCAACTTCATACTCAGCTACATATTTAAAATGCATACATTATTTTTAGTTTTCCATTGGTGTGATTTTATTTTCTAGCCATCCTCTTGATGTACAATCACATATTTTTGTCCACAATGTTTTTAATTGTGTCCAACTTCAATTCAATTTTTTTGGTTTCCTAGTTTGAGGTACATATTGTACATATACATTCGATTGGATATATTAAAATTTAGCTAGCTCTACACATTCGATAAAAGGACATTTGGCAGCCCACTCAAACTTATATGTCCTACTAGGTGTCGACATATTTTTTTTCCTTCAAAGTTTACTTCTACAACCATAATTTATAGGAATATCATGATCATCTAGTTTCCTCTTTTGTGAACCATATTTTTCATTTGATTTTGGTTTTTCATTTTGTTAAGAATTTTATTTATGTTGATCCATTCTTGGTTGAACCTCAACAAGAATATTTTCAAGCTCTGGTATCTCAACATGAATATCTTCAAGCTCTAACATCTCAATAGGAATATCTTCAATATCTCAAATTTTTCATCATTTGGTCTATTTTGTGTTAAATCCATGTCAACTTTGATAATACCTTCCACATAGTCTGTACTTTGATTGATTCTAGTGGTAGTTGTATGGGTATTAGTTGTAGCTATATCAAAAGTAACATATTTTCCAAAATACTTGAACAATGTTGAATTTTGAGATACTTTTCCTACCTTTTGGGTGTTATGAGCACTAAAATATTCCATTGTGATTGATTAATTTATTTGGGAACTATTTTCTCTTCTAGAGTATGAAGTTTAACCATTGTCATGTGTCGATAGCATTGTCATGTGCCACTATGTACTCGAAAGCATGTCGTGCATTAATGAAATTTTAACCCTTGTCATGCGTCAATGGTCTCGATCCCTTGTTCTACATCACTTAACCTTATCTCATGTAAGAAAATTTGTAGCATGTCGCCTCAATTGTCACACATCGAAACCATCTATTATCACACATAAAAAACCTTGTTTATCGTGCATTAACAACCATTTATTTTCACATATCAACAAACCTTGTTTGTCACCCATATGAAAATATTACTTTTTGTGCATTAACAACCCTTTCTTGTCACTCGTTTGGAAATCCCCACTTGTCTCACGTCTACAATAATCAATTTGGTCCAGACCTTTTGCATGCATCTATAATCCGATTCACACTAATTGTTGTGCATTTTCTAGTACTTCGTAAGTTCAAGATACTTGATTATTATTTGGCGGTACCTTACTAGTAAGTTACTAGTATACTACCTGGCAAATAATCTATGTTTATATAGGAGTAGTTTTCAATAGTAGGTGAAGTAAACCCATAAAAATAATTTATACCGGAAATTATAGGTGAATGGTACACTAACCTCAAGTGGAGATAGGATAAACAAAAAGAAAAATATGGTAGTGATTTTGGAGTTACTCGAGTACGCAACAAAGTATAGAATCAATGGAGAAAATGATAATTTCTTATGTACTTGTGATTTAGTGAAAACAACTATGATATGGAGGAAATATAATGGGAATTTTATCAAATGGATGTGAAGCCTATGTGATTGATGGGTAGAAAGTATACATCGAATATGTGCAAATAAACATTAAGATGTTGGGGATAAGGGTCACAACTACATTTGGGGCATATAGAAGAATGGGTAAATATGTGTATAGGTGGGACAAAAATAAGGAATGGACATGAAGGTGGAATTTAAGATGTTTCCCTAAGAGCGAAACTAATATGGTCACAAAGCGAGCAACTGGATGTGATGGTGAGATTGAGATGAGCCCGAGGGGATAAATAAAAGTGTGTTATGAATAACACACAAGTCAAAAGTGGAAGAAAAGATAATTTGGAAGATAGATTAGGAGAAATAAGACAAAGAACAAACATTTAGGGTTGGGTCGATGATGACATGAGTAGGTCGGCGGTGACTAGGGTTAGGCTAATGATGAGTAGATTGGATTGCTGATGATTGGAGTCAGTGGCCTATATAAGCTAACAATATGGGAGGCCCAAGTGTAGGAGAAGAGAGCTAGGTTAGGATTGGATGAGTAGAAGGAGGAGGAACTAGTAGATGAGGATGATGCAACACCTAGAGGAGATGGGGGTGGAGATGGAGAATAAACAAAAGTGATAGCCTTCCTATGAGTGGAGAAAGATACTACCCTTCACGAGATAGATGTAGCACTCCAAGATGTGAAAAGGTTACAATAGGATAGGGAGCATGTCATACAACAGAGAGACCAATATATGAGAAAAAGAGAGGCTTACAGTTCTTGATTTAGAGAACTCTATCCCATAGTATCTACAAATTAAGAGGGTGGGGCACTAATGGCATTCTAGGGAGCTAATAAGATGGAAACATCTAGTAATATATGTTTAGAGAAACGCAAGGCACTAAGAGACAAGGCATGTTATTATGAGTGCATTGTGACATCAAGTATTCCATATGTGGTGAGATACGTGACATACCTAGCAGAGAAAGGGAGAGTAGGAGGTTCAACATGATAACCGCAATTGAGGAGCATGGTTATCATGACACAACCGAGGTAGGACTTAGGCCCAGATGTAGGACAAGATGGATAGGAGATCCCTTAGTACACTGCCCTGGGAGGGAAGGTTTGAAAGCGAGATTATCTAATGTGGAGTTCTCTAATAAGGTGGAAATTGTATGAGATATTTTGGTGTCAAATTATGATGTATAAATTTTGAGATAAGCCCATAGAGGCTTATCATAGATGTATGGAAATATTTTATTAAGATAATACTTGGGGAGAAAATAAACTTAAGTTACTATATATATATAAAAGGCCGACTTAGGTTTCTTGGGCCTGATTTTTGGGTAAATATATATATATATATATATATATATATATACATATACATATATTATCATGAGTTGTTTGATGTTTTATGTTATGGATGTGGATTAATTTATCGTAACATGGATCTGGGTTTTATATATTAGATGTGATGTTTTAATATCATGATTTGATTAGTTTGATTTGATGATGGTATTTGATGTTTGATGATGAGATGTATGATGAGAACATGATTATGTGATATAGTTAACTCGATGATATTTATGTGAGAATAGTATGATAAAAAATTTATGATGTGATAGATGTGAGATGACATGGTTTGGACTAGAGTAGAAATGATGGATTTAAAGTTTAGATTTTATTAATAGAGATAGATGTGATCAAATATGAGATGATATTAGCTTTGATTACGGGGGAAAGATAAGAGCATAATTATAAAGGAGGTGAAATTAAATGGGATGACCAAAACATGATAAAGTACACATTGTACTAGATAGGAGCGTATGTGGAAAAAGATTCCTTTGAACAAGATTGGAGGTAAACATGAAAGTGATCAACATAAAACATTACACTTATGACCATTAACAAGTGTTAACAAAAAATAACGATAGCTAAATCACACCTAATGTCACGAGAAAAATGTGGAGTGTATGTTTATTAAAACTACTATAGACATGACAAAGGGAGTAAGATGGAGCTTGTACAAGGGAAAATAGGTTCTCCTTGGATGGCATTCCTAGGTATATGCCCCAACTTTGAGCAATATGGTGAAATCTAATCAATGTGGGAAGTTTTATGAAGAGGGAAAGATGATCAATGAGGAAATATTTCTAGGGATGTTAGATTTTAATATTTGACTCTTTCTTATGAGTTTTGGAAGGATGACTAATGTGGGAAGACCTTTACTATCATGATATACAATATTAGCCATCCTTCCCAAGAGTGGTCTACATTTAGAATATATACTTTAGATTTTGTGGAGTTTTTAGATGGTAGGATATATGATATGCATGATAGTTGTCCTTTGAGGGATCATTATACACTTTTGATAATTTTTTTCGTTTATATGAACTTATGTCCCATGAGGGGTCAATCTGTTTATTTGATATAACTTTTTATAGGAGCATCTAGAATTTTTACACTTTAGGATAGAGCTAGGGATAACAAAGTAAACCACTTGGGGAGGGGATGATAAGGTGTACAAGCAACACCTATAGACCCTTAGCATGGTTCTAGTAAGTAGATAAGTGGGTGATGAATGTAATGTTTACTTGAGTTCCCACCTAGAAGAGGGAACTTTTCTATAAAAATCTACTATGAGAAGAGACGTGACACCCATATTGAACATCATAAATAGGGAAGTAATACTAGACTAAAAATCCCAAATAATTACAATAAGAGAGAAGGGGGCTAATGATCGAATAAAAATATTAAGAATTGAATAGGACTATGTTAGTAGATATGTTAATATTAGAATGGTTGTTATTGAAACACATTGAGAGGTTATATTTATGGTTTACCATCGAGAGATGCTAAATGAAAGGCTTGTTAGTGCAAGAATCACAACACCCCTAGATGTTGATCAGATTTCTAGTTTGATCATACTAGCATCCAGTGTGATTGCACAACATGGAATCCTTTCTCCAAGTGTGGGACTTGCAAAAATGAGAAAGGAATCTCCAGAGAAGGCTGGTTCCTATTCCTCTATTTAGATGCACATGAAAATGTAGAGGGTTTACTCAAAACCTAATCTAACTTGCCAAGGAGACAGGGTAAGAAGATGCATAAAAATAAACCTAAGCTAATAGAGGTGATGCACCGAGGAATGAAGAACACCTATCTTTCTAATAAACACAGACCATTCAAATGTGATGCAAGATCATGCACAGATAACAAAATTTGTAGTGAAAGATCAGGAGGATGCAAATGAACACAGAGAGGGTTGAGAATCATCCATAGACATGCATTACTTGCTCCAAAGATTGATACAATACACTACAAAATGCCAAGAGGCAAGGTTGCATTACAGTTTTAAATGGGAGGTTTGAACTCCACAAATTCGCCTACCAAAGAGAAGAAGGGAGGGGAAAAACAAGAATGTTCAACCCTTAGAAAGAAGCCCCTCCTTACAATTTATAGGAAGAATGAGAGAGGGAAGAGAGAGGAAATCCAAATCTACCCCAACCACTTCTAGGTTGCATTTAATTCATCTCATTATGGTGGTAGGTGAGAACCCTAGCAAAAGCGGCGAACTGTATTTTGCATTTAAGCTGGTTGTTGAAACGTCATTTCTGGCCATTATCATGTGCCAGAGGCATTTTCAATTTTCTCTCTTCAAACTAAACCAAAATGCAAGATTGACCCCGAGAATCATGTAGAGAATTTCACCAGCTTTCCATTGATATAAAGAACATGAAAATATGAGCTCTGGATCGAAAGTTATGGCGATCTGAAGATTTAGGGCAAAAACAGGCCAAAACGGATCGGCGGAAAAATATTTGAATTTTTCCCGCGCTCTGCCACTTGGATGACACGTGTCAGGCTCTGATTCGTTCGTGGGTTCATCCTCTGAAAATTCCTTTCGTGCCTTTAAACTTGGACACGTGGCACTATTTTATTGGTTCGGGCCTGAGGGGCGCATTTTTACCTTGAGCCAAACACTTAGCAACTTTTCAACCTTCTGACACGTGGCACGTTCTGATTCGTCCGCGGGCCTCCTTGAGTTATTTCAGCCATTTCACCTTTTACGTCCCGCGCATCTCTCGCGTACCTTTGGCCCGGATGTCCCGGACAAAAATCTCCTACTTCGGCCGATTCGGGATCCCTTGTTCCTATTTGCGATGAAGATACGTGGCGAGATTCCATTCACTCTCGGCTCTTTCGGCTTTTCGCGTCCTCCGCGTACTTTTGGCCTGGATGTGTTTGACGAAAGTCACCTGTTTCAGCCGAATCAGCCGGTTCGCATCCTCCGCGTACTTTTGGCCCGGATGTCCCGGACCGCCTGAAACAAGACTTAGGCAATTTTTTCCCTCTTTCGGCCGATTCGGCTTTTCGTGTCCCACGCGTCCTTTTGTCCCGGCTGCTCCATCTACTGCGTGGATTGCCTGGTGGCTTTTCGGTCGGTTCACGTCCCGACGTCCCAACTATCCCAACTGCTGCACCGACTAGGACTTAGCCGATTTTCTTCATTTTTTCGGCACCAAGCTTGGCTTTTGCAATTTTTTCACATTTTTAAAACTTGTTGGGTTTTCTTCTTGGATAGGAGAGTTAGAAAGAAGCCGAGGGGACCCCAGAAACATGATTTTTGCCTTGAATCAATCTATTTGCTTGGGACTAAAGAATTTGATGCATGTTATCAAAATTACCTTGAGGGGTGAATTTTGGATAACAATTTTGGCGACTCAGCGGGGTTATCTGCCTGTCAGATGAAGAATGACCAGCTGCTTGTAGCAATCCATTGGGCATGGAGTCCGTTTGATAATCTCTCGGCTGATCTAAAATTGAAAACCTGTATCTATGAGCTATTGAAACATTTGTTGAGTTGGTTCTCCCGTGGCTGCAAATTATTTTCGAAGGCTCGATGAACTGCAAACATGCACATACTAGAAGCAATAGGACATGTGCACAAGCACTTAGGGAAATAAAAACTACTCTAACAACAGTACAATGTGCATAAGCACTTAGAGGAATGGAAATTCTAAATTAATATTTACAAGGGTGAAAAGCTATCTTTCTAGTAGCAACGTTTGAGATAGATCCCATTGACCGGAATCTGCAATTCTTCACCATCCAACTTAGCCAGTTGGAAGGCATTGCTACCTTTGCATTCAATGATCATGTATGGGCCACTCCAGATGGCATCAAACTTAGAATGCTTTCCCGGCTTTTCACGATCTGCATCCCATTTCAACACTAGATCTCCAATTTGGAAGGTTCTAGCCTTGGCTTTCCTATCAAAAGTCTTCTTGATCAAGGCTTGATCCTTCTCTATTGCCTGGGCTGCATGCTCTCTAATTTCTTGGAGCTCCATCAATTTTGCATATCTATCCTCCATGGGTTCAACCTCAGCCAGTTCCAACTATTTCATGAGTTCTAATGCTGGTAACTCAAGTGATATAGGTAGAACTACTTCTTTCCGTACACAAGCTTGTATGGAGAGCTTCCTGTAGACCTCTTGGGTGTGATTCTATCAGCCCATAGGGCTGATTTGAGCTTTGCATGCCAAGTCCTTTGATTTTCATCTAGAGTCCTTCTGATGATTCTTAGTAGGTTCTTGTTTGTAGACTCGGCTTGGCCATTACCTTGAGGGTAATAGTTCGATGAAGTGCTGAGATACACACAATTCTTGACATCCCATTCAGTGATCTTTGTGCCAAGGAATGCCAATGCATTATCTGATATGATAGTGGCAGGGACACCAAACCTCGTGACTATCCCTTCATAGAAATCTAAGATATTAGATTCATTTTCCTCCTTGAGTGCCCACTGATTCAGTCCACTTGGTGAAATAATCCGTTCGTTGTAAGTATCCACTTGTGGCCTTGACTTGAATTGGGATTGATAACCCCAATGAAGTCCAATCCCCATTGCATGAATGGCTGATTTACTAAAATTGGATGAAGGGGCAGCACTGCTAACCTTTCTTTCCCTGTGAAGAATGCACATTTCTTACATTTCTTAACCCATGAGTAGCAATCATTGAACACGTAGGCCAATAGTAACCAACTTTCATGATTTTGAGAGCTATCACTCGTGGAGCAAAGTGGCCTCCTGCTTCCCCATCATGGAACTCGTGTAAGATCTTCTCAACTTGACATGTTCCAATGCATCTTAATAGAACACCATGGATGTCTTTCTTGAACAAGATACCATTAATGAGTACATACGGGATAGCTTGTAATCTAAGGTATCTCCTCTTCACCTTGCTCACTTCTGGAGGGCACAAGCCTGTTTGGAGGTAATGCACCAAGTCTTGAGTCCAACATGGGATGAGTGCATCATCAGCTGGTTGTTCTTGATCATTCTGTAGTAGTAGGACAACATCCTCTTCACTTTTTGACCCGTCTGGTTGTTTGGAAGCGAGTTGCTCACACAAACCTTTTCCACGAACTAGCTTGGTCACTTTGATTTCAATATCATATTCCATCACCCGAGTGATCCAACATGCTCTCTTCTCATTTAAATCCTTGTTTAGGAGAAAGTCCTTGATACCAGCATGAGACACTAGCAGTTGAATCTTATTGTTTGAGACCAAATGTCTGAACTTCTTCAAGCTCCTGATGATGGCAAGGACATGCTTTTCGATGAAAGAATAATTTATTTCGTAATCTTCCAAGGTTTGAGTGAAGAATGCTATGGGCTGTTCTAAACCTTCTCTATTCAGCTGTGTCAAGATAGCTGAGATTGTGTCTGATCCTCCAAACGCATACAACATGAAGTCCTTTGAAAAGTTTGGGTTGATAAGAGTTGGAGCTTGTGATATTGCATGCTTGATGTTTTCAAAACTCTCTTTTCCTTTTGCTATCCATTTGAATGCCAGACTCTTCTTCAACATCATTGTTAAAGGCTTCACAAGAGTGGCAAAATTAGGCACAAATCTATGGACAAAGTTTATCCTTCCCAAGAAACTTTGAAGAGATTTCTTGTAGTGTGGCAATGGAAGTGTTCGGATGGCTTCAACCCTTTCAGGATCAATTGTTAGCCCTTCCCTAGAGACAATGTGGCCCAAAAAATTTCCTTCGTGTGCCAAAATATACACTTCTTTGGATTCAATGACACTCCAAACCTTCTACACCTTGTGAAGACTTGTCTCGAGGTGAAAGAGATGGTCTGTTGTGTTCTTTGAGAAGACAAGTGATATCATCTAGGTATACCAACACTATCTTGTTGATCAAGCCTTTGAACGCCATATCCATATCTCATTGGAATGTTGCTCCATCATTTGACAATCCAAATAGCATCTTCTTGTAAGCATACGTGTCCCATTTTGTAGTGAAGGCCATCTTGAATTGATCTTCTTCCTTCACCATTATTGGTTATAGCTTTGAATATCCATCTAGCAATGAAAACCTTTCGAACCATTTCTACAACCTGGAATATTTGTTCCATTTATGGAAGCGGATAATGATCTTTGAGTGATGTTCTATTTAGATCATGAAAGTCCACACACAATCTTATTTCTCCATTTCTCTTTCTTACGGCACCAAGTTTGCAACCAAACTTGAGTGTTTGATGGGGAAGATGATATCGGCCTCAATGAGCTTGCTTAACTCTTTTCTCATGAGAGGTTCGATATGAGGATTTCATCGGCCTTTGCTTTTCTGACATGTGCTTGAATTCTCGGATCTAGCTCAATAGTATGTTGTGCCAATTTTGGGTGAAACCTCTTAAATCTTTGTAAGTCCAAGAAAAGACATCTGGGAACTCTTGACAAAGCTGAACAAAATCAGATTTCTCTTGTGGAGTACTTGCTTTGCCAATTTGTGATGTCTTGCCTTCTTCCACTAAAATAGGCTTTGAATCTTCACCGTTTACTTGAATGTTCACTTTCTCCTTCCGGAACTGATCATTCGGGTTGAAGATTGACTCCAAGGTTATGAGGCCTTTTGGTAATTTGTTAGTTCTCAGCTGTACCACTTGGTCACCATACTGCTGCTCCAGCTTGTCTTGATTTCTCATGGAGAACTCAGCTTCTTCTTGCAGGAAATTAACAATCTGCTGATCATTCTCGAAGACTTACCAACTTGTGTTATTATCCGGAATAGCTGGTCTCACAACCACTTTGATATGAGGCTGATATTTTTCACTTTTGATATTTTCTACAACATCAAATGCAGCCCCAATTGTTGCCAGTCTATCCGCTGCTTCATTCCTTTTTCTTGGGATGGAATTGATGTTAAAAGCTTCAAAATCTTCCATAAGATCCCATACCCAATTTTTGTAGCACTTGAGTAGATTATTCTTGACAGCATGCTGCCCTTAACTTGGTTTACGATCAGCTCACTATCACCAAATACTTGCAAATTCTTGATGCCTTTCTTCTTTGCCCAGTGCAATCCGTGAATTAAGGCTTCATACTCAGCTGTGTTGTTTGAACAGGAAAAATGGAAATGGAAGGCTGAGTAATACCTTATACCTTGTGGCGAAATGAGCATAGCTCCTCCTCCTGCACCTTGTCTACTCCTTGACCCATCAAAGAATAATTTCCATACTTCATTCTTGTCTTTATGATCTGGCTTGGTGATGCTGGGGAGAGGTTGATTCTCTTCATGTAAACAATAAACTCCTAGCTCAAATTCTTCTATTTCTTGATAAGGATCAAAAGCATGCACCTTGCTTGCCCATTCATCAAGAGTCAAATCTGGGATGCTTCCAACCTTGGTGTTAGCTTCATCAGTGCTTGGATAATCTTCTTGATCAAACGCTGAACAGTTGGTATTGATTTGGCTTGGAGTGTAAGGCTCAATGTGAAAGTTTGCAATAGGTTCAGATCTGATTGTGGCCTTAGTCCCATACCTTGTTCTAAACAACATGTGTGACCAATCCATCGAAAGATAGCCTCCAATTTTGGCAGTGAAGTCTCTTGACAAACACAATGCAAAGAGTGGTGGCAGGTCTATGACTGACACATCTTGTAATACTATTACGTTGGGACATGCGTGCAATGTGAGGCTCAAACCTTTGATTACTCCAACCATTGTCACTGTTGTCTCGTCTAATTGCACTACACCCTTGGAGATGACTTCTTATTGAAGCCCTAGCTAATCAACTATTTTCTTGGGCATCACTGAGCTACTTGCCCGGAATCAATCATGCAATTGTGCACCAATTGGTTTCCAATGATTAATGAGACATAAAAAGGAGGGGGCTTCAACATTTTACCTTGCTGTCCTCCATGATTCCCTTCAGGCTGAGCAACATTTGTGAGTACCTTCTCTTGCATTTGGACCTGTTGATTTGAAGTTGACCAGTCCTTCATGGCAGCTTGTAGCAAATCTCTTTGGCCTGGGATGGATAGTGATTCCCACATTGATATGTTTACATTTGTCTTCTTCATCTGATCAATGATACTGAATGGAGATGAAGTATCCCTCTGTTGTCCCTTGGCCTGCACATTCATTCCTTGCACATGGGCGGCAACAACTAGCATTTGGGTTGGCCTAGGGGCTGTTTTAGGCAATCCTTGCGTGCTTGGGATTGCATTTTGTTTGCCAATAGTTTGTGGAGTGACAGAAGGTCATGAATTACTTGGGGCTAATGGTTGTTCTTCACCCAAATTTCTCCTCTTTGACCTTGTGTTGGCTGCAACACTTTGAGAGGGTATTTGATTCATACCACAGAAATCTTCAGCCTACCAATTGACAAGAGTAGTTTCGTTCGGAGATGTTCCTTGCTGAGGTGCTTCTTGCTGCTGACCCTCTTCGTGGCTGGACTCTTGCGACCCACCAATGGTTTGCACCATAAGAGCCTGATTTAATGCACCGTTAAAGCACATTGATTGGTTATGTGGCTGACTACATGGGAAACACCAATCATATTCTTGGGCCATGTTATTTTAGACGGGCACTAATGCTTTAGAAGCAAATATGACATTGGGGTTATAGGGCTGAAATGGTCTATTAGCGAGAGGCCTTACTTGGCTTTGATTTTGATTTGCAGCCTAAGCTGGTGACCTATTTTGTTGGTATGGGGGCTAGCTTGGTACTGTGCTTGAGGCTGATATGGTCTAGCACTTTGAGCTTGCTGTCTTTTGATAGTAACCAGCTCATTTCCCAAATTTTACAATTGTTTCATGACCTCTTAGAGTTCATTTGAAGTGCTAGAGGATGAAGTAGAAGTCTCATTTGAACTTTGATTTCTATGAATGGGAATAGGAGCCAAAGTGGGTGCTTGACTAGTGCTTGGTCTTTCTAAGTTTGGATACAAGGGCATGGGAGGCCTAGGAGCTAGTTTACCAGCTTGAATAAGACAGTTTTCGGCTCTAATGGTAATGCTATAAGTAGCAGGTAAGGTTGTGCCTCCCATAGATTGAATTAACATAGAAATATTAGAATTCAAAGCCTTAAGATAGTATAGAAAAGAACCTTCTACTGCTAGCCTTCGCCATTGGAATCCTCTCCCAAGACTTTTGAAATCTGAAGTTGAAGTCAGTCAGCTGCTCGTTGGGAGCTCTCTTGATAGTTGTCAATTGTTCTAGTAGAGACAAATTTTCTCCCTTTTCCCCAAACTGCTCATGGAGAACTATGCATAACTGATTCCAATTCGTGATAGAACTAGCTCCAAGGCTCCTAAACCATTGCAATGCCTTCCCTTTGAATGAAGATGCCAAGCAATTTGACAGCCACATCCATTTCATTTATCTCATGGATTGCACAGACATTAGCAATGTCTTTGACATGATCACCAGGAGTGGTATGATTTTCTCCAGTAAAAAATGGAATGTTCTTCAACGCTGCAATTGGAACTAGATTTTGTGCATTGAGGGCAAGTGGGCTGCTGCCAGTGAAATTGACAAAGGGATTCGGTGGTTGCGCCATTCTGATTGGCCTGAGAACCCTTGTTGATTGGATGAAAGGTCTACCAGGTGGAGGTGTAGAGAGAGTTCTGTTAGGTGGAGATGGTGATCTTTGAGCTCTTCTTCCCCTTCTTTCTCTGCCTGGAGATAGATGTAGATAAACAAACAATCCTTCTTCCCTAGTTCTTGACCTGGTCTGTATTCTTCTCATAAATTTTCTAGGCTTGGACTGCTGAAACCAGTGGATTATGCCTCTTTTGGAGTCGCCAGATGTGCGATTTTAAAGCTCCTTCAAAGTTGGAACTTACAACAAGTGCACATCGATCTTGTTGCAATGAAAGTAAAGACCTCTAAGGTCCCACCGGCGTGCTAGAACTGTTAGTGCAGAATCACAGCACCCCTGGATGTTGATCAGATTTCTAGTTTGATCATACTAGCATCCAATGTGGTGATGCACAACATGGAATCCTTTCTCCAAGTGTGGGACTTGAAAAAATGAGAAAGGAATCTCCAGAGAAGGCTGGTTCCTATTCCTCTGTTTAGATGCACATGAAAATGCAGAGGGTTTACTCAAAACCTAATCTAACTTGCCAAGGAGACAAGGTAAGAAGATGCATAAAAATAAACCTAAGCTAACAGAGGTGATGCACCGAGGAATGAAGAACACCTATCTTGCCAATAAACACAAACCATTCAAATGTGATGCAAGATCATGCACAGATAACAAAATTTGTAGTGAAAGATCAGGAGGATGCAAATGAACACAGAGAGGGTTGAGAATCATCCACATACATGCATTACTTGCTCCAAAGATCGATACAATACACTAAAAATGCCAAGAGGCAAGGTTGCATTACAGTTTTAAATGGGAGGTTTGAACTCCACAAATTCACCTACCAAAGAGAAGAAGGGAGGGGCAAAATAAGAATGTTCAACCCTTAGAAAGAAGCCCCTCCTTACAATTTATAGGAAGAATGAGAGAGGGAAGAGAGGAAATCCAAATCTACCCCAACCACTTCTAGGTTGCATTTAATTCATCTCATTATGGTGGTAGGTGAGAACCCTAGCAAAAGTGGTGAACTGTATTTTACATTTAAGCTAGTTGTTGAAACATCATTTCTGGCCATTATCACGTGCCAGAGACGTTTTTCAATTTTCTCTCTTCAAACTGAATCAAAATGTAAGATTGAGCCCCAAAATCATGTAGAGAATTTTACCAGCTTTCCATTGATATAAAGAACGAGAAAACTCGAGCTCGGGTCAAAAGTTATGGCGATCTAAAGATTTAGGGCAAAACAAGCCAAAATGGATCGGCGGAAAAATATTTGAATTTTTTCCGCACTCTGCCACTTGGATGACACGTGTCAGGATCTGATTTTTTGCGGGTTTATCCTATGAAAATTCCTTTTGTGCCTTTAAACTTGGACACGTGGCACTATTTTATTGGTTCGGGCTCGAGGGCGCATTTTTACCTTGAGAAAACACTTAGCAACTTTTCAACCTTTCGACACGTGGCACATTCGATTCATCTTTGGGCCTCCTTGAGTCTTTTCAGCCATTTCACCTTTTCACGTCCCACGCGTCTCTCGCGTATCTTTGGCTCGGATGTCCCTGATGAAAATCTCCGCTTGGCTGATTGGGCTCCCTTATTCCTGTTTGCGGTGAAGACACGTGGTGAGATTCCATTCACTCGGCTCTTTCAGATTTTCACATCCTCCGTGTACTTTTGGCCGGATGTCCCGGTTGAAAGTCTCCTATTTTGGCTGAATCGGCCGGTTCGCGTCCTCCGTGTACTTTTGGCCTAGATGTCTCGGACCACCTTAAACAAGACTTAGGCAATTTTTTCCCTCTTTCGACCGATTCACTTTTCGCATCCCACGCGTCCTTTTATCTTGGGTGCTCCAACTGACTCGCGCTGACTACCTAGTGGCTTTTGGGACGGTTCACGTCCCGATGTCCCAATTGTCCCAATTGCCTGCGCCGACTAGGACTTAGCGATTTTCTTCATTTTTTTTGCACCAAGCTTGGCTTTTGTAATTTTTTCACATTTTTAAAACTTCTTTGGGTTTTCTTCTTAGACAGGAGAGTTAGAAAGAAGCCAAGGGGACCCCAAAAACATGATTTTTTTCCTTGAATCAATCTATTTGCTTGGGACTTAAAGAATTTGATGCATGTTATTAAAATTACCTTGAGGGGTGAATTTTGGATAACAAGGCTCGTGCACATAATTATGTGTGATAATGTATGGTCCAATCTAGTGGGGATAAAATTTTCATGTTGACTCCTTTCGAGAGTAGTGACATTATAAATTTATTTAACAAAAATGTCACCAACGTTAAAGTCACATTATTTAAGATGATTTTTATAAGAACATTTGATATGCTCTTGGTAGAAATGATGATGTTGAAGAACAAGGAGGAAACGCTCATCTAGCAACTCAAATTCTGCTAGAATTTGTTGGTGATAATATTCATCAGAAACAAAATCATGAAGAGATACATGTAAGGATGTGATTTATACTTCAAGAGGAAGAAAAATTCAGATTTGTAAACTAAAGAAAATTGAGTAGGACATGTAGCAATGTGGATGCTAGTAAGATAAGCCCAAATATCAAAGGGGATATGAAGGTGACAAGCACGACCCAATTTTTCAATAGTCTTGACAAGGATATTACAAAGAGTTCTATTAGTTAGTTTAGCTTGTTTGTTATCTTGAGGATATTACAGAGAAGAGAAACTAAGCTTCATATTAAAAGAATGCCAAATATTATTGATATATTTATTTTTAAAAGGAATTTGCATTGTTCGTGATGATATTATGAGGATGCCCAAGTGAAAAATGATGTTCCGATATATGAAGTTAAAAGGTTGACTAACTTTAGTTGATGTGAGTGGAATGGATTCCACCCATTTGGTAAAATATTCAATAATAGTGTTTGGAGAATGATGGAATTGCAAGGAATGTTGATTAATGAGGCCAATGAGGTCGAGTCCCTATTATGATAAAGGCCAAAGATCCCGAGTTGGATATAAGGCTTAGCTAGGATTGCGGATGAGATTGGAATACTACTGGAATTTGACACATTTCTTGACATATTTGCATAAATATTGGTTAAGGGTGGGCTAATAATATCCCATGCGAAGAACACGATTGGTTATGAAAAAACAACTAAAATTACCAACACAAATGTCATCTTGGAATTCTTGGATATATCAAGTGGATTGATGATACTTAAGGAAATGAAGTAGATGACATCAAAGACATGATTGAGAGGATGGGCCACCAAGAATGAGATAGTAGTTAACACATTGAAGAAATGAATACCTACCATTTTTGATAAGATGGAGGGAATAAAATATTGAGATAGATAGTCAAATATTTGAGAATACCAAATATTTGATGGACCAAGGTATCAACATGATTAATACGAGGAAGCTCATGGACATGATATGGTTGATCGAGGATATAGAAAAAAATCTAAATATTAGATTTTTCAATTTCCCATGGGACATTTTGGATTGTGTAGAAGTCAAAGGCCTCCCAAAATAATTCAAAAACATCCTTGTATTTCTAAATGACCTCATTTTTTCATTCATATACTCCCTTGACTTGGTTGATGATTTAGTGAGAGTCACCATAGATCTCAAGGATTTAAACACCAAACATGAAAATGGTCTCAATACCTAAGATGAGGGCTTCATACTCAGCCATGTTATTAGTTCATTTAAAATTGTGCTAATAAGAAATAGGGATAAGGTTATCCCAAGGAGGAATTAGGTTGGCACCAGAACCTCCCCCTTGGTGACACTTAGATCTGTCAAAAAAAGGTTTCTTTTTTAGAGGAGAAAAATTATAATTCATGTTGAATATAGACTCATCAGGAAATTGTTCATGAGAAGGATGATATTCAAAAAGAGTGACCTCAAATATCGATCGAAATGGCCTTACCCTTAAATATTTTTTGACATATGAACCTAATTAGGACAAACTCAATCATGAGCATGAGCCATCGATTACTTCTATCACTATGATAAGGCTTAGAATGCATGGTTTTGAGGAGGTGAAATATGGTGATGACATAAGTTTTATGATTAAGGAGGTAATTAAAAATATTATAAGTGGAAAATAAAATGGCACAACACAACATTTCAAGTTTAGTGTAATGAGTCTCATAATCATGAAGGGTGTAATTGATGTAATAAATGACTTGTTCCCTACCTTGTTCTTCAAGATGTGCTAATATGAGACTAAAAGTATGATCGGTAGTAGAGACATAGAGATAACAAGGCTCCCCCTCGTGTGGAGGGGTAAGAACAAGTGACAATATAAGATTAATATTGAGATCATCAAAGACTTATTAGTAATTTTCATCATAATTAAAGTCAATATCTTTGAGAAGAAAAGTGTGAAAAGGTTGACAATCATTAGAAAGTTGTGAGATGAAATGGTAAATGATTTATTACAGCCTTGATACTGTAAATCTACTTTATATTAGAAGGAGGGGTGTCCCTACCAAATCTTTTATTTTTGGGGGTTAACTTCAATACCCCTGATAAAATTAAAGAAGCCAAGGAGTTTAGGAGTTAGGACTCCAAAAAAACACTTAACTAGATTAATATGGAGGGAGAAGTGAATAAGGAACTCAAAGAGAACTTCAAGGATGGATAGGTGGTCCCAATAATGAATTGAATTACCAAAAAGATCATTAACATAATATTCTAGTCATATAGATGAGATCATGAAAGATATAGGTCATGACACTCTCGTAGGTGGTCTGCTACATTTTTAAATAGAACGGAATGGAATGATAACATAAATTCCCCTAAGGAATGATGCAAGAAGTTTTATGGTTTTTTTATAGTGTGATAAGGATCTCGATTATACCAGAGAATCCATACATAAGAGAAAGTTTCTCATGGCCTATGGTGAGGTCTAGGATTTGATTAATCTTAGGAAGAAGAAATTCATCTTTAAGGAAAGAGAGGTTTAAATATTTTAAGTAAGTGCAACCATGGAGATTTCCAAAGGCTTTGGAAATGGGTATGTTGTTGGAAACCCACTTCTTGATAGTCAAGACGTATGATGAAATTGCTGAAAGAAGGAAGCTGCAGTTCCTCTTTGACATAGAGGGCAAGACATGGGTGCATGTGGCGAAGATTCTTCTTATTTGGATTATCTTAAGGAAAGGTAATGATTATTTTAAACAACAATAGAAGGATTGAAACTTGTCATGTTGGTGTATGATGATGTAAAGGTTTTGATATGTCGGGAGAAGAAGTAGATGAATGATTCAAGATCTTGTGGATTAAGGGATTTATCAAATTTGAGGATGTGAGGTTCTTATAGAGTCCCTATGTTGATGGAAATAGTTAATTAATTGAGGAGTGTGGATGTGTTTAACGGTAGGGAATTATGAAGATACGAATCTTATGCCCCATTAAAGTAAAGGATGGAGTCATTATCGGTACATTAAATAATGTCAATGATAGGGAATATTCTTCTACCTTATGTTGAAATCAAAGTTACAGGGGACATAGTTTTAACTTCATATTGATAAGTGAGCATCCCCAAAGTGATTGTGGAGAATTAAAAATATAAGGTAGAGGAAATGGACATGGTTTCATTTGTATCCATAGCCTCATTAGATAGATAAGATGTGGGATCATTATCATGAGAGATGAGGATGAAGAAGGTGTGAGAGAATCAGTAGGTTTTTCCTTAAACCCTAATATGAACATCTCGTGTGGATTATGAGATTGATCGATGATGAGGTTGTGTATCCCTTGTTCATAATGCCCCATTCTAAATCCTTTCCACGTGTAGCGATGGAGATAATTGTAGGAAAAGTATTTATTGTAAATACATTCAAATTCTCTGGTGTAAAGATTGGTGTGAGGTTTAGCATCAATGTGAGAAGAAGGGTGGTCGATGCCCCCATATATTAGATTTATTCAAAGATGAGGTGAACCAAAGGTAATGAAATTCCCGACATCGATCGATACGATTGATAATTTTGGGTCTTCCATGTTGATGAGGTATAGGAAAAGTATTGATGGTAAGAAGGTGATACTTCCCCGGTGAGAGAATATCCATTAATTTGTTTAGAGTGTCGTCATTAGGAATATTAGATGGAGAAACAAATGAACTACTAGATTCTTCTAAAGATTCCTTTTTTTGGGATGAGCACATTGTTAGGTCATTAATTCATGTGACATTCTTTTAATGGAGGAGTTTATGCAAGGAGAGTTAGGATTTCCCGTCATGTTCATACTTGATTCAACGATGAAGAGTGGAAGGAACACAATGCGTGGCGCAAATCTATGGTCATCCAAGTAGGATATTTTATTGAAACTCCCTTATAGAATATAGAATACCTCATGGTCACTTAAGTGTATAGGGAGAATGACCATTCCTAAGGTGGTAAAATGGAATAATTAAAGGAACAATGGATGAGAAGAGATTGGGAGACAAACAAAATTGGGACCTTGATTTTATCAAAGGTGGGGGATGAAATGATATTTATATTGAGTCCAATGTCTATCATAGAACTCTAGATTAATCTATCATTGATGTGCACTATGATGAAGAGTGAGAGGTCATGGTCTTTAGGTGATATGTTAGGAATCTTAGAATTATCAAAAGGTATGGCGGAAGAAGTTAGGAGAGGAAATTTATTCCTATGAGCCACGATAGGTTCCTTTTGTTCAGATTTGGAATTGGAAGAGGAAGTGGATTTTGGTGATTTGGATGTAGTTTTAAGAGGAGGATTGGATTATTTATATTTTGTTTTGATAATTGGTGATACAAATGGTTTCAATTTATTGATGGGTGATTTAGAAGGGATACTTTTTTGTGAGGAGGATTAGATTTTTTTAATTAGATTTTTTATAATAGGGGTCTTGGATGAAGGGCCTGGTCCTAAGATAGATGGAGGTGCCCCTAAAAGTGATGATGTGTCATTATATTTTATAGGGAGATTAAGATTTGGAGTAGGAAGGTCCAAATTTTTATGTTCCCATGTGATCGATTTCTTAATGGGATGCCAAGGTTTTTAGAATTATTTTCTAAGGATTTACCTTTAGTTGGAATGACAACACCTTGAGCGAGAGGATCTTTAGAGCCGAACCATTAAATGTAGATTACGTTGTAGATGTGGAAATTGATGATGGAAGTGGTTTTTGTATGATATGTTTGATGAGATCAAAAGGGGTTATAGATTCTTTAAGTATATGGTTTGTTGGTGGAGGGTTGATTGGACTTGTGGATGAGACTAAATTATCACTTATACTAATATCAAGTGAGGGTGTCGGGGTTGTAGATGTCTTGAGGGATGGTATGGTTGTAGATATGGGTTCAAATGTTGATGTAGGTATGATCATAGTAGTAGATGTGGTTGTAGAGATAGGTATGGATGTAGGAATGTGTGATGAGGGTGTTATGGAGGGTGTTGTAGAAGACATTGATGAAGAGATAGATGTGATGGATGCAGATGGAGTAGATTTAGAAGGGAAATAATGTGAAATAGAAATTGTTATGGGTTTGATAGTTACTGAGATATAGTTAATTTAGCTTAGATATATTTAGAGATATGCGTATATGGTGAAAGTATGTGTGCGGGAATAATATCGAATCAGAGATGGGTGTAACATATGAAGAGACAATGGGTGTAATTGATGATCGAGACTCTTGATTTATAGTATTAATCCTGTGGGCATTAGGGGCTTGCGATGTGGGGGTTTACTTTGATTGGTTAGTGATTCATTGGGAAATCGTTGCTTGAAAAAAATGACCAGATAATTTGGTGGTGCATCGGGGTTATTTACTTGAATATCACCATGGTATATGAGATTTTGGATGAGGTCCATGAAAGTGCGACACTTCTCAATGTCATGATTTAGGAATTTATGATATTTGTACTAATTTTCCACACGATACTAGTTTGTCTTGGGTCGTGAGTCATCCAAAGGTCAAATGGTGGGAAGTTAAATGATATGGACCTTCATTAACTTGTTGGATATTCCACTATACGATTCTCCAAGAGAGGTTTAGTTAGGAGACATTTTAGGAACCCTTTGAGAAGGTTTTATGTGAGAAGTATATGGGGAAAAATATTTGACCACGATGGTGTTAACAACATTCTTATATTTATCACCATATATGGAGGAATTGGTAAATTTTGGCTTGGGATTATTCGATCAAAGTTCAAGATGATGAGCCATGGTGAATAACTCTTCAAAGGTTTAGAATGATTGTATTTTAAGAGTGGATGAAATATGCTTCACAAAATAATGTGAGAAGAGTTAAATTAATTCAATTTTTTGAGGGGAGAAAGATAATTGGTTGATTATGCGATGCCATCATGTGACAAAATGCACGATACATTCATTATGAAATTTTCTAATGGCATGTAGGTCTATGATGGTGATGGTTACACACAATGTTGATTAAAAAGTGTTCTAGGAATATTTGCACGAGTTAGTGAAGGTGAATAAAAAATGTTGTGGAATTCCATTTTATCAATCCAATGTGGGACCGACCAATGACATGGAGAATTTATAGATCATGAGGTTTTGATCATGAGAAATGAGGTAACATGCATGCCTAAAGGAACAAAAATGTTGTTGTGGGTCCTCCTTCTCATTGAACTTAAAACACTTGGGTAATTCCGAGTGAGGAGGATAATGATTTACGGGAACTTACGGATTGATAGGTTCATTTCAAATTTGGTCAGAGGAAAATGAGGTATTGGATCCCAAGGTAGAGTCTCTAAGATTAGCCAACCTATTTAGAAAATAATACATGGGATCGTTGGAAGTGCATGGATTATAGGTGGATGGATGTGATTGTAGGATGTAAGAAGCAACTAGATTATATAGGGATGAAATTGATAATGTTGTGGGTGATAATGATAAGATTTTTATAATTTGGGTTTTGATAGGGTGGTTGATAAGTAATAAGATTGGTGAATGGTTGTCACAATGAATAGATTGAGAAACATGATGTTGTTGATATGTGGGCATGTAGGTGTGTTGTTATTTTTAGGAAATGGGGATATTAGATAGAGTTTGTGTGGATTGAATGGGGACATAGGTATGGTACGGTTACGTTTTTCTAAGTAGATTAATTGCAAAAGATATAATGAGAAAGAATTTTGAGGTGTTGGTTGGTGATTTTGAGTAGATTCGATAGATAAGGTTGGGAGGTGATATCTTTGGCATGGACAATATATGTTGAAATTGAAGTTTCATTATATTTTGAAGTGGAAAATAGGATGATTGAAAATTTTGGGTAGGAATACTAGTGACAAGGGCCAATGAAGAGACAATGAGAATAGAGGAAATAGGCATAGTGTTGATGGGTGGAAGATTAGAAAGAATAGGAACCACTAATTGAGGAAACTAGTGGGTTTGAAAAATTGTAGAATAAGATTGATGGGAGGAAAGCTCATGTTGGAGACAAAACATGACAAGTTGAGATATGACAACCTGGGTTAAATCGGGATGAGAATGATATCATATATTTGTTATAGAGGGGGACCTTCAATGGGGAGGTTGGTGAACTTTTGAAGGAGATAGTGATGTAAATAAAAGAGGTTAGCATCTAGGATTTTATGGAATTCCATAGACCCATGAGAAATGGTAGGATGTCAAAAGTATCCAAAGAGGTATTGAATAGGGGTGTGGCGGTCTAGATGACACCGAGGGGTGATAAAGGAAAGGATTGGATTCAAATCTAGTATTAGATGTGATAGCTTGAAGTTCTTAAACATAGGGAATGAAGACATTATTTTGTGTAAGCTAGCAGAAGAGTGTTACTAAAAGGGTAGAAGCAATGATAAAAAGGAATGAATTTTGTTGAGAAAAAATAGTAGAAGTGGGAATGTGGTTAGATGACATGGCTTGTTTAATTTTTATTTCTTAGGAATGTATAATAACGGGAATGAAACAAACAATAAAAAATAAAACTGTGATGCTTATTAGTTACTTGAATAAATCACACAATAGAATTTTAGGTATCTTGATTTTTAGAAAAGGTGTTGTTGTTAGTGCCAAATCATAGCACCCGAGAATGGTTTGAGTTTGAAATGGGGCATCTAGTGTGATTGCATAACATTGGACCATCTCTCAAGTTATGGGACTTGCAGACTTGAGATGGACCTCTAGAGAAGGATGGTTCCTACTTCCTAATCTACCTGCCACAAGCTACTCTAGTGTAGGAAGAACCTATCTAATCCTAATATAACTATCCAAGGAGGTAGGAGAGAGAGAGAGAGAGAGAGTGAAAGAGAGCCTACACTAAGTGGTGATACACCAGAAAAGGAAGTGGATGATCACGAATCCAAACTACTTGAAGTGGAGAGAGGTGAGCAGAGGAGGGGGTGGACAAGATGCACCACAGACCAAAGATGAATTTCACATGGAAAACAACTTAAAAACCCATTAAATATAGCTCCATAACATGAAATAAAAATCGAGTATGCACAAGATACCCGTAATGTCAAGACGTGAGAAGAGACAATAAAATAAGAAATGATGAACAAATGCATCACAAAACATATTCTATTTCTCCAAAATTCACATGATACATCATCGGTGGGCAAGGGACAAGAAAATTCCACTACAGAGCCATGAAAGAAGGCTTAGACTCCACATTCTACCCTAAGGGAGAAAGAGAGAGGGGGGAAGGAGAGAAACAATGACCAACCTTTCAAAATTCTCCTCCTTTACAATATATAGGAAGAATAAGAGAGAGCAGGGAAGAATTTGAATCCTTTTCCAACCACCCCTGCAATGCATTGAATTCCACTGACCACAATGAAGAGTCTCACTGCAACACCCATGCCTCCCTCACTATCCCTTATTGGGCAAGAAAGATCCCCATTCGTCATCATGGCTACAGGTGGGAGGTTTGAGATCCCCTCAAAAATAGTGGGCTGAAATATTAATGGAGTAATGTGAGAAGTTAGTTCCGAGAGCTTTCCAAAAGTTCTCTCCCACCCAAATCTGAGTTTCCAGTCAAAATATGTGGTTTTCTCGAAGATCGGGGTTAGGCGTTTATATGTGCGCGTAATATTTAAAAGATTCTTCCCCTACATGGTCCGCGTGGTATCCCCGTGCGTGTTGAGATTTCATCCAGTCCTCCTCACTCTTGAAGATGCACCGAACTCACACATGGTGGCTTCCGTGGGCTCCTCCGCTTCCTTGAAATTTCTACCTAAGTTTGTCTTTTTGGCGGAGACACGTGCTTGATCCAAGATATGTGGAGGCTTCGCACTCATTTAGAAATTTCCCTAGATTTTTCTTTTGAAGTTACATGGATAAGACACATAATGGCCTTCGTAGGCTCTTAGAATTTTCAACGGCCGAACTTACCTTTTTTGACTCTGACCAAGTGGCAGGTTGGCACTCGTTTGGGGACTACCTTTTGGTCCACACCTTCAAAATTGCACGAATGAGACACGTGGAGGTTTTGATGACTCTGTTCTATTTCTTTGTGTTTTTGGGTAAGTCCCTTTGCTTGGCGGGGCCATATGTCTAACCCTGGACACATGCAGGCTTCACATGCATTCGAGACTTGATTCTGGATTTTCCCTTTGAAGTTGCATCGAGATAACACATGTATTCTTTTGCTAGCCTATCTCTGTTTAGAATTTTCAATGACTGCTTCTACCTTTTGAGCTCTAAACATGTGGAGGGAAAATGCTTGTTTGAATCTCTACTTTTTACCGCACCTTTGAATTTTCACCGATGAGACACGTGGTGTCATCCGCTAGATCTTCTATTCTTAGCCGATTTGGTCCTACTTTATTTTGACTTCTTGTAGACCCTAGACACATGGCGAGCTTGTGTTCATTTAAGTCTCGATCTTTAGACCCAGGCTTGGCATTGTGCCGATGAGACACGTGGAGGCTTCTAGTGACTCGCCCATCTTGACTTTTCAACTATTGACTCTTTCCCTTTTTGGGCCTGGGACACGTGGAAGCTTGGTGCTTGCTTGGGGTCTTCGTTTTATATTCTATCCTTGCAGTTGTGCCGATGAGGCACGTGATACCCTCCATGGGTATATGACATTTCAATGGCGATGATACCTCTTGGGCTCGTGGGCTCGCACTTGAAAACTGCACCATTTTGTGAAAAGTGTAAAAGTTCTAAAGTCCCTCATGCACTGTTGACCGACATTTATAATATTGGAAAAATTTCCTCTACGGCCTCGTAGACCCGTTTTTGGAAAAGAAATAATTCCCGAGCCTATTGGCCCACATTTTCCACTTATCAAAAGTAATCCTTCTCGAGCCCACAGCCCTATAATTATACTTGTATCTTTTTAAAAAGTTAAAAAATGAAAAAATATCTCCGTTGCCCCCGCCGGTTCACCTTTTGCAAAATATGAGGAGTTAGAAGGACTTCTTTATATCTCTAGAAAGGGGAAGAAATTTCCTATCTGATGGAAATGCTTTCAAGGGACCTTAAGTGCTTAAAATATGTAAAAATTCAGATGGAAGTGCAACCGGGGAAAATGGTGTCGGTTGGCAAAAAATAAGTGTGAGCTTATTTTGGTCAACAGTGTGAGAGAAAAAGTAAAATGGGCTTGAAGTGAGCCTAGGATATGGCCAAACTATAGATGGTTTTTGGTATTTTTAGATGGATTCCCTGATATATCCAAAGGTACATGAGGAAAAAATCTTTGATGACTATAGTTACGGGCATGATATTGTAGCTGGCTTAGTGCACATCACACGCTTCTATGATAAGGGTGTTGGATGTTCATCCAATATAACAATAGCTAAAAAAATGTAATGCGTCTTTGGACACTATGGTTTTTTCCCTATTGGATGATGAAATCCCATTAGTCCACCGTATAGACATAAAATCACCCACTTTTGGTATTATTTTGTCATGGGCTCATACTACTATTCATACGGTTTTGGATGAAAGAAAGTAGTAATTAACCCATGTCCATTGGCCATTTTTATTTTATTTTTCCATCACTTCCTTTCTCGCACACATACTTGCCCAAAGGTGTTTTTTTCATTCTACGTTATTTTGCTCCTGAGTAGGGCACCACAGGCACCCTGGTCCCATTTAGGACACATTGATCATTTTCCTACTTTATCTCCATCTTTTGGGCACTTTCTATCCATTTGATATTTCTATGTTATTTTTTTCTTCTTCGTCAAGGTTAATTACAAAATTATATCAAGAAAACCATATAAATATAAAGTTATGAGACCATAATGAGGGACAAAACACTAGTCACTATTATTGCCACTTTAGGTTACATCCTTTAAAGGCTTCATTTTCATCCATCTAGCTCCATCATATAGAGGACAAAGATGGTTCATTTGCATCACACTTCATAGGAGGGAATTTTATTCTATTCCATCCGCCATGTATTAAATTTCTACATCTAGTTATTCCTCTCTACTTCACAAAATGCAACTAGCATAAGAGCACCTAGGGCATGATTTGCACACACACAACTAGAACTACTTTTGGGTTTAAAATGTAGTGAAACGCTCAATTAATAAGTCCACCATCATGGCCCCGAGGATAGTCTCACCCCTTCATATGTTATGTTTTTGGAGCTGATTTTCATGTTAGAGTGTGGTACACCTTCTATGTGTTACACTCGGGTATTTTTACGGTCCCGCTCGTCGGTGAGCGGGTCAAGGGGGTTCGGGGCTAAGCCCCCAAAGAAAATTTTCATGGGTGGTTTATTAACCCATGGGTAATGGATAACCGTTATGGGCTGTTTTTGGGCCCATGGTTTTTTAGTACCCATTGTTTTGATACCCACGGTTTTTTGCCCATGGTTTTGATACCCACGGTTTTGTATCAAACTGCTTAAGAAATTTTCTATTTATATGGTCTTATGCATATGATAGATAGACAAGAAAATGTATTACAAATGTGCTTTGAATTCAGGTGTGAATTCTATAGAGTTTGTTGAGCATAGCTCCAAACGGATCTAGGTATTGTATTGAGAGAGTGGAGGCTTGTAATAAAATATGAGCAAGTGATTCTTGGTGGATGTAGCCCATATTGGGTGAACCACATTAAATATTGTCTCTCTATGTTGTGTTATTTATTCTACACTTTTATTTGAGATCTATAATATTTTCTACATATTAGTTTCTCTTTGTTACGATTACCGTAAGGGATTATTCCACATATTTTATCTCTTATTTCCTAACAATTGGTATCAGAGTCTGGTTTGGTTTGTTGAAGTGTTGAATCACAGGGAAATTTTTAGCTTTAGTGGGATCTATGGTAGATGATGGAAGATGTAGGGTTGATAAATTCAATGGGCAGAATTTCAGTCTTTGGAAGATGTAGATGGAAGATTACCTTTATCAGAAGGATCTTTATACTCCGTTATCTGAGAAGGTGAACAAACCCTCAAGTATGATAGATGCGGAATGGGATTTTTGGATTAGAAGGCACTTGGAATGATCCGGATGTGTCTTACATCTTCGGTATTATTTAATGTTTCAAAGGAAAAGACGACAAAATATCTAATGGATGCATTAGGGAAGTTGTATGAAAAACCCTCTACCTCTAACAAGATATTTTTAATGAAAAAGTTGTTTAATATGAAGATGTTTGAGAATAGTTCAGTAGCAGATCATTTAAATGATTTCAATATGGTTGTGAATATGCTAGCTTTGGTTACAATAGAATTTGATGAAGAAGTTAGGGCTTTATTAATTTTGTGCTCTTTACTTAAAAGTTAGAATAGCTTGGTAATGGCGGTAAGCAACTCGGTTCTAGCTAACTCGAAGTTGAAGTTTGAGGATGTTGTAGGGGTGATTCTAAGTGAGGAAATGTGAAGAAAAAGCTTTAGGGAATCTTCTACTTCAGGGAATGCTTTGACAGTGGAAACTAGAGGGAGACAGAAGAATAGAGGAAACCATGGAAAATCGAAAGATCGAGCAAGGTCAAAATCCAAGAGAAAGATTGTATGTTGGAACTGTGGAAAGTCTAGGCATGCAAAGAAGGATTATTGGGAGCTTCAAGACAAGAAGAAACAATAGGAAGAAAACAAGGAGGAAAATGTGGCATCGGGTAATGTATGTCAGGATGCTTTGATTCTTTCTTTGCATAATATTACTGAATCTTGGGTTTTAGATTCAGGGGCTTCTTTTCATGCTACTCCACATAGGAATTATTTTGTTGATTATGTTCAAGGGGATTTTGGGCATGTTTTTCTTGGTGATGATGAGCCTTGCAATATAGTTGGAAAATGTTCTTTTCAGGTAAAGATGCAGAATGGGAGTACATGGCTATTCAAGGATGTCGGACATGTGCCTACATTAAGGAGAAATTAGATATCGGCGTGGCAATTGGGAAGTGATGGTTGTCTTGTGATATTTACAATTGACTCTTGGAAGGTTACAAGGGTGTTCTTGTGGTGCCAAGAGGTAAGAATGTTGGAACCTTTTATTTATCCGATAGTGCTAATGATTGTAATCTTGTGGCTTCAAATGCAAATACAACATTATGGCACTATAGGCTCGGTCATATGAGCCATAAGGGCATGGACATCATAAAGAAGAATTTTCCTGGATATACAGAAATAGGTTTGGATTTATGTGAGAACTACATATATGGGAAACAAAAGCAAGTAAGGTTTCTCAAGGTTAGACCTACGAAGAAAGAGAGTAAGTTAGAGCTGGTACATTATGATGTGTGGGGGCTAGCTCAAGTATCATCTCTTAGGGGTTCAAGTTATTATGTTACTTTTATTGATGATGCAACAAGGAAAGTTTGGGTTTATTGTATTAGAAACAAATATGATGTATTTGATACTTTTGTTAAATGGAAAGCCTTGGTAGAGAATGAAACATGTCTTAAGTTAATATTTCTCGGGTCGATAATGCGGGGAGTATTACAACAATGAATTTGATGATTATTGTTCTAAGAATGGAATTCAAAGGAAAATGATGGTTCCAGGAACTCCGTAGTAGAATGGGGTATAGAAAGGATGAACAGAACAATAATGGAACGTGCTAGGAGCATGAGGATACATGCAGGACTGCCTCTTTCTTTTTGGGTAGAAGCGGTGAGCACAACTATGTACTTGATAAATAGAGGACCCTCAAGTGCCTTGGATGGAGGCATACCTGAGGAGGCTTGGTATGGTAAGAAAGTTGATTATTCATTTCTTAGAGTTTTTGGATGTGAGGTGTTTGTTCATATAGAAAAGGATGATAGGACCAAGCTAGAGGCTAAATCAAAAAATGTACTTTCATTGGTTATGGTGGTGATGACTTTGGATATAAATGTTGGAGTATTAAGGACAAGAAAATCATTTGATCTAAGGATGTGGTCTTTAATGAGAAAGTCATGTATATGCAGCAGTTGTAGGAAAACAAGGAAGAATCCAAGAAAGAATATACAGCGGTAGAGGATCTTCTAGATGGGAAAGTGACACATGAATTAGTTTAGGAACCCCTCAACAGGAACCCCAAACTCCTATATTGAGGAGGTCTTCTAGGGTAAGAAGAGAACATGAACATTTTTCTCCTTCTCTTTATTATTTATTACTCAATGATAGTGGAGAGCCAGAGAGCTTTGATGAAGCAATGCAGGTAGATGCTAGGAAGAAGTGGGAGCAAGCCATGGATGAGGAGCATAAGTCTCTCATGGAGAATCAGATTTGGGATTTGGTGAAGCTACCAGAAGGAAAAGAGCATTGCAGAACAAGTGGGTGTACAGAGTTAAAGATGAAGGAGGAAAGAAAAGATATAAGGCCCAGTTGGTGGTCAAGGGGTTTGCACAGAAACAAGGTATAGATTTTGATGATATTTTTTCTCCTGTAGTAAAAATGACTTCTATCAGAACTGTTCTTGGAATAGTGGTAGCAGAAGACTTGCACTTAGAACAGTTAGATGTAAAGACTACATTTCTCCATGGTGATTTGGAGGAGGAGCTATATATGCAACAACCAGAAGGATATGAAGTCAAAGGTAAAGAGGAGATGGTGTGCAAACTGAAGAAGATCTTGTATGGCTTGAAACAAGCTCCATTCAATGGTATAAGAAGTTTGATAGCTTCATGATGGAGCAAGGTTACATTAGATGTCATTCGACCATTGCGTGTATAAAAATATATTTGATTTTGGAAGTTATATTATCCTATGTTTGTATGTTGATGACATGTCGGTTACAGGTAAAAACATACAAGAAATAAAAGTACTCAACAAATAGCTAAGTGAATCCTTTGACATGAAGGATTTGGGGTAGCCAGAAAAATTCTTGGTATGAGGATAACTCGGGATAGGATGGAACGGAAGCTAACTTTATCTAAGGAAGAGTAAATTAAGAAGGTATTAGATAGGTTTAACACGTAGGATGCTAAACCGGTTGGGACTCCTTTGGCAAGCCATTTTAAGTTATCAAAGAAGAAGTGTCCCAAGAAACAAGGGAAATAAACTAGATGTCCATGGTACCTTACTCATCGGTTGCGTTTGATGTATGCTATGGTGTGCACTAGGCCTAATATTTCCCATGCAGTGGGAGCTATGAGTAGATTTATGAGTGATCTAGTTAAAGAGCATTGACAAGAAGTAAAGTGGATCCTTCGGTATTTGAGAGGGACCATGGGGATAGTTTTTGCTACAGTGGATCGAGACACAACTTTACATGGTTATGTAGATTCAAACATGGCTGGAGATGTTGATAGCAAGAGGAGCACGACAGGTTATATTTACAATGTAGGTGGGACAACAGTGAGCTGGATTTCATGACTACAGAAGTTGGTGGCTTTATCAACCATGGAGGCTGAGTATGTTGTTGCCATAGAGGCAAGCAAAGAGATGATCTGGTTACAACAATTGCTTGAGGAGTTGGTGCATAAGCGAGAAGGAATATAATCTGCATAGTGATATTCGTGAGTGCTATACACCTAGCTAAGAACTCGCTTTCCACTCCAGGATGAAGCATATACAGTTGAGATACCACTTCATCAAGAAACAACTTTGGAAGAAGATAAGTTGAAGTTGGAGAAGATTCATACCAATCAGAATCCTGCAGACATGATGACCAAGGTGGTCACAAGGGATAAACTAAAGCTATGTTCAACTTTGTTTGGCCTTCGTGGATGACAGTGAAGGATTAAAAATCTTGCTCAGTGGAAATCAGTCTCCAAGTGGGAGATTGTTATGTTTGTGGAGCCTGTTTTCATGTTAGAGTGTGGTACACCTTCTATGTGTTACACTCAGGTATTTTTAGGGTGTATATAGCGATGAACAATGGGAGGAGTTTTGGGATGTAGATCATGGATCGACATGGAGAGCGATGACAAAGTGAAAATCATCAAGGAGTGGCACGTGAGATCAATCACAGAGTCCTCTAGTCCCTCTTAACAATAATTTCAAGTACAACCACCGCCCTCCACTTCTAGGTATGATCCTTGATTCGAAACCCATTTCAAAGCTCATATCGATTCCCCAAAGTGGGAGACGTGTGGAGGAATCAGTGTTGATCCCCCAACATAAAAATTTAAAGACATGTAATACCCTGCATATCCACTCCCTATCCCTCCTCCCAAGGCTCCCTTTTAATTTCCTCCTCCACCACCATTTTCTCTTTAGGGGTATCCCTTATCGTGACCCCATCTTAGACTCTCATTCCACCGGAACCTTTCTTTTAACTCAACCTCCCTCCCCCATCCCAAATTTATCCCCCCGCATAGCAAGATGACCTTATTTGGCTTTGGTAACTTCACCACCTCAACCACATGTTAGAATCCCATATGGTATGCAACCCAAGTTCCTTCTACCTCATAATTTCGAGTCGAGAAGAAATTGCCAAGGCATCCCAAGATAATAGAGGGGTGAAGTAAAAGAAGAAGGAAATTTCAGTAAGAGAGATGAAGTAGATGCAATCATTATATGACCATCAACAAAACTCCTTGACCATCATAGGGTTAGTCTCCCAAGTATTCAAACCCGCAAAGAAAATGCATCCCAATGACTACTCTATCAAGTCTTTGTTGTAATCTAACTCACAAAGTTTGGCCCTCGGGATAAGGTTGAGATAATTAAAAAATCAATTTATATAGTCATTAAAGACTACCTCAAGCTCAACAAATAGCTCAAAATGGCATGATCTAGCCTTTTGATGGTAGAAGGCACCATGGCCAACCAAAATCCTAGATTAAAGGGAAAGGAAAGGAGATCAAACAAATCCATAAGTAATTAAAGGAAGCTCCATCACAATAAGTCCTTATGGCTTCTCGGTGGAAGATAAGAATGTGGAAGCTAAAATCATCACGTCCGAAGCCTCGGATAATTCTATCTCATAGGAGAAAGGAGCCCTCCAACAGGAGGTTGATTCAAGAAAGGAAGAGGTGGCTATGCTCTAGGAGAAGATGCATGCCATCAATACGAGAAAAGGGAAGCCTCCAAAAAAGGTTGAAATCATTTAAGGATGTGGTCAAGGACTTGACCCATAAATTAGGAAAACAACCCCAGAAAGGGGAATTGTAACATTGGTGCAGGAGCTATATGCCTCTTGTTGTGACCAAATTTCCACCACAGAAATGAATCTAGCCCCTGCACTTGGATTTATATTTAATGCACAAGGGTTATGCTCAAATGTGGAAACCACAGCCTCCACCATCAGTAGCACCATATCCGCTAAGGTCCTTGAATCATTACTGTTGATTCAGAAACTTTATGATTCTTCCGAATCCTCCCTTAAAGGCACTAGAATCATAGAAAGGCGAGATGATTTCGTGAAGATCAATGAGATCCTGAGTTGTAACAAAACATCCATGAAATTCCAAAATCTCTTGACTCATCTCGCAGACGGGGGATCAAAGAGAGCGAGAAGCGAGTATCAATGAATTTTTCAAATAGGATTCCCCTCCACCTTCCCAATGACTCTACATTCCTATCAAAGGATAAAATTAAACAACTCTTGATCGCTAAATGAAAATATAAGATTGTCTTCTAGTATTTAAAAAGAGTTACCCAAAATCACAGATGTGGAATTCATCATGATTCCAATAAATGCAGTTTGAGTTTCGTTTGCACGTAGTATTAAAGAGTCTCAAATGTTTTCTCATAAGGATACAATCGAGCTCGATCAAGCTTTCCGGGCATTACAATAAAGAACCTAACCTATAGAGGCGAGAATGTCTTGGATATTGGAATTCTTTTCAATAGCCATGAGTGGAATTTCATAAGCCACATTTTCAATTTTGAGGCAAAGAGGATTTTCAGATCCTTCCATGACTGGCATAGAGTCCCTTGGTGAGTCACCATAAGCTGGCAGAGTTATTTTCTATAAGACTCTTTTACCACCACTATATTTTGTTTCTCCGACCCTAGTTATTTTTGTTTTGTTTGTTTGGTGCCAAATTTGTCTAAGTATGGAGATGAATGTGAAATATATCCATGTGTCCCTTTGGTGCGCTTGGGAAATAATGCGAGAGAAACATTTTTCTAAAACTTACACCACACCACCCACATGTCTCCGGCTCTATAAAGCTACCCCAATGGATTAAATATTCAAAGATACAATAAAAATTCACAAGGTCTCCATGTGTCAATGAGCACAATTTAAAATAAAGTGAAAGAAGGAACCTTTTCAAAAAGCACGTAAACTCCATGCGTCACTCATGCGAGAGGTTTGAAGATAAATCCCTAAGAAAGGACCTAAAACAAGTGCACGACCACCACGTAGCAAGGAAGAATCATCACCAACCAAAGGATCCCAAGTTGGATGAATTAAAGGTAATTGTAAATATCACCAACAGCGATTGAGATCTTGCAAAAAAATGATGGATTTTGTTATAACATTGAATGTTAAGGGTGGAAGATCCGATTCTATATGTTGAAGGAAGAGCCAAGGAGGTCTATACAGAATGTTTTGATCTAAAAGGAAGAGGGGATAAAATGGAAAAGAGAAACATACAGAACTATGGAAAAGGATTCTAGGATTGGTTATTGTGTTTACTACCCTTAGTAAGGCTCTGTTGTAAAATAAGGTTGTAATCTATGCCGAATTAGCCTTATGTATTATTATCACTATGAATAAGGGTCTCTTGTTCGTTAATTTTATATCTCAATAGTATGTGTCCTTCATCCTTTATTTTTGGTATTTTAAAACTAATTTTTGAATATCTATCATGTTATATTCCATTGGGTTTTCTATATGCATCTATCATCTACTTATTATTATTTTTACACTTTCTCGGCCTTTGATAATTCAAGATACTTGTAAAAATAGTATACCATGCTAAACACTCTTTGACTATTCTAAACAGTTTCCCAGAATCTATCTATGTGCCTTTTAAAGTAGTTTTGGGGTATCACCTTAGTTAGTTTTTCATTTTTTTTTGTTTTATCTAACCCTTACCTCACACCTAAGGAAGAGACAACTTCTATAAAACCTAGATCTTATCTTAGGGAGCATGTCCCACTTCCACGAGGTATGCCACGACTCTAACGGTTCATTCGCAAATATAATTGTCAACTGGAATCAATATAAAATTTACATTATTTCCTTCAAGATAAGTTTAATGTTATGGAATCAATTATTACGTCTCGAAATCTTAAATCCAATATCTTAAGAATGCTTTTCAATCTCATGTTTGTTCTCTCTCTCCATATCATTTTATGTCTACTACATGTGCTCATATTAGTGAGCCTTAATTCATTCCATTACCAGATCCTCTTAGAATTTATCGTAATACTAAGCAACATGACCTTATTACTAATATCTTTAGTCATCAATTTATAAATTTACCACCTACTCATTCGTATCCTCTTTATTGGATTGCCAATTATCAAGGGCATCCATATTGCAATTATCATTGAATCAATGGACATAATGAGAATGATTCTTATGCTTTACAATGAAGAATCAAACATCTTGAGCATCACAACTTTGTCTCATTAACTGCAAAATATTCTTTTACATTCCCATCTACAAATTTTACATCTCATTGGGTTCCTAAATCTGATTCGTCTATGTCTAATGAGCATCATGCCATCACTTCTAGTATTCCTTATGTGCAAAGTAATCAAGTCAATAAACCACCTATTAAAATTTGTACAAAAATTCCTCCTACTCAGTCACCTATATTATTATTGAGCCAAACTAAGCAACCCCTTCTAAATGTAAACGCAACTCCTCCACGTTTCACGTAATCTACAATAAATAATAAAAACCTCGTTACACAAGACAAATATACTCTAGTTGATATATTCAACTCTCACAATTTAAGGATCCTATCAAGTACTCACTTAAGCATCCAATAACTTTTGTCAAAGAAACTACTCCTTACATTGATCCACTTAGAATCTTTTGAATAAATCTCCATCAATTACATACTTGGGGGGCATGATGCTTATCATCCCACTCCCTCTTCTAAATAAAAAACATGCATATTACATCATCATTACCTCATGAATCACTATTTATTCACAACACTTTGACACACATAGTTTTATCACTACCCGATGACACACTCTAATGTTTCGGTTCACACTTGACTATTGAGGAAAATTACACATGAACAGAACACACTTTGCAAAATAGGCACTACACATTTTGTCTCTTCACACATCTTAAAGTAAATCTCACATTTTTAATAGTACATCTTCAAGTTACTCTATACCATTCATGTTTCGATGTTCTCACATCTATACATCTTACACATTCTACACATCATACTAGTATTCATCAAATATGTGTTACGCTACTATTTTTTATGATTATAACATCATATACTACTCATCCTATATACTACATAGGGTACATTTCATGCTATTAGTCTACCTACACATCTTTCATTGCATATTACACATCACACATTTCACACTTCACATGGTTAGCTATCATCATCATACGTCCTACATCTTTATGCATTTCACTCACTACCCTTTGATGCACTCTAGTTCCCGGATCCATACTTAAGCTGTTGAGGGTTTACAAATAAAATGGACCTTATCATACTCACACATTCATAATTCAACTGACTATCATGTGTCATTATTAGGTTAGTTGCGTACGTTATAGGATAAATGGTCACCTAATCCTTCATATTCTAGGATACATAACCACTCTCTATAATAATCTCATCGTGTTATATGCTTTAGGATGCACCATCATGTGTTCATCTCTATATTACATATCACCATCACTATGCATACACACTCATCACAACGTGTTAAACACAACACACACTTCAAACATTTACCGATGATGTACTCTCATTTATGGTTAATTCTTGACTACTAAGGTGTAAAACCAAATGAACCTCACTCCAAAAAAACCCATTCACTCGGGGGCACATGGCTCCTATGATCAATTTTTCATTCCATCCATCTACATCATGTTACATATATTGGTTGTTTTTACTCTTGATCACATTTGGTTGTATATGCTCATTTTACTACACATGCTAGGTATACATCTTGTATGTCATTATCTTTTCTATACACACATGCACGTTCACATCCTTATCTAGTTGTGATCATTGATTTATGTATCTTACACACAACATGGATGCTCACATCCTACCACTCCTACAATAGTTATTGGGGGTATCCACATTGGTCTCTTATAAATTCTATTATTTAATTTTGTACCTACCAATTTTCATTACTCGATTATACATGCTATTGACATATGGGTTATCTTTTTAACATGATAATGGGTGCTTCATGTGCAACATTTATTTTATAGGATTACTTGATAACATGACTATCTGTTGTTTGTAATTTATTGTCCTTATTTACTTTTGTCGTGTGCCATGCCATTTGTTTGGTGTGCACACTCATTTATTTCTATGTGTCTATTATGGCGTTAAATGCCTTAAGACATTGTGATTGGTGTCCCATGTTTGCAACCCACTTTAGTGGTCTATATTGCCTTCTTATATGTTTACTTGATTTTTAGCTTCTACATTGTTTGGTAGCTTACACTTGTCTTCTACATGCATGTTTGTTCATACTAACACTTGTTTTCTAGCCATTTGGTTATGTGTTCCTTTTTTCTACAAAGTGAATTCCCTTCCCCTACCGAGGTAAACATTTATACGATCATTCCTTTTTGGGGCCGCATCCTCCTATACGCGATGTCGCATGTGCTCCCTAAGAGGGGGTCATCATTTGGGCTTTTACACACTACACAACACTCTCTACCAGATGATTCGGTTTAGTTTTCCATCTTTGAAATTATGGGTTACACAGTGAGTGGGTTCAAACCAATCTACAAACCGCATACACTATGAATTTAATAGGAAACATTATCCTTAGTGATCTAGGGAGAAGTTATAGGTTGGAGGATACATTGGATTTACTCTCTACACTACTTTTCTAACGGTGTCGAATCACCCAAAAAACCAAGCAAGCGTACAAATATCTCTTCCTACATTCTCAAGGAAGCGAGTTCTAGGTTGGAGAATAATGTAACTTTCTGCATACACTTCTTTGGCCATGGTGGTGTGAGATCAACCAAAAAACTCCATGTTATAGATTATCATCTTCTACACCCTTTTCTCTCATCACATATCGGTGAATATGTTCCTTTAACATTTTTCATAATTCTATTTCAGTATTTTTATTATCTACATGTAATTTTTACACATATACATGCGTATTTGACTACTTAATCATCTTATCCTTTATAGTTATGTTTGTACGAGAAAATACCAATCTAAAACAATAATAATAGTATCATCAACAACAACAACATTATGTAGAAGCACACACCTCATAATAACATGTAGGTACATTAGACATCGATAACTACACATGTGTTTCAGCTCTAGGTTCACTCTCATCACTTTTTCTCTTTTGCATATTTAGTCTCCACACTCAATATTTTTATCACTCCATGCTTTTTTATTCCTTTGGCACACTTTCTACATCACTCTAAATGGACATCAGGTACATATCTCTATCTAATTTATGTTATAAAGTGTTCTTCTCACCAACATAAAGTGGGAGCAAATGTATACAAAACATCACACACATTGGGTATTATTTAGAGCCGGTCTCATAATACTATTCATATGGTTTTTAAGTGAAAATGTACTAATTAACCCATGTCCTTTTTCCATTATACTTTACTTTCTATATTCATTTCCAATCTCCCATATACTTAATCAATGTATTTTTTCATTCTACATTATTCTATGCTAGCTGGGGACCCTGGGCCAATCTTGGGGTCCCTAAATGCCTTGGTCTCTTTCGGGATGCCCTGATCCTTTTCCTACTTTATCTCCATCTTTTCAGAACTTTCTATCCATTTTAGCTTTCTATATTTGTGGTGGTCGGGATCTTTAGGGTTAATTACGAAATTACATCATGAGAACCATATAAATATAAAGTTAAGAGACAATACTAAGAAACCTAGAACTAGTCACCACTATCTCCACCTAAGGTTACATCAATTGAATTCACTATTTGTGTCCATCTAACTACATCACAAGGTAAATGGATGGTTCACTTGCATCAAACTATATAGGAGAAAATTTTATTCTATTCCATCCACCATGTATTACATTTCTACACCTAGTTATTTCTTGCTACATCACAAAGAGTGGTGGTATAAGAACACCAAGGAACAATTTTCACACACGCATCTAGAACTACATTTGGGTATGAAATGTGGTGTAACGCTAAGTTAGTAACTCCATCATTGTGTCAATGAGGATAATCGACCCCTTTATATGCATCTTTATTTTTTAAGGTTTTAATGTTTGGTTTGGATTTTTGTAGGTATCTTCTTCATCACTTGATTACAAGTGACATCCGAGACAATTCATAAAAATACATGTGAGAAATAGTGAAGGATTCACATCACCTATTTACCCCATGTAAATTTTTTTATGGACCTCTTGCACAAACCGGTGAGCCCATAACTTAGACTAGGGCGCCCCCTTCCCTCTCTAAGTGCCCTAGTCCAATCAGAATGCTCAGATTTAACTTTCCTTTTCTGAACAAAGTTTTTTCCTCCTCCTATTTATTCATTCATCTCTGTAACACAGTATCAAAAAATCATCAAATAAACTAAAATCTTTCTAACCCCCTTGTTCATCAGGGTTTCCCATTTCTATTTACGTAGTTTCTTGGGTCAATATCCATACTTATTTATATGTTATTTACTACTTTGCATAACATTTATACTAAACCAAATTAGGCTCCCATATTCTATTTTAGTTTAATCAACATATAAGGAGAAGTTTAAGATGTGTAGTTTTTATATGCATGCTTTGGATATGTGTGATGAAAGTGTATGTAAAGGATTAACCCCTAATTAGAATAGATTGTCAAGAAAATATGAAATGTTATTGTTAGATCCAAAATAAAGTGTTATATTCGATGAAGGAAACCAAGAAAAGAAGGGAAAATGATGAAAAAGGGAGAGAATAAAGAAAAACAAAGAATACGTGGATAATGATTTTC
The DNA here is from genome assembly GCA_018340775.1 of Taxus wallichiana var. yunnanensis. Taxonomy (NCBI): domain Eukaryota; kingdom Viridiplantae; phylum Streptophyta; class Pinopsida; order Cupressales; family Taxaceae; genus Taxus; species Taxus wallichiana. The sequence goes on along the minus strand of CM031240.1, from coordinate 246,677,902 downwards.
CTTTTTATTTACATATTTAAACCTAGAAAATTAATGTAAGAAAAGAAACACATTATCCAATTTTTCCCCCACGTAAAATCAATCTAACACAACCACGCACAAGAAAAAATTGAGGGGTTGATTTAGTCCTATGAGCTCACATTCGATCAAAAAATCAAGGGGTAGGCACACTCAATAATGGTGGAGAAAGGTCAGCGAATGAGAAAAATATGTGAAGGAGATCAAAACCCGACAAGGCGGTGTTCAATCAAGGCCCTAAATTGGCTAAGTTTGGAAGAGTGGCGGAAGCCCTAATGTGTCTCGATGGCACACCTTGAGGGTAAAATGCGGAAAAGGGTCCCCAAACAAGCGTCGACTCACCATGTGATCGAGTCAAAAAGGGGGTAGATCCATCCATTGAATTAGATAAGCATATAAGAATTGTGAAAGCCTCCACATGCCTCATCGACTTAATTTAAAAGGCATGAGCTAAAGAAAGAATCTCAAAAAAGTGCTGGCCCTCCATGTGTACAAAGTCTCGAGAGACAGTCGACAGTTGAAAACTCTAAGGTTAGCGGAAGCCTCCACATGTCCAATTGGCGTACCTCCAAAGATTAGGTCCAAACAGGGTCTCTAAATGAGCGGGAAGCCTCCACGTGTCCTGAGTAAGACATATATCCTTCTTCTAATATAAAGGACTTGTCCAGAATACAAGGAAGGTAGAGCAAGGCCATGGAAGGTGCCACTTTCCTCATTGGCGTAACTTCAAAGGTATAGCCGAAAGAAAGACACTGAACTAGCGCCAGACCTCCACGTGTCCCAAGCTTGAGAAATTTGGTTCGGTCGTTGAAAATTCTAAGGATTGGTGGAAGCCTCCGTGTGTCGGCTCAGTGGATCATCAAAGGAAAAACCTAGAGATAATCCCAAAACAAGCGCAGGCTCGGCACGTGGCCAGAAGTAAAAAAGGGGCAGAGCTAGCCGTTGAATCAGCTAAGTACAACAAGTTTAACGAAAGCTTCCATGTGCCTCGTCTACACAATTTCAAAGGTAATATATGGGGCGAGGTCTCAAATAAGTGTGAAGCCTCCACGTGTCAGGGATAGGAATAGTGTCTCTGCCCAACAGGATGAGCTTAGGCGAGAACACAAAGGAAACAACATAGGCCCATGAACGACACCACATTTTAGTTCGGTGTAGTTGAAAAAGTGAAAAGAGGGAGTGAAATATTAAAACATCTAGGGCTGCAGGTGGACCCTATATGGATGGCCTCTTTCACATATTGCGAGCCCATGTTAATCACCTGCCCTCGACTTTGAGAACACCATAAATTTTGACTAGGAGCTCAAAATTGAGCAAGAGAGGACATTTTGGAAAGCACATGGTGCTTGCTACTCACTTTCCACTATTAATGGTTAATGGTAAATTTTTCTTCCATTTTGAGGTACATCAAGTCTATCACCCATCGCCATAATGAAGGATAGACCCCTTTCCTTTCCCAACAAGGAACAACCCGTGGAGGCATGGTTTTGCGGTGAAATCCATCATTATTGTAGGTGAATTTTAATCTTTTTGGGGTGGTTGGAGAAGGTGGATTTAATACATTGCGGGGTTGGTTGAATCGGGATTCAAATTTTCCCTCTCTCCTTCTCTCTTTCTTCTTCTATATATTGTAAATGAGGGGAAATTTTCTAGAGGTGGTCATTCTTCTCTTAAGCCCCCTCTATCTTTCTTACTTCCGTAGGGTGGAATGTAGAACTTAAGCCTCCTCTTATGGCTCTATAATGGCATTTTATTGCCTCTTTCCGTTGATGATGTACAATGTGAACTCATGGAGCACTAAAATCAATTTTTGATGCATTTTGTCCTTCCTTATTTTATTGTCTCTTCTTTCCTCTCATCGTTGCAGAGTATACTGTGCATACTTCGATGTCCATTATAGGTTTTGAGAGCTATGTTTAATGGGTTAGAAGTTTTTTCTATGTGAAATTTATCTTTGGTTTGTGATGCATATTTTCCATCCTCTCCATTACTCACCTCTCTTCACTTTAGACAGTTGGATTTGTGATTAGCACCCCCTTTCCTTTGTCTTTATCACATTTATATTCTAGGATTTCTTTATTTTCATGCTCTCTCTCCCTGTATCCATGGAATTCTTAGATTAGGAGTAGATAGTTGCATTTCTTTCCTTAGAAGTAGTTTAACATTAGGATTAGGAAGAACAACGATCTTTCTCGGAGGTCTATCTCAAGTAGGAAGTCCCTGACTTGAAGATAGTAGCCATGTTATGCAATCGCACTGAGAGTCTTAACCCATCGAGTTGTAGACATTCAAGGGTGTAGTGACTCTGCATCAACATTTTTGGCACACCCAGTGGGACATTGGAGTTATATTTTCTCATCTTTTCAAGGTGTCTCATTATCAATAGCGAATCTTAAGCCACCGCATGACCACACTAATAGTTTTGGCATGCCCAGTGGGATGAGACTAAAGCGTTTTACATATTCATCTCAGTAGGTTTGATGTGTTATTGCTAAGATCCAACCTTTGAGGCATTTTTCAACACATCTAGTGACTCCATCTGGTAAACAACCCACATCTCTAAAGTTGCAAACCTTCTTCCCCATCCATTTCCACCCATCCTTATTTCCTTATCTTTTATCTTCTTCCATCCCATGAAGTTGTGCAATCATGAATTCATTTCCCTCTTGGTACTGCACTTATAGAAACCACGGTGTAATCCACTTCAATGTATTTCTCAACTCCTCCAGATCAACATTATGATCAAATTCAAAACCATTATGCTTACCCATATGAGTAGTGTCAGATCCAATTTGGTTATAGAGCTTATCAAGAATAATGGGACACATATAATGGTAACAATTATGTGGGAGCGTTGATTTTCTGAGAATATTAAAATAATGGAAGCTAGCATGGTGCGGTCAAGGCTATAAAACAAATTAAAGCATTCAGGATTTGTTTTAGGGCACCTTTTCCATGGGTCGGCCATATGCCAAGACATTACAGACATGCGGGAGAAGCTTGAATTCATGGTTAAGGTGTTTCCCCAACTTGCACAGTGGAAGAGGAAATAGAGGCCTACGAGCTTGGTTCTAAAGAACCTTTTCAATTGGTAAGTCCACCATCTCATAGCTTTCCTTTTCTCTTTCTCAATTAGTATCATCACAAAAGTGTCATGATTATAGCTTCATCTCGGTGTCCCAAGTTTTGATTTCCCTTCTCCATCTCCTAATATTCCATCCCATCTCATTTCCTCTACCATTTTCCCTTCCAAATATAATTCCCCTCACAAGATCCAAAAGCAATAACTACCCCACCCACCGCTCCTCCTACTTTCCTGAGCCCATGTCGGGAAGAGACTTAAAAAACCAACCAAGGAGAACAACAAGAAAAAGAGCCAACAAAAGAAGAAATGATCAGAAGCTTGGAAAGCTTGGCTCTTAGATTGAGAATAAAAAGATTCCCTTATTGGTTAAGCCCGTGGATGAGGTTGGGGTCATGTCATAAGTGATGGAAGCTTCATCTACATTGCAAGTGTGGGAAGAAGGAGATACTCCAAATGTAAAAGAAGAGGAGTTCACTCTAACTATGGAGGAGAACCATATGGTTTTGAGGCTCCAGTGCGAGAGAAAGCCACGAAGAAACTTTAATTCTTCCTCCCACTTCATCCCCTTTAGGATCTGATTTTGAAGAATGGTTTAAGCTTCCAAAATTGACATTTGAGGATGAGGGGAACTATAGTGAGAAAATTACAGATCCAAAGAACACCATGGAGGAGGTCTAGAACATGCAGCAGGACAACAAGGACGTAGATTATCTAGCTTACATAGAGGATTTCTTTGATGGAGAGGATCATGAGGAGATCACATCATTTTCTGCTCCATCATCCACCTTACAAGCACATGATTTCACTTTCATGGAAAAGAGCACCAAGGATAGTAGCCTACATCTCACAACGGCCCTTAGGAACCAAGGTTGGAGGATCTTAATATTCCATGTTCTCCTCAAGAGGAGGAAGGAAAAAACCATGAAGAAACCATCTCTTCTATATCATCCACCCAAGAAGGTCATGAGGAGACTTCGTTTTGGAGCTTAATTTTATAGAAATGGGCACATCCATTGGATTAGACCGTGCCCAATAAGGTACTTATAGCTTCATTGGAGCGAGGAAGAAGCCAAAACCGGTTATGCTTACTCCTAACCATGAGGATGAGTTACAATGCCTCTTGATCTAAATGCAAAGCAACTAAAAGAGGCATTTGTGTCTTCTATCCGATTGATACTTTGATGATATGGGTGGAGGATCGACCTCTTGTCAGTTTTCACCCATTATAAAATCCATGTTTAGTGCCAAATCATATACATGGCCACATTTTTTAAAGAAGGAAGTTATTTCTCCTGTTTGTAGTAGGATTTTTAGCTTTTCTTTGTTAGGGTTAGTGTAGGAGTAGGAGTAGATTTTCTTTTAGCAGAAGAAGTTTTTCACACACTCTACATATCCCACTTGGGGTGTGTATGATTTTCAATTTTTGTACATAGTGTGTGTTATGGTGTTTTTTTCTCATGCATAGTCCATTTCCAAGCATGTGAAATTCCTAGTCAATACAATTTTCTACTCTCATAACCTCATTTTTAAGATTTTCTTATGAAAATTGAGAGTGTGGATAGCGAGGGTAGGTTGAGGGTCACCAGTGCAAATTTCAGGCTCGAGGTTTCGAGGACAAGGTCATTACTAGGCTCTCATACATAACTCCAAGCGCAATGGATACTTCCAAGACTACTAGTCTATTCATCTAGCAAGTAGATGTCCTGTGAGTCACCAAATTGTTATCCAATTTTAACCCTAGCCAAAATAATCAAACATGACCTGCATAGCAAAAAATTCGAGGGTTGGTTCAATCCTGTGAGCTCACATTCATTCCAACAATCAAGGGTAGACACACTCAACAATTAGGATAAAGGTCGAGTTAATGAGGCCAAATATGTTAAGGATATCGAGAACCTAATGAGGCGGTGTTCACTCAAGGGCCTTGAGTCATCTAAGTATGGAAGATCAATGGAATCCCCACGTGTCTCGATGCACACCTTTAAGGGTCAAATCAAGAACATGGTCCCCAAATAAGCACCGACTCACCACATGGTCAGATTCAAAAAAGGAAAATATAGGCGTTGAATCCGATAAACATAAAACAATTGGAAAAATCCTCCACGTGCCTCATTGGCGTAATTTCAAAAGCGTGACCTAAAGAAAGAATCTCAAACAAGCCTTTGGCCCTCCACATGTCAAAAGTCTCAAAGACGAGTTGGTACTTTAAAATTCTTAGATTAGTGGAATCCTCCACATGTTGAATCAACGCACCTCAAAGGTCGAGTCCAAATAGGGTCCCCAAATGAGAGGGAAGGCTCACGTGTCCCGGGTCAGACTAAATCCTTCGACAAACACAAAGGACTTAGGCAGAACATGAGGAAGGTAGAGCAGAGCTGTGGAAGGTGCCACATGCCTCATCGACACAACTTCAAAGGCGCAGCCGAAAGAAAGACCTGAACTAGCGCCCGACCATCCACATGTCCCAAGCACGAGAAAGTGGGTTGGTTGTTGAAAAGTCTAAGGACGTGACGGAATCCTCCACACGATAGCTTGGCACATCTTTAAAGGCAAAACCTAGACATAATCCCCAAACACACGTAGGCTTGTCACATGGCGAAGCCCAAAAGGAGCAGAGCTAGCCGTTCAATCGGCTAAGTACAACAGGTCGTGAGAAGCCTCCACATGCCTCATTCACGTAATTTCATAGATAAAATTTGAGGGCAGTCTCAAGCGAGTGTGAAGCCTCCACATGTCTAGATCTAGGCATGGTGTCTTTGAGAATAGGAGGGGATTAGGTAGAACAAAAGGAAACAACGCAAGCCCACGGACGATGTGACATGTGAAATCAACGTAGCTATAAAAGGGAAAGGAGGGGTGAGACAACAATAAATTTTGGTAGGAGCTAAGAATTGAGTGGGAGAGGACATTTTGAAAAGCTCTCGGTGCTCTGCTACTCACCTACCACCATTAAGAAAGAATGGTAAATTTGGTCCGCCATTTCTACGAGGTGTGAAGTCTCTCACCTATCACCATAATGAAGGATAGGCCTCATTTCGTACCTAGCAAGGAACAACGTGTGGAGGCATGGTTTTTATAGTGAAACCCATCATTTTTGGAGGTGTATTTTAATGTTTCCTATGGTGGTTGGAGATGGTGGATTCAATTCTTTTTAGGGGTGGTTGAAGTAGGATTCAAATTTTCCCTCTATCCTTCTCTCTTTCTTCTATATATTGTAAAGGAGGGCAATTTTGTAGAATTTGGTAATTCTTCTCTCTACCCGCTCTCTCTTTCTTCTCTAGGGTAGAATGTAGATCTTAAGACTCCTCTCATGGATTTGTAATGATTTTTTCTTGCCTCTTTCCCTGCTGATGATATACTATGTGAACTCATGGAGCAACATAATCTATTTTGTGATGGATTTTTCCATCCTTATTTTATTTTCTCTTCTTGCCTCTCATCATTGTAGAGTACACCATGTATACTTCTAATGTCTATTATAGGTTTCTAGAGATGTGTTTAATGGGTTTAAAGTGTGTTTTCATGTGGATTTTATCTTTTTTTTACGTGATGTAGCTTGTCCATCCTCTCCATTTCTAACCTATCTTTAGTTGAGGTAGTTGGATTTGTGATCAACACCCCCTTTTCTTAGTGTTAACACCTACGTAGTGTAGGATTTATTTATTTTCATGGTGTCTCTCTCCTTGTCTCCTTAGCATTGTTAGATTAGGAGTAGATAGTCACATTTCCTTAGAAATAGTTTAGCATTAAGATTAGGAAGAATAAACAACTTTCTCTGGAGGTTTATCAAAAGTAGCAAGTCCGACAACTTAAAGATAGTACCCATGTTATGTAATTACAAGAGTATTAACCCATAATGTTTCGAGACTTTCGAAGTGCTTATGATTCTACATCAACAAAACCCACACAAACTAGCAAGAAGGAAATGCTCTTACGGGTGTTGTTATTAGAAGATGGATGAAATAAAATGCAAATTAAAGACAATTGAATAGACTCACCAAAGAAGGGTTGGTCCCATCGGGCATTCCATAATATTGAAATTTTTCCTCATTCTTGTTTTAGATTAGTGAAATAGGAATAAATAAAATAAGTAACACCAAATATAAAAGGGTTCTATCTACCTTTAGATGTGATGACGATGGATACGTGGAAAAGAGATATCCTCCTAACAATGAGCTTAGTAACCTACAAAATAAAGAGAATTTCAAGAAAAATGGATTAGTAGATATATGGGAGGGTTTCCATTTTTGAGAAGTAAAAAACTCCAAGCATGGACTCCAACCTAGTTGTGATGAAAAGGTATAGATAAATGATTGATAAATTGAATGTAGTGAGATAACTAAACTAAATCGAAACACGAAATGCAATAGATAAAGTAAAATGTAGATCTCGACCTATGTGTAAACAAAATCCAATCGGGGTGGGATGATGGAAAACTGAGGCCTCAGAGAAATGTTGATGATGACTGGAAAAGGTTAGGAATTAAATATATAAAATATAAAATAAATTACCTCTTGAATCACGATCTGGAGATGATGTAAACTAGGGATGATGTTGAGATGGAACAATAACAATTGAATAAGATCTAGATCTAGATATGACATAAAGGATGTAATAAAATTAATGAAAGATGAAAAATTCTTGTTAGGGTCGATGGCGACTTATCCTTATCGATGATGACTAGATCATTGAACTTATAATCTAGAGATGAAATTGTGCAAAATGGAATGATTAGTGGATACGAAATTCTTTGACCTCAAAAAGTAGTTTACTAGTGAACTAAATGACAAGGAAAAACAAATGAGAGTTGTGTTGATAGAGAACACATAGGAATTCGACGATGAGTCAGAGTGATCTAGGGTTGGAATAAAATTTATGTTTAAGAATGATGATTTACATATGGGATTAAGATAAGAAAATGTAGAGACATTTCTCTAGGATGATTATTGAACCTACAACAAGAGTTGATAAGAAAAGATGATTGTTGAAGCATGTAAGAGAAAAAAAAGGAATCTAAATCTCTAAGACTAAAGTACAATATCTCCAAGGTAGCTCCAATATAATGATAGAAACTTGAAAGAAGAGAAAGAAATGAAGGAAAAAAATAAGAAAATCCCGAAGTCTCAAAAGTTACATCATTGGAAAAGGAGGGGTATAGACATATTTATATGGTTGATGACAACCCAGATGCATTTTTAGTGACTTTAGCAAGCCATTAATTTGGGATGTGTAATGATGCCCACCTCAATGCAAGGGAATATTAGGGATTCAGGTGATAAAGATGAGCTAAGGCTTCCTAGAAAGGATAAAAGGGGAGGTGATTAGTGGAAAACACTAAATAAAAGAAATGGGGAGAATAAAATAATTAAAGGCGAGCCTATGGAGGATGAAAAGGAGCATTTAGAGAGAATAAATGATCTATATGAAGGTTTAGGTTTAATTAGGGATGATTAGGGATGCGATTAAGATGGGAAACAATGATTAAAGGGATAAATTTAATTTAGGAGGAAAGATGGATTTGAATGGGAAGAGAGGTATGCATGTAGAAAAAGATGAGGGACAATTGATACAAAAATTAGTATCTATAATTCCCTTTTCCACCTAATTAATACTAAAGTCATGAATTTTGTTTTTCTTAATAATAATTTTTAATTCAAAATTTCTATTTTTATCATTACTTATTTTTAACAAAAACTCTATTATTATCTTGTTTACTATTCAAAACATTAATTAATTAGTTTATTATTAGTTAATTTATTATATATAATTAAGTAATTAAAAAAAAGTTTCAAATATTATTAATATTCTATTTATATTTAAATGTAGATGCACATATTCAAATACATATATCCACACACGCTAATGTGTGTGTGTGTATGTCTCTCTCTATTTTTGTAGATATGTTGGTGTGTACGGATATATGTACATACACACACACACACACAAATGTATCTGTGTGTGTGTGTGTGTGTGTGTGTGTGTGTCTATTTTCGTAGATATGTTGGTGTGTGTGGATATATGTACATATACACACACCAACATATCTACAAAAAGAGAGAGAGAGAGAGAGAGAGAGAGAGAGAAATGTATCTCTTTGTGTGTGTGTGTGTGTGTGTGTGATTCAAAATAAAATTTAAAATTTCCTATGTAATTATTTAACAAATATATACAAAAAAAAGTTATAAATATTAAAAAAAGAAATTAAGTACATGATTATTGCAAATTTTGATATAATATCGTATGTATATTTATGCAATTATTTTGAATTTTAGGGGATAAAAGAAATTTTTATTTATGAGAAAATTTGAATTTTTAAAATAATGGTAAATAAGAAGAATAACAAGCAAAATAAAGGGATGATAAAGAAAAGTGTTGTATGCCTAAAGAGAAATTTGTTAGCTTAAAAAATGCAGGCAAAGAGAGGAAATGGTAGAGATTATGGAGGCAAAAATAATATAATGAAAGTAGAGATAAAAAAAAAGGAGTTTTTGATAAATCTAGAAAAACATGATAATGGAGAGGTTAATGTCAATTGGGCAGGCTAATTAAAGGGTGGATGTTAATAAAGAATAATGGGTTGTTAAAGACTCAAATATTAATATAGAGTATTTGTAATTGTTATGTACTTATTATTTTTATAATCTATATGAAAAAATACAATTTTAAATGTGGAATAAATATTGAAGTAATTTAGTTTGAATGATATTAAACCTTATAAATCTCAATTTAGTTGAAAAATATTTAGATATATAGATATCAATTAGGATAAAGTAATTCAATACATCACTTTTGATAAATTATAGAATTTAGGGAAAGTTGGTAGAATACGTAATAACATTATGTTTATTGATAATAAGAGAAAAACCAATTTTCTAGTATAATTAAAGTTAATTTTATATGTATGTATGTATGTATGTATGTATGTATGTATGTATGTATGTATGTATATGTATATGTATGTATATATATATATAATATATATAAATATATATTTATATATAATATATATTAAATATTAAAAAGGAAATTAGAGTTTATAGAAATTTATGATTAATTATAAATGATAAAAAAGTTTACTTTTATATAGAATGAATATGATAAATTTAGGGTATTAAATTAAATATCAAAATTTATTGAAAGTATAGCTTATAAAAATTTGGGGTTCAAAAAAATCTACCAGTGATAACAAAATAAATTTGTATACAAAAAAGTACCATTAATTAAAGTAGAGAAAAGCGCAAAAAAATGTTAAAAAAAAGATATAAAAAATAATGTTTTTAGTATAATTAATGGTTGGTTAAGAAATTTGAAAAATTTATGGTTTATGGAAAATAATTTTTTTATAGAAATTAGTGTTAATATAAAATAATTAGGTACCTTAAATATATTAGATAATTTAACGAAAGAAATGAGAATTTTAAATATTTCAAAGTTTATGAAGAATTATTAAAAATCAAGGTTCGTATAATAATTGAGGTGATTAAGCTTTACTATAAATAGGAGCCTAATCTGAATGTTATTGCAGTAGTAAATCAATGAACAATTAATTACAAAATGATACGCAAAACTAAGAAATAAATTATGAAACCCTAATTCTGAGGAATAGAAGAAGGTACTTAGCTAATTAGTAATTTATTTTGAATGGTAATGAACTGATGAACAAGTGAACAAAATGGTAAGTTCGTTGCATAGAATCCGTGGAAAATGTAGATATGGAGAAACAATTTGGACTAGGTAGATTAGAGTGGAAGAGGGGTACCTATGGGCACCTTGGACCTATTCCTGGGAACCTGGGTTTGCGTAAATTCTCAAAAAACCTCATGTTGTATAGGAAACTTCATTCTCAGAGAGAGGTGAAGGCCGATATTGGGAGCCACCAAAAATTTTGAATGAAGGAGGGCTTGGACCTCGAGATGCGAGATGTGGATCTATGGGTGCAAAGAAGATAGATGCATTATATAAAGAACCTAGATTTGCAAAAATCAAAGAGATAAGATTAGATCAAAATATGTGGGGTTTCCCAAAAAGTGCGGTTCGATGAGGATTTTAACTCCTTGAAGGATGTCAACCCCATGTCGAGAAAAGATAATAATAAATCATGAACAATATTTATCATGTAAAAATAATGGAATATAAAATGACAAGTAACTAAAATGACGAGAGGACTTAGCTTGTGCTCTGTTATGGAAATGAACTTGGCATCTAGATGGTAAGATAACAAACTATGACAAAGATTTCTCCTTCAAACTGGAAGAACTTAATTAAGCTCTCTCTTCTCCTTCTCTAGGCCTAGGTCTTTTGTTCTTCTTAAAAAAATATGCCCCCTTTTTCAGAGTCCGGAGTTCCTCCGAAATATGGGAGAAAACCCATATTTATAGCTTAGATGTGAGGTTAGATTGGGGTTAACAAATAACCATGGTTGAGTAAAGTAACCTGAGTTAAGAGGTATGATGTGATCACATGGGGACCATGACTTGAATTATTAGATGGAGTGGGGAGCTTGATTGACATGGTAGGTGAGATGATAGATACCATTTAGAAAGGGGTGTCGGATGTGTATATTAATACCCATGAATTATTAATTTGTGAGAGATGGGAGATAATGCCAACAGTTAATTATTAAATGGGTTTATATGGAGCCCATTTAATAATTAATTAAATTTGGTTGAATATATTATTATGTTTATTGAAATTTAGGAAAAATAAAGGTGATATGGGAAATTGCATGAACACAAGATGATGGAGGGGTGCTATACCAAAAATTGGTGTCTACATTTGCCCCTTTTTGTTGAGTGGTTTGCGATAGCAAAAGCCACGAGACAAAAAAAAAAAAGGGTTAGATTTAATATGTGTCTAAATATGGATGAAGACATGATCAAAGGCATGATGCTTCAAGAAAAAAGGATCGCAATAACAATGAAAAAAAAGTATGGCGGTGACTTTAACATCACATCGGTAGAGGAAAATTGCGGTCTCAACGGAGACAAATGAAAATAGTCTACAAATGAGTGAGTTGGTGAAGACCACTGCAGTATGGTTATCAACCAAGATGACCAATGAGTCATCGGAAAACATAAAAAATATGTGCAAATAAATGCGAAATATGTGCACAACCATTTATCTGTGAGGAATCATACAAAAAATCATGTGTCCACAAAAGGGACGTGGATGAAGATAATGATGCCCCAGCACAGGACATGAGAACGAAACAAAGTGATTTCTATGGATTGATACGTACAAAGGAAGAAAAGGTGCCCCAATATAAGACATAGAAGGAATAATCATAAATGTGGGAAGGAGGAGTAGATAGGATAGAAAAGTGAGATACAATTCCTAAAAGGGTGATAAATATGATGGAAATCATGTTTCATAGGAAAGATGTATAAGTGTTAGCAAATTAGAAGGTGAAGAAGACAAAAAGTCTCGTTTCTTTGATAAGTATGATAAGAAGGATAATAAGTCAAGATACTTTTGCGACAAAACAAAAGTAGAGAAAATATTCATGGAAGAGAACAAGATCAGATAGGTGATGGCCGTTATGGTATCTTCCAAGACAAAAATGTCAAAGGAAGATGGGAAGAGATTTCTAGAAATGGATATGATGATGTCCCTACAAGAGGACAGGTGAATATAAAAGATGTGACAGGGTTCTCAAAAAGAGAAGAGGTCAATGTTGCAAAGAGAAGAACAAGAGTGGTAATGAAAGGGATAGATGGTGATACATAAACAAAGAAACATTGACATTGACCATGAATGCCAAATGTGAAGGATGTTGAGAAAGAGAAAAGGGAATATACAGGAGGATTGGTTGATTATTAGAAGAGTAAGAAATATTTAGTATGAAGCCAATAGGGGTGTGGAATAGAGGGATGTAGATGGAGGAGGAGAAAAGAAGGAATGAAAGGGGAGAAAGATAATAATAAAGGACTATAGAGAAAAGGGGGAAATGAATAAGGACAAAGAAAGAGAAGACAAGAAAAGAACAGAGCAGAGGATGAAATTATGAAAAGAGAGAGTTATTCAAGACAAAAGGTGTGAAGGAGGATGAAGCAAGGAAAATAGAGAGGTAATAGAAAATGAAAAAAATGACGGAAAATAAAATTGAAGGAAACAAATCATAGTGAGGAAATCTAAGGCGAATAATATGGACTTGAACACATGGAAATGCATGTGGATGATGAGATGATAAATGAGATGGGATAACACTTTGAAGAGGAAAGTTTTCGACGGGAAGTAAGGAGGAAGTGTGAGGTAAAATTAGGAGGACGATAAAGAGGAAGTGAAATAAGACAAAGATTAGAAAGGAGGAGAAGACAATGAAGAAAATTATGCAGAAGGAAGGGAACCAAGAACGAAGATATTTGATAAAGAGTGAGAAACACAAGGAACACAAAAAGAAGCTTGAGGGAAGGAATGACATCGATTGGAAAAGATGCAAAGATGCATGAGATGAGGATATGTTGATGATGACAAAATAGAGAGAGGTTGCATGATGAAGACAGTGAAGAAATTGGCAAGGAAGAATGGAAGATGGAGAGGTGGTGAGGAAAAAGAAAGGAAGGGATAGGAGAGGAAATGCTAGTGAATGGATGTTAGAAGAAATCCAATGATAAAGATTAGTAGGAAAGGATGGGACAAAATATGAGATGAGTTAGAAAGTAAACAATTAATGGGATGGGGAACGCCAATGAAGGGATGTTAGGAGAAGTTCCTTGATAATGATCAAAGGACAGAGGAAGGAAGGAATGATGATAGAATGGAGGAGGTCGAAAAAAAGAATTCAGACTATGCAAAATGGGGATGAGTGATTCTTAGGATAAGTCCACCGATAATTACAAGTGCGAAACAAAATATGGTGATGAAACAATTTTAGGGGAAGATCAATGACAATGATAGGTAAGTATGGGGGTAGATATGTGGGAGAACTCTAGAATATGCAATGGAAAGAGTAAATAAAGGAGGGACAAAGATGTGTAGGAAGATGAAAGTGAGGATAGGATGTAATGGATGACAATGAATGAGAGAAGAATGAAGAAATAAGACATGAAATAAATAGAGAAGCAATAGTTAAGTAAGATTACCTAGCGATAAAAGATGGAGATGAAAAAGGGACCAGTATGAAGTGATGTTTGTGTGAATGGAAGAGAAGGTGAGAGGATGTGATGATGGGGAATGACAAGAAAATGTAGATGGAGAGAATGTTGGGTAATGGATGAGTGTAGGATGAATGATCATGCTTAATAGGGAATCTTAAGTAAGATCACCAAATTCGCAGTGACGATATGGAAGGAGAAAGACAACATTGTATTGGATGAAGGTTAGAATGATTGGTTGGAGTGAATGGATATGATAAGATGTGGGAGAAAAAATATGATGAAGATACGATGCCCGATATGGAAGAGTTATATGGAAAACCTTTCTTAAGAGGAAATCTTAAGTAAGATTTCCCTATGATGGTGATGTTAAGTAGGATCACCAAGCTAAAGAAGAAGAAGGATAACAAAAAGAGTCGAACAATGTATACCAAAACGAAACAAGAGATGAAAGGAGGAGACATCAAAGTGATAACAATGGAACAAAGAAGTGTGATATGAGTGGATGGAGGAAAGTATACAACATAGATGGAGAGTGTAAAGCCAATCCTTAAATGGGATGCCCATGTGGTAGGAGTGATGATGCAAGAGTTTTAAGTAGAAAAGTTGGATAAGAAAGAAATTTGTGGTAGTGATTTTCATCTATTGAAAGAGGAAATGGTGAAGGAGATTCTATAATAGGAGGATCCAAGGAAGAAGATATACCTTAACTAAGATTCTTTAGCTATATGGATGGTTAAATAAGATTGTCAAACTGAAAGCAAAAGAGTGAAAGGGAAACTCAAGAGGAAAGGCAAGTAAGATACCCGGCATCGTGTAAGGGGACGAAAGGTGAGAAGGGTGATGTGGAGACAAATGGTGATAAGTGAAAAGGAAGAGTGAGGTGCAATGGATCAAAGACATTTTTGAACATGTTGAGAGATAAGGAGCTATAGGATAATGAACTTTCCTTGAAAAGGATCCTCAAATATGATTCACAAACTACAATGGCAATCAAGTAGAATTTTTGGTGCTCAAAATAGTCTCGCCCCATTTTTGCAATAAAAATCTATCAATTTATGGTCTCTGTCACATTTTATCTTCCCATATTGTGCCTAAAATGTCTCCACCTTCCTTTTGTTGTCGTAATTAATTCTTTCCTAGACCAAGGATCATGTATAGATCCAAAATTGTTTCTTTGTTTCTATGTTCATCTAAAAAGGTCTGTATTTGGGTGTAAAAACTCGAGCTATCCCATTCTTTCCATTTTCCATAGTCGGGATTTACTATCCTTATCATTTTTCCCCTAAATACTTCAAGAAAAATGAATGGATGTAGCTCAGAGGAATGTACGTGAGCCTTGTAACATTTTAAAATTCTCCTTCCTCGGAGAAAATTTCATCTCTGGGCTCAAATGGTTATTTTTCCACATTTTACAGTTCGAAAAGCATTTCTCATGGTGAAATTTACATACTTGCATCAATAGGAAATGTGGCCTCTTTTGGTTTGTCAGGGAATAACGGTAAATGTTTTAACTTGTCACTTTTTGCTTTTTTGGAAAAAGGCAAATTTGGTCCCGTAGCTCCGCTCAAATCTGATTGGTTCTTTTGGTGCTTACGTGGCTTATTCTAATTAGATGGGGTGCGATGGGTTTGTTTTTTTAACTTTTTATTTTTGGCTACTTTGGAAAAAAGTTTGAACTCACCCCGCGGCCTCGTTAGGATTTGATTAAAGAAAAATTTAAGCAGTAGGGAAAAAGTCTTACTTTGACCCCAAAAAGGACACGTGGCAAGGTTAAAGGTGGAGATGTGGGCCTTTGGAGGAATTTTGGATATTTTGCCCTTTTGGAAAAATGGAGTAAAATTCTAAAATTGAAGCATGCCCTCCAAATCATTTTAAAGCCTTATAAGGTTCTTGAAATTGCGCCATGAAGACATGTGGAGGCTTCCGCCGGGTCTTCCCATACTTAGTATTTTTCAATAGGTTTTGAGATGCCTGGGACACGTGGAGGGACCGCACATGTTTGAGAACAACCCTTGAATTTTATTTTAAAGAAGCACTAGGAGGACACTTGGAGGCCTATGTTCTCTTTTCTTTTTTTTTTGGACTTTTCAATGGCCAAATGAGTTTTCTCGGACACGATACATGCCACCTTCTATTGAGCTTTAAGCCTTCAAATAAGTTTTTACGGTCGAGACACATGGTGAGCCCATGCTCATTCAATGTCTCAACTTTTGGGGACCATCTCAAAATGCGCCATTATGATGCATGCCAGTTCTAAAAGTCAAAAGTTGGGGAGGCAGACCATCACAGGAAACTTGGATTTTTTACCTCTTGTTAGAAAAAATATTAAATCATCAAAATGACCCACAAGCCTAATAGAGAATAGAAATTTTTTTATTCAACAAGTGGAGGAGGAGTTCACTTGCGAAAAACTTGGAAAATTTTCACTTATCCAAAAGGAAGTGAAATAGTAGAATTTGGCCGCGGTTCCCTTAGGACACACCTTAGGACACTGTCATGCTCATTCCTCAAGGGCAAAGGCACGGAGAAAAATGTGAAAATTTTACATTTTTTCCAAAAAGTTGAAAAAGGAAAAGAGGAACCTACAGACCCATTTTAAAGTGGATCTCCCACATGGATGGTCCAAATTCAAAATAGAAATCAATGGAAGTTGTGCATCTATATCTAATTTTTCTACCATTTTCACTCCAGAGCTCCTAGAGATGCGAGTCTTCATGATTTCTTGATATTTCTTGCATGCCAAATAGAGAGGAGAGTTAATTTGATATCTAAATTTGGTGGGGAAGATCTGGGGAGGTATTTTACCATTAAGATGAGATCTCACCTCTTAGCCCAATACGATCTTGTTTTTTTTTCCTTCCTAGGCATGCAAAGAACCAGATTTGACAGATTAGGGGTGGAAGTGGTTGGCGAGTAGAGGGAAAATTGATCTATAAGAAGAAGGAGTTAAATGCAGGAGATATTTGAAGAGATCTACTCCTTGAGCACCTAAAATTTTTAATAGATCTGATTCTCAGAATCGCGATCGGGATCATGGAGAGCAATGGTACAATCAATGTTTAGATTTTTGGGGAAAAATCTATTGTAAAATGTTTTAAATTACACGAATATATCATGCAAATGGTTGGAGTGTAAGGGTTAGAAATTATTTTCTAAGAGAAAAGCTTGATAGAGCCCGTCTTTGTGAGGGACTATTTGAGAAACTTGTATATCTCTTTTGTGTTAAACTTGATCATGTCAAGGTGGTTGTGAGTGTACAACCATTTAAAAGCTTTGAGATTTTTAGAAACTTTCCCCTGTTGATAAGTTTAATCAAATTTGAGTTACTTGTGTTGACTCTGGGCAAAATTGTGACTTCTTCATTTAAGAACGTCTGCGAAATGGTCTTTCTTGTTCTGTTGCAATCTTGTATAAAAATCCCTCTCAATCACATAGATTTCAATCCTTGTGATAGTTTAGTGGCATCTACAATTTCATTTTTAGAAGATATTTCATCTGGGAATGAAATAAATGATTTAAAATCACTTTTATTTCATTTATTGACAGAGATTGTTTGTAAGCCTATGGGTGTACCTCACATGTGATTGATCTTGGATTTTGATGTTTTATTGAGTCTTATAACTCAAGCCTTCATGCTAAAATCTCATAGTTTGTGTGAAAACGTGATAATTTGGGCCCCCATTGAAGCACACATTCTAGTTAAAGGAACATTTTATCCATCTTGAAGCATTGTGTTGTGTAAGTTCCCCATTTTGTAAAAAACTCTCAAAGATCTGGCAAATCAAGTTCATTCTGCCTCACCTCCCACCAAAATTCATTTAACAAAAACCAATCCTTCCTATACCACCTATGTTTGTCCTATGTTTATTAAAATGCATAATTTCTACCACCAAAATATACTGAGAAATAATCAAGATTCCCAATGTCTTTAGTAATCTTTACCTTTTTTGAAAATATCTCCATAATCTAGAAGTGACAACTCGTGAGAGTCAGATTTGGTGTGTTGATCATATTTTCCCAAGGTCTTCTCTACAAAATTTATGCAAAAGAAGGATTTACCAGCATTCTTCAATAAGGTTAAAAATAGGTTCACTTACCTTGGTTGAAAGGCACAACCTAAAATAGTTAGGATAAGATCACATCCTTTTAAGGTGCTACCCACTCCTTACAAGGCCTGAGTGCTAAAAATTCAGATAGACTGCTTCCTCAACTACAAAATGGCATACATAATCAAATATCCACCTCACGAGTGTCTTTTCAAATACGTGATCTTTGCTTGGCCTTTGAAGGAGATTAAATTTGGGTACCAAAAAAATTCACAAACTGAAAAGTATATTTGCAAATGCATTTATGAAGATAATGGATATATATAAAATTCATAGTGTTAAGTTTGATGTGATTTTTATAAAAGATGATCTAGATGAGATGAATGGAACATATCAGCAAGCTAAGGGCGTATAGGGAAACTATGTTTTGAACTGGATTGGAGATAAACAAGAAATGGTTACCATGCAAGGCATTGTACTTGTAGCCAATAGCAGGTGTTAATACATAACCAATGATAGTTAGTTATACAAAAAGATCATGAGGGAAATATGGATGAAAGATGCTCATAATCCTAATTTTTAAATCATAAAGGGATTGAGATGTAACTTGTATGAAGGAAGAGGGATCTCCAAAGGTTTTGTTCCTTAAGTCTATGCCTCGGCTCTAGGAAAAGGAAGGAACATAAGCAAAAATTTGATCAATGTGGGAAGCTTTGAGAAAATATTGGTAAAGAAGGTTGATCAATGCGGAAACAATTCTAGATGCCATAATAATATATTATCCATCCTTAGAGGGTATGGTCTACTTTATATGTAATATGGATGACAATAATAATAAGATAGCCATCCTTTAAGGGATCAGTCTATTTCTTTTGATTTTTGGTTTGTATGTTTTTTTTTTTGCATGAACAACTGTCCTTCGAGGGATCAATCTATTTTTAATAACTTTGATTTTTCCTTTTGCATATGTGAATTTGAGCTTCACATGAGGGGGAGCTAGGAATATCCAATTAAACCACTTAAGAGGAATAAGGAATGTATAAGAGACATCCTAGACCCTTCACATGGCTACAATAGGAGAATGAGAAGGTGATGGATGTAATGGTTACAGGGTCACATCAAAGTAGTGAAGGTGGATCACATAATTCAGATCATTACAATGAAAAATGGAAGGGGATAAGGATGGAGGAATGATCAAAGGATATAAATAAGTGATCATTGGTAGATATGCTAATAGTAGCTTGGTTCTGCAAGTGCAATGCATACAGAGATTATGTCTCGGTTTACCACCAGAGAGGAAGACATTAAGTTGCAACATGATGAGATTATAGACAAGCGAGGAAACAAAAATATGTCCTAAAGGAAACAAACATATGACCAAAATGGTGGATTTACATGAAAATAAATGATGCCCGAAAAGAGACACAAACATAGGACAATCATGCATGGCCTTAAATAATGACTTGATGAAATAAACGGTGTCCAAAAAGAGACAAAAATATAGCCATAATGGTGGACTTGGAGAAAAGGTCCCTCAATTGAGAGACAAACATGGCCTCAAAACAGAATTCGATGAAAAGATGATGCCCCAAAAGAGGCACAAATATAGACACAATGGTGGACTTAGGTAAAAAGGGGTCCCTCAATGGAGAGAAAAACCTGTCCTAAAAAGAGGAATTCAATGAAAAAGATGATGCCCCAAAAGACGCATAAATATGGCCACAATGGTCGACTTAAAATAAGTGAGGATTTGGGCAGAAATAGATTAGAATGGATAAATTTGAAGGAGGTAGGAAAAACATTGTCAAAGAGAGAAGTCCCTAGTAACAAGGGAGTTATATGGATGAGATGCTCAAGGGTGAGGGAAGGTTGTTTCCCCAATGAGTTAAATGTGAATGAGTTAAAGGATGTCGAAAGAGTTTAGATGATATTGTTTTAGATTTGGATGGGATAAACGAATGGAGACCACAATTTTTCTTAGTAAGATAAGTGGTATTGATGAAAATGGAGGGAACTCCTTAGGAGGAATGACATGGGCTAGATGGATATTAAGGGATGATGTGAATGGAGAGATCATGAGAGATACAACAGATGGAATATGGATTGGTTTCAAGGTATATGGAGAAGGAACTTTCCCCTGAATGATAAAATCATATTTCTCAATAAGATTTTGGATGATTGACCGAAAGGACTTACAACTTTTTATGTCAGGGCCCGGGGTATGATGATAGGTGCAGCTGCAATTAGGATTGAAACATGATGGCTTGGGATCATAGGGATTAAAGGATTTAATAGGAGGAAGTTTGATGGCAGATATTTGAGTTAAATGTCAAAGGATATCTACGTATGACCCCATTGAAGTGTCATGGGGAAGGTAACTTTTGTGGGTTTTGATAGGATATTTCAGCTTGGAGTTAGGGGAAAAAGTAGATGTAGATGGGATGGATGAATTTTGTGTTTTAGAGGACAAATTAAATTTGGTTGAAAGATTGTATTGTTTGGATGTGGATTGACCATTGCAAGATGTCGTAGATGGAGAAACTGATCCTGAAATAGATATTGTGGCATTGGATTGTTGAGAAGAGAGAGAATATGATTTTTCCGTGAAGGCACAGGGGACTGTCGGGGATATTTTCCCTGAGCCTTAGACTTTAACCGAGAAGATTTACCTCTAGCATGGATAATTATAATTTCAACCGGAGGATATGATAGTGGTGTTGGGGTTATTAATGGAGAAAACTTCCTAAAACAAGATGAGGAAGTTATTGGAGAGATAGGTGTTTGTATGGTGCGATTAATGATATCTATGTGAGATGTTAATTATTTTGGTTTTGGCATGGGAAGAGTTGATTTTGTTGAGGGAGAATGAAAACAATATTTATTTGATTTAGGTGGATGTGTTGGTTCAAGTAGATGATCCAAAGGGTATATTTGATAGGGTTCTGATTGAGAGGATTGGGTTGGTGTGATAGAAGGATTATTTAAAGAATATTGGAATAAAGTTGGTGATGTGGTCATGGGCGAAGATATACGTAAAGATGTCAAGGTAGGGATAGGGGTATTTTTGATATGATCGATATAGGGGCAATTTGGGATAGATAGGGATGTAGAAATATTTGGAATATGCAGATATGTGAGTGATGTGATGACTGATGGAATAGATCTTATGGGTAAGGGTAATGTAGGAAATGCAAGAGCATTTTCGGATGTAGAAGTAGAAGGGATTGGTTGTTTCATAAATGTTTCTAGGGGTAAGAATGATATGTTTGCTAAAGGGGTTGATGTGGAAGGTGGGGATGTAATGGTGCATGTAGTATAACAAAGTTTTGTTAGGATGGTTGTGAGTAATGCATGTGTAGTAACATGTATATTTTATGTAGATGCAGGTGAGGGAGTATGTGTGGATATGAGTGGGGCCAAGATAAGTGCTAAGGATGAATCAAATGTGGTAGATAGGTGTATGTTTGAAGTGGCAAGGAAGTAGATGGTATAGTTAAATTTGATTTGGATGTGCTAAGGATAGGAGAAGGTGTAGGTTTATGACAAATAGTGAAAGTTGATGTAGGTATGACATGTTGTAAATAAGGGATGGGAATAATGTACACTATGGGAACATGTAGAGTTGGTGATAGCATGGGATCACGATTGTGATGTCGTCAACCATACATGCATTTGATAGTTGAGATGTAAAGAGCGTGGCTTGATTTGTTGGTGGTTCATTAGTTTGCACATTGGAAGTATCAATTTGGATATCCCCTTGATTTACGCATTTTTGGACACGATATTTGAAGGAATGAAATCTCTCAATGTCTAGACCTTTGACTCAATGATATTTACAAAAGTGGGCTTCGTGACACAAAATAGGCATGGCTTGTGAGTTGTCCATGGGTTATATGGGAGGAAGTTCGATGGATTTTACTCTCATCAACTTATCAAATACAAAACTATATGATTCTCCTAAAGGAGTGTAGTTGGATGTTGACTGAGGAAATTGTTGTTGAAACCATGTACTTGATGTAGATAGGGATGAGGTTCAATGAATATAGTGTTGGCCACACAGGCTTAAATTTGTCATTATGTGTGAATGGTTTAGTAGAATAAATTTTTATGTAATTTAACTTAGTTTAAGATGACCCTACTCAATGGCATAGGCTTCAAGCTTGTGATCCATTGTGAAAGCTTCATCAAAGGTTTAGAATTATTGGATCTGCAAAATAGATGATAGATGTTTGGCACATGAACACGAGAATAATTCAATGAGCTTGGTTTACGAGGATAGTGAAGGATAGTTGGTTTATAAAATTCTTCCATCATGTGACAAAGTCGGTGATGGGATCATCTTCATACTATCAAATGGTATATAGATCAGCAATAGTGGTTTTGCATGTGATATTGATAGAAAAGTGTTCTAAGAACAACTTTTCAAGTTGGGTGAAGGATAATATGGAATTTCGTGGGATCTTTGTTGTACCAATCCAACGCGAGGACCAAACAAAGACATGGGGAAATTGTAAATAAGTAGATCATGATCATGCACAATAAGACAACATGCATGTTTAAATGTGAGGATATGTTGTTGGGGATCATCCTTGTTGTGGAAATTAGTAACTGGGAAGTTTGTAATGACGGGGATAGGGTTTCATTGAATGGCGATGGATGAATCATTTCATTATAGATTTTTATATGATAAGGTGTTCTTGGGTGGTACAGGTAATGGTTTCTAAAGCGCCAACTAATTCATTAATGCATAAATTAAATCACTTGAGGTGTTTTAAGGTATATTGGATTGGTGTGTCATTTGAAAAGTAGTTTGATAAGGCGAATGATGTGTTTTTCGGTGTGTGTGTGTGTTTGGTGAAGTGTCTAGTAAGGTTGTTGATAATTTTGTGGATAGGAAGTTTACTGAGTGGTTTGATAAGACACTTGATTAATTTTGGATATGTGGGTGTTTGGGAGCTACTTGGCAAGGAATAACATGTGCCATAGGTTTGGATTGCTGCATGTAGGCTGACTTTCGATAATAGGGGCATGAAAATAAGAAGGGATATGTTTTTAAGAGTTTGAGTTGGTTGGATCATACGATGGATAAGAATGTAAGTGTGAAGAGGAAGAGATGGTTGGACATGCCTATTAATAGTGGATGAAATAAAATTGTCAAAATGGAAGGTGGGTGGAATGTGATCCACCAATTTTGGAGATTTGGAGGATTGAGAGATTATATGATATTTTCGGAGTAAGAAGTCATATGTGGGGTTAGGATGAGATTTGAGTGTATCTAGAGGAGTGAGAGATTGTGGTACAACCGGTTTAGGAAGACTAGATTGGCAAGGGATATGAGGGTTGGTGTCAAGGTGGGGAAATTTTTGGATGACATGGTTCTCATGAGGTGAGACCATGGAGACTAGAGGTTGGTGATTTGTCAACATGGTTTTGAGTTTAGAATCTTGTTGAGAAAGATCATTAGGAGTAGTAATGTCATTAGAGAAGAGCAGATTGTTTGTTTTCTCGATTTGAGAAAGATCAACAATAGGTGTGAAATAGAGATACATCTATTTATGTATATTGTTGAAAAAAATCAAGCAAAATATTTTTATCATCATGATTAATTTTGAGATGTGATGTAAAAAAAAAGTAGGTAATGAAGGTACCTAAAGGAGTCTAAGGTTGGTTTCAGAGTAGTTATGGATTGGGAGATGTCTGAGACGGTTTCCTGTTGGGTGTTTAAGTCCCAATCAGTTAACTAGGTGAGAGGAATGTTTTGATGTGTTAATTATGTTTGTGCAGTCTCAGGTAGTGTGTGATAATTGAAATGCAAAGAGTTAAATCCCTTACTTAGGCTATGTAAGCAAGCAGGATGCAGAAGGTTTATTTTAGACCAAAATGAAATATAACATTTGATGTGGACAATCACTCATAAAAGGGAAAGTTTGATGCAGAAAAGAGAAAATAAAGAAAAATGAGGAATACCTAGAGAATCGCTTATCGGTGTTATTTGATTGCACGTGTTTAGAGGTATTAATCACGGACCCGGAACATCTAGTGACCTTAAAAGTGCACCGTTCACGACTGGAAAGGGGGATCTGGATAATGTTTTTTTCTGTTTATTTGATCGCATGTGATGATGGCATACTTGGAGGTGATGGTCAGTGGCTAGGAATGCCTGAGTAACCTAAAATGACACCGTCTATGTTTGCAGATAAGGTCGGTAAAAGTATTTTGTGCGGTGTGTTTGATTTAAACATTGGTCTTTGACAGCGTAATGTTGTTGTCGTGAGGTTATAGACATTATCCTGCAAGAAGATAATAAATGCTATTAGTTAAGGTAGTTAAAAAATGACTTTATAAATTTTACAAATGGTGTTGTCGTAAATAAATAAAAATAAAATAATTAATTAACAAAATTGTAGTTTAATGTTCCTATTTCATTTGAGTAAATAAGTGACAAAAATTAAACGATAGACTATAAAATAATATAAAGGAAGCAATTGAGTCGAAAAGATAAACTAGATTAATGAAATAATAGCTTATATAAAAGCTAAACTAATAAAGTGATATGACTTATAAAAGCTCAACTAATAAAATGACATGACTAAAAAAATCCCAACTAAAAAATCCTAACTAATAAAATGACATGACTCGTCAAACCTACCTAAAGGAGGAGTGAATCAAAAGTGGTGGGTCATACCGCACATGGATATGGCTCTTCACATGTTTGAGAATCACATAAAATCTAAATGAGAAATATATAATTGGTTATGGTGCTACAAACACTATTTATAAATGTATTGTAAAGAATTGTAAAGCGATTGCTATAAAGATACTATAGAGGCACTAAATTATACTTCAATATTGAAAAAACATTGTTTATAAAAGGTGATTGTTTATAAAAGGTATTGTTTATAACTGTGTTCTAAAGAATTGGAAGCCAATTACTATAAAAATATTGTATAGTTATTAACACAAATCGTGAGAATGAGAAATGGAATGGGGACCAGTTAGACACATTGAACATCAAAGCGGTGGAAATTCATGTAGACTAGGTATATGGATGTGCCAAGCGAGATGAGGGTTGTTGGGGATGAGTAGAAAGGATGGAGGATGAGTATGGGAGTGGGAGAATAGCTCGGGAAGGTAGGGATATGAAGAGCTTAGTGTGGGTGAGGATGGCTTAAGGAAGAGAACAGTTGAGATGCAGAGTGGTGTAAGGAATTGGAAATGGGGTGGAAGTGAGGATTTTGTGGGGAAGAGTAAGATAGGAGCACAGAGAGAGGAGAAATGTGTGAGTATGGGGAAGGGAGAGTGGTGTGTGCATGGTGAGCAGAGGGAATGCGGGTTGTGTGCAGGGTAGTGAAGTGAATCTTGAGGAGGGAGGAAAGGAGAGGGCTTGGTGAGGAGAGGAAGAGAATGGCTCGGTGGAGAGGAGGAAAATGACTCGATGGAGAGGGATGAAATGCTTCGGGGAGAGATGAATGGAAAAGGAAGTCAACGTGGGAAAGATCTCGTTTAGTGTGGGATGAAGAGTCGAGAGATAACATGGGAGAGAGCTCGAGGTGGATGGGGGACAAGAGAGATGGGTGTGGTGAAGCGTATGTGTGTGGAGTTGAGTTAGAGAGGGTGCGAGAGTCAAAGGTGGAGCTTGCGGGTGGCAGCGGGAAGGATGTGAGAATAGAAAACATCACGAGAGGAGGGAGTAGAAGTTGTAAGGTGGAAGGAGATGGGGTGACAGGCTAGACGTCAAGAGCTCGGAGTAGAAGGGAACTCAGTTGAGGCCGGAGAGGAGGTGGGAGCTTGTGTGGAGCTGAGTTGGAGGGTCTGTGGGAAAGGAGCGGAGGAGGTGTGGTGAAGAAGTTGGTGAGGTGGGAGCTCAGGATAAGGGAAGTGGAGAGGGCTCGGGAATAGAGAGATAAGTGGGGGAATAACTCGGGAATGAGGCTGAAGGGAGTTGTGTGGATCGGAGTTGTGAAGAGTCATGGGGAGAAGTGGATGGGAACTCGGGTAAGGGAAAGGTGGTGAGTTGAGTGGGAAGGAGGAACGTGAGGTTGGAAGGGAGATAGGGAGCTCGGTTAGGGTGAAATGGGGTGATAGGTAGGGGAGGGATAATTTAGGATATTTATTTTTTAATTTAATTTATTTTTATATTTCTTTTATTATTATATATTTTAAGTATAAATTACATTTATTTATTTATTTATATATTATTATTAATTAATTGTTTTAATGCAACAAATATAAAACTATCGACCAATTATAAACCACCAAATAAAAATACATTCTAAATAACAAAACCACGTATTTCATGACAAAGAAAGATGATAAAATGTAAGTAACATGCGAAACAAACAAAGATAATACTCAATCCTGTGAATAGGTGAGTCGAAAAACAAAAGATACAAAATATAAGATGTGACGACAACTAGAAGAACAAGGTTAGTTTCTAGATTTATATCCCATGTGGGTAGATGAGAATAGAAAACAAGCAGAGAACATACCTCCTAGTGACTTTAATAAGTGACCGTATTGATATGAAATCGACAAATACTAAATGTTGCAAACAAGAAAGTTAGGAAAGATGAATAAAATAACAAACAAAATGACCGAGATCTAGGATTTGGTCCCATGGGGTGTTCCAAAAATGTAAATACTGAGAAACTTAATTCTTGAGCGGGGTGAAGGCCGATATCTTGGGAGCAACCAAGCAAATTCAAATGATGGAGGGCTTAAAACCTCATATGAAGATGTGGATCTACAGTGCAAAGAAGATATATGCATGATATAAAGAAGCTGGATTTGTAAAACTGAAACAAATAAGATTAGATCACAATATGCGGGGGTTTCTTGGACAGTTCTATTTCCAAGAGGATTTTAACTCCCTTCGAGGATATCAACCCCCGTGTCAGACAAGATAATAATAGATCATGAAAAATAGTTATCGTGCAAAAATAATGGAATATAAAATGACAAGTAACTAATAAAATGACGAGAGGACTTAGCTTGTGCTTTGTTATGGAAATCAACTTGGAATCCGAGATGGTAAGATAACGAACTATGGCAAAGATTTCTCCTTCAAAAGCCGTCAGAACTTAATTAAGATCTCTCTTCTCCTTCTCTGGGCCTAGGTCTTTGTTCTTCTAAAAAAATATTCCCCCTTATCGGGTATAGGTTCCTCCAAAATATTGGAGAAAACCCATATTTATAGCTTATATGTGAGGTTAGATTAGGGTTAACAAATAACCGGGGTTGAGTAAAGTAACCTAAGTTAAGAGATACGATGAGATCATGTGGGGCCCACGACTTGAATTATTAGATGGAGTGGGGAGCATGATTGACATGGTAGGTGAGATGATAGATTCCATTTAGAAAGGGGTGTCGGATGGGTATATTAATACCCATGGATTAATAATTTGTGAGAGATGGGGGATAATGCCAAAAGTCAATTATTAAATGGGTTTATATGGAGCCCATTTAATAATTAATTAAATTTAATTGAATACATTATTATGTTTATTGAAATTTAGGAAAAATAAAGGTGAGATAGGAAATTGCATGAACGCAATATGATGGAGGGACGCTTTACAAAAAAATTAGTGTCTACACCTCTTTCGAGTTATGTCATAAGGTGTTCTCTTGTTTTCACATTCGATCACTCTAAGGTCCCACCAGGATCACCGAAGTCATTTAGAAATATGCAATAAAGAATGAACCTAAAAATTTAAAAAAACATCAAATCCTAAAAAATAAAGATGGAAAATGAGGATTGGACTTTCCTCATTTGTCAAAATGGTGAAATTACGAATGATATTTACACTAAATATCGACCCACATCTAATTATGTGTGTGTGGGGAATTGTGCTCTAGGTGGCTCTTGTGCGTGTTGCACTTGGATAACAAGAAAGTAGCTAAATGTAGAATGTAATAAATGTGTGCATGGAATATAATGAACTTCCCTCCTATGAAGTGTGATGTAGAAAAATAGCTCTTGTGTTCCTTGTGATGTAGCTAGATAGATTCAATAGAGATCTTAGATGCCCCTATGGATGCAACCTTAGGAGGTGATAGTTAATGCTTATTTCTTAGTCCCTTATTATTATCACATAAATTTATATTTATATGATTCCCTTGCTTTTATTTCTTAACTAACCCGAAAAGGCCGACTACCAAAAGGATGAGATGAGCAAGATGTATAGAAAAGACCCAAAAAGTGTTTGAAAAGAAAATATAGGATAGGGGTGCCTAGAGGGGACGAGGGCACACTGATGATGATGTTTTGGATGAAAAATGGAAAATAATAAAAATGAAGAATCGAGAAAATAAAGGGTGCAAGATTGATTTGTAGTAATAAAAGTAAATAAAGGTGGCAAATACATGGGTTACTTAGTAGTTTTCTTAGTTAGGAATCATATGAATAGTAGTATGAAACCGGGACTAGATAATTCTTTGAAAGTGTGTGATTTAGTGTCTACATTTTCATTGATGAGAGGAAATATCACTAACATAAATACATAGATATCTGTACTTGATAACCATGTAGATCGATGATGAAAACATATTGAGGAAAAGATAGAGTGTGGAGTGATAGAATAAATGTGAAGCATGGATGCTAAGGAGGAGAAAGTGTAAAAAGTGATGAAAATGAACCTAGAGAAGAAACACATCTATAGATGTCATGATGTACCTATTGTTGATGTAATTGTCATAATTAGTATGCATGATGTTGTCATTGTTGATATTGACTACCGATTCCCATACGATCGGACTGGAAAAAGAATTAGAACAAGTAGTCTAATACGTATATATATATGATCAAAATATGTAAAAATGTGAGTAAGGAAAGTATGTCAACATACTGAAAGTGTGAGAAAGGAACATGTGCACATCATCCTTGATGAGGAAAGGGTTTAGAAAAGGATCCCATAGATGATATTGATGCACGATTTTTTTGGGTGATCTCACACCAATGAAATGGAAGAAGTATAGGGAGAATTTTGGTGTCATCTTTCAAAATTTAACTAATTTGCACAATGTAGGACATGATTGTAGATGGTGTGTATAAACACATTTATTATGGATTTTATTCCTTATAAAATATACTCTTTGTGGAGTTATGTAGAATGTGCTAAACTACCAATCACTGTGTAATTTCCCCCAGTTTCAAGCTTAGGAAAAGTCATTGGGCTTTAAGGACCCAAGTCTAATTTTGACCCATGTCAAAAATAGACAAGCTGTGATGTACAAATATCGTGTTGTGTATAATGATGTATGGGTAAATTGATTCACCAAAATTATTCCCCCTCATTTGAAGTGCATACAACGTCAGGCGTCGAAGGAGTATAAGGCCCAAAGGAGGACCAACTATTGCTCTGGCGTGCCTGTAAGGGGAAGGGAATGTTCTTGGTATAAACCAAGCCACAAATAAAAAAGTGGCTAGTAGCAAACAAGTGTTAGTACATATAAATACAAACATGCATGTATAATATTGAATGTAGGCTAAGAAAACAATGTATAAGCTAAGACACAAGTAAACACATAAGAAGACAATGTAGACCACACAAAGTGGGTTGCAGAAACATGGGACAATAGACTCGACTCATTGCAAGCCAATTAAAGCCATAATTTCGCAAGCAATCAAATAAAAATAAATAAATAGGTAAAATTCTACAAATAATGGCAAGCAAATGCAAAGAGTGTATCCAAAAACCATGAAGTAAATAATCTTGCATAATAAATGCTACACATGAAGCACTTTCTGCTGGCATGTTAGAAAGATAAAAAGTATTTCAAGGCATGCATAATCTTATAAAGAAATGTGCTATGGAGAAAAATGAAACAACTGCCGCGTATAATCTAAGAAAATAGATGCCTTAAGGAGACTATTCGGGACTTGTAATAGGTATGGCATCAAACATCTATGCTACATGTATATATCTATTAAATATGCAATCACAACTAGAAAGGTAAATGAACAAGCATGTGTGTATGATAAAGATAATGACCTACAAGATATCTAACTAGCATGTGTAATAAGATGAAAATGTAAAAGCATAAGGAAGGAAGACTAAATGCAGCCAAAATATTCAATATGCTAAGGATGGGAGGGAATGGAATGTAGTGTGAATGTCGGGAGCAACATGCCCCAAAGTAGAGAAGTTAGTATGAAGTGAGGTTCATTTATTTATGCCCCCTTAACCATTAAGAATGAACCGTAAATGAGAGTGTATCATCATGAAATTTTCTAAATGATGTATTGTTGTGTGTTAGATAATCAATGATAGAATATTGAATATGATGTTGTAAAATATTTGATTTATGGAATGTAAGATGATATCATATGTAGGATCGGAATGTGATATTGGGTGAATAGTTGAGGATTAACGATATGATGATTCATCCTAAAGCATATATCACAAATTGGTTAAGTAAGATACAATAAATTATGATGATTTATCTTAAATATTATATCACTAGATGCTTGATTACGTGTCATAAAGCGTGATGATTTAGAATAAAGGCATATATCATGATATGTGTGAATAAGGTACTATATAAGAATGCCACATGGTATGATAAAAATATTGATGGATTGATTATAAAGATCAAAGTGTAGAATGATGTAAGGGTGATGATGTGAGGTTTAATTTTGATTTGGACCCTTGGCATTCAAGTATGAACCATGTGACTAGAGTGCATTGTCGAGTAGTGAGCATTTTTGATCGTGTATGAGAGATGTATGGTGTTCGGTTGAGTATATAGTGTTGTTAGTGAATGTGTTGCTCATGAAATATGTTGTAATGTGTTTTGAATGTGTATAATGAGTAATGTACATTATGTGTGGGTGATATTGCGATAAGAAGATGCTAAGTATGTGTAAAGTGTGTTGTGTGTAATGTGTAGTATGTAAGGAGGAGCATAGTGTGTATTGTGTGAGGTTTATGTGTATAGGATGCCCTCAACAGTCAAGTGTGAACCATAATACAAGAGTGCTTCATAAGGAAATACTGATACAAGTGTAACGTATCGAAATGTGTTTGATAAATGTAAAATACTAGATGTGATGTGTGTAAGATAAGCTGAAGATGCAAGAAATAAAGGGGGTGAGTATGATGCCCCCAAAGTGTATGGTGATTAGTGTGTTACCCAATGGATGAAGGTGGTGAAGTATCATAGATATTGTAATATTGATTGAGTGATGGGATAAATGATGAGATATTGTATTGTATGTGTCACGAGTGATAGATGGTTTTAGATGTATGTATGTATGAGTGATTATGTAATAGATAGATATGTTAATGAAGAATGTAATGCAACAAATAAAAGGGTCCTTATTATAAAATATCCCTCAAAAGTAATGTAATAACCATTAGAAAACAAGTGTTTCATCAATGGGTAAGGTGACAAGAGTCACCTATGAAATATCAAGTTTGCATAAAGTAGTGGAAGCATGTGTGACGGAAGCTCTTGTAGGACCATGCAATGGTGGCGAAGTTTGAAATATGTACCCATCATTAGTAGAATGGGTAGTATCTTTGAAAAAATGAATTATAAATGGAAGTGGAGTAGGATGTGGAGGAATCTTGAATGGTGGTAACTTAGCTGGGATTGATGCCACTACAGAAAAATTGATAGTAAAAGAATGTGTATTGATTTTGAGAGGTAGCGACATATTTTGTCTTGGAAATTCCATAGATGAATTCAATGGATGGGGTGCTATATTTATTGCGAGAGGTGGTTTCTTAGGTGGTTCTTGAGTCTCTATAGAAGGAACCTTAGAAACAATGGCATGATGATAATTGGCTATAGAAAAATCAGATTTTTGAATCCATTGAGATGTAACAATGGTAGATGGGCATGCAAAAAAATGTTACATAGAGAATGACATAAGGCCTTTATGCTCAAGATGTTTTATTCTTCATTGTAAAGCATATCATCCATTTTCATATGTCCATTAATGTGATGATAAAGGAAATATGGTTGACCCTTATATTTTTTAAGCGGTAAGGAGGATAGCCTAGAGTAGGCATGGTAAAGTGATCAATTGATGACTCGGGATATTAGTAAGAATATGATTTTTCTTAGCATTGTGATTAAAAATGAGAGGCTATGGTAATCGAAAGACTTGAGGATCACTTATATAAGCATATATAGAAGAAATAGAATGAGGATGGGATGGAGAAGGCAAACAAACATGAATGTAAAAAGTGTCCTTAAGACATTAGATTTCTAATTTGAAAGATGTAATTGTGGATCCCATATCCTAAAATATGTCTTGAAATAAAAAATTTAAAGTGTGAATTGAGTCTATCATGGGGTGAGTAGATGGATGATCACGAAAGATAGGGTCATCAAATAGATGATAAAAATAGGACTTATTTCATGTGGTGGAATATCTTTAGGAAGATGCAAAATGTCTAAGGATGCTTGAATAATAACCTAAAAGTGGGATGCATTTTAAGTAAATCAAACAAATAATTTTGATCAACTTTAGGATCCATGATGGATAAGATGATGTGCAAATGAAGGATCCAAAAGATTGATCACAATTTGGGTTCAAAAGAAATGATTAAGTTAAATTGTAAATAAGATCCTAATTTTAATTCTATAACAATGATAAATGAAAGAACAATTAATTACAACAATGATACAAAAAAAAAAATCAATAAATTATGAAACCCTAGTTAACAAGGAGGAGAGGAAGGTACTTAGCTGATTCATAATTAATTCTGAATTATACTAAAGTGATGACTAGATGAATAGAATGGAAGGAGAGTCATGAAAGAGTCCACGAAAAATGTAAATCTTGAGGAACAAACTAGACCGAGGCATCTAGTGAGGGACGGGTGTGCCATGGACCTATTTTCAGGAGCCTGGGACTATGAAAATTCTCAAAACATATCCTTCGAGGCATTGTAAGGTGGTCACCTTTTGTCTCCTTTGATTTCTACGAGGTTGTAGCAAGAAGCGAAGAGGTCGTTGGAAATTTGCAATAAAGAATGAACCTATAAAACCCTTAAATACACATCATATTGTAAAAGAGAAAGATACAAAATGACGGGTCGGACTATCCTCGGGTATCAAGATAGTGAACTTAGAGCGAGTGTTGGACTACATCTTAGACTTAATGTAGTTTTGTGTGTGTCTGAGAATTGTTCCATAGGTGGCTCTTATGCATGTCACACTTGGATAGCGAGAAATTAGCTAGATGTAGAATGTAATAAATGAAGTCATGGAATATAATGAACTTCACTCCTATGAAGTGTGATGCAGAAAACCATCCCTTGTCTCCCTTGTGAAGGAGCTCTTAGATGCCTTGATGGATGTAATCTTAGGTGGTGATATATAATGCTTTGTGTTTGGTCCCTTATTATGATCACATAACTTTGCATTTATAGGATTCCCTCTCTTTAATTTCATAATTAACCTTGAAAAGGCTGATTAACAAAAATATAAGATGTTGAAATGAATAGAAATGACCCAAAAATTATGAGAAAAGTAAAAAAGATGACATGGGCGCCAAGAGTGTAATGCCCGCTAAAAACTCCCTCTTGAGACGTATGAAAGACCTATAATAGAATAATTAATGAGAGGTTTAGTTACAAAATTATAGAATAATTTTTGTTTTTAAAGTGTTAACAACCAAAGTATCAAAGAAAATTAAATTCAACTGATAAATTTTCCCATTATAATAATTATTAATTCCACCTTATAAAGTAACAAGTGTAATAAGTCCACATCTAGCTCAAATCTCTTTAGGGATTAATTTAATCACTGATTCCATTGACATTTTAGCTAAATATTCGCTAATTAAAATTTTAGGGTTAAGGGACCAAAACAATTAAATACCCAAGCTATTTAATTCGCAAGATCTAAGACAAGAATAAGGTTTAATTATAGTGGGGGAAAAGAATACATATTAAAATCATCAAAGTAAATTCTTACTTACCCACTCCAAGAACTCGATTAAAGATTCAATTTAATTTTTCCCATGATTTGCTCAATTAAAACTTCCTAAAAACATTTCCATTAGATAGAAAATTTTCTCACCTTTTCGGTGATCTAAAGAAGTCCTCCTAACTCCTCATATTTCTCAAGTTATGGGCCGACGTGGAACTTGGGTTAAACATTTTCCCAAGAGCGAGCTGCGGGCTTCTGGGGAGGAAAATTTTCCCCAACTCGGGCATGCGCACTTTGGGGAGAAAATTTGCCTGGAGGAGAAAAGTGGACCGGCGGAGAGGGGAAGAAATTTAGCAATTTTTCCCTTTTGGTCCAAAGTGAATTTTATACCCGCACCTCCGCCGATGCCCAGGGAGACCACGTGGCAGCTCCTTATTGGTTGCGAGTCGGCAGGAATATTCAGAAAATTTGACTATTCAAAAGGAAACAAAAAAAGTTTGAAAGTAACCCTCACTTTCAGACACGAGAATATGCCATATGTTAGCCAACCGTTAGCTACGCCAAGTAGGGGATGATTTGAAAATTTTTCCCAAAAGTTTTTTAAAGTGTTAAGGCTTACAAAGATCCACTCCTTTCTTGATGCCTTGTGAAGCCACATGGCAACACTTGATTACTCGGGTCAGGGCTATGGTGAAAACTATTTTTTTTTTCCAAATATATTTGTAAAAGCTCTTAAGGTTACACTTGATACAAGCCCCCGCCAACACCCAATGATGCCACATGTCATTAAATGATTGGTCGTGGGGGAGGGGGATGTAATGGAGGAAAAATTACAAATTAACCTTTTGGACTTAGATCATTTTTGACAAAATGAATACTTGCAGATTAGTTGAGTGGCAGGAAACTTCATGACTTTGTGCCTTTTAGAAAAAAAAAAAAAAAAAAGTTTTAGCCCGTGGGTCCGCCCAAGAATATTTTAATAATTAAATTTGACAGTTATAATACTTTTGAAGCCAAATGAAATAAAAACTTCAGAAGGCCATAACTTTTGATTGGGAGCTCGGTTTATAACAAAAAAGAACTTTATGGAAAGCTCTCGATGTCCCATTTACATGAGGATCTTAAGAATTTAATTTTGATAAAGTTTAAAGTGTCAATTTTGAGAAAACGTCTTTCTATCACTTAGAAAGTGAACTGGTATTCTAACTTGCAAATAATTGTTCAAATCCACCATTAATTATTTCTCCACATGTCAAACAGACATGGAGGATTTCACTTGGAAGAATTTAGGATAGTTTTCAAGGGTTAAATTGTTTGATTGAAGATCAATTCAAATTTTCCCAATTTAACAACAAAAATGACTAAGAAATTGCTTGAGCCCAATTTTGAAAGGTTCTATGAAAATTTCTTAAGTATTATAGTTTGTTTGGGATCGTTTTGATCTTTCTTAGCTTGTATTAATGTTTCAAATGTCTTTCCTAGTCTGTAAGGTCATTCTATGCATTTGATAAAACATTTTCTAGTTTTGAAACATCTAACAGAGATCTAATTCGAAAGAATCTATTTTCCATTTATCATCTTCTAAGTATTAGAAATCATTCCAGATCCAATCTAACTCATTAAGTTGATTCAAATCAACGTATTCAAATGCCAAATTACAATTTTGATTTTCAAAACTTTCATTTCTAAAGAACAAAGCATTATGACATTTCTTCATATGTATTCTTTTTTATCTTTCCAATAGAGATTTCAAATTACATTCAACAATTAGACTTCCAATGAAAGCAATATCATTTGAACAAAGTAACCACTTCTATTTATATAGATCAAATACAACTTTACAATCACAACTCTTTCTCATTACATTCCTTTTTACAACAGAATACAAAGTATATTTCTTTCACATTCAAAGGGGATTTCTTTTCCAAAACATAGTAACTCTTCAACACAAAATGTATATTAAATTTTCATCCACATCAAGTGGGGAAATGGTTTACAAAAGTAGTTTCGCAAGGGACTGTCAGAACTTTATCTTCTCCCTCAATTACAATATACAAAATACAATTTCTTCCACATTTATTCAAAAATAGAGAACAGAGTATA
The DNA here is from genome assembly GCA_018340775.1 of Taxus wallichiana var. yunnanensis. Lineage (NCBI taxonomy): Eukaryota > Viridiplantae > Streptophyta > Pinopsida > Cupressales > Taxaceae > Taxus > Taxus wallichiana. The sequence continues at coordinate 246,641,669 of CM031240.1, read as the reverse complement.
TCTCTTTCACAATTCAATTTACAACTTTCATAACCCATACAGACCATCTTTCCATCACAAATAATATACAAGATCATCCACTTCAAGTGGGAAAAGGTTACATTAAGAAATGATCTCAGCAAGGACTATCAAACTATCTTCTTTCTCAGTTCTAGAACAGCAATATGAATTTCCATCATTCTCCAATTTGGTCACAATAGAATAGGGGAAAGGCAATGCTCTCCACCCAACCAAGACATCCAATGAAAAGGAGAAGCCATCCTTCTTCATTGGCCCCGAGCCCTAACCACATTGCAATAAGAAATGTTTTTCAACTCATGGCAACAATAGGCTTCCACAACACAAAATAAATCTTTCACATTCAACACACAGTCCAAAACATAATGTAGTTTACAACCACATGAAAACAACAAACAAAACTCAGGCTTCATCATGCAAGCCAAAGGAGAAAGAACTATGGGGAAGCTACTTATGCCTCCCAAAGGGGAAATGGGTATCACCACCTGAAATCAAACCACCAAAATATATATCATTTCAAATCCCTGACATGCCCTTATGCCTCCCCCTAGTACCCCTTATTCCTCACATTTCCTTATGCCTCCCCAACCTCTTATGGCACCCCATAATGAGTAAAGAAATGCAAGCTATTTCTTTGTAAGGTGGAACCCAAATCCCAACTCCCTCCACACTTATACCTCCCCAAAGCACTTATGCCTCCCCACAAGAATCCCCATAGTCTTCTCCTACACCATACCTAGGCCATCTACCCAACCAGCCAACAAGAAATATCAAAACATCCACAACATTTACATATGCATAAATAAGAGAAGAGCATTTTAAAGAGCCAAGCTCCTACCTCTCCATGATGGAGTTTGTTCCAAAGTTCCAAACAACAAGCTTTCCAATGTAAAACAGTCCAAGATCAATAATCCACAAGCATTCAACCATCTCCAACTTTCTCCAAAAATTGCAAGAGCTCCCAAAACCAAAAGAAGTCACCCAAAATGAAGCAATGCAAGGTGAAGTAACCCCAAAACAAGCCAAGGAATTCGAATATATAGAAGAGGAAAGAGAAGAGGATGAGGTGGATCCATGTGGGATGCCACATCACACATCCTCAACTCCAACTCATAAGTCAACTTCAATCTCCAAGGCACAATAAATAAGTAGGTGAATAAATGACAGTTTACTTACACACTCCAAAACAAGCCCACACCCCAAAGGACTGAAATTAAAAGCATGTAAGAAAAGTGCAATAAAAACATTCAACTTGACTTACAAAAATGAATAAAGAAGGGCTAAATTTAACTCTCCAACCATAGGTAAGGTTGGTATATAAATTTAAGAGGCATGGGACAAGTTTAACTTGTCCCACAAGTCTCCAAAATCAGCCTCCAAGGACAATTTCGAATTTCAAAGAAGATGGAGTGTTTCATACTCCAAAATCAACTTACACATCTCTTACACATCACTTACACATTTCTTACAACACTTTAATTTTAGGCCAACAACTCTAATAATTACTTTCTTATGACCCAATTTGATTAATTAATTTTTAACAATATGATTACTCACATTAATTAACACACCATTTAATAAATAAGGAAAGGGGTCAAAGCACCACAAAATAAACACATGCAACATTAAACCAAGGAAAATAAATAAAAGAAACATAAAACCCCTTGGTCACATTTGAAGGTGATCCCCCCATGGGAATCCCTAACAACTATCAAACACACACAAACAAATAAAGTTGCCATGGTGACCTTGTTGAATTCATCTAGAAATCCAAAGTGGCTGGTCTCCATCCCCGATGTGTGTTGTGATATTTTAACCTACAAAACACAAATACCTCCTTCAGCCTCATGGCCATATCAGAACATCCAAATGAATATAATATAATTTCAAAATCATCAATATATATATATATATATATAATATATATATGAATCACAACAACATCTAGATAATCAACAATATCACTTACAATTTCATCAACAACTATATAATCATCAATTTTAAATTCAATTTTCTCGGTCTACTCAATATATCCAAATATCACATGTCCTAACAACATCCATAAATATATATAACCATGTCCAATAGCATGTCAACATCTATATAAAATGTCTCTAACAATCATCATGCATCATATATGAATCAAAGTCAACAATAATCCATGATCTGACATCTAACACCATACTAAATGAAAACTATAATAATGTCCATAATATAGACAACAATATCATGATCAATATCAAAAGTGTCGAAGGGAAGTTGGCACTACAAAGAGGGAATGCGACGCCTAGCGCTGGCATCCTAGATGGGCACCGGTGTCTAGAATGAAAAATATGAAACAAAAAATGTAGACTGAGCAAGTGTGGGTGCAAGATTGAAAGTAGCAACAAAAGTAAAAGAAAGATGGCAAAAGACATGGGTTAATTAGTACTTTTTTACTTATGAATCATTTGAATAGTAGTATGTAACCAGGACTAAATAATTACCCAAACCACATGATTTGGTTTCTACATGAGAATTGAATTAAAAAATAGAAAGCTAGAGAAATTATGTAAATTTAGCGTTTAAACCAAATATTGAAAAATAAGAGAAAAAAATTGTTTATTCAAAATTAGAGGGTAATGAAAATTACCAATTTTTGTAAATCTATAAGTTTAATGAAAATCTATAAGGGTAACAAAAATTACCAAAGTTAAGGAATGTAAAATAAATAATAGTTGATTGTATTTTAATGTTTATGATGTGGATCCACCTATAAGAGGTCAAACTTAGTTCAAAACACATGCAAACGATTTTGTAAAAACTCTAGAAGCTTCAAAATAGTTTTCTTCTCAATCATGAATCCTCACCAATCTTTTCCAACATTAAAATCTTCCATTTATTTTCCACTATCTCCAAAAACCCTAAAATGCCAAAAATCCCTAAAACATAAAAAAGATAACAAAAAACATCATATAGGACCCAAAATTTTTAGATAAAATACACCTTCATAAACTAAGGCTTAAGCCAAATGTTGTCTTATTTTACAAAGAAGAGAAAATTTTTTTTTAAAGGCTCTAGACAAAACCAAAAAAAGGTTTGGTGCCAATTTTATACCACTAGATATGGGAATTTGGCTCCAAAAATATGCCAAAATAGCACCGAACCTTTGTGTAAAATGTGGTGATGGAAAATTACAATCAAGATCCAACACCCTAGAAAATTTTATAACATTTTGATGGTCGAATCAAAAGTTATCATCTTTGGAATTTATGGTCCTATACAAGTTGAGGAACTAGGTAAATGTATGCTTTAAACCAAATATTGAAAATTAAGGAAAATTAGGTTTACAAAATATTAGGGGTCAATGAAAACTATAAAAATTAAGGAAATCAGTAATATTAAAAAAATATATATAGCCTTATTTGAGTTAGATTTTGTTTGAAAGGTATAGAGAAGTAAAATTTCACATAATCCAAAAATGTCAAGGTTTGTGGAATATTTAGTGCTCGACTAAACATTTGTAGAAATATAGAAAATTAAGATAAATATAGGGATAAAACCAAATGTTAAAATTAGGGAAATTTGAGTTTATAGAAAATGATATTTCAATGAAACCTATTTAAAAATAAGGAAATTAATATTTATATATAATCCACATGCAATTTTAAATATATTAGAGAATTTCGTAAAAGAAAATAGAATTTACATGAATTTTATAGAATAATTAATGGTTGAATAAGAAACCTACAAATTTTATGGAAATTAGGTGATGTTTAGGTTTAGCAAATATAACAAACTAATGAAATTAGGGATAATATAGTATTATAATTCTTTGTTTTTTAAACATATAAAAAAGAAAAATGCATGCAAAACCTTAAATAAATTATATTATTTGGGTAAAGTAAAGAGAATTTGTAAAATTTCAAGATTTATCGTATATTTAGAAAAATAAAGGTTTGAAAAAATTAAGGATTGATTAAAAATTTATATAATGTTTTTAAATATGTTGATTTTAAATTATTTTTAATTTTATTTAACTATCATTTATTTAAAATAATAATACCATTTTATTTGCTAGATTTGTTTTGCAATAACATATAAATGCCAATGTATTAGATGATTATTAAATTATGAGTTTTTACTAAGAGAAGTGGATATCAAACAAAGATAATTGTTGAATGTGGTTCGGGTGTTTACTAATTTTTGGTTGATTGAAATATGAACTTATATTTGTTTTCTTCACTTACCCTCTCATTAACTATGTATTCATATCTAAAATATTTATTTATTTTCTCTAAATACATGTCTTATTACTTCATCTCGAATATGTCTCTTCATCAGTAACCTACATTATCTTGTAACTTTCACCATGTGTGAATTATGGTTTAAATGTATATATTTTACTTGAGATTTTCAATGGGTAACATTTTTCTTTAAGGTTGGACTTGGTAGAAGAGCATATCCAGTTTGGGGACGTTCATTAATAGTTTCGGAGTTTTATGAATCATTAGGTGAAGCAGTTTAACTATGAAAACTAATAGGAAACACAATTTAAGACACTACGGGAAACAACCCCACCTAGTTAAATTTTAAAGTGGTTTATTTTTCTTAGAATTTCATATTTTCTCATTAAAATGAAATTTAAAAATAATTTACCATTATATTGAGGAGTTTACTATCATGGTGAAAATATGTTATAGGCATAAAATATTAACATTAGTTGGTGTTGAAAGTACGTTAAGAAACGAATCGTTAAAAATTAATAAAAATTCTATTTAATTTATAATAAGGAGCATGCAATGCATATTGTGCAAAAAATTATAACATGTTTTCCCAATATCTGTTTGAATAAGTTGTACAATTTAATCAACACTTTGTTTGGTCAAATGCTTAGAGGTGAAAATGCAATTCTCATCGTCCCTTATTTTGCACTTAGTCAAGTATCAAAGTTATCTCAAAATACTTCATTTATGGATTTTACTAAAAAAATTAGTAAGAGGGAAAATAGTGGTGTTGTTGAGGGGAAAGATTTATTGATGCCAACACTATTGTTGAATGGCATAGGAAATGTTTTATAGATTATGACAACCAACCGGAGGAAAAATCACCACCACATAGAGTTTCCTAAGAGTTAATAGATATTAATAACATGATTTTAAACAATTTATAACTATACATAAGTTCCCATATTTTATTTATAAGATAATTAAGGATAAAATTGATTACTTGTACATGGTAACAATATGATTTGATTGAAAATAAAATATGGTTATAAAAATGCTTAGTTATAGTTCTTTACACTCTATGATGACAATATATAGTTATAAATGGACAATAAGAACAAGTAGTTATTCGTTTTTATGCTATCAAGTGCAATCAAAAGGTATATACATAGTGTGAAAACTAAATACTTGTTTATCTAAGTGAGTAGATGAAAGTTTTCCTACTTGTGGATGACTTACATAGGTAATATGTGGGTGATAATTCTAAATATGTTCCCTTGATTTCACCCAATTATAACCACATATATGGACTAGTTAATCGAGATATATTCATAATTATCTTATATTTTCCATTTAAAAAAATTTTAATTGATACATTTATAAATTGATATGTATTTTAATTTTCCTCTAAATTGATTATAAAAATAAAAACTAGTTATTATTTTGAAGGATATATCTAGACATTAATTATATAGAAGAAGGAAATCATGAACATGTATACGACTACTTATTAAAGTGGACAAAAGAGATGACAAAATAAAAAGTTCAATAAATGAAAAAAACAACTTTTTCTAGCTTATTTATAAGTACAAAGCGATATATTTGAGACAAGTTAAAATCCTCCAAAGTGGGATTAATTTTTTTATTATTCAGAAGAAAACAAAATATATCATTATAGCCATTAAATAGTTTTTATTATAGATAAACGCTTTATATGGGGACCATACCCCGAGGTACAAAAGGGCTCAAAAGCCAAAATATACAAAGAAAGAGAAGTGGTTTTTTAACCAAAGTGTGGACCACACCCTAGAAACAAAACCTTAGAAAGCTAGATAAAATGTTGAAGACTAACACAAGGAAAAACTTCCATTAATGATAAAAAGTAATACGTTGGTTGTGTAACCGCAGAAAAAATAGCACTAACGAAAAAGTGAATAGAGGACACATGCAACTACTTAAAAATTTGTTAAAAACCTTTTGATCCTCCTCCATGGCCCTCTATAGTTTGAGAGTAGTTTCTTGGTATGGTTCTTTCATTCTGAAAGCTAAAGCCTTCTTTTTTAGCATTGCCTTCCTTGCAAATATACTCGGAGAGATACCATTGATTCCACAAATATGTTTTACTTGAATATGTATGAATTCAAGCAAATATTTGTGCATAGAGAGTTGATCATTATTATTGTTGACAATTTGTTGTAATTTACCTTCCATGGCCTTCTGCTTCTTTACAAGTTCCTCAATTTTTCCCTCAAGTTTTGAGTATGCAGTAGGTTCCAAGTCTTCGTTGCTGCCCTCGTTTAGAAGATAATAAATATTTTCATCTATTCCCTTTATAGTCTCTTCCTACAACTTAATTTTATCCCTCAATTCATTACTAGCTTGGGGGTCTACAATGAGAATGTCTAATGTCAAAGATACTTTCAAGAAAAATGAAGTTGTTACCTTTTGCATTACTTTGCATCACCCTTTTAGCTGAAGAAGGGGTAGGAGATAGAGAATGGAATTTGGAATTCTTGGCATTGACCATGGATGCTGTGGTGGAGGAGGTACCAAATGGTAAGAAGGGACATTCATAGACCTCTTCATTAAAATACTAATGTAAGAGAAAGTTTACCTTGAAGTGCCCTATGGTGAGATTGGACATCATATATGTATTTTCCAAGGAGTGGAGGATATAATATGAGATGATAATCTTAGGGGGTGTTGCAAGTGATTCAAACAAACCATATGGTGGAGAGGAAATTAGAGAAGTGTCCCTCTAAGGTTACGATATCGACCACCATTTTAGCCACTTCATCATATCGAGATGGAATGGAAGAACAAAGTAGGCCCATTTTTCCAATCTTAAGGGTTTCATCCCCTTCCAAAAATCTTTTCGTTGTTTCATCCTTGTCAAATTTACTCCTATAAAATTTAATCCCCTTTGATGAGGCCATAAATTTGCCATAAATTACCATTATTTTGTCCTTCTAAGTTACCTTTGAAAGTGGATTCAAATGTAATCTAGGAACTTATAGTTTTCTTAACATAGAATATAGGATATATATCTAGTTCATTCTTTAGAAATCTTTTGTTATCTATTTTGTTGACTAATCCTTTTGATTATTTGAGAAAAGATGCAAAGTCTTGTGTATGCAGCCACATCGAAAGATAATTCTAGTATTGGGAAAACTGAAATTCATCATGGATGTTATATCTAAACTCAAAACTAATTTCATATTCATATTCATCTTGAAAAGTTATGCAAGTTTAAACAACGAATCATCTCAATCCGAGATCGCATGTAAAAGTTATAGTTGTTTTAAGTTATCTCCAGAACTCACATATTTAGTTCCAAAACTCACAGAGTTAGTTCCGAAACTCATAGAGTTACTTCCAAAACTCATAGGTTTAGTTCTAGAACTCACAGGTTTAGTTCCAAAACTCGCAGGTTTAGTTCTAAAACTCATAGATTTAGTTCTAGAACTTTCATCAAATGGCAACTATGAATAATCAAAGATTCAAATAGAAAGTATGAGAGAGGTTTTTATTCATAGCAATATTTTTAACATAAACCTCATTACAATTTTCTACAAAGTTTTACCAATGAAGATAAATCTAAATTTTAGTGAGTTGTAGTCAAAGGAAAAAGTGTATCGACAAGCACTAAAAGTTATGTAAACAGAAATAGAAAAGTAAAATGGAAATTATGAGAAAGGTTTTTTTCATATAACTCGTATTTAAAAATAATCTCATTCATATTTGCTAAAAGTTTTACCAATGAAGATAGATATAACTTTTAGGAAGCTACACTGCAGGGGAAAAGTGTATCGATGAGTGCTAAACATTCCATAAATAGAAACAAAAAAGTCAAATAGAAAATATGAGAGAGGTTTTTGTTCATAGAAATGTGTTTAACAAAACCTCATTCAGATTTACAACACGTTTTAAAAATGAATATAAATCTAACTTTTAGTGAAGCTGCAGATCGAGGAAAAAACATATAAGACAAGCGTTAAATGTTCCACAATAAAAACAACAAAGTCAAATGGAAAATCCAGAAAGGTATTTGGTCAAAATCATATTTTAAGGAAAAACCTCATTCCAATAATGTATAAGAATAAAATAATTAAGATTCCCTGTTACCGAAAGGCAAGGAGAATATTTGAGAGCATATCTTCCAAAAATAAGTAAGATAAGACTTTGACTCCAATAATAGATCTCTCTCCATATTTTGTGGAGATGTGGATCTTAGTTGTTAAGATTATAACAAAGATAAGATCATATTGTATCTCCCAAAATAAGGAGTTGGTTGGACGCATAAATTATAAATACAACCTTCCACACTCGGATACGTAATGTCTTACCACCAAGAAATGAATATGTTCTTTTCTCTTTAATATTTTACAGTTTTGAGTTAAGATCTTGAAACATGGTTTAAATCCTCTTGTAAGGAATGATATGGCCACTCATTCTAGGAATATGGATCTATATATTTTTATTTTATTTTGTAATAATTTTTGTTTATTTCTTTTTTTGTAATTATCATTTTGTTGTGTTATTCTTCTCTTTGTATTGTAACATTTAGATTGTTGTAAACCTGTAGGTGTTTCATTTAATTTTGTTTATTTCCAATTCAAAATTTTCAATTTATGCAAGTGTGTTTTATTTCCCGCATGTCTCGATTTCTTTTATGCAAGTGTGTTTACATTTCTACAAGTGTGCATTTAAATTTCCGCATGTGTGCTTTCAATTTATGCAAGTTTGGATTGTGTTTAAAGGAGTTGCTTTCCAATATCTTCTTCTCTTAATGTATACAACCTTCGGACACCAACCCGGAGTGACATTATTAATGGAAAGGATTGATGACCCTCATCACCCTTCATGCCAAAACCAGTGATAAAGGAGAATATATTTTCGGTTATGGATAATTATTTCCTTTGAATGTGATAATCATGTCCTTCCATTTCGTAGAATGAGTAATAGAAATATGTCTGTCATGTCAGTTAATCCTCTTAATGAAGGTCATGAATCCTTTCACGTAAAGGGTCTTTCATAAAGCTTCATTATTTTCCATGAGGGGTCAAACATAGGCTTGAAACGACATGGCGGTCTGCCCATGGTGGAAGGATCTTAAAAACGTAGAGAAAACAAAGTCTAAACACTGCTAAAAATGGGATTCACAACAACATGACTGCAAATATGGAAATAAAATAGGAAAAAAAGAAAGGATAATTTTGATAGAGATAAGTCTCATATATGCGGTACACAATGTTGTTTCTCCTTACAAGCCCTTCCTATGAGTAGGTACTATTCATATGGACAACTAGCCTTGGCATCTTGTATAATGATTGCCTTTTTAGGTTGAGATATTTCATTAAAATCCTATAATAAATTGAAATGATTATTGATGACTCCTTCATTAGCTAATGCGTTAGCAACACTATTCCCCTCCCGACATGTATGAAACAAGTTAACTTTGTCGAACCCTTTGCATAAGTTCATGGCCTCATTGATAAAATATTATATGGTCAAACTTGGGGCATGGGTACCTTTAAGAGCGATTATAATACTAAGTGACCATGCATCAACAATTAAATTATTTACCTTGTGGTCTTTATCGCCCGATACCCCAACGTGTAGCAAGGGCCTCAACATTATTATTTGATTGAGTGCCCATGAGGCATGCATAGGCAACAAGGGGATGATCTCATTGATTTCTGATTAAGCCTCTACTAACCACAACTCCTGGGTTCCCCTTAGAGGAGCCATTAAATAGTTACTAGATTCATATATATATAATTAGTCGAAAACTTAGGTGTAAAAAATGGATAATGGATATAAAAGATCATGGAAAACATTTTCATGTTATATATCAATGTCATATATCAATGAGATTAACAAATTGGTTCTATGTGTTATTTTATATACATAATTAAAACATTCTATGTTATCTCCACTAAATAAAAATACATGTATGTTTTTACATATTTTGTTAGGTGGGATTGTATGTTGATTAAAATATAGGCCACATTGTTTTTTAGATGTTTTATTTATACCATCTTGTATGTTTGAATGTTTCCATACATTATTTGGTTCCACAGATTTAAATCTCGTTGATTAAAGTTTTCACGTGGATTCCATCTACATAATTAAAACATTGCAACATTGCTCCATTCTAGAAAGCATTGTACAAGTCTATGTGTTATTACATGACATTCTTAAATTGTGGATTGTATGTACATGTTTTAATGTGATTCGCATACTACATGACATTGGTTATTTTATAATTGTTTAAGTTCCTCTCATGTTATTTGATAATCATTAATGATTTTGAAAATAAAAGCATCTTACACAATAATTATATTACCATTGTTCTTGTCTTATGTATTTTTAATCGTAAAACCCTATAACCTATTACACACATTTAAAAATAGTACAAATTTAATAAATAAATATTTTTATAATGTAGTTTTAGAATATGTCATTTTCATTCATGTATATGGGAATCATATAAGAAAATATTAGCAATATCCGAAAGACCAAAACAAAATATATGTGAAAAAAAAACTACTAATATGCACCGATGTCATGAGGACATAGTATGATATTCCTCCGTTAAGTTTTTAAGGTTATTCTAAGGTGTAAAGACTAACATCTCGGGAGGCTTATACAAGGCACATGGTTATCAACATGTCTATGTGATTTTTTTGCACACCATGTTTCATCTAACCCTTGTCATTGTGTCTTAGTTGATTTCCAATCATAATATGGACAAAGTTCATCAAATAGTGGGTTAATGTTTTGAATTAACAAGAATTTTAGAGTCATTTAAAAATTCCATGATGGACTAAATAGAAATATATCTTACATGGGTATTAAGGTATGTTTTAGAATAAGTTGCATAATATATTTCAATAGAATCTATAAAGGAGGAAAATAATTTCATGAATGAATGAGGATTTTACAATGGTGGATAAAAATCAAATATGCAATGAAGAGGTTATCTAAAATTGGGCGGTCTGCAATATGATTTTAGAAGTTATTTTGTGGTTTTTATCTATTTATGAAGGATAACATCCGAAGACAAAGAACTAAATTGTACATTATTCATAAATTTACATCATCATTAGAGGGAAACCGAGATAAAGAAGTCATTATCATCCTTTACATTATTCTATCGGGCGTAAGAATTTCATGTTTTTTTATTAGGTTTTAATATACATTATTTTCCTCATTACTTATTTGGACATTAGTTTATTCCATAAATTAAATTATGAATATATATTTTTGTTTTATTAAGTCACATTTTTTATTGATGTATTGTGTATATTATCTATTTACATACATAATAATACATTGGATACATGTTTTTACATTTGAAGTAATCTTGATGGAACCAAGGTCATTGCGGGATATGACACAAGGGAATAATTATGAATTATATAGTTGGTAAATTGACATTTGGAATAAGTATTTGGAAGGTTAAAGTAAGATATTTTTAATAGAAGAATAGTCATAACGCACTTGAACTTAATTGAATATTTCTTTGTAATGTCAAATTAAACACGAACCCTTTTGCTTAGTCAAATAGAATAAAAGGGGTTAGATTCCTAAAACATTACCTAAAAATTGACATGAACGGGAATCCTGAAAAATTGACTCTAATACTGATTATGAGAGAAATTATATATTAAAATTTGAAACCTAGATTCCAAACATAAAGAACCAAAATAATTTCTTTGTAGAAACAAGAAACTCACCCTAGTAAGTAATGATTGAACTTGGAAAGGATTCTTAAAAGGATAAAATGAAAAAAACATTTGGTAAAGTTTTGTTGTCAAAAATACACCCCATGAAACTTTGAACAACTTAACCAAATTTTGGAATCAGGCAACATTTTCTCAAAATCCATATAGTGTTGGAACATGGTGCTCTGCAGATTCTCAAAACCCGTAGTATGAAGGAATGATTTCAGGAGTCAAAAACATCTAAGCTTGAAATCCGTAAACATGGGCTGTAGAAAATATAGTATTCCGCAAATTCACGTAATCCATTAAATGAAGAAGTTACAGTTTGGGTTCGTAGCGGATGTCAAAGGTGGTCTGCCACGGTTTTGAATTGAAGTAGACCTCCACAGAAATGTTTGCATCTGAGCAAGGTCAAAATTCAGCTAAGTGGTGAACCTTCGAGTCAAATTTCATTAGCAGGCATTATTCCACGATAGAGGTGAACATATAGAATTTTGTGGATTTTAATGATTTCCGTGTAACAAAGGAGCATGTCTGTGGAATGGAAAAGATACGTAAGACAAACGTGGTTTCCGCGATGTTGGTAAAGTAGTGAAACTTTGTGGGGTGACAATGTGAATAGCCGGAACACACTAATTCCCAAAATTGAAAAACACCATCCTTGTGTTCTATGAGTTTTCAAAATGTTTCTAATTGTGCAAAATGAATAAGGAATAAAGCCTTTGCGGCTTTTGGTGCAAGCGACAAAGTGGGAATGTAAGGAGCAGTGTGTGGGAAACCAAATGAGAGGAGTTAAAAGTCCGTGGAAGTGTGAGTAAAGAGTTCCATAGATATGTGAGAGTTTGTGTCTCACGGAATTTTTAAATTCATGGAGACTTTAAAATTCAAAAGGTCATGGGATGATGTCGAAATACGTGGGACTAGGAAAAGTTAAAACCCTAGTAAAAGATGAGACAAAAGTAAAAGAAAAGAAAACAGGTTGTGATTTTGCACATATTGCAAGTTATGGGTTGGAATTTGATGTAGAGTCCTGCAGCCATCTTTTACAACACTAACAATTGCATTAGAAGCATCAAATTCAACTTTTCTAGTCACTTTTACTCAACAACCATCACCTTGCTTAAGAAGCCAAATCTTGCTCAAAACACTAAAATGGATTAAACCACTTAACCAAAGGCTACAAACACCTTACACATGCTCAAACACACTTATCAAACCTGTTCATTCACCCCAAAAAGTCTCATACCTTCACTTTCACCCAATCTCCTTGTAGACCTTAAAATTGCCTTGTAACCCTACTTAAAGGAAAATTACGAGGAAATTAAAAATAAATAAAAATTGAATTCATATTTTTGGTAAGATTTATATATAATTTTTTTCATAAATATGAATACAAAGTTTCAGCACTCAACTCCAATCCCATGCAATTTTATTCTCCTCTTACACTTTTTGACTAGGTCTAGTTTTAGTCCTTCTTAGTTCTCTGACCTCTATGTATGGAATAGCATACAAATTGTCATGAAAAAATTATTTAATACCATGATACCCTTTATGGATTTTGTGCTTTCTACAAATTCTTATGCCTTATTTTGTCATACAATTCACCCAAAAACACTTTCCCTCATCTAGGCTTGTTCTAGTTAGGTCTCTCAAGAACCCAAAACGGAAAATTCACCATATCTTTCTTCCAGATATGAATTTAGTGATAAAAATTTACAGACATATTATTATGGGTATAAAGAACACACAGTAAAGTTTTTAGAGGAACCCACTTGAAAAAACTCAAATTATGAAGTTTTTACAAATTTGTCCAAAAAGGACAATGACAGGGCAGCGAGCATTAAAAAATCCATAACTCGAATTTTATACACTTTCTCGAACTTCATTCCAACTTCGAAAATTATGTTTTTATTAACAAGAAATTTAATAGTCAAAGTTATTTGAGTGATTATGCCTTCATCAACATGATTCACAAGATTTTTGGTGACTAGTTTCTTACACAAAAGGAGGGTTTGATAATGAGTTTTCTCTGTTTGACCTATAAAAACTTATTCATTTTCTCTAAAACTTTTGAAATCTTCCTTTATACCTCAAAGTACCTTTATACCAAATTTATCACTTTATATTGAATATTATTCAACTTATGAATTTTTTTCCTCTCCCAAATTAACATGAAATATCACAAACATTTGGCATACCTCCTTCATACCCATTTTTGGTGCTCAATTTGGTCTCGCCCCATTTGTCATTGAAATTATTCAGTTTGTGGGCTCTTTCGTCTTTTCTATCTCCCCATATTGATGCATGAAAACTTTTTCCTCCATTTGGTTTCCATGATCAGTCCCTTCCTTGGTCGAGGATCACTTAAAAGTCCATATTTTGTTTGTCGTTCCTTTGTCCATATGAAAGAATCTGTAACTTGGGTGAAAACTTAGGTTTTTTCCTTCTTTCCATTTTCCACAGTCACGTTTTGTTGTCCTGTCATTTTGTCCCAAATATCTGTGGAAACGTGATTAGATGCGGCTTGGAAGATCATATTTGGGCCTTATATCATTTCCAAATTCTTTGTCTTGAAAGAAAGATTCATTTCCGAGCTCAAATGGTGATTTTCCTACATTTTACGATTTGATGGGTGTGTTTTTCCTGTCAAATTTACATCTCAAAGCATCTATGGAAAAGTTTCCCTTCTCAGTTGATGCGGCTCGGCAGGGGCACTTTGAAAACTCCAAGGCTCACTTCAACTCAAAAATTTTCCACGTGGAGGGCCGGTCCTCATCTAAAAATTCATCTTTTGGTTTGGCATTGGAGTTGGGCCGGGAGACATGTGGAGGTTTTCACCTTTGCCTTCCCCAAACATAGACAATTTTTTCATGTGGCCAGTGTAGCTTTGGTGGACCATGGACATGTGCAAGGCTGGCGCTCATTTGAGGATCCACCTCAGGGTCCCACATTAACAATTGCGACAGGGAGACATGTGGAGGCTTTGCCAACACTCCGCTCTATACTTAAATTTTTCAAAGAAATTATCTAAGGCCTAGAACACATGGAGGGATCAAGGCCTATTTGGGGACCGGCCCCTAAATTTAATTTTGAAGAAGATCTAGGAGGAAAAGTTTGAGGCTTCATCCGACTCCCGCCCTTTCTTGGACTTTTCAATGGCAAAGGAAAACTGTCTCGGACCTTAGACACATGGCACCTTCTTGATCCTTCAACTTTCTTAACAACTATGCCAGAATGAGACATGTGGTGAGCCTGCACTTGTTCAGGGTCTTCGCTGAGGACCATAGAAAAGTTGCGCAAGGTGTCGGTGGAGGCTTCCCGAGATCCTTTTTCGAGACTTTTTCAAAGGCAAAAAGGTGTTTTTCTTAGGCGTAGGGCACGTGGAAGGCCATCACTTGTTTGGAAACTTGCCCCTGTACTTATCCTTTGCTAGTTGCGCCAAGGAAACACATGGATGGCTATAATATAAAGTAGAAAAGGGGTAGAATCAAAGGTTGCTTTGCATTTCACTTGTTTTTCTACCTCTTTTCTCCAAGACTCCTGGAGATGTGAATATGCATTGTTTTTCATCATTTTTGATGAAATTCCTTGTCATTTTTGTCTACAAAGTGCCATTAAATGGATTCAGAACTTAATTTGTGAGTCCAAGGTTTGTTAAGGTCAATATTTTGAAGTTGGAATTGCTTGAGCACTTGCAAAAATGGGAATTACTAGAGAAGATGGATGCGGGGCAGAATTGCAAAGGAAAGAGAGGGAAATGAATGAAATGATGGAGGTTGTAGGCACAAAGGATGAAAAAGGTGTTGCCTCGAGGGAGAAAAGGATTACCTGTTAGATCTAGCTATGCAGAGCCTCCAGAAAATGATTAAAAAGGGGATTTCTCGCATGACATAATTAGAATGATTAAAGGGACTATCAAAAAGGTTGTGGCATGGCATCCTAGTCATTAGTCGAGGGTCTGAGAAATGTGATCAATTCACAATTGGTCCACTTGGCAGCATTCGGATGTGAATTTGTTAAATGTCACTTTTTGAGACAAATTGGTAACAAGAAAAGGTCCCTCGGATATTCTTCTCTTTGGGAGAAAACTGAGTGAGTAAAATGTATAAATGCAATGAGAATACTCTTGTAAAGGGTCGAGGTTGAATTCTTAAGAGAAAATTTTAGAAAATCCACCTTCTTGAGAGACCAATTCGAGATAACCTGTTAATTTATTATGTGTTATATTTTCTATCATGTCAATTTGGTTACAGATGTATAGCCATTGACGAGCACTGAGATTGCTCTAGAAGCTTTCCCCTACTAATGAATTTAAGCAATTTTGAAATTAATTTGTGTCAATCTTGGAGCAATTAGTGTCTACTTTGTTTTAATGTTTGCAAGTAGTTTTTCTTGTTCCTATTGCAATCTTACATTGAAATATTTGTGAAATCACATAGGATCTCATCCCTATGATAGTTTAGTGGCATTTGCAATTTCATTTCAAGAAGAGCCTTCATCTTGTGATGAGATAAATGATTTAAAATCACTTCACTGTCATTTGTTGATAAATATTGTTTGTAAGTCTTTGGGTGTACCTTAGGCGTGATTGATCAGATATTTTGGTGTTTAATTGAGTCTTTTAACTTGAGCCTTCATGTTATATTCTCAAAGATTATGTGAAAACATGTTGATCTGGGCCTCCATTGAAGCACACCTTCTAGTTGAAGGAACGTCTTAACTATTTTGAAGCTTTCTGTTGTTGAGTTGTCCATTGTTGTGAAGTTTCTCAAAGATTTGGTATAATTAACTTTATCATGTTCAATCTCCTACCAAAATCATTCAAAAACCAAGAATCCATCTTAAACTACCCATTTTTTCCTGTATATCAAAAAAGGAACAAAATCTATTTACTAAAATATGCAGAAAAATCAGGATCCCATAATGTCTTCAATAACCTTAGCCTTGTTTTGAAAGTATCTCCATCTTTTAGAAGTGAAAACTCCTGAGAGTTAAATTATGGAGTATTGAACATATTTTCCCAAGGTTTTCTTCATAAAATTTGTGCAAAAGAAGCATATCTCCATCTCCTTCATCAAACAGAGGTTATACTATGGGTCTTTTCACCCTGGTCGAAAGGCATGACCTAAAGTAGTGAGGATGGGTGAAATCCTCTTGAAGGTGCTATCCATCTCTCCACAAATATGAGTGACAAAGGGACAGTTAGATCTCATCCTGCTACAAAATGACATACATCATGATCTATCTATCTCTAAGCTTCGTGCCAAATCTGTGATGTTGCTCAGCTTAAAAAGGAGAACAAATTTGGATACAAACACCCACTACTTGTCCCGATAGGCCTACACGAGATCATTAAAAACCATTTTTCTAAGAATAAACCTTTATTAATAACTCCATCTCTTTCTAAAGCTTCATGATCCATTTTTGTGTCTCGATTCAATTTTTTTTGACTTCCTAATTCTCTACTATTCTCGACAACCCCTTCTCATTCAAATACATTGCATTTTTATAAGGAAAAGAGGTAGTTAGGGCTTATACTACTAGCTCAACTAAGATTAGAATAACTAGGTGGATGTTAGCTAATTAATACATCTGTACGTTATTTGTTAATGAACAGTTTATAACCGTTTCTTCCACGGCTTCCTCCCTCTCAGCCTATATAATGGCGTGAGCTCTGTATCATTGGATATAGCAATATATTCAATCTATTTGGAGCGCCTATCATTGGTATCAGAGCTGGTTATGCGTGGAGGAGAGCAATATTCATCCTGAATTCTTCCGTTCTATTTCTGCGTGAAAAGAAAACTATTTTTTTCTGGCGTATTGTGTGCTGTGCATGGCGCTGAAGGAGGTCAGTGCGTGGAGAGGAGACTCAGCCTGCTGTGCCCCGTTTGTTGTTCTTTGCTGGTGCGAAACGTGTTTGTTGTTCTTTGCTGGAGCAAAATATTTGTTTGCTGTCCTCTGCCTGCTTTGGAGAAACGTGGGGAGCAAAATCTTTGTTTGCTGTGCGCTGGAACGACCAAGGGAGACTCGTGCACTTGCTGGCATGGAGGTGAACCTGTGCATGGAGATTCAGAGTGGAACCTTGTGAATTTGCTGTGCTGAGCGTGGAGAATTTGTTGTGCTGAGCAGTGTAGATGTTGGCATTTTAAGGCAACACTGTGTGGAAGAAGAATTTGCTGTGTGTGGACAGTGACCATGAAAGGAGACATTGCTGAGTAAGAGTCATGCTTGTGACTGCCATACTACCTGTAGAACCACGTGAAATCCCATCCAAACCCCTGTATGTGTAAGCAAAGCCGGGAAATTGCAAAACTGTGTGTGCGCGTATGTCTCAAATTTTCGATGCACAAAGCACCGCGAGCAATGCACCAAATATTTGGGCATTGAATGACAATGAAGACACCACCGGGAGTTCTTTGCCTTGTCAATGAGCTACACAACACCGGGAACATTCTCTTTGACGAGATTGTGCACCGAGGACTCGCTGGAATATTTTTTTCGACGTTCGATGCTCATGTCAAGCACGATGGATTCGTGCAGTAACTTGAACGTGGTTATGATGAAGACACGAACGTGCAAAAATAACGCCCACAGAGCGTTAACGTCTCACCGCACGAGCCTATAGAGCCCATCTTGGGATGATTCCTTCAAGAAGTATCAGAGCCATTTTTGAAAAAATAAATAAATAAATAAAATACATTTTTGAGTTTTTGAAAATGTCTCGCTCCAAAATATTGCTATCCGATGCCCAACTCTCAAAGGGCCAAATTTCGCCGCATGGAAAACCAAAATGCGGACGATTCTTCAATTCGAAGATCTTTGGGGATTGTCTCGCAAAGACCCCTCCCATGACGATGATCTCGTTGGAAAATATGAAAAGGCTGATGCGAAAGCGCTAATGCTCATCACCCCGAGTCTTTTCGATGAGGCGCAACCATACATTCGGGAAGCAACCGCTTCTTTCTCGTGCATGGAGCGCATTGTGTACCATCTACAAAGCTAAGAATCGACGACAAAGTTACAACTTGCACAAAGCTTCATACGATGAGTATGCATGATGGCGAATCATAGAAGCCTTCATGCGGCGTATAGCCTGAGTTACGTGTAGAACTCTCGCACTGGTGAACCAAAGGATGACAAGTTGCTAGTCCCGCTCACTCCATGCGAGCTCTTCCTTCCGTGTTTTCAGACATCGATCACCACGTTGACAATCACTCAACAGAGGTGAGTTTTGCAACCCCGTGAATTATCTCCAGCAGAAGAAGCCATGCAAAATGTACAAGAAGCCTTCAAGACAAGGCTCTCATCATGAGGCAAAAACATAAGCCTCGGAAAGGGCAATCAGCCCCCTAGTAATCGAAGCAGATGCTCGCAGAACCATCTTCACACTGGCCACCACAGCCGCCACCCTGCATAAAGATAATCACAAGCGGATCGGTGATGCCACATTTGCTCCACTTGATACGCACACATCATCGCGAATCGTTATTACAACGGTCGCAAGTATGGAAATTTCGCGAAGAGAGCACTTTCGCCGAGGATATTCCAAGAAATCTCGATGGCATGCTCGTAATCGAGGCGTAAGGGCCACATTGTTGCTCAAACAGATGCCACCTCCGATGAAGAGGTACTGAGATACGACTCATTCTCGACATTGTTCTAGTCTCACGAGACATTCACGCCGAAGATGTCTCTGTTGATTGATTCAGCGCCAACAAACACATGACTGCAACAAGAAGTTGTTCCATACTCGAGTGACCGCCCACCGGAGATCGGATCACCATCAGATAATCAAGAGTATATTGCAGCAGGATTGGTGATGTCATCATTCCTCTGGAACACGAAGATGTACACTCACAAAGGTGCTATATGTTCCAGTGTTTGACTTCAAATCTTTTTGTTCGTAAGTCAACTTCTTAACCATAGAATGCAAGTTGAATTCTTTGTTGAAAAAGGGGTCAAGTCCCGCATCATTTCCCGTGGAGAGTCACCATTGCTCAAGCATTTCAAGGGCCATCTATTTTCACCGGATGCGGTCACTTCATCTAGCTGTTGCTCTCTCTCGCATCAACGGCAGAGTCCACTACACTTTGGCACTTTCGATATGGTCATCTTTCTCGCCGGGCTCGTGATCAACTCGGTGCGAAGGAAATGGTAAGAGGGCTTCCTCCACTCTCCCATTCCTTACCCGTTTGCTCAGGATGTCTTCAAGGGAAAACAACATAGAGGTCCATTCAAACAGAGCTCTTATCATTCTACAGAGCATCTTCAGGTCGTTCACACCGATCTGTGTGGACCCCTGCCACCTAGCTTCCAAGGTTTTACGTACTTTCAGCTCATCATTGATGATTACTCACGGAAAATGTGGGTATATTTCCTTCGGAAGAAGAGTGAGGCACTTGCAAATTTCCAAACCTTCTACCAGCAAGCCACCAGCAATTCTGGGAAGCCTCTTCTTCTCCTCCGCTCAGATCGAGGGGGGGAATTTGTGTCAAAGAAGTTCTTAGCATACCTGAAGCAGCATGGCATTCAACAACATTTGACTGCACCCTACACGCCCCAACAGAACGGGATTTCCGAGTGCCACAACAGATCACATGGAGATGGCTCGTCAGATGCTCTCGACCGCCAAGTTGGAGGATCAATTTTTGGGCGTAGTACCCTGATAGCAAGTAGCAGTATCTACTCAACCGGCACCCACGAAGATCTTGCGAACAAGACACCTAAGAGGTATGGACTGGTCGTAAACCTTCTATTCATCATTTGAGAGTTTTTGGTTATACTGCATATATGCATGTTCCAGATAAGAGAAGGAAGAAGATCGATCCAAAGACACTGCCATGTCTTTTCTTGGGGTATAGTACTACCTCAAAGGCATATCGTCTCATGGATCCTGAGACGAAGAAGATCTACGAGAGTCGAGATGTGGTATGTGATGAGTCATCCTTTGACTCCCTGCCACACAATGGAGATCTAGTACCGACCTCGTCACATAGATTGCTCACACATCCAGATGATGAGCAAGATGATTCTTCTCAGAGAGAAGAAGAGCTGAGTGGAGACTTGTTCGTTGATCTTGGCACACTGGAAAACACATCTTCACATCAGCAAAGCACCAACATCCGAAATGGGTCCAGAGTACTATCAGGGATGCACACCTGAACTCACTTCCTGGTACTTCTACGGGAGTTAGAACACGAAGTCAAGCTAGACATGAGGTAAATTTTGCACTCATGAGTTCAGTTGTTGAGAGCACCGAACCTGACACTCGCTCGTGAGGCATTAGACCAACCACAAGTGGAAACAAGCTATGGATGTTGAATATGATTCCCTGATTCAGAATCAGACGTGGGAACTTGTCGATCTACCTCCAGGTAAGAAATCCATTGGCTGCAAATGGATTTTCAAAACAAAATATAAGGCAGATGGTTCAATCGACAAACACAAAGCACGACTTGTTGCAAAGGGTTATGCTCAGCAAGAAGGAATTGACTATGACGAGACCTTTGCACCCACTGCGAAGATCAAAACCATCAGAGTTGTATGTGCACTGGCAGCACAAAATGGATGGAAACTTCAGCAGATGGATGTCAAGAGTGCTTTTCTAAATGGTGATCTACAAGAAGAAGTGTACATGGCCCAACCTGAAGGGTTTGTAGACGAGCATCAACCACACAAGGTATGTCGTCTGATAAAGTCTCTTTATGGACTCAAACAAGCACCTAGGGCATGGTATATAAAAATTGATGATCACCTATTGCAAAGCATGGATTCACTCGTAGCCCCTCATATACAAATTTGTATATCAAGAAGGTAGGAACAGAGATTGTCATTCTGGTTTTGTACGTAGATGATCTTGTGATCACAGAAGTTCTGACAATCTTGTAGATGATGTAAAGAATGATCTGAAGAAATCCTTCGACATGACCGATTTGGGGCTACTTCACTATTGTCTTGGCTTAGAGATATGGCAGTAAGAAGAATCATATCTTCGCCTCCCGTGATGAAATATGCCAAGACACTCCCGAAAAGTATGGGATGTCGATTGTAAACCAATGTCCACACCTATGGAAAAAGGTTTGCAATTATCTAGATTCCAGATTCACCATAGGTAGATGGCACTCACTACAAAAGCTTGTGGGGAGTCTCATTTACTTGACTTATACTGCACTGCATCTTTGCTTTGCAGTGAGCTATCTCGCCGATTTATGTAGAGCCGAAGAAATGTCATCGATAGCAGCAAAGCATGTGTTGAGATATGTCCGAGGTACACGTTGACTTTGGTCTGGAGTATCGAAGAACACTCAGCTTCTTCTTACAGGATATACAAAATCTGACTATGCAGATCCGCTGATGACAGAAATCCACTTCAGGATATGTTTTTCATCTCGATCTCTGGACCTATCTCGTGGATCAGCAAGAAGCAAACCGTTGTTGCTCTCTCATCCACCGAGGCAATAATACCACGCGCACGAGGAGCCGTGTGTGAAGCAATTTGGTTACATCGCATTTTCGCAGATATAGGGATTCTCAAGAGAAACCTCCCATCATTCACCGCGACAATCAAGGTGTGTCAAGCTTGTGAAGAATCTGTTTTCCATGAACGAACAAAGCATATTGAGGTCGAATGTCACTACATTCGTGAATGGTCTCAACCACCAAATTCAGCTCCAAGATCGCCTCTACCGATTTTCAAAGTCAGTAGATATTCTCACCAAGCCTCTCGGCAAGGTGAAGTTTGATTTGTTTAGGGGGTACATTTGTAAGAGCAATGTATTAAGGGGGGGAATGTTAGCTAATTAATACATCTGCACGTTATTTGTTAATGAACAGTTTCATAACATACTAACATGACAATTCAAATATTTAAAAATGGTTTTGGAGGGAAACTTTCAAAACCAGTTATTTCATGCTTAGAGATTCCAAATGGACTTGACACACCTCAAGGACAACAAAATGGACTCAACACACCTAAAATGACTAGAAAACAAAAATATCAAATGTATAAGTGATGCCATCGCATCACAATCAAAATTAAAAATTTAGTAGAGCACCTCAAATTCATGTTTGTTTTATTTTAATTAACACCTAACCACTTTATTAATAAAAAATTATTAGTAAATTACACCCATCCCTCTACATGCGAGAATTTGATGGTGTTCAATTTGACTCATGTCATTCACCCATTCTTCACCTATGA
This sequence comes from Taxus wallichiana var. yunnanensis, assembly GCA_018340775.1. NCBI lineage: Eukaryota > Viridiplantae > Streptophyta > Pinopsida > Cupressales > Taxaceae > Taxus > Taxus wallichiana. Next base: position 246,618,513 of record CM031240.1, on the reverse strand, counting down.
ATGTAATGGTGATCACCCCTTGATGGTTAAATCTCTCTCCTTTTGCATCTCATTCGCATCCTCTATTCTTCTTCTTTTCTCTATATATATGTGACTCATTATCATTTTAAAGGAGCCACTTTTCTCTATAATGACACAATACCAAAAATGGTGTCCGACTTTCCATGAGCTCTAGACCACAGAGACATGGACTTGGTAATGTATTTAGTGAATTCTTCCATGAATCAATGGTATTTGTGTCCTTTGATAAATAAAATCTTATATTTTTGTCTCTTTTTACCCTATAATCACAATTTATGATTTTTCATGCCTCTCAATTCATCCCTTGCTATGATACATGTGGATTATGCTTAGAGAGTTTCATTTTCACATGTTTTGATGTCCGAGATGAAAGTTTGGAGAGTGTGTTCATATTTGGTATGTATTTTTCCATCTCTGTATATGTTATCCTTATATTCCCCCTCATATAGAGTGACCATCCCTTCTTCTTGGTACTATCACTTCCTTTTTTTAGTTAAGGATTTCATTTTTTACACCTCCTTAACATTGGTGTTTGTGAAGTCTTAGATTAAGCTTAAATAATTGTGTTTTCTAGTTTAGGATTAATGTTAGCATTAGTTGTAGGCCGTGGAACTAGCCTTCTCTATAAATTTTTCTCAAGATGCAAGATCCCACACTTTGTGAAAATCCCTAGTTAGCAAAATTATTGGATCTTCCATAATTAATCCAAGGGTTCTAGTTTTAGTCTCTAACAATTTTGTCACACCTTGTGGAACAAAATTTTATGAGATTTACATTGCTTCACAATTTTTTTATTTGGTGATATTTGAGGATTTGGAGGTTTAATTTTAACACATCTAGTGACTCCATTGATCCATCGAACCTTTTCCCTCAATTGTGTACCATTTTCATTATTGTATTCCCTTCTCATGAATTTGTGCAATCATGGCTTCATTCCCTCACTGTAATCCTCATCTGCAAAGACAATATCATTCAAATCTAGCTCCAATCTTCCAAGATACACCTCGAGATTGGATTTATGAGCTAAATCAACATGAGTATTCCTATCAACCAAACCATATAGATCAATATGGCCATCCAACTAACCATGGTTCTATACGAGAAGAAAGATATGCATATTTTGGATGACATTTCAAATGTGAAGACAATTTTGAAGGGAGAGTTAAGGATGTGGAGGAAATAATTCAAGCACTCAAGGATCAGTTCCTAATCATGCAAGCTACAGAACCTAGTTTTAGTCATCCCTATCCATGAGGAGGTCATATACCTATTATTTTATTGCTAAAATAATGTTATAGATAATGGTTGAATCCTTTGATTAGATGCTTGAGTTTATATTATCATTGCAAGAAGTGGAGGATACCAATCCTAAATTATAAGATCCCCTATCAACAGTGTATCTTTTCATCATCACCATGTGGATTTATTATTCCTCTTAATCATATTGAATTATATAATCCTAGGTTCTAATTCCTTAGCTTTCTCAAAGCTTCTTCTTCCATTCTATCTACTCCACATGAAGACATTTCACTTTCCCCATCATTTCAACCCTTACAAAATCATCTAGAAGACCAATCTTCGTATCCTATCACATTATCACCCCTATTTTAGGATTAACCTAATTAACAAAGTACTTGTGGGGAACAACCATGTAGACAAGATTAGATGCAATATTTTACGGTTTAGAGCTCAAATTTTCAAGCCATGTTAGTGTTAGATCAACAAAAAAATAGTCCACCACTTAAATTCAAATTAGAACTAGTTGAAGACACTTTGGCCGAGTTCAAATAGAATGATACTAAAGAGAAAAAGTAAGATAATCAACAGTTTCTCCATACTATGTGTCTTGTACATGTTGACACCATATTCTTGGAGGTTGTTGATTTGTCTCGATTCGTAAGAAACCAGAATGGAGATAAAAATGATAGACTCAAAGGAATTAGATGTGGATGATATTATATAGATTTTATTACACTTTTTGGTGATTAAAATGTGGATCACCCATTGATTTCATCCTTGGTGAAAATATAGGTCTTCAATCATGCAAAAGGCATAATCAAACTTGTTGTTAAACTTGACTTTCATGATAAATTTCGGGGATATTTTTGAAATATCCCTCTTTTTGTTTAGAGACGAGGAAGAATGAAATGAGAACTCAAAAGTGGAAATAGTTGTTTACATAAGAAGAAGTGGAACAAATTTTAAATTAGCTAGTAACCATGCATTATCAAGAGGAAAATGACTCTAATAACTCCCTTTATGGATCTCAATGCAAAGGAAATGGGAAAAACATGATGGTCATTTAATAAGATACCAAAATTTATTTCCCAATAAGGTATCTAGTTTATTTAGGGTCACAAAAATAGTTTCCAGTAGTCATGCATACCTTAGATCATGACAAAAAGATACAAGATATCAAAGGTCAGCTATGCATTCATCCAAACCAAATGCCTTTGAGAAATAAGCGCAGGTGCATTCTCTTTTCCCATGTGATACTTTGAGAAAAAGGGAGTGTGGGAACAATTATAACTTCCACCATTTCATTTAATTGTAAAATTGATCACATGGCCACATTTTGTACAAAACGTAAGTTACTTATCATAGCCTATATCGGGATTTATTTAGGTTTCCTTCCTTGTAGTTAGAGAAGGAATAGTGTACGTTTTCTTATTACAAATAAGTTCTTATGCACACTTTGCATGCTCCCACGTACATCATGTATAATTTTTGATACATTGGATAAATTCTCCATGCCTTTTGTGGCTTTGAACATCCCATTCATAGTCATTTTCATCAAAAAATCAAGAGATTTTGAAGCAGTTTCAAAGTTTTATTCAAATCGCTAAAGGATCAATTTTAATTTAGTGTTAAGTTCATACATATTTAGCGATAATAAAATTTTGAGGCCAATTTATTCTCTAGTTATATGCTTGACTCCATACCTAATGGATACTTCAAGGATACTCATGCTCACCATCTAACAAGTAGATGTCCTCTAAAGGTCACCAAACTGTTTTAAAAATTCACCACCTTGAAATTTTCAGCATCTTAACCAAATTTAGGACATACAAGGCTTTTTATTTTGTGAGTCCCAAATATGGCTAAGTCTGAAAGTTGCAAAAGTGGGTTATGAATAATATAGTATCCATAGATTGTCCTAATATGCGGAAGGAAGAAGTTACACCTTGGGTTCTCATGGATGTCAAAGGTGGTCTCCCATGGGTTTGAAGTGAATCATACGCAAAAAAATTATTCACATCTAAGCACGATTGCTATTCGGCTAAGTTTTCAACCCATGAGTCAGAGTTGGTTAGCAGGCATTATTCTTTGTTGGAGGTGAAAATATTACATTTCACTGATTTTGACGATTTACATGTAACGAAGGAGCATGTACGCACAATGGAAATGTGGCACAACACATAGCTGGGTTTCCATGGAATGGGTAATGTAGTTATACTTTGCGTGGTGATAACGTAAATAGATGCAACACATAATGGAATCATTGTCGGACCCGCTAGGAAGTAGAGAAATTTGAGAAACGAATAATTATAAAAACCATGAAACTCTATCCTAGTGTTCCACAGGTTTTATAAATGCAATATTGCACAGATTTTTAAGTCCACATATTCAAGAAGGAATAAATCCTTCACGAATTTTGGTGCAAACAAAAAAAAGTGTGGGTGTAAGTAGCCATGTGCGAGTAGAAGAACTCGAGGAGTTGGATGTCCCCAGCAGTGTGAGTAAAGATTTATGTGGATATATGACAATTAGTGTCTCAGGGTTTTCTAAAAATCCGTAGACATGTTAAAATTAAAAATGTCACGAGATGAAGAAAAATCCATGGGGTAGGAAAATTTTACAAATAGGGAAAGGATCCTGTGAAATAAAAATAAAAATATACAGTTTTCTATCTTACGAGTATTACAATATGTGGGTTGCGGTCACAACGCAAATTTCACCGAAGCACCTCAAAACCATGCCTTCTTTATTTTAATAAATTCCCAACCACTTCAATAGCCCAAATTTAATGATAAATGACACCCACACATTGACCCGCATAATCTAATGGTGAGTGATTGGATCCATGTAAGGAACCCTTTCTTCACCTATGAAATTAATGATGATTGTCTCTTGGTGCTTAAATATCTCCCATATTGCCACCGCTTACTCCACTTCTCTTATTATTCTATTCTCTATATATATGGGAATCTTTATCATTGTAAAGGATACCTAATTTTATTGTAACAACACCATGCCAAAATGGTGGCCAACTTCTCATGAGATCTAGAACTCAAATGTGGACTTTATAATGCATTCAACACTTTCTTTCATTAATATAATGGTATGTGTATCCTTTAAGTAATAAAGTCTTGTGTTTTTGGATATTTCTTCCCTACACTCAAATTTGACCATCTCTTTTCCTCTCCATTCATCCTTAGTATGATGCATATGGATTATACTTGCGGAGATTCATTTTTATGTGTTGTTGATGCATGAGATGGAGGTTTTGTGAAAGTTTTGGTCTATTGTACACATATCTTCCCCTCATCCTTCATTTTACTCCTTTTCCCCTCATGGGGAGAGTTTATACCTTCTTCTTTATTTTATTACATGTTTTCTTAGTTTAGGATTTCTTTTTTGCATCTTCTCCTAAGATTGGTCCCTAAGAAATATTAGATTAGGCTTAGATAGTTGTGTTTTCCGCTTTAGGAGTAGTGTTAGCATTATTTATTGGTAGAGGAACCAATATTCTCTAAAGGGTTTTCCCAAGATGTAATGTCAAACACATGGATTTAATCCCATATTATCGAACTATTTGATCGCCATGAGTAATATAAGGTTTTTACTCCCTGGTCTCTAATAGGTTCCTAATTTTCTTAGACATACACACCATCATAATGCCAATGCATCCGAACCAAATTATAAATGAAAATTTTAAAGGATATACAAAAATAAATTAATAAATAAGATAATTATATTCATACCTTAGTTAAATTTAACAAAAATAAAGTAAAATATAGGAGTGAAGCTTGTGGCACATTTGGTGAGAATGAGACAATTCATTGAAAAATACAAATTAGTGACAAGACCACCATAAAGACCTTCATTATGAAACAAATGGCTATCTTTTTTTCTAAGAATGTTTTTGAGTTAAAAATAAATTATGGTAGATACTTAATTTTTGTAACTACGTTCTTGATAATATTAATTTGGCTTATATTCTTAATTATTACTTGCAAAAACAAATATATGTTTAACACATTATCTTAATTGTGCATAAGGCTTGAAAATAATTCCTAGTTTTCCTATTCTCTTATTCAAACTCTTATACACATAAAACACTTAATTAATACTCATGTGCATAGTCTATAACCAATTTGACATGTTTATATCTCTTTTTTGCATTATGTCATCCTCGACAATAAGATCTAGACACACAAAAGTTTTGGTGGTTCAATCTTACCTCGGTGTCTCTACCATAACACTCCAATTGAAATTTTTTACGATTAAATCAATTTTCTCCTCTTATTCAATCTCAACAAGAAATTTAATCCTATGGAGTGGTAGAAAAATAAGAAACACGTAGTCAAATTTTCTCACCTAAAATTTTGAATAGATTGTCTAGATACTATCTATAATTTCTTATGCATAACCTACAAAAATATTGAATAAGATAAGAGTATATATTAGTATAAACATATATTAAATTCTAAATAAATCCAAACTAGGTTAGGATTTGGCTAAGAAAATTCAAGAGCATCTCAAAGTGAAATAGAACATTTTCAAGAGTATAATTATTAAAAAGACACTTGAAGGGGTTTTAATATTACAAATATCTCTTTTTACATGTTTCTTTAGCACTTTATTCATCAATCATGAGTTGTTATCTATTATACAGATATAATTACACATGTTATTAGTTTTGAGGAACAATGGTGATCATAGGGGAAGGGTATTTATATTTTATGGGAGCACATAGATCAAAAGAAGGTGGATTAAATAACTCTCAACACATATTATTTTATTATGGAGAAGCAAATATAATTTATAGGAGAGATAGTAAACAACATTCCCTAAACTAAAGGAGGAAGATATGGATGAAGATGAGAGAATAATGGAATAAAAAATGAAGAGAGAATAAAGGGATATCACATAAAAATATAAACTATGCTACATATGCTAACATTCCCCCATTATTACATTATTCTTGCAAATGTGACCCCTGAAAAGTTAAAATTTCACTTTTCCAAGAGATTTTATGAGAATGTCGTCACTTGTACTTCTATAAGATAGTAATCTTGAGCTGAATGTGATGGTTGAAGATGTGATCTTGAATGAAATGACAATCAATCTCAATATGTTTTGTTCGTTCATGAAATACTGGATTTTACACGAGCTTCAACACACTTTGATTATCGCAATAGAGAACAGGTGACTATTTTTCAAGAATTCCCATGTCATCCAAAATACGATGTAACCATATCACTTCACACATAGCTCCTCATGGAACGATATTCTACCTTTGTGGATGAGATAGAAACAACATTCTACTTCTTGCTTATCTACGAGATGGGTCCAAATCCGAGATGAAATATGTATCCTGTAGTTGACTTCCTTTAATCAACAAATCCAACGTGGTCCAAGTCAACGTATCTCTGTAAGAATAATTGATCATTCTTCTTATATTCTATACCATAATCAAATGTTCCTCGGACATATCTCAATACATGCTTTGCTACTATCTAGTGACATTGCTTTGGCTCCTGCATGAACCTAGAAAGATAGTTGATGACAAAGCATAGATCTGGTCTAGTATATGTCAAGTAGATGAGCCCTCCAATAATTTTCCTATAGAGTGTAGCATCTACTTGAGGTGAGTCCTGGAATCTTGAAAGTTGCAAGAATTTTTCCATGGGAGTGGATATAGGTTTACAATCAGACATTCTGTACTTTTCTAGGAGTGTCTTGGTGTACTTTATCTCGGAGACAAAATGTGATGCTCCTTTTGCCATATTTCCAAGCCAAAACAATAATGTAATAGCCCCAAATCTATCATGTCGAAGGTTATTTTAAGATCATTCTTCACAATATCAATCTTTGCTTCTAAATTGCCAATGATCACAAGATCATATACATATACAACAAGAATGATAATTTCCTTTCCTACCTTCTTTATATACAATTTAAATCGAGGGGCTACAAGTGAACCCATGTTGCAAAAGGTGATCGTCAACCTTGATATATCATGCCCTTAGAGCTTGGTTAAGTCCATACACTAATTTGATGAGATGACATACATTCTTAGGATGCTCTTCATTAACAAATCCTTCACATTTGGGTCATGTAAACTTCTTCTTTTAGATCACAATTTAGGAAAGAAATCTTGACGTCCATATGTTGAAGTCTCCATCCTTTTTTTTGCTGCTAGTACGCAAACAACTATGATGGTGGTCTTTGTAGTGGATGCAAAGTTTTCTTCATAGTTGATGCCCTCTTTCTGAGCATATCCTTTTGCTACAAGATTTGGTTTATGTTTTTCGATGGATCCATCTTCCATATATATTGTCTTGAAAACCCATTTTTAGCCTACCAATTTCTTTCCGTAGCCATATCGACAAGTTCCCGTGTCTCGATTTTTCATAAGTGGGTCATATTCGATATCAATGCCTTCCTTCCACCGACGTTGATTAAGTGGTTCATGAATATTTTCTCGCTCGAGAGATATTAATTAGTGAATTCATGAGTGCAAATTTCACCTAATTTCTTGTTTGATTCCTTGTTTTTACTCTTGATGATGTATCTCGGGAGTTGTTAGAAATGTGGTCCTTAATGGTGCTTTGTACCCACTTTGGATGTGAACTTGGCTACTTTTGAGAAGAAGTGTGTTGTTTCCATGTGGATTGATGTGGATTCACATTCTCCAGTTCTCCAAGGTCAACAAATAGCTCTCCTAGTAACATTTCTTTTCTCCGAGTAGTCTCCTCCGGTTGTTCATCCGATTGAGAGACTAGTTAGTGAAATCTGGTTGGTAATGGTTCTTCGATGTCACTACGAGTCAAAGGATGACTAATCACAAACCATGTTCGACTCTTGTATATTTTCTTTATGTCAAGATCAATGAGGCAATATTCCTTTGAGGTAGTGTTCAGGTAAGTAGGATGCACGGGAGCATCTTTGGCTCAACCTTCCTTCTCTTCTAAGTTGGGACATGCATGTATGTTGTGCAACCAAATACTTATAAGTGAGAAAATGATGGCTTTCTACCACTCCATACCTATTGGTGTTTTATTTTGAGGAATATTTGTTAGTGCCCTATTGATAAGATATATAGTTGTATGTATTGCTTCAACCCAATAGTAGCTTGCTCTAGCTTTGCTATTGTTGGCATACAATGAGCCATCTCCATCACTGTGTGATTGTGATGAAAAAAATGCCATCATTGGGGCATGTAGGGACCATTCAGTGCTGATTTAAGCCTTGTTGGATCGGGAATTCAAGAAATTGTTTGATGTGAATTCCCCCTCGATCCGAGTGAAGTCGAAGAAAAGGTTGGTTGGTCTCTTTCACAACACGATGATAAAAGTTCTTGAAATGTTGAATAGCCTCACTTTTCTTCTTCAGGAAAAACACCCACATCTTACGGGAGTGGTCATCCATGAACACTTGAAAGTACTTGTATCCTGAAAATGAAGCAGGTAGAGGAGCGTTCAAATCAGTATGAACTATCTCCAGATGCTTCTTGGCATGGAAGGTGCTTTCTGAAATGGATCCCATTGTTTTTTCCTACAAGACAACCAGGGAAAAGAATCAAGGAAATGGACAATTTGGGTAGTCCATGAACCATTTCTTTTGAACTCATATGATGGAATGAACTAGCTGACAAGTGTCCATATCTAAAATGCCGAAGTACAATAGATTGTACTGTTGATGCAAATAACATTGTTGTAGAAGATGAAATAGGATCTAAAGAAAATAACTTATCTTTCATAAATTATCTAACAATAATCTTACCTTGTTGTGAGATCAAACATGATTTGATGCCATTTTGGACAAGAAATTATTCCTTCAGTGATGATTCAATAGTTGAGCCACTAACAGGAGGTTGTTAGTCAATCTATGAACATATAATACATTTGTAAGTGTACATTTTCATGGTCCCGAAGGAATGTTGACTCTTCCTATTCCTTCTAAAACGTACTCTTTGTCATCGGCTATCCGAACCCAATCACCAGTGGGTTGTTCATATAGTGAATCAAACATGCCTCACACCGAAATTTGCTTACTTGCACTAGAGTCTATTAGCCAGAATCTCTTTGTGGGCTATGGAATTTGAGAGACAAGTATAATATTCTTACCAGAATGTGCTCCTTATGATGTCTCCTCATCAAAATCATTATCTTGTTACACCGCAAGACGCCCATTGTGCTTTCTCCACTGGGACATCATTTGGAATTTTGAAAATCTTCGCACCCTGATGTGCTTGTTTGACTTGAATACCCTTGTTTCAAGCTATTGTACAAATAGTGATCAGTGTCGTGAGTGTTGGTTTTGCAAATGTGAGACCACCTCTTTGAATTTATATCTTTCTGTTGTTTTTTTGGTTGCACTTGATTTGTCTTCTCTAGGGGACCCTTTTGATTCTTCTAGCCATGGTATGGATTTTAGAATAGGGATTTATCCTGAGAATCCTCATCAGATGAATTGATGGCCTCTTCATGCTACAAAAAATTCATAAGTTATTCAAATTCCATTGTTTGTTTAGATACATTCAGTGTCGTAAAGAACACTCGGAATTGAGAAGGGAGTGCTCTCAAGGTGATTGGTATGAGAATTTTTTCATCCATTGTTTCACTAAGCACTAATAACTCTGATCGTAACTTAGCCACATGACGTAAGAACTCCTCAACTTTCTCATCTGAACCCATAGAGAGGGTGTGTAGATTTGACTTAAGATGGAGGATCTTAGTCTGATTTTTGGCTTCATAAATTGTTGTCAAACTTATCCCTGGCCTCCTTTGGTTTCTCCACATTCGAAAATGCATTTGCACATCGTCACTAATACTAAGCATTATCAACATCAAGGCTTTGGCACTAAACATCTCATACTTTATTAATTCATCAGGGGTTGTAGGAGAGGGTAAAACGCAGGACAATGCCCCATAATCCTTCAAACTGAAGGATTGTCCTCATTTTTGTTTTCTAGGCCAAAAAATTGAGCCCTTTGAGCAACTGAGCATCAAAGATAAGCAACTTTGAGTAGACATTGTAATAATTTAAAAATATTTATTTATTTATTCAAGGGATATAAAATTTTAACTCACTGATGTGAAGTATGATCTCGTAGATGCTCTCTATACTTGTGTCCGAGAGAGATGATGATGCTTGATGGGGCATTCTACTTCATCTTCACATTCGATCGGCATCATACGGCATCTAACTCTTCTTGAACTCTCTTTGCTTGGTATGACGTTGAAAAGGAAATATTCAAGAAGTCCTTGTCGAACTAGCTCATGGAAGACAATATTTTAGGTGTTCGAAGCTCGCTCAACAAAGAAAAGTATAACCTGAAGCTCTCAGGAGTTTCTTCATGGTGTTCTCTGGCTAGAGAGTCGATATTATGGCTTTCGGCCGTCTCTCAATTGTGTCGAGACACTACGCATCATAATTCAAGTGTTGGCTATGAGAGATATTGTTTGATGTTGTTGTAGAGGCTTCCTTTCTCCTTCTTCACGCAAGTTTCCAACACTTCCACAGAACTTTTTGATGTAGGAATGAAGAAATATATATATATTTAAAAAATTTATGTGTAGGGAATTAGATGAATTTGTTGCATTAAATAGGACAAAAAAACATAAAAAAACAAGTGTATTCTTCTACACTTTGCTTCCTTCACGCAAATTTTCATTACAAACAATATTATTACGTAGTATATTAATCCCTCCACCACGTAAGCTAAAGACTCTAATCAAATCCACGTTTTGTATGTAGAGGGTTTTCTGAATATCCTCACGTAGGTCACTCCACCAGATGAATGATTGGTCTCCTCCACGCAACAAGTTGTAAATCTCTACATAGTGTTTGAAAGATAAAAGAATTGTATTGTTGGCAGCATTTTTATTTTTAATAGCATATTTTGCATACAACTCTCCACGTAGCTTTGAATGGAGAATCCCTCGTAGGCTCTTTGTAGTTTACTGGTTACTGATAGACTTCCATGCATAGTAAAAAAGTAACCTCATGCTGATCAAAGAATCTTCCACATTTTGATCTCCAAAAAAGGTAGGTACGCAGTTCAAACAGTCTCCTCGTGGTCTTTGAAAGGAATTTACAGGTCAAAATAGATCCCCTCCACACATCCAAATAGGTCTACAATGTAGAAAAATTCTCCTTTCCATGTAAGAGAACTTCTCCCTCAAATGCACAAGCAGAGATCAAATTTTCTCCGATACCAAAATGTGGGAAGTGAATAGATCAGAAGAATGTGGAGTAAATAACTCTCAACACATCTTATTTTATTATGGAGAAGCATGTACAATTTATAGGAGAAATAGTAAACAACATTCCCCTAAACTGAAGGAGGAAGATATGGATGAAGATGAGAGAATAATGGAATACAACAATGAAGAGAGAATAAAGGGATATCACCTAAAAATATAAACTATGCTACGTATGCTAAGATATTTACATTCACTCATGTATAATAAGTAGGAGAACTACACATAGTTTTAACCCCTATATTGTGACATTGATTGTAGCTTTTGGTAAATATAAGTAAGGTTTTTGCCATGATAATCAATCCAAATCCATCACACTCAAGTTGTTTATTAATAAAATTCTTATTTTATTCCTAATATAGGAAACTAGGGTTATGATCATTACATGTGCATGTACAAATGGTTCAAAAGAAGAAGAAATGAAGAAAACTTTAAACAAAGAGACAATGCAACCTAAAAACATGTGAATTACATAATATAGAGAGAAAGAGAAACCAACAACGAGAAGGATATAAGTTCCACAAGCTATTTTCTAGGTCTAAAGTGAGCATCTAGTGATTTCCTAGGTATGTATTTTAGATATGAAGAACATTTTTCCCTTTCACGTCCTATTTACCCTAATAAGAGATATAATACAGTTTGATAATCACTAGAAAAGATAAGTTAACTCATCCTATTGTGTTTTACTATACTTCAACATGTTTTGTATGTAAGCATCCTTTATTTATAGCATTTATGTGCACTATGAGTTAGATGAATATTTAAGCACTTGTATACAAAATTTTCTTGTACAATAGTTTAAAGTTTTGATCCCTATTAAGTATTTAAACACAGTTTACTATATTTTGGGTATACAAATTTGGTAAACCCTTTACATAATATATTTCCAATAATAATGTTTAAAGTAGAGAAATTTAAAAAGATAAATATAATGAAAATTGAAAGAATAAAAATATTAGTAGTCAATGTTATATCTAAACCTATAGTAAGTTTAAATTACATGTCTCTTATAGGATGTAATGACATGAATACCTATGTCACCATATATTGTAGGTAAATACATAATTGAGTTTGACCTTGAGTCTCTCCCTTCTCCTAGTCGGGTTGATGTGATTAAGCCTCTATATAAATTTCATTTGTTGTTAAAACTTATTATGACTATAAATATTCTATTGGCCATTCTAAAAATTTATGAGTATGTGTAAGATAATGGATGTCATCGAATACCACACTGATAATAACACTATTAAATCTGATAACAATCAAGTGGGACACACACACATACATATATATATACACACATATACAAAAATATAGTATATATATATTTGTGTATGTGTGTATATACATACATACATACATACATACATACATACATATACATACATACATACATACATACATACATACATACATACATACATACATACATACATACATACATACATACATACATACATACATACATACATATATATATGGAAATCCTAATGCATTACATTTAATTTATTAAAAATTTGGGTAGGTTATGCATAAGACATTATAGATAGTATCCATATGAGCTCTTCAAAATATTCTCTTATTAAGTAAATTGATACTAGTCTAGATACATAACATATAATTAAATTTAATGAGCATGAAATAATTGATGTTATTTGAGAAATTAATGCACTATCTATTTGTTGATATACATTAGTCAAAAATCCAATGACACAATGTTTAAATTGAAAGTGGTTTCTATGAAAATTTACATACTATGAGATTAGTTTGATCTTTGAGTTACGATAAGAACCATTTACAATATACTTCTCACATTGTTACAATACTTATTGCATTACCTCTTGAATTTACTAAAAATATCCTATCTACAACTTTTTTTTTTCTCAAAAGCCTTGTGACATGTGACATGTTAATGGGACACACATGACTTTATAAGATTCTTGCTATCATTTCTAATATTCATAATTGTTTTCAATCTATTTATTGTATTATTGTTTTCAGAATTAAAAGTATCCCTTATGAGTCACCTTTTCGAATTCTAAATCATCTTCTTGATTAAAATATTTATTTAGTATAGGTCACATGACCTATACAGTTCGTCTATTAAGGTAGTTCTTAATAAATTAGAAATAGTGCCTACACTTTCGCTAATTTCACATAAGCCACAACTTAAATTGCATATAAATAAGTAAATGGAATCTCTTCTATTACTAAAATTCAATAAACCTATCCCTCTAACAAATTTTAGAGTTATGTAGTTACATATCTTTTTTAATACTCTAATGAGGCATCAACCTCCTCCAATGGTGAATTCTACACATTATCATATATCATTACATATAGAGATAAGGACACATGATTGAATTCAAGATTGTTATGAATAACTAGACATATATCCTAATTATCCCCATCCATAACACTTGTTCATTAGATAATACAATTCTCAACATTCTCAATATTACAAAATTACCAGAAAAAAACACTAAAAAAAAAGCATTTAATTTTTTTTAAAACATAAAATCAAGATTAAAGGAAATGTTTTATTACTCTTTTTTACTTTATAGATTTTTTTGTCATATGATTTGATAGATGTAATATATTTTTTTTCCATAAATATGTTCATTTCATGAGGTATATGAGTATTATAAATGATACACTTAATATTGAATGTGATTTAGGATTTGAAATTTTCCTAGGCGTGGTTAGTATGTGAGAATATTTGAAAACCATCTAGTGCTAATGTTATTTTTATTACACATTACTATTCACATCTCAATTATAGTTATCATTTATATTGTAATATATGTTATTTATCTATATTTTTTAACAACACATGTGTATTGTATAGGATTAGTATATCTTGTTTTTTGTGTTTACTAGATAGTAGAATTTTTATTCCTTACAAATAAAATTACTTTTTTACTTGTTATTTTGTGTACGTAAATCTTTTCCCTCTGTGTGTGTGTGTGTGTGTGTGTGTGTGTGTGTGTGTGTGTGTGTGACAATTTTGTTTCCTTTCTTTATACCCATAGTTGTATTTTCTTATGGATCCATTGGATAATTTTGAGTGTGTGACACTTGTCTCTCCCTTATATGTGGCCATTTGACCTTATTCTACGCCATTAAATACTTTGTGTAACCATGGTTTATTGTATACTATGTGTGTGTGTTATATCTTTGCTCCAATATTTTTATCATGAAATTTCTTGCAAAGTGGGTTCTACATCGAGACCACCTTCAATTTCCATCTATGTGTTCCAATATTGATTATATTTTGCATCGACATAAAAAAATTAATTTTTTGATCCAACATCTATATATTCCTATATCTCCCTTCTATCTGCAGACACAATGAATTCTTTGCGGTTATTATAATAACGTAACCACACTTTAGTCACACACCCAAAATTGTAAAAATACTAGAACACGTAAATAGGTTAAATGAACATATTTATAGGCTTACATACATGACCATGTATAGTTTATTGTCACAACCAATACTATGCATCGTAGACACAACCATGGAATTCTAGTGTCATATGTTTTGATGGTTTTTCCATTTAACTTTCCATTGAAAAAAGTAACTATTATAATAAAAAACAAGTGTTTATAGTGGTTTAGACATTTAATCACTTATATAGATACAAATTATACCACATTTACACGACATTTCATAGTAATTAGAGGGGGCATGATTAATTCTATTACATATTAACTATAATTTATGGAAACATTTATTTACGGGGCATGTTTACTATTACATGTGCAAACTAACAAAATTATCAATTTATATGTTGTTTCTTCTATTTCAAGAATTTCAATTTAAAGAAATTAAAAACATTCAAGAGTTAAAGACATAGATCCATTAAGAAAAAAAAATTAAATAAGAGAAATGTTAGTGTTTATGAAACCTAATGTAATTTGAAATTTCAATTTATCGGACATGTGTTTCCTCCTTTCTTCAAGTTTTGACTATATAGTACCCCATTACTCCCATTTTAGTTTCAGTGTTCCTATTTTAATTGTATGTGTTTTGGTATTAGTTTCCCCAAACCTTTTTCAAATAGGGTGTTTTATAACCCCAATCCTCTATTTCGATTGTCACAATTTTTATCCCTTAACATGTTAGTGATGGTACATGGTCACCTAATTTTTAAGGTAGAGTTGGTTCAACACACACAAGTGTGCTCCTTTAGCATTGTCTTCTAATTTATGAGGTTCAATTTAAATTTGAATAGTATTACGAGTTAATGTTTTAGATTTCATTATATGGAAATTGAATACAATTTTCCATTACATATTTCATTTTTAGGAAATCTTGTGGCTATTCAAGAATTTAGACAACTAGGCAATCGAGCAAAGACAACACATGTTTACACATTTGGTTTCAATTTCCTTTTAAGTTAGAAACATCTTTCTATCATCTTAAAGAAGTGTAAATATAGATACCTATATTTTATAATTAGGTGATTAATAATATTGACCTTATTTATATACATTAGGTGTGATTTGTTTCCACTAAAAATCTGAAACACATAACTTACTTATCCAAAAGGATTGAAAATACTTTTATTCTCTCACTTATCTAATAAAACAAGTACACAAATGAATTAGTTACTCATGTCATCTAGTATCCCATATTCCAATTTTATATATCTTCATTTGAACCATTCTATCCCTATGGATAGTACTATCTAGTATGGATAGATCTTCCTAGAGGTTATGTTAAAAACACTCCAATGGTCATATTTTCCAATGATTATATTATGTGCCCCTACTAGTTGGTCTTGAAGAGAAATCATATCGCATGGATTGTTATAAAAGTAAATTAGACACGTTCACTTACTCACCTACTATTATGTCGAGATCCTCTAGCAAATAACTATCAAGTTTTATGTAAACTCTACGCATGTCTTCAATAAATCAAGAGCATATACTTTGCTTGCAGCCACTATTCAAGTCTAAAGAATCCCAAACCTTGTTAGGTGTCGGATAATACAAATCAATAGAATATCAAAGTAAAATAAAAAATTATAAAGTATTCACTAATTATAAGGTCACTTCAAAGGGGTTTAGATTGAATAATATCTATCTTTAATCATTCTACTTAAAACTCCAATTTAGCATTCTATTAAGAAGCGATGATGGGCACATTATATCTATACTTATTCAAGTTTTTAGTGTTGAGATAGTAGTGAAATAATAGTGAGATTCTCTCTATATTATCATTCACTCAAATGATAATAACTATGATTACTAGATGAGTTTGACTTCCTCATTTTGGAAATGTAGTGTCTCACTTGGTCGAGAATCAATAACAACATTGTAGAACAACCATAGTCTAAGTCCACCATTGATCACTTTATTTTGTTATGTAATTTCTATTTGAATGCTAGGACAAGAAAATAAAGTTTTGATTATGATAGGTGCATCTACAAACGTTTAAGATAATTAAAATTGTATGAGGCTATTATAGATAGCAAAAGTAACATAGAAAGCAATAAAAGTACAAAAGGAGCTAGATACAACAAGGGGTATAAATTTATATGAACCCTATTAAATATTATTTAAACATTAATGATGTATATAAATAAATGAATGAATTCACATAACAATAAATACAAAGAAAATTAAATAACACCGGTGACACAAAATTTAATGTGGAAAACCCCAATGGGGTAAAAAACCATGGAAGAATAATTTCCATTTATTCGAGAAACTTTTCACCTAGTCCAGTAACTCCTCTCCTCACTTCCTGCTCCATGCTTTTAATCTAAAGTAAAATTAATATATCGGGTCCACGACCATATTTAAATAACCCAAAGGGTTATGAATATTAAGTGATGGGGCACACCCCAATTTAATATTTAGTTAATTAAATAACTAACCACCTAATATAAAGTTTATATTTAAATAATAAGAATATAAGTTATTCTATATTTAGTTACATAAAACTAAATAATTATTATAATATTATAATTTGAACAACTACCACCAAGAAGTACAAATGTACCACACACTAGTGTGCATGCCAAACACTAGTATACGGTGATTTATAAGGGCTCTATTTTATAGAAAAAGAAAATTCTTCCATGTCACAACTAATTTACACTAATTACAAATCTATCCAATTTGATGAAACATCATAAAAGTTAAGTCAACTTCTCATCTTGTATTATTATATTTTAGCATACATGCCATGATTGAATATCAGCTCTATATACAATTTAGATATACTATTGTATATAAATGTTAGAGCACTTACATACTTCTCATCTTGTATTATTCTATTTTAACATAGATGCCATGATTGAATATCATTTCCATATACAATTTAGATATCCTATTGTATAGAAATGTTAGAGAACTTACTTACAAAATTGGATTATAAGGTAAACACATCTCCTTTACCCATAGACATGTAAACAAACATCAAACGGATAATTTCAAGGAACTTACACATAGGTTCCTTAAAAAGGTTTGTGAAATCAAGCTACATAAGATGTGGATTGTTTCTCTTTTAGGAATATGGTTCAAAAAAGCTCGCGAGGCATGAATAAACACTTCAAGCCCATCAGAGTGCAATTGATATGAGTTGACAACTCACTTATACGCAGCCATAGATGCCCTGATCATGCCAAACATACAATATAATGAAAGGATCACATTTGGAACATTGGGGTGTGATTATATGCATAAAATCTAAAGGCACCTACTAAAGAAAGAAGAAGCTGCAATGAGTCAAAAATAAATAAATCTTATACATGTTCTGAATTAGAGAAACATATGTCGCATAGTTTAAGAGGTGTCAAAGTAAAACCATAAGGAGTAAAGTATCCATGATGTGGGTTGAGATACCAAGGTCGTCGAATTCAAATTATTTTCCGTGTACACAGTAGACAAAGGAGATACGTGAGTAAGAAATTATAACATAGCCGATTGCACACACTTTGCGAGCTTATTGGCAAATAAATAAATAAAGCCAAAGGTGGCCATATACCAAACCTGTGTCTATTATGTAAGTTAAAGGTCCTCTGCCACATTCAAGAGAAATTTTAACGCATTTCCCAAAAAATGATGAAGGTAGCGAGAGACTTTCCAAATGATCCAGAAATTAGCCGAGTTCTTTAAGCACATTCCTCTGTCTTCATCGCAGTGAACAAAATTTGTGGACCGTGCTGGGACTAAGAGGTTAACAAAAGAGCACCTTTGGCACGTCGGGGTAGGTTTCCACAAGGTTGAGAAAAAACGTCATTTTATATTCAATACAGGTTAAGAAAGGAAGATTGGCTTTGGTTAACTGGAAGAGGTTGCCGCAAAGTTGGTTGAGAGGCACCATAAGCGCTTATTGACTTCTACATAACGAATGCAAAGTGTATAAGGGTAGATGATTGTTAGGAGAATATCCAAAGGGATCCAGCCACACCTAATAAAACATTATAATCGAAGGCAACGAGTTGATAATCTAGTGGTGAATAGAGAAACTAATATGTAGAAGAAGAGAATCATAGGTGAAGGAAGTTGAGCACTATTTTAAGACTCCTCTTGTTTTAGCTATAGAATTGACCTTGGTCCCTCTTCAAGATATTGGACTTGAACTATCTATAGTGAAGGAGTTACACGAACTCAATTGTTTCTAGAAGACCATGTGGTCTTGACTGGAAATCT
Organism: Taxus wallichiana var. yunnanensis; assembly: GCA_018340775.1. Lineage (NCBI taxonomy): Eukaryota > Viridiplantae > Streptophyta > Pinopsida > Cupressales > Taxaceae > Taxus > Taxus wallichiana. The sequence continues at coordinate 246,599,329 of CM031240.1, read as the reverse complement.
TGATAGTTGATGGAATGGAGTTAGTTTATGATGGGATGAAGACATTTAATTAGATTGAAGCCAAAAATATTCTCTTGAAAGAAACATCATAGGTGTTGCAGCTAAAATAGTTGTTTGGGTTTATGAGACTAGATGCCTAGGAAAAGGGTTTCACATATACGAGATTGTTAGTCTTATTAGCTGAAGGTGTTTTATTAAAGATGGAAGAAAAAAAATCTATTGGATGGTTCATCAACATCGGTGAAATATTGATGCCCAACACAAAGCCTTAAATGAACTACCAAATATGGAAAATCATAATGAAGATATACCCACCTAAATGTTTATCAACCTAGGAACACTAAAGAGAAACACCTTAAAACTTTCTTCTTTCGAGAAATTCAATACACGGTTAATATTAAAGAGAGTTTCATGCATGGATGATTCACATATTAAAAAATTATGCTATCACCATATTTGGTCACAATAATACTTCATATATAGATCGAAATTTAGCCAATATATTGGCATGTATAAGGGTGGTGAAGAGGTTCAAAAAAAAATATTATTATAAAACTATAGGGGGTGGGGAATTTTTGGTGGCAATGAGGAGGGGCGATATGAATACATGGAGAGGGAGTGCACGTGGAAGAATGTAGGAATGCACAAAGATTTATTATATAATCAAACCTCCAAGATCGTATGCCAATGTTTTCTATGAGACTATGAAATTTGGACATGTGTCTCGCATTTCATGTGATTTGGAAAATGTTTTATGCTCAAAACCATTCTTTATAAATTTAGCCACAATTCGGTCTTCGCGATTAATTAATTTACCATTCAATTCCCCATGTCTAGTATACTTCCGAAGTTCATTTGATATTCTCTATTATCAAGACCTTGTTCTAACAAGATAATGCAAAAACACACTTTGAACCCTAAAAATCTATCTCCCGTGTTTACATCACACACACACACACACACACACACACACATACACATATATATATATATATATATATATATATAAGTATAAGTTTTGTGTTATATAAAGACTATATGCCCACATATTTTAACCAACATGGGACTAAAACAATGTAAATTACTATACCACTATTTGCTTCAATGAAAAATTAATCTTGATAAATATTGTTAAACACTCTAACTAAAATTATATTAATTCAATGTAAAATAAGTCATTCTCTTTTCTCAATTCTAGGACTATAGATAATTATTAATTCAAAAGTAATATTTATAATAGCATTAGGAGGAAAGTGACATTACAACTACCCACGAGAGGAAAATAACATGTATATGTGAAAAATTACTATATGTAATTTTGTGAACTCAAGGTATTGTGCTATTGGTGAGTCACAAGTAGTTTTGATCAACAACCCAAGTTCCATTCCCATTGAGTTCATTGGATGCTTTCGATAAGTTGGTACGGGTTCACCTAGAGATAGGGGAAAACTTCTCCATATGAACCAAGTAGAACATAGCGGGGCACTCCGAATGTGGATCAATTAGCGGACATTAAGGACACAAGCCCATACCTATGTCCCACTTAGAGAAAGTACTCCTCCACAACTCCAATTCATATCTTTGGTATAATAAAAGTGTTAAAGGAATCATTTTTTTAGAAATCAGGTTTTTAATCACATTTGGGATTTCCAATGTCACCAACTGATCATGAAACCATGGTTTCGATCTTTAACCCATGTACAAAGCCACTCTTGGTCAAACCTGTTTTGGTTAGATTACTGCATTTACCTCTACAATTTTTGGGGGAAGCTAGCTTAAAGGCCATTGGGAATATTGCAGGAAAAACTATTTCCATGGACAGTCAAATTAAACTTTATCATCACACTTGTTTATGCCCTCATTCAGGTAGAAATGGATACTTCAAAGGACCTTCCTTCTTCTATTTAGCTGAAAGTTACGGACAAAATTTGGGTCCAATCTATGGACTATGAAGGTCTTCCATTTAGATGCATAATTTACTTCTCTCTAGATCACTGGTCTCAAAGTGTACTACTAAAAAGACATTAAATGGTAGGGATGATTGGTGGAAAAAATTAGAGAAAGCACACGGTACTTTTTGCTAATTCAGATTCAAAACTAGATGAATATCCTCCTACTTTTGAATCAATGAAGAAACTCTTCCTACTCCACTCTCTGCCGGATTGGAGGAGAATGGTGAGTCACACAAAGCGATGGTACTAACACAAAAATATATAGAATCTACAGATTAGTCTCACACTTTCAAGGGTGTCTTTGACCATGAATTTAAAGGTGGCTCTTTCAAATCACTTAGAGGACAATAAGGATGAATGGAAAAATGTGAAGAGGAAAAAAAGAGACAAATTTTAAGCTCAATACCTTTGATTCCAAGGAAAGGACCCGATCCGGTTCGTTGTACTATGTTTTGACTGTATTCTAGATGTGTTCACGAAACTTTATGGTTCTGTTCGTACTATTTTGTTACTTTGTTCTATTTTGTTCTTGTTTGGTAGTTTGACTACCCTTCTTTGTGCTTTATGCTCATCTCGGGTTGGATCCCATTTTTTTTCTTGTTCTCCTTTTTTTTTATCTGTGTTTTATGACCTTCCTTTGTACTTGGGGTATGGTCCCCATCAAGAAACCATTTACCAATAATAAAAAAATATGTATGTAATTTTTTTAATCTTTGTTAAAGGATTTTCCCTTCAACTTTAATCACCCCCAAATTTTAATGTGAAGCTATTAATTAATGCAAATATTTTAATATATGGCAAGCACTTCACACATTGATGACTACATGTGCTAAAAGGTACTCTCTTCCAAATTAAATCAACACCATAAATTCATATTAAGATGGAACTTGGCAATCAATAAATGGATTATCCAATAAAATATTGAAAAATTACATCTAAGTTCTCTCTCCACATACACTTATAACTATCAATGGATCAATTAATAAAATTCCATGAAATAATTAAAACTTTGCAGTTGGTAAAATGTAATACTATGAATTTATGGTCATGAATGTCAAATATTTGAAGTTAACATGAGAGATCTATACAAATGTTAAGTGGTAATAAAATTTCATAGACTAAATGGTTACATGTGGCATCTTGTAATATAAAAGGAGTTGTGTATTGGAGTGGGTATTAATAATGTTTAATTTATATTTAGGAAATAATATATATATTATTTAATACTCTAGAAACAAATGTGATAGACCAAAATTTACTTAGTAAATCCCCATGATTTCAGAAAAGTGATCAATTGTATTTTTCCAAGAAAGGTACTTTTCATGTTGCTGAAATGAAGATCATAAGTATCATCAACATAACACTCCATGATATCCAAACCGAGTTTATTAATTTCTAAAGGATGCTGATCAAAATGAAGCTCATAAGAAAAACTTGGATTATTTGTTACAACAATACTACTTTTTTGATGATAAATGTGTCTTCAATACTTTACTCAAATTCAAGGCCCAAAACACTAAGAAGAGTAAAGGGAAAGGGAATGACAAGGTTAATATACCATGATGTGGTTTTTATGTTGAAATTGCATTTCAAAAATATAAAGTGACTTAAGTGATTTTCCTTGTTTATTTTTGTAATTTTCTTCTCAATTTTTAATTATATATATTGTAACATAATATTAAATATCACCCAAGAAGTGGTTACTTTTTCACATTATAAATAAAAGTTGTAATGAACAAGAAGATATTTTTTTATGTTTTACTATTTCTTTCTAGAGACAAAAATATTGTTGTAGGTTTTAATTTAACCTCATTTGAATAATTTCAAGCTCATTTTCTTAATTTTCTATCTAAATATATATTTGGTGATATCATTTCCTATATGTTAAATGAATTTCTTTATTGTTCCTTTCACATGTCCTACAAAATTCAAATCTTGAATGGCAATTCTATGTTAATGGGTCTTTCTTGCACATTAGAGTAAGACCAATGTTTTCATGTTCATATGTGTACTCATATTTGATTCAAAATTTCACTCCTTCCACTCATTTTCCTCTTTCCAAATTTTATACAAAACCAACTCCATGAATTAGCTTAGTGTAAATATTTTAAATATTATTTTGTCATTTTTCGACCTCCTTGAAAATAGAGGAGGGATTCATCCCCTCACTATTATAAAATTCATCTATGTTCTAGAGGATAAAATATATTTTTAAAGATATACACCAATCATATTCAATATGGTTCATATAAAACTAGAGGATTACATGGGGTAGACACATACAATCCACTACACAAATTTACTAAAAAGCATTAATAAAACTATCCTAGGTGGCTTCATTTATTAAATAATGAACCTCCATTAATTATTAAATTTTCCTCTCTTGTATACAAATTAATTCCCTTTCATTAATTAGCATCCTCTTTCTTTTTTAGCTAATATATGTAGTGCACACTTCCCTTTGACACCTTTTTTGCTTTGATTATGATATTGTAAACTACACTTATGGACAATGTTGTAGCTTTTTGATTTAGCATGATACTAGATGTTAGAAATATTGGAATGTTGTTGATTTCAATTCGTACATGATGCATGTGGATTATTAGAGACATTTTATATTGATGTTGATATGTTGTGGACATGGTTATATATATATATATATATATATATATATATATATATATATATATATATATATATATATATATATATTTGACATGCGATATAATTTCATCACCATGAGTAGGATTTGATAATTGAATTAATGTTGTGTTCATTTCAACATGGATGAAATGTTGGATAGAAATGTTGCTAGAAATTTGTAAATGATTCGTAATTGCCTAGATGATATTAATTCGTATATAGATGATTTTAGGCTTATATTGCATATTTTGACATGGATGTTTTAATGAGTTCATGAGGCCAAAAGAGGTTTTATGTGTTCTACAGGTGTGTGTGTGTGTGTGTGTGTGTGTGTGTGTGTGTGTGTGTGTGTGTGTGTGTGTGTATTCACAACAACATCGGGGGGATTGGAGACCAACCACATTAGAATTCTAGATGAATTCAACAAGGGTCACCATGGCAACATGTAATTATGTGTGTTAGAATTATTTGGTTAGGGGAAAAGTGTGACAAAGGGGTCATGTGTTATCTTTGGTTTTAGCTTCCCTTTTATTAATGTTAGTATGTGTTCATTTGAGTGATGTAATTTACTTGTTTTAATTATTTAGATTTTGATGTATGTTTTCCCATTTATCTTAGTGGGTCTAAGTGTCTTATTAAATTTAATAAATTTTTTCCTAAACTAATTAAATATGTGCCCGAAAGAAGTTCATTTATTAGACCTTATTTTCTCTTGGATTTTGTGTTGTGTGTTGAATGTTTGAGATCTTGAGTGTTTTACACTCTACCTTTCATGGGAAACTCGAATTTGGTATTAAGGTCTAATTTCGGAGGCTTCTAGGACGAGTTAAACTTGTCCCACACCTCTTAAATTTGTATACCAACCCTACGTATGGGTGTGGGGGTCGAAATTAGACCCCATTAGGTGTTTTGGGAAGATAAAAAAGTAAACTTTTTATTACACTTTCTTTCAAGTAATTAATTTTGTCCTTAGAGGGGTGTGAGCTTACTTTGTGTGTGTAAGTATCTTCTCATTCCTCTCACCCACCAAATTATGGTGCATTGGGGTTGAGGTTTGACTTCTTAGGTGGAGTAGAGGATGAGTGATGTGGCATCCTACATGGAGCCACCTCATCCTCTTCTCTCCCTTTTCTATTTATAAGAGTTCTTTTGCTTGTTTGGGGGTTATTTGATCATTTTGTGCTCTTAAATTTTGGAGAGTCAGAGGATTTTGGGAGTACTTGTGGATGTTTGGATCTTGTGGATGCTTTCTTGGTTTTGAGGAGCTTGGGGACTTACTATTCAGAACAAGCTCTACTATGGAAAGTTAAGAGCTTTACCTTGCTTATGTTATGCTTTATTTTGTGTTTATGGTCTTGTGTTTAATATTGTTTTCTTTGGAATTCTTGTTGGGTGTGGGTAGATTACCTAAGTTTGGAGTAGGAGGATACTATGGGGATATTTCTTATAGAGAGGCATAAGAGTTTACTTTCTTGTTTGGAGGAGTTTGGGTTGGGTTCCCCACCTTGTACAAGGAATGCTTGCATTTCTTTCTTATTTCTTTTATGAGGGAGGCATAAGAAATGGATGCAGGCATAAGAGTATGTGGGAGGTATAAGGGATACTTGAGGGAGGCATAAGAGTATGTAGGGGATTTGAGATATGCATTAGAGGCTTTAAGGTGGAATCCATTCCCATTGGGAGGAAGTGGCCTCCCCATGGGTCTTTCTCTTTGGATTTCATTTTAAGCCTTGATATTTTTTGTTTAGCTGTTCTTCTTTCTTGTGTTGTATTTTGTTTGAATGTGGTTGAAATGGTTGTGAAATATTTGTTTGTGTTGTGGAAGCTTTTTTTTCCATGTGTTGGAATCATCTCCCATTGTAATGTGGTTGGGGCTTGGGGGCCAATGAAGAGGATGGCTTCTCCTCTTCATTGGATATGTTGGTTGGGCAGAGAGTGTTGCCTCTCCCCCATTTTTTTGTGGATCAAAAAAATCATGTTGGATCCTTATTTTTAGTGTTGAGGATATTGTAAGTTTGTTAGAGTCCTTGAAGAAATCCCTTCTTGAGAGAAGCCTTTTTGTTTCCCACTCAAAGTGAAAGATTGGAAATCTTTTTATGTTTTAAAGGAAATGTTGAAATACAAGTTGTATTAATATTTGAAGAAGTTCATTGTAGAATTGTAAAGAAAGAAATTTCCTTCTCATTAGAATGTAATAGGGAAAGAGAAAGAATCAAAATGGATACATTGTGTAAAAGTTTAGTTGGAAGTTGCATTGTGAAAAGAGAGAAGAAAGATATGTGTTGTAAGTTAGTTTTGTGAAATAGAAAAGAAAACTATTGTCTTTATTTGAAGTGTTAGCTTGTTGTGAGAAAAGAAGTTCCTTATTTTTAAAAGAAATGAGCAATGGGAAAAGAAATTTTACTACATTGTGAAGTTTGCATTATGGTAAAAGAGAAAGGAGAAATATAGAAGTTGTAATATGTTAAAATGTGTGCAAAGTAAACTTGAATATAAAATAAAGTTGTTATAGTCATTTTTGATATATGAAGTTGTAGTGAAGATGAAAGAGACAACAAATTTGAGATAGGGAATTGTTGCATTTTGTATTAAGAAAATAACAATGTAGAAGTAGATACAGATTCTTTATTTTTTATGCTTGGAATTAAAAGAAAATTTGTTGAACAAAATGGAAATGATCTTGTAAGTAGTTGTGATTTTATTTGAAATTGATAATGCTTAAAGTGAGAAGTTTTAACTAAGAAATGATCATCTCAAAAATGGAAACTTAGGTGCATAAAATCCAGTTCAGAATGTGTTTTGGAACATTGAAGAAACTTTTACTTTTTGTTGAAATCTCGGATTAAAGGTTATGTTTTTTTAGAAATAGGATCACCACCATGTGCAAAGTGGTGGTCCCTGTAACCACCGCTCGCCTAAGGTAAGTGGTCTCAAAACCACTTCTCGGTAGGGTGGTGGTATGTGGTTTGTCTCCCGGGTAGGGCGGCAATCCTAGGACCACCGGTCTACTGCGGGTGGTGGTTCTGTCACTTACGATAGAACTCCTCAAATCCAGGCATATACAATATTTTTAATTGGTTTATGAAAAATTTTAAGTTGTGAAATTTAACTAATAACTACTAGCATGCAAACAATGTATGATCGCATGGATTTGAGCAATAAACTATACAAATGGTGGATCTAAAACTTTTCTTTTCATTTTATTCATGGGGGTAGGGTTTGCCCCCAAATTTAAAAACTAAAATACAAAAGCTTGAAGTAAAACCAGATTGGTAGAGGAACCCCTCCCAATCCTTAAATGAAATAGATTACATTGATAAAACTACAACTAAACTAATCTAAACTAGATCTCCTTGTAGAATCCTCCATAGTTATTCTTCCTTTGCTCCCATGTTTTCCTCTTCTCCAAATTTCGATTTTAACAGCTAAAAAGACCAAATGGGGAAATGAACAAAGGAAAGGCTTTAATAAAAACTCATAAGGAAATTTAGGGCTAGATGGGAACCCTAAGATCTAGGGACAAGATTGATTTGATCTAAGGGTGGAGGTTTCACCCTACTTTTGTTGGTAGAAATGTAATTTAAATGTTTAAATTAAATCCTTAAGGGTATGTGTAATTGGGGAATGGGGCCATTTAATTGCCTTAGAGTTCTAAACCTTTATTAGTTCTTAGCAAGCCTTAGGAGTCAATGGAAAGGAATTTAATAAATAGGATAATAAAATGAAATAAATTAATCTAAGGTTAACCTTCTAGGATTGAACATTAGCTATGTAAATTAATCTATGGTACCTTCCTAATGAATAATTGATTATGGACCAAGTAGAGATAAATTGAGATTATTTAAACTTTTTATCTAGACCTGGTTCTTTAATCGAGAAGTGGATTTTTTGGTGTTAGTTAGTCATTGTACCTTAGAGGATTAACATCCTTGTATCATATTTTATTCTCTTACCTTTATCTTTTAACAAAAAAGTTCACTCGTAATTTTCAAGATAACTTATAGGTGTAAGCATGTTACTAAAACGTCATTTTTATGGGCGTTACATTTGGTATCGAGGCATGGGTTCAAATCTTGGAGCCTTGGGAACACTAGAAAACATGAGACATGAACTTCTTAACCTAGTACAAAATTGCTCTTTTAAATATAGAAAACCACACTAGCATATATTTGTATAATTTTAGAAAAATTAAAAACTGAAAAAAATCCAAAATGATGAACTAACTCTCACCTTGGTCTGTAGGAGAAATAGAATATATGCGGGGTCTTTTAACATAGACCTAGAAATACCACCGCTAGATCAAGCTCTAGTAGCCATTCTTCATTAGATTTTACAGATGCTTCAAGATGTCAATGACGCTATACGTGGAGGGTCCCTAGGAGGATGAATTGCTAGATAGGATATGGATCCATCAATTGAGGCTAGGGCATCTCCTCGATATAGTGAGGAGCATGGGGAAGAGAACTTCCACATGGAGTCACCTAGGGAAGAGTCACCATAGAGAGGGCATAGAGACAGGATTTCAAGACATAGGGATAGATCTCAGAGCCGTAGACAGAGGGAGGAGCAAGCAGAGATATGTAGGGCCCATCAGTCATTAGCTACAGACCATATTAGGGAGATCTTGAAGCTACGACCATCTCATTATTCTAGAGATACAGGAGGTTTTCAGGCAGAGGCCTGGTTGGTTAGCTTGAGTAGATACTTCATGCTCCGCCCTTGTACTAACAACATGAAAGCTCTTGTTATGATCCATCTTCCGAGGGATGAAGCGGGAGTTTGGTGGGTCGAGTAGTAGAAGCTCCATGATGATTCGAGAGGCAGGTTACCTAGGAGATTTTTGAGGAGAGTTTCAGGAGCAAGTATTTTCCTAGGAGGTTTATTCAAAGCGACGGATAGACAAGTTTGATGATCTCCGTTAGGCATCTATGACCATAAGCGAGTATAAGAGTCATTTTCTAGACCTACTCCAAAGTATGTTGACTATATGTAGGTTGAGCAAGTACAAATTCACAGTTCATTCGGGGCCTGAATTTGAATTTGGGTTGGTGTGCATTCACCTCCCACATGACATTAGCAGAGGTCGTGGAGAAGGCCTATACTACAGATGAGACATCGGGAAGACGCAACAAGCTAGAGATAGAGTTTAGAGCCACATACGCAGAATATGCGGGATAACAAATCAAGAGGGTCGGCCTACCTCATGACAAACACAATTTAGGATAGTCTTCCTTTAGGCCACCTCAAGTAGCACCGTTGCAAAGATACCCACGCACCTTATATACCTCCTCGGAGACTTTACACATATAGGGGGCGTAGTATGTGGTCTCCTCCTAGGGGTCTCATCAAGACACAGGGTGTACGGAGATCACAATCGGGAGGAGCTCACCAGAAGAGGCCTCAATAGTATATAGTTGGGTTTTCGGGATCCATAACACAAGCATCTAGAGTACTGGCTAGAGTTGCATCCCACTGGAGAGGACCAGGAAATTATTATGGTTGTGGCGTTGTTGCACATCATTAGAGAGAGTTCCTACAGAACCCTAAAGCAACAAGGGTAAGATTCATATTTAAGAGCCAATTATTGGAGACATGGCATGGAGCCATCGGATCTACGCAATGGTCAAGAAATGCTAGTTTAAGCACCATAGAATCATGATAGAGATGACAGGTAGTATTGGTGGCATTTCTACCTCTATATTATTTGATTTTGGTTCATCTAATTATTTTATTACACCATCCTCAGTAGATCGTTGTAGGTTGGTGGCAGTTAGATAGGATCATAGTTGGGACGTTAAGACAACTATGAGAGACAAAAATTTTGTAGACTCCTTAGTTAAGGAGTGTGTAGTGGATTTGGGACCCTTCACCACTACTTCAGATCTTCAGATCCTTCCGTTAGTATCATATGGTGTCATTTTAGGCATGGACTAGTTGTCGCACATAGAGATAGATTGAATTGTTACCATAAGACTATTTCTTATATAGATGATCTATCCATGGAGTCATTCATAGTAGGGGTTAGGAGGTGCGTTCCATTCGCACCATCTTCGTTATGCAACTTAAGAGGTGTGTGTGATGGGGTTATCAGATATATGCTATTACGGTCAGTGACTGATCTAAGGATTAGTCTAGTGGACCATCCCTTGATGACCATCACATTTTGAGAGAGTTTTTTGATGTTTTTCTAGGGGAGATACCGGGGATACCTCCCCACATGAGATATATTTTCACATAGATCTAGTTCCGGTGCAAAGCCTATCTCAAGAGAACCTTATCAGATGACTACTCTTGAGCTATGTGAGCTCAAGTTGCAGCTTGAGGGATTTCTGGAGAAAGGCCTAATCCATTTTAGTATTTCCCCTTGGGGTGCACCGTGATCTTTGTAAAGAAGAAGGACGGATCTCTGTGGTTTTGTATTGATTACCTTAAAATAAACAAGGTAATGATCAAGAATCGTTACCCCCTTCCATGCATTAATGAATTATTTGATCATATAAAGAGGGATACCATCTTCTCCAATATAGATCTTAAGTTAGGGTATCATCATATGAGGATTACATAGGAATATATTCATAATACCACCTTCCGTACGTGATATGGACACTACGAGTTCATAGTGGTACCTTTTGGTCTGACGAATGCCCCGCCGTGTTCATGAGCTTGATGAATGGGGTATTCAGGACTTTTCTAGATCGATTCATGCTCATTTTCCTTGATGACATTTTGATTTACTCCTATACATGTGAGGAGTATAAAGAACACCTTTGCTAGCTTGTTCAGTGTCTTCATGAGCAGCATCTTTATGGGAACCTAGAGAAGTGTGCATTCTTTCAAACAAAGGTGTAGTATTTGGGCCACATCATTTCTAGGGAAGGTATTGTAGTCGATCCTTCCAAGATTCGAGCTATTATGGATTTTCCAGCACCCACCAATGTGACCAAGGTGTGCAACTTCATGGGTTTGGTAGGATATTACAGGATATTTACTATACACTTTTCTCAGATTTCTCACCCCATCACTTCCCTTCATTGGAAAGGGAAGAAGTTTGTTTGGTAAGAAAGATGTGACCAGGCCCTCAAGATATTGAAGGGGTGCCTCATGACAAAGGCCTATTCTTGCAAAGGTGCAGATCCTCAACGCGAGTTCTACATTTGCACGAGATGCTTCTTTGGTATAATTTGGAGGTGTGTTGATGTAGGATGGTAGAGTAGTTGCTTTTTCATCTTGCAAACCCAAGGATTATGAGCTTAGTTATCTGACTCATGATCTAGATCTTGCAGCAGTTATGCATGGCTCGGTGCGGTGGAGACATTTCCTTCTTGGTCAGAGATTTACACTCAAGACTGATTACTTGAGTCTTCGCCACCTCTTCACGTAGCCCAATCTCAACACTCGGTAGTAGCGTTGGATGGAGTTTATTTGTGAATATGACATGGAGATAGATCATGTGAAGGGGAAGGAGAATTTGGTTATAGATGTCTTGAGAAGATGAAGACATGTGGCTATGGCTACTTCAAGTGAGCACATATTTACAGAGTAGGATTTTTAGCAGCTTCCTCATGACAACTTCTACCTTGTAGTTAGATTAGAGATTGAGTCTCGAGAGGCCCCTTGAGGGTAAATTTGATGGATTTTTGTTAGAGGAAGGTGGTCTTCTCAAACATAGAGTTTGGATATACTTTCCTAGAGATGGAGACTTGAGACCGGACATTTTAACATAGGCTCATCATGTACCTTATTCAACCCATCCCGGGGTGAAGAAGATGCATGCCACTTTGAGATAGTTGTACCTTTAGAGAGGACTTCAGGAGACATGGATCAATTTGTGTCATGTTGTTTAGAGTTTCAGAGGGTAAAGGATGAACATCAACATCCAACCCGGCATTCCCTTTCCTCATTCTCTACCCGAGTGGAAATGGGACACCATTTTCATGAGCTTCATTGTTGGGTTACTAACGTCGAGATACCACAAAGATGACATCATGGTCACGGTGGATAAATTGATGAAATTGGCTCATTTTTCTCTAGTGAAGATGACCTACACATCTAGTGTAGTGGCACAAGTATATCTTGATGAGAATGTTAGATTACATGGGATTTTGTAGAAGATCATTTGTGACCATGATCCTTTGTACACGTCCCATTTCTTGACCACCTTGCAGCATGCTCTCGAGATAAGGATAAATTTCAGCATGACATATCACCCTGAGACAGATGGAAAACGAGCGGGTGAATCAAATCTTGCAAGACATGCTTAGGATGTACATTATGGATCACTAGTCGAGATCGGAGGAGTATTTGTACTTGGTGGAGTTTTCCTATAATAATAGTTCCCAGAGTTTGATAGGCATGACTCCTGTTTAGGAATTATATGGTATGGAGTGTAGGACACCTCTTAGTTGGGTCAAGTTAGAGGACAGGGTTTCTCTTGGGCCAGCCTTATTGCAAGACATTGAGCAAAGCGAGTTGATTTGATCGGACAAAGATTACAGGAGGCACATGACAAGGCATAAGAAGTATGCGGACAAGAATAGGAAAGATCATATTCATGAGGTGGGCATGAAGGTGTTTCTTCTTTCAAACCGTATAAGAGCCCTATCTGTTATGGAAAAGGTTCTAAGATTTCTCCTAGGTTTATGGGTCCATTTGAGATCTTTGAGTGCATCAGTCCCTTACCCTATTATCTAGCGTTACCACACGGCTTGTCTCATGTCCATGATGTGTTCCACATTTTTGTGCTTAGGAGATATATTTCGATCCATCTCACGTGCTATATTTGACCGCATTACAGGTGCAGGATTAGGGGTAGGTGATGGTGGAGCTCATCCACATTATAGAGCACATGACCCTAGGCCTTTGCGGAAGAGAGATTGACTAGGTTTGGTTCCAAAGAGGAAACATATGATGAGATAACAGCTACATGGGAGGATACAACATTTGTATGAGTGCAGATTTTTGGTGCTCAAAATGGTCTTGCCCCATTTTGCCTTCGAAACCTATCGATTTATGGCCTATGCCATTTTTATTCCCCCATGTAGTTCCTGGGAAAGTATCTTCTTTCTTTTTATTACCATAGTTAATATGTTCCTGGGTCAAAGATCACGTATGGGTCCATTTTTGTTTCCTTGTTTCTCTGTCTCTCTGAAAAGGTCTGTAATTTGGGTCTCTCATTCTCTATTCATTCAAAAACTCAAGATTTCTGTTCTTTCCATTTTCCACAGTCGAGATTTGTTGCCCTTGTCATTTTTGCCCCAAATACTTGATAAAAATGAATGGATGTAGCTCTAAGGAATGTATTTGAGCCTTGTAACATTTCTAAATCCTTTGTCCTTGAAAAAATTCATCTTCGAGGCTCAAATGGTCATTTTTCTACATTTTATGGTTTGATGGGCATTTCTCCCGGTCAAATTTACATCCTTGCATCTACAAGAAATGTGGCCTCTTTTGGTTGGATGTGGCTCGGTGGGGTACTTCATAATTTTATAAGTCGCCTCAACTTGAAAACCGGCCTATGTGGAGGAACGACACTCATTTGAAAGTTCACTTTTGGGTTTGGCCTTGAAGTTATGTAGGGATGAAATGTGAAGGTTTCCACCGCTTTACCCGGACTTGGACATATTTTGTGCAACCGATTCAATTGGGTGGAACAGAGACATGTGGTGAGCCCGTGCTCATTTAGGGTTTCCGTTTTGGGCACCATTCTAAAATTACGCCATGGAGACACGAGGAGGCTTCCGCTAGGTCTTCCCATACTTATTCCTTTTTCAAAAGGTTTTGGGAGTTTTGTGACACATGGAGGAAATGCGCATGTTTGGATACTAGCCCTTGAGTTTCATTTTAAAGAAGCATCAAGAGGACACTTGGAGGCCTCCACTCACTTTGCATTTTTCTTGGAATTTTCAATGGCCAAAAGATATTGCTTCGGACTCGACATATGTGTGCATTTTGCTGAGCTTTAAGCCTTCAAACAAAATTTTCCGGGCTAGGACATGTGGCGAGCCTGCGCTCTTTCAAGGTCTCAAATTTTGGGGACCATCTCAAGGTGTGCCATTATGATGCGTGGAAATTTGAAAAGTCAAAAGGGCATGGAAGCAGCCATTGGAGGCAACTTGGAATTTTTTCCTCTTATTTTCAAAAGGGTAAGAATACAAAAAATGACCTACAAGCCCAATAAAGGAAGGTTCAAAGCTTGCTCCACTCAACGGCAGAGGTGTGGACTATCAGAGGAAACTTGAAAAATTTTCCTTTTGGGAAAAAAGGAGTTAAAATTAAAAGGAAGCATGGTTCCAATGGGACCCACATTGGGGCATGTGTCGGGCCAATTTTTCAAGAGCGGAGCTACGTAGAAAACTTTGAAAATTTTCACTTTTTGAAAAATGAGGTGAAATGGCAAAATTTGGTCTGCAGTTCCTTTGGGACCCACCTTAGGACATGTGTCAGGCTCATTTCTCAAGGGCAGAGGTGTGGAGCAAAATGTGAATTTTTTTCATTTTTTCAAAAGTTGTAAAAAGTCAAAGGGAACCCCTAGGCCTATTTTAAAATTGAATCTTCCACGTGGATGACCCAAATTCAAAGTAAAGATCAATGGTAGTTGTGAGTCTGAATATGATTTTCCCCCCATTTTACTGAAATTCTCCTGGAAGTGCGAGTCTTCATGATTTCTTGGTATTTCCTACACACCAAATAGAGAGGAGAGTTAATTTTTTATCTAAGTTTGGTGGAGAAGATCTGGAGAAGTCTTTCGCCATTAAAATGGTTTGACTATTGGGATCGATGTGATCTTTCATTTTCTTCTCCCGCATGAAAGAGCGAATTGACATATTAGGGGTGGAAGTGGTTGCTAAATTAAAGGATGAGTGATTTTCTAGAGAAAGGAGTTGAATCGGAAGATAATCGAAGAGATCTTCCCCTAAGCACTTGGTAAATTATTATAGATCTCGATTCTTGGAATCACGATTGTGATCATGGTAGGTATTGGTGGCACTCAATGTATGGATTTTTGAGGGAAAAGGGGTTTGTCGTAAAGCTGATAAATGACACAAATTTATTGTGTAAATGGTTGGAGTGTGAGGGGTCAGGACTGATTTTCCTAATAGAAAAAAGGCTTGATAGAGCCCATCCTCCTTTGAGAAAATTATTGAGAAGAATGTATATCTCTTTTGTATTGAATTTGATCATGTCAAGTTTGTTGCGAGTGTACAACCATTGAAAAGCTATGAGATTGTTCTAGAATCTTTTCCCTATTTATAAATTCAATCAATCTTGAGCTATTATGTGTGGATCTTATGCAAAATGTGTGGCTTTAATTCTAAATGTCTACGAATAGTTTTTCTTATTCTTGTTGCAATTTTGTATCAAAATCTATCTCAATCACAAATTTCTCAATCCTTGTGATATTTTAGTGGCATCTACAATTTCATTTCTCAAAATAGCTTTCATCTAGGAATGAAATAAATGATTTAAAATCACTTTTCTCTCATTTGTTGATAGAGATTGTTTGTAAGCCTCTGGGTGTACCTTAGGCATGATTGGGCTCATATCTTTATGTTTTGTTGGGTTTTCCACTTGAGCCTTCATGTTAAAATCTCATATGATGTATGAAAAAGTGCTAATTTGGGCCTCCAGTGAAGCATATGTTCTGGTTAAAGAAATAATTTGGCTTCTCTATGGCATTATGTTGGTTTAGTTTTCCATTTTGCAAAAGTTGTCAAAGATTTGGTATAATGAACTTTATCCTACTTCACTTCCCACCAAAATCAATCTAAAAACAACTCATCCTACCCATACTACCCCTATTTGTCATGTGTGTATACAAATGCACAAATTTTACTACCAAAACATACAGAAACAATTAGGGTTCGAAATGTCTTGAGTAGCCTAAACCTTTCTTAGAGAATTTCTCCACTATCTAGAGTGACAACTCGTGAGAGTTATATTCTATTACATTGATCATATTTTCTTCAGTGGTCTCCTTAACAACTTCATTAGGAAGGATATCTCCATCTCCTCCATAAAAAAAAGGCTACAAAATGGTTCTCTTACCTTGGTTGAAAGACACAACCTAAAATAGTGAGGATAGATCAAATCCTCTTTGGGTTCTATCCATTTCTCTACATCTGAGTGATTAAGGGCCAGTTAGATCCCATCCCTAGCTACAAAATGACTCATTATGATCTATCTATCTCTAAGCTTCCTGTTAAACTTGTGATGTTGCTCAGACTTTGAAGGAAAATCAATTTGGGTACCAACACCTTACTGACACCATTTCCAGGTACATAGTGGTTACAATTCACATTCAGACCCTGGTAAAACACTTCTTATATACTCCAAGTGTTGTGTGTAATTATTTTTATTCCTACACCTAGTGCACTAGCTTTCATTGATAAATCTGGGTAAAGAAAAGTTAGAGTCTTTCCATTTCTAGTTTCTAGTGTTGACAACATTTGACAAATCATATTTAGTGCATCTACACAACTAAGGTGGAAATACTTAGTGGTGAATCCCTGTTGATCTGATTCTTAATGAATACCTAGTGTCTTAACCTCTATCAAGTGAGATTTTTTACTAACCTTTGCAAAGATGGTAGGAAGAAGATATTTCTTTTCTGGGACTGTCGACACTAAAATTTTCCTCCATAATTTCTATTTCATTAATGTATGTATTAGGAATAGGATGTTGTTAAGTATAATTAGTAGTAGCGTCTGATAGAAGATAATAGCGCCGTCAGTATGCAGTGCCGCCAATAATGTGGAGTATGGTAATAGTCAAAGTACAATAGGAATGTTGTAAAAAGTAAATATTTGTCGTAAGTGGTCCGGTAATGTTAAAATGTCAAAGTTTGGGTAATTAGAGAAGTAGAGTCTACATGATTAGGAATTAGAAATATTATATTGGTAATAAGGACAAGGAGTGAGGTCATAAATATTTTGTGTATTTTATTTGTAAAAAGTCTAAAAATGTGGAACCCATGTAAAATGATAAGGTTTATCTTATCTTAAAAGATAAGCTTACATGTACATATAAGAGTTAAGGTATGGAATATGATTCATCAGAGTGGATTTCTTATCCTATCTTAGAGATAAGATGGATAAGCCTGGAAGTTCTATAAATAGAGAGGCCACCCCCCTCATTTATCATAGAAGGAAGTAGTGAGAAATATTGTAGGAAGTGTGCGAAGGAAGCCATCAGTTTAAAGGTGTGTTGAAGAAGCCATTAAGAGGTGTAATTGTAAAGTTTCTCCCATAGTCTTGGTGAAAGGCAAGTGAATTCAATAACACTTGAAGTACCTCATGGGTGAGATTGTAACAATTTCATGTTAATATTATAATTTACTTTGATATTTCAGATTTGTCATCATTCCGTCTTATCATAGTCGATGGTATTCTTGTGTTATGTTGTTGTTTTGTTTCCAGATTACATCCACCAAACTAAAGGTTGTGCATTAGTAAATAATCATAGCACGAGGAGTTCCTGGTGAAGAATTATCATAGTGCCGGATTGGTGATGACATTTTGGTTCCGTTGCTGGGACCATTCCTCGTTGGTGGATTTTCTGGAGAGATATTCCCACTTAGTCAAAAATCAATTGGAGGGTAACCTTGTTTTTTTGTGCATGCATGTAGTAGTTACCATGGTAAAGTCATTTTTGCCATGAATAGTAGTTACCATGGTAAAGTCATTTTTGTTGTGAATAGTATTTATCACAGTAAAGTAACTTTTTACCATGAATAGTATTTACCGTAGTAACTTCACTTTTTACCATGAATAGTGTTTACCACAGTAAAGTCAGTTTTTACATGATAAGTCAAGTTTTACCATAGTTTTACCGTGGTCATTTCTATTTTATTGTAGAAAGGTGTAAAGTCACTTTCTAGTATAGTGATTCCAATTATTTGTGCACATAAGTCTTGTTGATTGTACTTGTGGGTTGGTATTTCACGGTGGTTACTTTTGAAAATGGGAAAGATTCTGTTTTTCAGCTCAATCTAATGAAGATGCTTCTTCTTTCATTCAAGAGTTTAAACGATCTTGTATTTGTAATGGCCTTATAAGAAGGGAACAATGGACTAAATTTTTTCCTACCTTTTTGGATGGTTCAAGCACTTAGGTGGTTTGAAACACTAGGTGATAATGTGAAAAATTCATGGGATTTATTAACTGAAAGTTTTCTTGAAGAATTTGGTGAACAACAGAAATATGCAAATCTCATGATCGAGATCACAAAGCTATCCCAAGGAGAGAAGGAGAAGATAAGGGATTATCATGCTCGTGTTCTAGAGCTAAGGAGGAAGCTCGATGCCCAGATCGGAAGGAAGGATTAGCGGATGGGTTGATGAATGGCGTGGATAATCTCCTCTGTAAGCACTTCATTCTTGGGATGAAGCCAGAGATCAGACAATGAGTGAAGTATGACCGCCCGGCTACCATTGAACAAGCAAAGGAGATTGCAAGAAGGCAAGAAGAAAGCATGGAAGAGGAGCCCAAAGAAATTGTTGCTAAAGTAGAGCCTACACGGCACCTTTGGTCAGAATCCACAACCACTCCCGGTGAGCACAAATATTTCTCCTAGTACATCTATTGAGTATGAAGATCTGCTCAAAAAGATGGGTCGAGTTAACTATTAATCTTCTTGAGGAAAAGAATTTAGTTCTCGGGGAGGAGATAGAGGTCAAAAGAAATATTTCTAAAGTTGTATGTTATGGTTGTTATAAAAAGGGTCATTATAAGTATAATTGTCAGATAGAGCTTCTACATCGGTAAAGGAGATAATGATAAAGGAAAATCACTGTGAATTCTTTTGATGTAGTAGATAAGAGTAGAAATAATGAAGTAGATGTGTTTGTAACAAAAAGAAAGAAAGAAAAGATAATCAAGATGGAAATGATCTAAGAAGATGAAAGGAGAAACTAATAAGAAAACATAGGAGAAGAAAGTTGGGTGTGCGGGATTTTACGATTTCACGGGAGGCAAGGACCATACTCCATCTTGGAAGATCTGTCCAAAAGGCCTGCAAATATTACATATGGTCAACTCTTGGCTATGTCTTCTGAGAAGAGGCGGGAGCTGCGAAGTGGACTCAATGCTCGATGAAGAAAGGAGGTTGAGGTCCCTGTTTTGGAGGTAGAGGCGGATCCCTATGCTCCACAAGCTGAGGTATTATGTAATGGTATTTCAATTCATGATGTCTTAGTTGATGGAGGTGTTGTAGTTAATGTAATGACCGAGTCTGTAATGAATATGTTGGGTTTAAAAATTGATCGCCCTTCAACACTTATGTTAAGGTCATTAAATAAAGGAAAAACTAAACCAGAAGGTGTAGTTTCAAATGTGGCAATATCTGTTATGGGTGTTGTATGTGTGGTAGACTTTCAGGTGATGAAAAATGGTACTATTGCGTACCCAATGCTGTTGGGAAGACCATGGCTAAGGAGAGTTCATGCAAGAAACTACTGGAATGAAGGTTTCATGACACTTGGACATGGTAGAGAGAGGGTGAAGATAAACGTGATCCCTCGACATCATAAGGTAGAACCTATGGATTCAAGTGATGAAAGCGATGATTGGACATCCTCGATTACTCTAGTACCGGTGAAGTGGACACTTGAAGATGAAGAAAGTGAGGTTGATGTTTCGAGTCATGGATATCCTTCAGTCCACACCAACTCATGACCCCATAAAATTATCTAAAGAAGAAGTTGATGATCATCTCCAACAAATAAAGATTGGTGATGCTGTGATGGAGAGTGAGAAGGAATCCTACCTCCAGCTCTTTCGAAGGTACATACACCTATTCACTTTTGATTACAAGGAACTCCGTCAAGTAAGTTGGGTAGAACATTCTATTGAGTTGGTAGATGGTGCTAAGCCCATAAAGCAAATGCCATATAGAATGAATCCTAATTTTTCCAAGACTGTAAAAGAAGAAATAGATAAGTTGCTTGATGCAGGATTCATATTTGTTGTGGAGAATTCAGAATGGGTTTCTCCCATTGTGATCTCAATAAAAAAGAATGGGAAGCTACACATTTGTGTTGATTACAGGAAGCTCAATAAGGCAACAAAGAAGGATCATTACCCTCTTCCATTTTCAGATCAGATCTTGGACGAAGTAGCTGGCCAGGAGTGTTATAGTTTTTTTGATGGATATAGCGGCTACAACCAAGTTCATATAGCAGAGAAAGATCAGTTGAAGACCACGTTCACCACTCCTTGGGGAACATTTTCTTATAGAGTTATGCCTTTTGGGTTGTGTAATGCTCCAGCAACATTCCAGCGTTTGATGAATAGGGTGTTCGAACCCTACATTGGGACCTTCATCAGAGTATTTCTGGATGATTTTTGCATCTATGGGAGCAAGTTGGACCACATGCACCAGATGGAGACAACATTTCAAAGGTTAGATGAAGCACAAGCCTCACTAAACCCTAAAAAGTGTGTCTTTGGATGTTCTAAAGGCGTTTTGTTAGGGCATGTTGTATCCAGAGATGGTATTAGTACTTGATCTGATAAAGTTTCAAAATCAAAGATTTACCATTTCTATGAATAGAAGTAAGTTGAGATCATTTTTAGGCCATGTGGGTTACTATAGAAGGTTCATCAAGAATTTCTCAAAGATTTCACATGACCACTAACTTGATTCTTGAAGAAGGATGTTACTTATGAACTAGGAAATAAGGCGCATGAAGCTTTTGGACAACTGAAGGAAGCCATGGTGTCTTCACTTGTTTTGAAGAATCTAGATTGGAGCAAGCCATTCATTGTGTACACGATGCCTCGAGATGCGGCACTAGGAAGTACTTTGAGCCAAAAGGATGAAAATGGGAATGAACATCTAATTTACTTTGGGAGCAGACAAATGAGCAGTGCTGAGGTAAATTATACTGTAATTGAAAAAGAGGCTCTGGCTATCATTTTTCCTAGTAAAGAAGTTTAGAAATTACTTGCTAGGGAAAAAATTTCTAGTTGTAATCAGATCATCAGGCTCTAAAATATATTGTAAATAAGCCTAACCCATCAGGGAGGATAGCAAGATGGATAATTTTTCTACAAGAATTTGAATTTGATATTATAGATAGGCCAGGAAAGAAGCATGTCAATGAATATGCACTCTCTCGAGCCTATGATGGTTTAGGATCATCTTGTGATGATGATGATTTCCCGATGCAACCTTGTTATCCCTTGACACAATCCCTAGTGAATACATAGATATTTGGAATTATCTGAATGAATTCAAATTTCCTGATGGTGCCAATGCAAAGACTAAGAGAAAGATTACTCAATCGATCGTCCATATTCTATTACGCATGGAGTATTATTTCGAATAGGACACGATGGAGAGTATAAGAGAGGCGGTTGGACGTGATCAAGGGAAGGAACTGCTAGAAGAATTCCATAATGGTACATGTGGAGGGCACTTCTCTGGACAACTTACAGCAAGAAGGATCTTGGATGCAGGTTATCACTGGCCCACTCTTTTTAAAGATTGTTATAATTATTGTAAGACATGTGATATTTGTCAAACACATGGTAACCGTAAGACTTCATCAGCTCCATTATGCCCTATTCTTCCACTTGGTCCCTTTGAAAAGTGGGGAATAGACATTGTAGGTCCACTTCCAACTACCTCACGCCAAAATAAGTATATTGTAGTTGCCACAGATTATTTAACCAAGTGGGTTGAAGCTAGGCCATTGAAAACAACTTCCATGGATGAGGTGGCAAGGTTCATATATGAACGCATTGTCACCAGATTTGGTTGTCCATTAGAAATTGTAACAGATCAAGGAAGCCACTTCATTAATGAGGTGGTAGAAGCCCTAGTCAATAAATTTTCTATTAAGCACAGGAAGGCAACAACATACAAGCCAAGTACAAATGGACAGGTGGAATGAACAAATTTTGTGTTGTGTCAAATTCTAGCAAAAGATGCAGCCTTGCAGGTACATAAGTGGGATAAAAGGATTCATGCAGCATTGTGGGCATATAGGGCAACATCAAAGTCAGCAACAGGATACTCCCCATTTCAGTTGGCCTATGGCATTGATCCAATTCTTCCTATTGAGTTTGATATTCCCACTGTGAGAGTTATGAAAAATGAAAGGATGGATGAAAGTGATTCAGTAAAAGAAAGGTTGGTACATCTTCATTTGCTAGAGGAAATGAGGGAAATAGCAAAGGATACAAGCCATAAGAAGAAAATGAAGCAGAAGGAATACTTTGATCAAAAGATCCATTGGTCTCCATTTCATGTGAATGACTTGGTTCTAGTATATGATTCCAGATACAAAAAAAGAAGATAGAGAAAATTTCTTCCAAAATGGATGGGGCCCTACAAAATAGTAGTTGTGCATGAAAATGGTACGTCTGATTTGGAGGAATTGGATGGCACTCCCATTACAAAATGTTCAACCACGACAAGTTGAAGATTTTCCAAGCACGAGAATAGTCTACTCGAGGACGGAGTAGAAGCTAGGAAGGGGAAGATATCAACACTAAAATTTTCCTCCATAATTTCTATTTCATTAATGTATGTATTAGGAATAAGATGTTGTTAAGTATAATTAGTAGTAGTTTCTGATAGAAGATAACGGCGCCATCAGTATGGTGCCGCCAATAATGTGGAGTATGGTAACAATCAAAGTACAATAGGAATGTTGTAAAAAGTAAATATTTGTCGTAAGTGGTCCAGTAATGTTAAAATGTCAAAGTTTGGGTAATTAGAGAAGTAGGGTCTACATGATTAGGAATTAGAAATATTATATTGGTAATAAGGACAAGGAGTGAGGTCATAAATATTTTGTGTATTTTATTTGTAAAAAGTCTAAAAATGTGGAACCCATGTAAAATGATAAGGTTTATCTTATCTTAAAAGATAAGCTTACATGTACAAATAAGAGTTAAGGTATGGAATATGATTCGTCAGAGTGGATTTCTTATCCTATCTTAGAGATAAGATGGATAAGCCTGGAAGTTCTATAAATAGAGAGGCCACCCCCCTCATTTAGCATAGAAGGAAGTAGTGAGAAATATTGTAGGAAGTGTGCGAAGGAAGCCATCAGTTTAAAGGTGTGTTGAAGAAGCCATTAAGAGGTGTAATTGTAAAGTTTCTACATAGTCTTGGTGTAAGGCAAGTGAAGTCAATAACACTTGAAGTACCTCATGGGTGAGATTGTAACAATTTCATGTTAATATTATAATTTACTTTGATATTTCAGATTTGTCATCATTCCGTCTTATCATAGTCGATGGTATTCTTGTGTTATGTTGTTGTTTTGTTTCAGATTACATCCACCAAACTAAAGGTTGTGCATTAGTAAATAATCATAGCACAAGGAGTTCGGTGAAGAATTATCATAGTGCGGATTGGTGATGACAGACCCTACTAGGACATTATTTCCAGAGCTAGGAAAAGACGAATCGGAAGGAAGAAAATCCTTGAGAGTTATGGGGGATCAGTAGACAAGAAGAGGGATCTCCATTGATGAAAGTCATTGGCCTATCATTGAAGACTCATTATACAAGTGATACTTGAATCAGGTAGCCTCTTTTTGGAATTGAATTATCCAACTAGAGAGGGCCTTCATTTGATTTTGAGAAGTTTTCCTCATTCCACCCCATATCTTTTCAGAATTTGATAGGGATTTCTAATAAACAAGGCCTTTAGAGGATATCCACTTTGAAAATTATACCCCCGTGTTTTAGATATCCTCTATCCGTTATCAATTTATCACCCTTCTAGGGTAACCTCCTCAAAACAACATGGTCGTACACCCACCAAAACCTCCATTTGTTGTAAATACCTTTAGACCTATAAATTTTGTAGGGATGGCTGGTTATCCAAATGCAGTTCCTCAAGATGTAAGAAACAAACTACCAAAGTTCCAAGGAAACAATGCTATAACAAGTGATCAACATCTAAATCTTTTTATCAATATGATGGAAGACTTTAAGATTGAACATGAAGATGTATATATCAATTTGTTTATCCATACTTTGGAAGATGATACAAGGGACTGGTATAAAGCTTTTCCAGATAAATCTATTGATTCTCGAGACTAAGATGAGCAATGCATTTAAATTGTTGTATGGTGATAGAATTGACCCTAGGTTTCTTTTGATAGAATTTGAAAACATCAAAAAGACACCTATCTGAGTTGGTACATGATTCAACATAAGGTTTAACAAGACCTTGAGGAGATTTCTGTTAGGATAAGGTCATGTGTGAATCATGTTTGATCAAATATTCGAGATGCATTTGAGAAAAAGTTGCTTACTACTTGAGGGTAAAAACCCTGCTAATTTTTGAAGAGGCCTTCACCATGGCTCTATAAATAGAGAACAATATTAAGGTAATTAGAAAGCCTCCAAAAAGGGAGGGTGTGAAGCTAGTTAACCCAAAAAAACCTCGGACAAGCAAGGATGCGATTTGGAGGAAGTTGTGAATACTTTGGTAGGGGATGTCAAAGAGATATCATACAAACTAGCCTGGGATGAGAAGGGGATTGGGTAGAGCTCACAAGGTCAACACAAGTAGAAAGGCCAAGACAGGTTCATAAATCACTAAATATATGATGACAGAGGTAAGGGACCTTTTGGATTTAGAAATACAGCCCCAAGGCAGGGAAAATAGAATGGTGCCTTATCCTTTAGCTGCCAGAGTTAATGTTTTGGAGGAGACAGATGTCATTGATTGGTGTGACATATTTTTCATGCCCCATGCTCTGTGTAAGGAAGATCAGAAGAAGAAGAAGAATCTTATAATGATAATGATGATGATGTCTACATGATGGGTTGCTCCACAAGTTCACAACAAGGGACAACTTCAACTAAAGTGATAAGTGCCCGGAATGCTACCACTTTTTGGGGCTACATTCATAGGGTACCTATTCTTCCTCCCTCTCATACTTTATAAGTAGATACTGTACAATATTTTGAATTTCCCAATAATGACTTTGAATATTTGAGGGCTTTAATGATAAATAAGTATGATGGAGGATTCCCATTTGAGGAAGATAGATAGTTACTGATGAATGTTGTTGTTGCTCAAGATAAGGAATATAACACAAGAAGTAATCCCAAAATCTCCCTTACTTTCAAACATTCCTAAAGAGGCCCCTAAGAAGGATGCATCGTCTAAAATCCCTGCAGTTCCAAACAAACAATTTACCCCTCCTCATGCCCAAGCTGTCAAAAATCATGTACCACCTAATGAGTGTGTGAGCTTTCCTTCAAATACTACCTTGCCATTCAATGCTACCTTACTAAAGAATGTCCCATATGACATTGCAAAGTTTTAAGTCAAATCAAAGCTTCTGTTCCAATTGTTTAGTTGCTTAGGATTTCTGAGCACAAGAAAAGAGCATTTGAATACTTGGGACTGAAAGAAGGGATGATTTCCATATGAAAAAATATAAACATTGTGGAGACTCCACCATTCATAGAGGAATTAGAGGCACCACCAGGATCAGAAGAGTTAGATGAACCACCTTAGCTTTATTTGGGAACATCCTTAGTAGATTCTCGGTAGAATTTGGAACCATTCTTCACTACCCTAATCATTAAGGATAGATTATTGCAAAAACATATTTTTGATTCAGGGGCATCCTTTAATGTTAGGCCTCTGGAGGTTATGAATGAACTAAATATCAAAGTAACAACCACATATGGGAAGTGCACTGCTATAGATTCTAGAGAGGTGCCAATGGTGGGGTGTGTTAAGGGTCCGATTGTCCAACTTACAACCTATCTAGGAAGGAATTTGAAGCTTCGATGTGTTATTGTTGACTGTAAAGCCAAGTGGAGTATGTTGTTATCTAGAAGGTGGGATACAAGTGTTTGTGGGAGTGTTCAAATAAATATGTCCTATGTCACCATCCTAGTTGAGGGTAGCCTTGTCAAGTTGTATACAGAAAATAATATGGTGCACCTTATTGAAGATCCCAATAATGCATCCTATGAAGTTTTGTACACAAGTGTTGATGCTGATAACTTTGAGGGATTTGCTGATGGAAAGGAGCATAAGATTGAGGATTGCAGGTGTCTTGAACAAGTGGGCACTCCTTGGAATCTATTGTTTGATGGAGCTTGCTCCAAGTTTGGGAATGGTGCTAGTGTTGTTCTGATTTCTCCAGTCGGGAAAATTTGTTTTTCCTTTAAACTCAACTTTGAGTGCACTAACAACACACTTGAGTATGAGACACTATTGTTGGGTTTAAGAATTTCTTTGAAATATGGTTTCAAAGACATCATTTTGAAGGGGACTAATAACTAATTGTAAACCAAGTCAAAAATTGTATACCACAAAATAATAATTGAATGAAACAATACAAACATGCATTATGGGATCTCATTTAGATGTTTGATTCATTCAACATTGTGCATCGTGATAGGAAGTTCAATGACTTGGTAGAAAATCTTACAGTGTTGGGGTCTCATTTTGACAATTGTGCAATATCCCCATATTTTCAATATGATGTTGAGGTGTTAAAAAGGCCATCTGTACTTGATAATGTTAAGCACTGGTAGTTTTTTGAAAATGATGCTCGATCGAATATTTCGTAGAACAAGGGAGAGTTTAATGATCAAAGTATTCATTGGGAGCCAATGGTGTGTGTAGCAGAAGGGAAATATACCTTGTTTGGAAAGGGCATCATCCAGTTAAAGACTAATACCATTCCTAGAGGGTTGGTTTGTCTTGTGTCTAATTTTGATAATGCTGATTGCTTTGTTAATAGATGCATGGTAGCCTCTAGGGATATTGAGGAGCATGACCTTGGAAAAAGGAGAAGCCCAAGGAAAATTTTGTTAGGAAGTAATCGCATCAAGGAGGAGAATATTTCATACATCCAATTGTTGAAAAAGTATCAGGATTGCATGGCTTGGAATTATTCTAAACTAAAAGCATATAGAGAGGACTTGTTTCAACATGAGATTCCCTTGGAGTCTAATGAAAAGCCATTAAGGCAAAAAAATGAGAGGCCAATCAATCCACTCTTATCTCTTAAAATGTAGGATGAACTTAAGAAGCTAAGAGATGAAGGGATTATTCATCCCACAAGGTATTCTTATTTGGTCACAAACCTAGTACCAAAGAAGAAAGAAGAATGGTGATATCAGGTTGTGTGTAGATTTCAGGAATCTAAATAGAGCATCAATGAAGGATAATTATCCTTTACCAAATATGGAAAACATGTTGCAATTAGTGATTGGTTCTGAATTTCTCTCCACCCTAGATGGTTTCTCTAGTTATAACCAAGTTGTGGTGAAGGAATCAAAAAGGATCAAGACAACCTTTACTACTCCTTGGGGGACATATGTGTATGTTAGGATTCCCTTTGGTTTGATGAATGTTGGAGCCACATTTCAAAGAGTAATGGATGTTTCTTTTTTTGGTTACATCATTGAGTTTATTACATTTTATCAAGATGATGTAACTACATTTTATAGGAAGATAAGTGATCACTTTCTACACTTAGAGAAGATGTTGATAAGATGTAGAGAATATGACATCTCACTCAATCCAAAGAAGTTCCATTTTGGAGTGTAGAAGGAAAAGTTTCTTGGTCACATTGTGTCACAAGAAGGGGTGATGATTGATCCAGAAAGGGTAGAGGCCATCAACAAAGTCCCTTATCAAGAACCAAGAAGGGAATTTAGTCTTTCTTTGGGTAGATAAACTTCATCAGGAGATTCATATCAAACTTTGCTGAGTTGACCATTCCAATCACTTCCATGTTAAAGAAGGACCAGGTCATCAAATGGGAAGAGACTTCCATCCAATATTTTAATGGGATCAAGAAGGAATTAAAGAATTCCCCTATTTTAGTAGCTCCATATTATAAGAATATCTTTCAATTATTCTCTTTTGCTTGAGAGAACTATTGCATCTGTCTTGTTGTAGAAATATGATGAAGGTGCTGAGAGGCCAATTGCCTTTTTCAGTAAGGCCTTGCAGGGGGCTGAGATGAAATACACTATTATGGAGAAGCAATCATTTTCCTTGGTAAAAGAAACAAAGGTTTTTATACCTTACATTCTAAGTTATAAAGTGGTTGCTTATGTTCCCCACACCAGGGTAAAGGAAATCTTATCGGAGATGGAATTCTCAAGAAAACGATGTAGGTGGGTGAACAAGTTACAAGAATATGATATGGATATCCAAACCATGAAGTTGATGAGAGGTTTGGGCTTGGATAAGCTTATGGCTAAAAGCAAATGTCAAACTATTGAGGTAAATGAGTTAAAATAAGAAAGGGAAGGTGTTTTGGAAAGGTTGATGAGTTCTGAGTGGTACAAGGATGTGATTTTTTATCTGAGACACTTATAATGCCTTGAGTATTTAAGTAAGAACTAGAAAAGGGCCCTTAAGTTGGCTTCCCAGAAATATTTCATTACTAATTATGGGTTAGCTTGGAAGAACCCAGAGGAATTCCTCTTAAGGTGCATTACTGAAGATGAAGCTCCCAAGATAATTTTTGATCTCCATGGAGGAGTTTTTGGGGGAATTTTGGTGCAAGAGTCATAACACACAAGATAATGAGGGTTGGTTAGTGGTTGCCCACCTTATTCAAGGATACAAACTTGTTGGTTAGAAGATGTGAGAGTTTCCAGTGCTTCTCTGGAATACTAAAAGCTTTATGCTCCCTTCCTTTGCAGCCGCTATCAATTGAAGCTCCATTCAAGAAACGGGAATGGATTTCATTGGTGAGATTTCAGATCCTTCAAGTGTTAGCCACAAGTGGATTCTTGTAGCCACTGATTACTTTACTAAATGGGTGGAGGAAATCCCCAACAAGAAGGAAACACACCAAATTGTCATGGACTTTGTGCTAAACAACATCATCTATAGGTTTGGGGTGCCAGTCAAGATTGTAGCTACTAATGACACGAGTTTCAGAGCTAAACCTCTAGTGGAAATGTGCAAAGAGTATGGGATCAACTTGACATATGCCTCTAATTACAATCCCCAAGGAAATGGAAAAGCTGAGTCCAGTAATAAAAATTTGTATAAGATTATCAGAAGAACCTTGGAGTTGAACAAGACAAAATGGGGTGAATAGTTAAAGTTTGTTGTTTAGGCAGATAGGATCACCACAAGAGAGTTCATTGGAAAGAGTCCATTTGAGTTGGTATATTGGACTCAGGCCCTGCTTCCCCTTCATATGCAACTATCCTCATATCATTTCATTCAACTAGAGGATCAAGAAGTAAGTCCTTATGATGCTCACATTAACCAGATTATTGAATTTGATGAAGAAAGGAGGGCATCCCACCAAAGGCATGTAGGTTTCAGAGAAAAGCTGAAGAATTTATTCGACCAGAGAGTCACCCCAAGAGCTTTCAATTTTGGAGATATTGTGCTAATATGGGATAGTAGGCATGAATATAAGGGAAAACATGGAAATTTTGACTCATTATGGATGGGCCCTTACTCCATTGATATCAAGATTCGTAAACATACCTTATTCTTGAAGGATTTGGATGGTGATTTTATTGAATTGTCTATTAATGGTAGGCATTTGAAGCATTTCTTGGATTGATTCCCGCAATCAAGGTAAACATATTTAGTATAGTGTATAGTTGCTTATTTTTTTCCTATTTTTTGTGTTTCTACTCGTTCCGGTCCTTGGTGACCTATTTTTGTTTGTTTCACTATTTTTTGTTTGGGAGATGGCTTATTTCTCTACATTGTGAGATGAATCCATTTCCCAATGAATATTTTTAGCACTTTTCTACCATTGTTCTTGTGGAACTCACAATAAGTTCCTATCCTTGAGTCGGAGCCGATGTTTGTGCTCAAAATTGTCTCGCCCCATTTTTCCCTCGAAACCTATCGATTTCTGGCCTATGCCATTTTTATTCCCCCGTGTTGTGCACGGGAAAATCTCTACTTTCTTTTTTTTTCCATAATTAATATGTTCCTGGGTCGAAGATCACATATGGGTCCATTTGTGTTTCCTTGTTTCTCTATCCCTTTGAAAAGGTCTGTAATTTGGGTCTCTCGTTCTCTGTTCATTCAAAAACTTGGGCTTTTCCATTATTTCCATTCTCCACGGTCAAGATTTTTTTCCCTTGTTGTTTTCTCCCCAAATACTCAATAAAAATTAATGGATGTAGCTCTAAGGAATGTATTTGAGCCTTGTAATATTTCTAAATCCTTTGTCCTTGGAAAAATTTCATCTCTGCGCTCAAATGGTTGTTTTTCTACATTTTACGGTTTAACGGGCATTTCCCTTAGTCAAATTTGCATCCTTGAATCTAGAGAGAATGTGGCCTCTTTGGGTTGGAGGCAACTTGGCGGGGTACTTCATAATTTTATAAGTCACCTCAACTTGAAAACTGACCTACGTGGAGGAACGATGCTCATTTGAAAGTTCACTTTTGGGTTTGGCCTTGAAGTTGCACCGGGAGGACACATGGAGGTTTCCGCTACTTTTCCTAGACTTAGACATATTTTGTGCAGCTGATACGATTTGGTGAAATAGAGAAACATGGCTACCCCATGCTCATTTAGGGTTTCCACTTTGGGCACCATTTTGAAATTGTGCCACAGAGACACGTGGAGGCTTCCGTTGGGTCTTCCCATACTTAGTCTTTTTCAAAAGGTTTTGGGAGGTCTGGGACATGTGGAGGAACCACGCATGTTTGGAGACTGGCCCTTGAGTTTCATTTTAAAGAAGTTCCAGGAGGACACTTGAAGGCCTCTTCTCACTTTGCATTTTTCTTGTACTTTTCAACGGCCAAAGGAGATTTCCTCAGAATCCAACACATGGCACCTTCCACTAAGCTTTAAGCCTTCAAACAAATTTTCCCATGCCAGGACATGTGTGAACCCACACTCTTTTAGGGTCTTAAATTTTGGGCACCATCTCAAGGTGCACCATTATGATGCGTGGTAGTTTGAAGTCAAAAGGGGTAGGGAAGTGGGGCCATCGGAGGTAACTTGGAATTTTTGCCTCTTATTCTCAAAAGGGTTAGAATACCAAAAATGGCTTACAAGCCCGATAAAGGAAGGGTCAAAGCTTACTCCAGTCAATGGTGGAGGTGCAGACTCTCATGCGAAACTTGGAAAAAATTATTTTTTTGGAAAAAAGGAGTTAAAAGTAAAAAGGGAAGCGTGGTTCTGATAGGACTCACTTTAGGACATGTGTCGGGCCATTTTTCAAGGGCGGAGCTGTGGGGAAAACTTTGAAAATTTTCCCTTTTTCAAAAAAGAGGTGAAATGGTAGAATTTGGTCGTGGTTCCTTTAGGACCAACCTTGGGACACGTGTCAAGCTCATTTGTCGATGGCGGAGGCGCGAAGAAAAATGTGAAAATTTTCCATTTTTCAAAAGTTGTAAAGTTAAAAAAACCCCTGTGCTTGTTTTAAAATTAAATCTTCCATGTGGATGACCCAAATTCAAAGTAAAGATCAATGGTAGCTATGAATATGAATATGATCTTCCCCCCATTTTACTGAAATGCTCCTAGAAGTGTGAGTCTTCATGATTTCTTTTTATTTCCTACATGCCAAACAAAGAGGAAAGTTAATTTTGATATCTAAGTTTGGTGGAGAATATTTGGAGACGTATTTCGCCATTAAAATGGTCTATCTATTTGGCTCGATGTGATGTTTCATTTTCTTCTCTCGTGCATGAAAGAGTGAGAATTTATAGATTAGGGGTGAAAGTGGTTGGAAAATTGAAGGAAGAGTTTTTTTTTATAGCAAGGAGTTGAATCGGGGAGATATTCGAAGAGATTCTCCCCTAAGCACCTAGCGACTTTTTATAGATCGATCTACGGGAATCACAATCGTGATCATGGCAAGCACTGGTGGCACTCAATGTCTAGATTTTTGGGGAAAAGGGGTCTATCGTAAAGGTTATAAATGGCAAAAATTTATTGTGCAAAGGGTTGGAGTGTGAGGGGTCAGGACTGATTTTCCTAATAGAAAAAGGCTTGATAGAGCCCATCCTCCTTTGAGAAGTTGATTGAGAAGCTTGTATATCTCTTTTGTATTGAATTTGATCATGTTAAGGTGGTTGTAAGTGTACAACCATTGACAATCTCTGAGATTGTTCTAGAAACTTTCCTCTGCTGATAAATTGAATGAAACTTAAGCTATTCTATGGATCTTATGCAAAATGTATGGCTTTAATTCGAATGTCTACAAATAGTTTTTCTTGTTCTGTTGCAATCTTGTATCAAAATTTATCTCAATCACACAGAGTCTCAATCCTTGTGATAGTTTAGTGGCATCTGCAATTTCATTTCTCATAAGAGCTTTCATCTGGGAGTGAAATAAATGATTTAAAATCACTTTTCTCTCATATGTTGACAAATATTGTCTGTAAGCCTCTGGGTGTACCTCAGGCATGATTGGGCTCAGATCTTGATGTTTTGTTGGGTTTTCCAACTCAAGCCTTCATGTTATAATCTCATAGATTGTATGAAAAAGTGCTAATTTGGGCCTCCATTGAAGCACATGTTCTAGTTAAAGAAACATTTTAGCTTCTCTATGGCATTCTGTTGGTTTAGTTTTCCATTTTGTAAAATTTCTCAAAGATTTGGTATAATCAACTTTATCCTACTTCACCTCCCACCAAAATCCATCTAAAACTAAGTCATCCTACCCATACTACCCCTTTTTGTCATGTGTGTATACAAATGCACAAATTTTACTACCAAAACATGCAAAAACAATCAGGATTCCAAATTTCTTGAGTAGCTTGAACCTTGCTTAGAGAATATCTCAACTATCGAGAGTGACAACTCGTGAGAGTTAGATTTTGTTACATTGACCATATTTTATTTAAGGTCTCCTTAACAACTTCATTCAGAATAATATCTCCATCTCCTCCATAGACAACATGCTACAAAAGGGTTCTCTTACCTTGGTTGAAAGGCACAACCTAAAATAGTGAGGATCGATCAAATCCTCTTAAGGGTGCTATCCATTTCTCTACATCCGAGTTATTAAGGTCCAGTTGGATCCCATCCTGGATACAAAATAAGTCATCATGATCTATTTGTCTCTAAGATTCTTGCTAAAGTTGTGATGCTACCGAGACTTTGAAGGAAAATCAATTTGGGTACCAACATGCCATTTTCGCAGAATGGCACCTCGAACTTTAGATGGCCATAACATTTGACTGGGATCTCAAATTTGAGAAAGAGAGGAATTTTGGAAAGTTCTTAAAATTGAAAAATACAGTTCACCATTTTTTAGGTGTCCCAGGTTTCTCACCTACCACCATTAATGAAGTATGGGCTTCCTTTCTTTCCCAACAAGGAACAACACATTGAGGCATGGGTTTTGCAGAGGAACCCATCATTTTTAAAGGAGAATTCATTTCCCTTTTGGGGTGGTTGAAGAAAAATTCAGATTTCTTCTATCTCCTTCTCTAATTATTCCTATATATTATAAGGAGGGGCATTTTTCTAAAGGTTGGACATTTTTTTGCACCCTCCCTTCTTCTCTTTCTAAAAGTGGATTTGTGGAGTTCAAACCTCCCATTCAAACTGTAAATGCAATATTACCTCTTGGCCATTATAATGGACTGTATCAAATCTTTGGAGCAATAATATAAGTCTTTGGATGATTTCAAACCTCTCTTGTGTTCATTGTTGTCTTCTGATATCTCATTGCAATCTTGGTTATATGTGAATGGTTGTTATATTACATGTTTAGTGGTAAGTGTTTGATGGAAAAACAGGTGTTCAAAATTCCTTTTGTGGATCACCACTGTATTAGTTTAAGTTTATTTTCTTGCATCTTCTCAACCCTGTCTCCTTGGCAAGTTAGAGTATGTTTTAGAGTAGATCCTCTCCAAATTGTATGTGTGCACTGAATAGAGGAATAGAACTGACCTTCATCCATAGATCTTTCCGATCGCAAAGTCTAAAACTTTGGGAAAAGCTCCATGTTATGAAATCAAACTAAAATTTTTAACCCATCGAATTACGAGATAATCATGGGTGGTATGATTAAGCATCAAAAAAAAATTTATGTTCCAAACAGTCTATCTATTTCTTTTCCCTTGAAGAATTAGAATATTTTGGGCACATTGTCTCCACTAATGGGGTCTGTGTAGATCTAGACAAGATCAAAGCTCTGCAGAATGGCCTCACCCAAAAAAGCTCAAGAGAATTTTTAGTTTCTTAGGCCTTATAAGGTACTACCACAATTTCTTCAAGGACTATGGAAATATTGCGCCCCCTTAACTACCTTATTGAAGAAGGATGCTTTTAATTAGAAAACAATAGCTAACAATGCATCTATGGCTCTTTAACATGCTATATATAGAACACTAGTGTTGGCCAAGCTAGAATTCACTCAAACTCTCACCATTGAAAGTTATGCATGTGGGAATGGCTTGGGTGGTGTCCTTCTTCAAGTGGGCCACCCAATTTCATTCACTAGCAAAGATATATCGGTTCAAAACTTATGCTTATCTATTAGTGTAAAATCACAACATCCCCAAATGAGTGGTCAGATATGCTTTTCTAAGGTAGAGTCATTTGCTGTGATTTGCATAACATTGGATCATCTCTCAAGCTGTGGGACTTGCAAACCTGAGATGATCCTCCAGAGAAAGCTGGTTCTTGTTCCTAAACTACCTACCACGAGCTACTCTAGTGCAAGCAAACTAAATCTAACATAATCTAACCATTCCAAGCAACCAAGGAGGGAGAAGAGGGAAAAAAACAAATCCTAAAATAAAGCGGTGATACACCAGAAAAGGAAGCGAGATATTATGTTGAGGGAGAAAGAAAAAAAGACAATGTAGATGAGGTAGGTCAGATAGAAGTGACACGATCCAAATCTTCAAATCCGCCATTAAATTCCATGAAACACAACATACTTCACCTAAAAATGTGAAATACATGCATATAAAAACAAATATGGAAGGGAGAGGCACATAGAAAAAACAAAACGATGCAAAGGGTTGAAGAACACCATAAAAACATGTTTTTATTGCTATTGAAGGTGCACCAACCATTACATTTTTGGAATAGAGGTAAAAATGCACTTTCTAGGTGTAGGAGAAGGTTTGTTGCTAAAAAATGGCATCAAGAAAAAAATTTTAATAGATTTTTCGTATGCCTCTAATGTCTTTGCTTTTCAAAAATGAGAAGTATTACAATATATAGAAAGAATAAGAGAGAGAGAAGAGGGAAAATTTGAATCTTACTCCAACCACCATTAGACACGCATCAAATCCCATTTTGAAAGATCAACCACTGAATATCAATGCCTTTTGCAAATCTGCCCATAATATGTTACTTATGGTTCCCCAACGGATCGAATTGAATTAGATCCGTAATTGAAGAGATTGGATTTTTGTGTTAATGGATTGGAAGACTTTTCTTCATAATTTACCTACCAGGGCTGCAAAAGTGGTTTTTTATATTTCCATGGCATAGAGGGCATCTATACATTTTGAGAAAGTCTTCTCTCACACAAATTTTATCTGCTAGTCAAAAGATATGACCATTTAAATATTAGGGTCAAGTCCGTGCAAAATAATGGGAAAATAGTTTGAAAACGGGTCCCCTTTTTAAACTAGACACGTGGAGGGTTGGCGTACACTTCTAAGGGTGGACTATGTATTTTTCTTTTTGGAATGGTGCGGTGTTGATACGTGGAATTTTTCGTGGCTTACTTGATGCATTTGAATATTCAACCTGACCTTTTTCCCTTTTTGAAATGAGATGCGTGGAGGCTCCGCGCTCACTTAAAAACCAACTTATGATTTTACTCAAGGACCATCGGGTTCACACTTGGAAGCCTCCATAGATCCTTAGACTTTTCAATGGCCCCTCTTACCCTTTTGGACCCTAGGCTATGTGACGAGATCATTCCAATTTGGGTCTCCACCTTTGGACTAACTTTTGGAGGAGCGTCGAGTGGAAAATTGGTTGCTTTCGCTAACACCTTGTTGGTTTGAAAAGTTGTCATTAGGTAGGTAATGGAAAATCAGACCAACATTGTGCAAGGCATATCCCCTCTTTGAGAGAGTAAAGTGAAACTAGTTTATTGCTATTCTATCAAGCAGGAATCTATGCAAATCTACACTATTCTAACTTCAGGGGGTTTGGGATCTCATCCCAATAGAGGTAGTTCGAATGCAAATAAAAATTTAAGAGGGAAGGAATGGAGGAGGGTAGATCTGAAGGAAGAAAATAAATGAATTCCAAGACAGAAAGGTCAGAAGGTTTATGCTTTGGGCTGGTAGTAAACAGAGCCAAACTTACTTGCATAAACAATTAAAGAAATACTGATGAACATATGATGATAATAAGAATGAATCTAATAGAATAGAAACATAGATCTAAGTTAAGAAAGATCTGATGCAAAAACACATATATTGAGCACAAATTTTGAACATATATATTAATATCTCTTCTATTACAAGAAGACACAAAGTCTTTCTCTCTTCACCTCTTTTTTCATACAAAAAATGTTCACCCTGGAATACAACAAGTATTCTAGTATTTATAGAAGGAGAGGAGGAAAGGAGACAAAAGAAAACCAACAACTATTTAAAAATATCTTACAAGATATTTACAAAATATCTAAAAAGTCAAAAGTTGACTTATGGCAAGTTTTGGATGACAACATCCCATGATGCAACATGGATGATGTCATCATAAATGCCAACATACTCTTTCAATATTTTTACAAAAATGTTCAAAGCATACATAAGAGGAGAAACTACACCTCATCATCTCTTAGCTTAAACGGAGTGTATTTCTTCTTATCGGGAGAGGCAATGTGACACTGAGCTCGATATTCCATAAACTTGCTGGTCATTGTCGAAGTTGATTATGATATGGACCAATGAAATGGTCGCCAATGACTTCACAAGTTTCCTTTTCATTTTTGAGCTTGTCTGGTAATCCGTCGTACTCTTCACATGCTTTGATCAAGAAGCCAATGAAATCACGGCAAGCCACAAGGTTATTGATTGATTCTCAGTCAAAAGTTACCTCTGGCGCCAAACCTTGGGTCGCGATAGCCTTGAAGAGATGGATTGTATCATCTGCGTCCCTCAAGGTGAACGATTCATTGAGCATCCCTAGAGACATCTTGGTAACCATCTGCTCCATGTTGTATTTTGCATCTAGGGCTTTGTCCTTGATTTTTCTATCCTCTGCAGGATATATTCCATTTTATCAACCTGATAATCTAAAGCGATAAGAGCTTTGTTATGTGCTTGTAGGTGATTGATGTTGTCGGCCTTTAATAGGTCATTGGCTGAACATTTAGCCATTACTTGGAATGTTTCATGTTGCAATCTGGCATTATCCAACTCCTTGGAGAGGGATCCTGCTACTACTTGTAGCTCCTTATTTGCTTGATCTATATCCTGGTAGAGCACTATGAATTTCTTGATCATTTCCTCACTATCTCTAAGGATTCACTCTATCCAGGAGGATACTTCCACTCCTTGTTCACCAATCTTGGCGTATTCATTTATCTTGTCCTGAATGAAAACTTCAGTAGGCTCTGCGATAGTCATAGGAGGAGCATTTCCCATTCTTTGAAAAGCTTGGAGGAGATGTTTGTTTTTCTCCTTGAGTATTCTCTCCTCCTTTGCTTCTTGAAGTTTCTTGCAGAGGGAATCTACTGCAGATAAGGCCTCTCCTTTTAGGCTCTTAGATGAGGTTCCCATTGTGAATTGGGTCACTATAAAGTCTATAGGAGACAAATATTTCTTCTCTTTGGTGGGATCCAGGTATGCAATCTCCATGACTCTCTCTCCCGAAATGCTCTTAGAGAAGCAAGTTATAGCTTTCTTCTTCTTGGGTCCCTTCTTCGGAATGATAGAGAAGTCCATGGGTGTTATGGGAACCTTTCTCTTGTGTTGACCTAGATGGTCAGAGATCCAACTTGGACTTATGGGAGAGGGAGTAGAGGGAATGGAAGAAGAAATGGGAGTGAAAGGGGAAGCAACTGAAGAGGCCATAGGGAAGAATGTTGAGACACTTGGTGGTGGCATCGACAAGGAGTCCAACGTGCTACTACTTGTAGGGCCTAGAGTTACTATAGGAGAATAAAAGGTCATGGAGGCAGAAGGGATCTATAATGGGATGGAGGGAACACTGGGCGACAAATCCACGAGAGAGGAGAAGATGGAAGAGGTGGGAGATGGAAGGGAGGAAGGGAGAGAAGAAGAAACATCCATAGGAATAGATGCTTCAACGACAGGGGGAGGAGAAGGAGTGGAAGAAGGAATGGTGGGTACCTTAGTAGTTGTAGTTGTGATAACATCCTGAGTGGATGTATCCATTGAAACTTTGGTGGTCTCTTCTTCTTTACCTGGAGACACCAGGTCAACCACTTACTTCTCAGAAGTAGTAGGAGGGATTTCAGGAGTTTCTTCCTGTTTTCTTGGTTCTCCCTCCTTATCCTTTCCTTTTCCTTTCGGTGCTGGGCCGGCCTTGGAGGTTCTCTACACAAAGGAGAAGTAGTGAAATCTACCCCAAGGTAGGTAAGACCATACTGTTTGCACCAATGTTCGGTGCATTGCAATGTGTGCTTAACCCTTTCCTGAATGGTATTCAAGACTGGCTATGTCAATCTCTGCGAATAACCAATCATCCCCATCCGTGTCAAGGTAAACTTGATCAATTTCTTGATCAGGCTCTTGGAATCCTTTTGGAACGATGGCTACGCCATAATGAATGATTTCCTCTAGAGCCAGTTGGGAGTGATCCTTTCACCTAATATCTATTTCATGTGTCAGGTCAATGTAGATGTCCTTGATCTCAGGAACATGAATGGGATCAATTTTTGCCTTTGGGAGGAAACTCCAACAATCGAAGGTGGGCCTTGCTGGAAGTTTTGCTTCAAATTCAACAACTCAAGCTCAACATACATTTCCCAAGCTTTGGCAAGTGTGGTGCAGGTGTATCAGCCAATTGTAAGGGGGAATGGAGTTCCTCCTTTCTTTCTCTTCATGCACCTCTCGTGGTATGTGATTAGTTTCCTTGACAACTCCAAGAGAATCAGCTTGGGCCCTGCATACCTTGGTAGCTTTGTCAGTTCACCCTCAAAATTCACTGCCCTAAGATATGTGAATGTGGGGAACTATGTGAACAATGCTCCCCATTTCTTTGTGATAGTGATCACACTCGGGCTAGTTCGACCATGTCTCATGTTTGGTCTTAGCAAATAGATCACCTCATAGAAGAAGGCATCATTGATTTTTGAGAACTGGGGGATGCTGTTCTTGAGCCTTAGCTCTAGGTAGTATTCATATATTTTCTCTCCGGGGCCATACCCCATTCCGAGCCTGGGCCTACAAAATCTCTCGCGATCTTTACAACATATACAATGTAGGAATTCATATAGAACTTCCCAATTGTGAGGACCTGTTGAAGCTACTAGGAGATGGTGTCACTGATGATTTCTCCCATCCAAAACACTGATCAGGCACATTCTTGCTCATGGTCTCTAAGTACCTCAACATCCATTTGTGGAAATAATGGGCATCAGGAAGCCCAAATACCATGTTCAGGAAGGTGATTATATCACTTAGTTCCTCATTAAAGTCACTGCGGTGGATGGTCTGTGGCCATCTGCTCACTGGATTTTTGTTCTTGAGATAGAGCTCATTCATCATTTGCATGCATTTTTCCTCATTTTCCTCTCATGCCTTCTTGTAGTCTTCTATGCTTATGGTGACATATTGCCTATGATGAGGAATGCCTAGGGTTATTTCAAAATGACGATCTGTTAGGTCGAAGATCATCTTTCCCTACTTATCTTCGACACATCTTGTGTCTTTGTTGTAGTAATGGGTAACCAACATGATAAATTCATTATTCACAACACTTACTGGTAGCCTAGCTGGGAAGTGCAACCTGCTACCCACTAGTTTGTTCATCCAGAGGCCACTAGTTTCCTGGTTGGTTCTCACCCAGAAGTCTTCCATATCAATATGCCCAAGCTCAGAGTCTCTGATATCAAGATCACTCTCTGCATATGAGTCAGGCATCTTGACTCTATGATACTTGTACTTCATATCTTGTTCTATAACTTTGCTTTTCCTTTAGACTTTGTTGGTTCCTTCTTCCTTACATGGAGACATTGTGGTCGACCACTTACTTCTCGGAGAATTAGTAGGAGGGATTTTAGGAGTTTCTTCCTATTTTCTTGGTTCTCCCTCCTTATCCTTTCCTTTTCCTTTCGGTGCCTGGGCCGGCCTTGGAGGTGCTCTACCCAAAGGGGAAGTAGTGAAATCTACCCGAGGTAGTTCGGACCATCTTATTTGCACCAATGTTCGGTGCGCTACAATGTGTGCTTAACCTTTCCTCGAATGGTATTAACACTGGTCTCTATCAATCTTTGTGAACGACCAATTGTGTCCCTATCCGTGTCAAGGTAAACTTGATCAAATTCTTTATCAGGCTCTTGGAATCCTTTTGGAACGATGGCTACGTCATAATGAATGATTTCCTCTAGAGCCAACTGGGAGTGATCCTTTCGCTTGATATCTATTTCGTGTGTTAGGTCAATGTAGATGTCCTTGATCTCAGGAACATGAATGGGATCAATTTTTTCCCTTGGGAGGCAACTCCAGTAATTGAAGGTGGGCCTTGCTGGGAAGTTGTGTTTCAAATTCAGCAACTCAATCTCATCATACATTTCTTGAGCTTTGACAAGTGTGGCGCAGGTGTATCAGCCAACTGTAAGTGGGAATGGAGTTCCTCCTTTCTTTCTCTTCATGCACCTCTCGTGGTATGTTATTATTTTCCTCGATAACTCCAAAAGAATCAGCTTGGGCCCTGCATACCTTGGTAGCTTTATCAGCTCACCCTCAAAATTCACTAGCCTGAGATATGTGAATGTGGGGATCTATGTGAACAATGCTCCCCATTTCTTTGTGACAGTGATCACACTCAAGCTAGTTGACCATGTCTCATGTTTGGCATTAGCAAATAGATCACCTCATAGAAGAAGGCATCGTTGCTTTTTGAGAAGCTGGGGATGCTACTCTTGAGACTTAGCTCTAGGTAGTATTCATATATTTTGACTGGGGCCATACCCCATTCCGAGCTAGGCCTATGAAATCTCTCGATGATGCTGCAACATATACAATGTAGGAATTCATATAGAACTTCCCAGTTGTGAGGACTGTTGAAGCTGTTGGGAGATGGTGTCACTGATGATTTCTCCCTAGCCAAAACGATGATTAGGAACATTCTTGCTCATGGTCTCTAAGTACCTCAACATCCATTTGTGGAAATAATGGGCATCAGGAAGCCTAAATACCCTATTCAAGAAGGTGATTGTATCACTCAGTTCCTCATTGAAGTCACTACGGTGGATGGTTTGTGGCCATCTGCTCACTAGATTTTTGTTCTTGAGATAGAGCTCATTCATCATTTTCATGCATTTGTCCTCATTGTCCTCTCATGCCTTCTTGCAGTCTTCTAGGCTTATGGCGACATATTTCATGTGATGAGGAATGCCTAGGGTTATTTCAAAATGATGAGCTATTAGGTTGAAAATCATCTTTACCTACTTATCTTCGACACATCTTGTGTCTTTTTTGTAGTAACGGGTAACCAACATGATAAATTCATTTTCCACAACACTTACTAAGTAGGCAGCCCAACTACGAAGTGCAACCCGATGCCCATGAGTGTGTTCATCCAGGGGCCACTAGTTTCCTTATTGGTTCTCACCGGAAGTCTTCCATATCAATATGCCCAAGCTTGGAGTCTCGGTATCAACATCATCTTTGAATATGAGTCGGGCATCTTGACTCTCGATACTTGTACTTCATATCTTGTTCTATAACTTTGCTTTTCCTTTAGACTTTGTTAGTTTCCTACTTGACGAAGACATGTGTGGGCTCAAGGACAATCTGTTTTTGTTCTCGCAAGTAGAATCAAGGAGGTCTAACATAGAAGATCCATGTCAACCATCATATTATTCATAATGAAAGCTTGCAGAAAGAAGAATGAGTAATTATAAGGCTTAGGGCGCAAGGCGCAAGTTCACAGCATGTTGCAGAGGCTTAAAAAGGCTACGCACACTTTTGAGGATGTCAACATAGAAAAAGGTGTGCCAATGTTGATAGGAGAAAAGCTGCACCAAAGGGTTATAAAGGGCGCACTTTTGAAGAGTGTTTCATGATAGAAGGCAGTGCTAAGGGAAAAACCATGGGGCACAGTTTTGTAACACAGAACATGCAGATGTTGATGTTGAGGAATATGCGCCTACGCCTTAGGAAATTTGGATTTTGTGGGGCACAGAAAAGTATATGTTGCATGGGTTTTAAGTGTGCCCAAGGGGTAATTTTAGAATATGCTACAAAGAAATCAACGCGCTAAAGGAGAAAGCACTTGGTGCTTTGTTTTGCAACATGCATAATCAGATGTTGATGTTGTGTAGGATGCACCTGTGCCCTTACAAAAGTTGCTAAGTGTTATTATACTGGGTGTAGGTCAGGGATATGTTGCAAGTGAGGACAGTGTGCACCAAGGTGCAACTGTGAGGGTTGTAACATGTAAAAAAGTGTGCTAAGGTATTTAGTGATTTATTTGCAATTTCTTGGA
Organism: Taxus wallichiana var. yunnanensis; assembly: GCA_018340775.1. Taxonomy (NCBI): domain Eukaryota; kingdom Viridiplantae; phylum Streptophyta; class Pinopsida; order Cupressales; family Taxaceae; genus Taxus; species Taxus wallichiana. The sequence continues at coordinate 246,556,178 of CM031240.1, read as the reverse complement.
TTTCTTCTTTCTTTTTTGTTTTTTCAAATGGTAAAGAGAGGTTTTGCAACAAGATAATAAGCAGGGAAAAGGCCTTGAGTTTCTTCAAAGGCAAGGGCTTTCCAAATTTTTAGATCTGGAAGGACATGAAAGGGGTTCTGGTTGGTTATAGTTTGTTAAGTTCTTTTCTTTTTTAGATTTAACCTTTTAACAACCCTAATACCTAACATAACAAAAACAAAGACCATAACAACAACAAGCATGACAGAAGCCACTTACCCAGTTTTATAAAGGACGACGGATGACATTGGGGTCCACAAGCTCAAAAAAAGGCACGCGAGGGTGACAAAGACAGTGACAGTGTAGAGGAAATACTTTTTTCAATTTTCAAAATGTGAAAATGATAGGTGTTGAGTGCCTATTTATAGAAAACCTGGCATTTATTATTTCACCAAATTTCTTTGGCGTGGTTTTTAGAGTGTCGAAACAGGTTTAAATGTGCCTTGGCGTAAGTTTATTGCATAAACATAAAGTTTTTCATGCCTTAATTGCACATTTCATGATGTTGACATGAAAATTTCAGCGCCTTAGCGCACATTTTAGGTGCATGTTTAATGATGTTGACATGTCATTTCCTGTGCCAAAGGGGCGCAACTTCATTGATGTTGACATGTCATTTTGGGTGCCAAAGGATTTTCTAAGGGGCACACATTTCATGGTGTCGACACAACATTTCTTGCGCCCAATTCAAAAAGGCCGATAGTGGATAAGTTCTTAAAACTTGATTTTCGGAAGGAGTTTTAGGCCATTTTGAATGTTAATAGACCTCCTTAGGGGACCAAAACAAATTTTTGGTATGGTTATCTATAAAATTTCCCTTGTCAATTTTACATGATAACACACCTCTATACCCCTATTAAAGATTTTCCATGTGCAATGATGGCGCATGTTTGAGTCTCACCTTGGGCTTCCATCTTGGAATGATGAGCGACACTTGCACCTTCCGCTGAATTTTCTATACTTAGTCTTTTGAAGTCTACCCTATCCACCTTTTGACATCTTGATTCTTCCCCACCGGGCTTGGGACACGTGGAACCACGGCTCTTTTTCAAGCCTCGCCTTTGGATTTAAACTTTGGAGAACGCGCCGACACGTTGCTCTCTCCACTATCTTCTCCATACTTAGTCAATTTTTAGAATCTTTCCAATCTGTTTTAAGCTCGAAGACTTCGAATCTTTGGCGCTACTCCTCCTCGAGCCTTTGGTTCTTCTAACAAGTGCATGGCCTCCTTCTCCAACCCTTATTTTTTCATTTTAGATCCTTCCGAGTATTTAAAATATATTTATGACACTGATTCATGTGAGAGAGCCATTTCTTCTCTTTCTTCTCACACAGGGTTGTTTAAACTTTTGCAGGCCCCGCCATTCCATTATAGAGTCCCTCTGCAACCTGTTTGCAAGATTTAAATGTGTTTTGTATGATTATTTCCGTGTGGGGTCATGGCTGATCCAATATTTTTCTGCGAGGGTGAAATATGGATAGCACATACGATAAGGAAATGATGCCAATTCTCCATGTAATACACAAATGGTGTCCATACCTACTAAGGAGTCGTTTTGGCATTAAAAAAATCACCAGAGTTTGAAATATTTCTTTGAAAAATGGGTTTCCTCCCCAACACAACATAAATGGGTCAGAAAACTCATGGGGTATGATTATTAGATAACCTATAAGAAGGGTAAAGACAATATTGTGGTCGATGCTCTCTCACATGCATTCGAGGACCAGACATCCTTGTTGGCCATCTCCATTCCCATCCTAAACTAGATGGAATATGTGAAAAGGGGTATCAACTTGATCCCTCCTCACAACACCTCATCCATCGATTGGGCACTGACCCCACACCCATACCATATTATTCATGAGATGGTGCATTTCTACACCACAAGGGCCATCTGGTGCTTCCCAAGGCATAGACCTTCATCAAGTTGTTGTTATGCCAAATTCACCCCTCGAGGTAATTTGGATAACTTGCATAATTTCCTCAAGATTGAGCATGCAAGAAATGGAAAAAGGAGAAAAATAAGGTTTGGAAGGTCCCTATGGCTCTTTTGTAACTCCCCCATCCAAGGAAAAAATTCAAGGAGTAAGACAAAATGGAATAAAAATGAAAAAATGGCTTCTTTTAGTGTATTGCGGAAAAATCAAGTATTTTTGTCCCGGACGGTCTGCGAGACATTAGGACAGCTGGCACCCACATAGCTGAAATGGCTACAAGAAGTGGGAATTGGAAAAGTCATGTATTCACAGCCCGAGAAGGTTTGCAGGATGTCCGTACACGATTTCACGAAAGGCCAAAATCACCGCACCAAGAGAAAATTGGTGAAGTCAGGTCGAACTATCGTTAGCCATGCATGGGAATTTTTGGACACTGGGATGTGTGAGCTCTAAAATTCCAAAATGGCCGACTACATAGGAGATTCATCAAATGCATAGGTCAACGACCTTCACGGCCCGATCAACATTGGGACAAGCAGGACACCAAAAGCTGATTTTCCCATTTTCAAAGCGGGTCAAGTGTGATTTGGGTGAAGCAAAGATTTTCAGCCCAATTCACATAAGGGACATCGAGGACACTAAGATCCAAAATAGCCTAATTCAAAGCCAAATTCAATGTCGACCCTCCCAAACTTCAAACAACCATAACTTTTTACCTCGAGCTCTGATTTTCATGAAATTTGACTTTCTGGAATGGGAATGACGTCCTCTACGCCACATAAATGGATTTCTTAATTTTTTTAATGGTAAATATATGAATATAAAATAAAAATATTCATCTTTGGTAAAGTAAATGCTTAGTCCCATTAAATGACATAAATTCTGGCACTCCAAAGTAATTACTGCACTCGAGAAGACCATACCATGTTGAATTCATAACAAAAAGCACAAAATTGGTACCGTTGGAATCATGCTTCCGATCCCAATGAAAAAATCCAATAAATCTATAATTTGGGGAGTAATCTATGGAAGGTTTGTAGAAAAATTTTGAGTTCAGATTAATGATTTTAGTTGGTAGTTGAGATGCATTAATGAAGCATGGGCTAACATATTTCATTGTTGTAAGTTATGGGGTAGTATGGGGGATCTTTTGAAATCAATATAACATCATTTTACTCCATTTACTACCTATTTCTAGTTGTTGAATGATAGAATTTGATATTTTCATTTTTCCCTCTCTCTCTCTCTTCTCAGATTTCTATAAATTGGAGTGTTGGGCTCATTGTAAAGGGGAGATAGTTCTGAGTAGAAAAACTCAGTAAATATTGTTTTTCGAATCCAATATGATGAATGCTCTTGTAGTGTACTACTTGCATGGTGACCTAGACCCTTATTCTATAATAGATTGGATTGTGCATATCAATGAAGCAATAGATACAAGTTTGTGGATACTTCTTCCCCTACTGTGTTTTTTTGCATTCTTCTTTCCCTTTCAAACTTATTACAAATATATTGTGTCTACCTTATACTCTAGGATTCATTCTCATTGTGCATGTATGGAATATTTTTGTGAATGCATTTGTTGGAATGTGGGGAACTGTTATCACCTCTTCTAGTATGCACTTTGTTTCTATTTTTCACACATTGGATACTATTCTCACACCCTCTTTTTCTGGTGTATCACCACTTTAGTGTAGGATTTTTTTCATGCACTCTCTCTCCCTGGTCCCTTGGAAAGTTAGATTATGATTAGATAGTTTTTCCTACATTAGATTAGATTGTGGTAGGTATTTTAGGAGCAAGAACCAACATTCTCTAGAGGTCTATCTCGGATAGCAAGTCCCATAACTTGGAGGTAGTACCCATGTTATCCAATCAAATTATGAGCTCAAGCACGTGCACTTGTGCAAACCATAGGGTGATGTGATACGATGATAATAATTGTCTTTTATGAAATCCATTCTTCTCCATTAGCAGGACACTGGATTTATCAAAACCTATGAGTAGGGAAGCTAAAACATCTTTTGGAAAGGAATGAAGGGTGTTATTAAATAGATGGTGGAAGAATGTGATACCTGCCAACAAAGCAAAGGTGAGACAACAATAATTCCTAGTCTTTTGGAGCCCTTGTAAATTCTGACTAAGATTTGGAAAGATGGCTATATGGATTTTATCCAAAGATGGCTCTATGGATTTTATCCAAGTTCTCCCTAGGCCAGGAGGTAAAAAATTGATCTTTGTTGTGGTCAATTGCCTCTCCAAATATAGTCATTTTTGTTTCATCACCAATCCATATAAATCCTCCATGTTCACCCATATGTTTCTGTATCATACTTTCCATCTACATTGGATTTCTTCTTCTATTATCTTTGATTGTGATGCAACTTACACTAGTAAAGTTTGGAAAGAGCTTTCCCGACACATAGGCACCCTACTTAAGATGAGCTCTAGGTATCACCCCCACACGGATGACCATAAAAAAATTGTCAACAAGTGTTTAGAAAGGTTCCTTCATTAATTTTTTTAGAACAAAAAAACTAGTGAAAAAGTTGTATCCTCTTGCAGAGTGGCGGTACAGTACCTTATACCACAGTTGTACAAAACGATCTCATATGAAGTGGTTTAAGGTAAAAATCCACCAACCATTCTTTCATATAACCCTGGCAATTCGAGAGTTCATATAGTTGACAATAGTCTTCGCTAAAGTAAGATCAAATTCTCATCACTTGACAAACCTATATCCACATGGAATTGAACCACATGAAGTAGTAGGCTAAATAACACTACTCCGAGCACACCTTCTAACTAGGTGATATGGTCTTCCTTCAACTCCAACCTTCGAACATTCATCCTTGAAGCTCAAAGGGCATCATAATATTTCTCCAAAGTTTTATGGGCCATATAAGGTCCTCTAGAAAATTGGTTTGGTTTTTACAAGTTGGAGCTTCCACCTTCCTCTAGAATTCACCCAGTTTTCCATGTTTCCTATTTAAAGAAAGTTCTGGGAACCAATGTCCAAGCATAAACCACTTTACCACAACTCGATAATGAAGGCTCCATCCTTCTTAAACCAAAAGCCATCCTAGATAAGAGGACCTACAAACTCTACTCCCACTCCATCACATAAGTCCTAATCTAGTGGGAACGAAATGAAACCAGATGGTTCGTAACATGGGAACAACTTATCTAGATTTGGCACTTACTTCCACATCTCGAGAGCTTTGAGGAAAAATATTTTTCCAAGAGGGAGGGGATGTTAGGAACCCGTGTTCCTACCCTTCTATTTTCTTTATAGTAGATTAGTTACTTTGGACGCATATGCTTTGTAATTCATCCCTTTAACATATTTGAATAATCCCACATGTGTGGGAAGTAGTAGTTTCTTAGATAGGAATTAGTATATAAGAAGGTGTTGAGGCTCAATGAGGCATCCACGAATATATTGTATTGAGATTTCTCAAAGGAGGTTTCCCCCTTGAAGAGGCCTGCAATTTAATATCATTTTGAGTTATTTTTCTTTAGTTATTTATTGCAAGTTATTTCCATTTCTATTTAAATTGTTGTGATTGGTAAAATAGTGTTGCATGGTCTTCACGGCTTTTATGCAATCATTGCTTCTATTGTGTGACTACTAGTCATGATGTTGCTCACATGCATATCTTTTAGTTAATTGTTTAGATAAATTTTGTATTATTGTTAAAATAAGAATTCCTCTAGAAGAGGAACACCACTTTTCATGTTATAAAATATATGTATATTAGGATTAGAAAGTGGTAAGCGTTTCTCAACAACAATGAGGATTGTATCAAATTATTATTGATTAATAAAATGGCATGATTTTGAGTTAATTTTTTTGTGTAATTAAAACTCGTGAACCTGGATTAGAAGGGAGGAGAAAGGGCCTCTTCTCACTAATGTTATTGTAAGTATTAGATGTTTGATTAATATTTTTATTACTCAGCAATTTATTGGTTTCAAGAATTACTATATTTATAAAATTTAGTATTTTCATTTTGTTTCAAGTATGCTTGAAGGTTTTTAATTTATAGATTTAGGAATATCTGTTTATTTCATCAAGATTTAATAACGTATAATATGTTCTTTAGATAGTAGTGATTAACTCTTTGGATTAATTGATATATACTTTTAATACAATTTCAACCATGCATTGTTACAAACAACCTTAGACACCTCCCTAGTATTAATAATTATTGAATGATTAAAGTATGAGTATAAATGATGCTTATTACCAAATAACACAAGGGTTGATGTAAAAATTATGTGAATCAAAAAAATTTAGGATATAACAAATACTATATAAAAGGAGATAAAATTAAGGGGTGATGACATACACTTTCCCTTAAATATATGTTCACTAAATGATGAAGATTATGAATTCACTTCTCAAGAGTAGATTTGGAGAATGGGATACAATGTTGCATTTTTTATTTGTATTACTTTCCATTTAACCAGAATATTTGTGATGACTTCTTATTTAATTCATCATGAGTGCTTATAAGACAACTTCATGCTTGAGAATGAGGGATTCTTCAATATTGATATTTGGAAGTATTGTGTAAGATGTGACGTATTGTCTAAGGTATCTTTTCGAGATTAGGAAAAAAAAATAACACTAAGAAGAAGGTTGAAGTTATTACATGTATGATAAATTATGATGTAAGAGCATCACTCTTAGCTTGTACATATGGTTGGCAACATCAATTTTAGCTTTCTCAGTGTTTTGATAGGTCTAGGAGGTCATATAGGGTCTTGTAGGTGTATTTATTTTGTATAACACCTTCATACATTTGAATATGCTAGTTTCCCTCTAAAAATTTCAATTTGAATCTAGAAGGAAATTTTGGCTTGTTATTGGGGTTTATATGTAATAATTTAGCTTAAAATCATGTAATGAGGTTGGTAGTATACATAATGAGGTCTAGAAGTCATATAAGGGTCTAAGTTGTGACCAAGTGATAAATTCCTAAGGTTTAAGACTAAATGAACTCTTTTAATGTTTTAATAAAGGAACAAACAGTAATTTGATGGGACATAAGACCAAGATTCAGTTAGAAGGGCTATATTGAATGATTGAAGGAATATTTTGAGTTTTTACGATCAAACTAATATTGTATGTTGAATGAAGGTGTTATAAGATTTGCATCACATGACCAATAGTCTGAAAAAATGTGTAAGGTCCATTCAATTTAGCACCAATTTTATAGAAATATTTCATCTTTAATGATGAAATATTATAAGGATGTAATTCAATGAAAATCATATCCTTTAATAAGAAGGAATAATTGGAGTGGTTCTAACCATCATATTGTTTCATGCATTTCTATAACATCCTAATATTTTCCTATAGGAATAAAATAACATTATCCTATTAACTATGTGTGGTACCATGTGCTTGCACTTCTAGGATTCTTGAAATGTATAATCGAGGAGATAATGGATTTTTACCATATAGACAACCTAATATGGGTACATGTTGGTACCTATGTGATGTAGTGTTGTATCACCAACTACAAAGTGGTAACATTTTTATGTAGTGATTTAGTTTATTAAAATACAAACTTTGAAGAAATATTTTCAAGTAATAATTGAATATTTCCATTTTACCATGTGTGAGGTTCATATCCATATCTCACTTACAATTTTGTCCCCATTCATGTACATAATTATTGCTAGAATTGGATAGTAAATGTTTATTCATGATCAATGATGATAGAATAGGGAATGACATAGGAATGGACATATTTGGAGACACGATTCTTTGTAATGGCTAAAAATTATTTAATTTTAGAATTCCCTCAATTAGGTCCAATGAAATATATATTTTGATCTTTATAAGTGTATATAAATGTTAAAGAAATATTGTAAGTTCCACCATTACATCCTTTTGAAATTGGATAAATATCACATTCTTCAAAGAATTTAAAGATGTATTTTTAATTCCTATCATATAAGTCTTGACAAAACCACTCAATTTTTATGATTCCACATGTCACCAACCGAGGGTGATGCATGTGGTTTGAGAAGGATATTTTTTCATTAAGTAGAATTGGAAATAGAATACACGCATCCTAGGTATTTTTAATAGTGTCTATTGCTTGGATGATAAGTTAGGTTCAATAGAAAACTAATGTATTATTTTTTTTGTAAATAAAAAATAAGAGATACCTTCTACAATACTGAAGAAATCAAAGAAGTCAATCTCAAATCATGGTAAAAAAATTGGATTATTTAACGATTGTATGTGTGAGGGACTCTCATGACATAATTTGAATGAATAAAGTAGGATAACTCTAGAATATAAATTTGCAATCACAATACTAGTCTAGATTTTAGTATGTATTTTTTGTTAGGAGTCTTTCTTAGGATAGATCCTTATCCATTTTTGATGTTTATAAAAGAAAATAAAAAGACATGTAGGGATAAATTAAAGAATGGAAATGGAATTATTTATCTATTTTGGGGCCTAAGGGAAATATACCATTGTAGGTTTTTCTTGTAGATGATAACTAATTATGTGCTTGAAGAATTAAATAAATCATAGCGAAAAATCTATCACTAGTAAGATACATCTTCTCTTATCCATTAATTTACAATTATATCAACCTTATTTTTTCAAATGAATATTACTTAATTGATATTTAAATATCTAATATTATAAAAATATCCATATTTATAGTAAAAATAGATAGAGAGTATATACAACATGAAAACAACAATTACTATCAATACATACAATATATAATGTAAACAGGATGAAAAGAGGAACTTAGATGATTTAGAATGTTTTTTGGGTATACCAATTTATGATTTGATTATAAATCAATTTTTGTGACCGATTAAAACAATTGGTGAATATATGTAACTTTCTGTTTGGGGTAATACAAAAGGGTAGGACCATAGAATATGAACTAGAAATAAATGTACAATATTAAACTTGCAGGAAATACGAATCTATAATCACTACCATTATTTATGTGTCACCTTTATATTTCTTTTTGGTATATTTAGTTTCACACAAAACCCCTTATGTTACACTTGAATCTATAAGAAAATCCTAGCTATCATGTAATATACTAAAGAAATCATTAGATCTAAACATAAAGATGTAAATGCTTGAGTCAAGATGAACTTGGCACTCACAACGATATGTCATTCATCGAGTGTCGCACTACATTTCAAACTCAATGTATCTCTTTTAGTCCTTTTTTGACATGCATAAAATTAATTATTGAACTAGTTTGGACCTTGTTCCTCAAAAATGATAGTTGGTTAGTCTAATTTATTCCAATAGAAACCCTTGTGTGCAGATGATAAATTCATATGTTTTCCCTCTTATATTATGTATGGAGTATACAAATGTATAACTTTCTTATTTTTCTCAATATATGATTAACTAAAATTGAACTAACTGTGTAGTATGGGGATAGTTAATCTAAGCTATCAACAATCGTAAATAAAGTAAATAAATTAAATAAAGAATTATGCAAGTAAGCTAAAAACTATGCAAAAGAGACTTATAACACTAATGTGAAAAAGAGAAGAGGAAAGAACTCAACTTAATGAAAGATGATCACACAATAGTTTCACAAAGGTCTTTGACTTGAAAAGACATAAAAAGTAATGATTGTGTATAATTCTGAAAAGGATAGATATAAATGATCAAGCTAGACTAGAGCACCTAGAGAGCAATTGGGGAAATTATGTGCACTCGGTCTATAATTTGAACACCCTAGTCTGTGTAAAATATCTAAAACCAATCTTCACTAGTTGGAAGATGGTCCGAAACCCTATTTTTTATCACATCACCTTCACTATCACTTGCCATATGTTTCAAAATAATCCAAGATGAAAGAAAGACGTGTAAGACACCAAAAAAGCATCAAACCCTAAATAAATAAGAATGCATATGAAAGGGTCATACTAACCTCAACTACCAAAATGGTGGACTTACTAACTGAGCGTTGCACTACATCTCAGACCCGATCTAGTTCTATGTGCAAGAGTGTTTGAACATGCCCTATGTTTATCTTGTTCAAGTCACACTTTATGAAGTAGTGTGAAATAAATATGTGTAGAAAATGTAATAGAATGTGTGGATGTAATAGAATATAATCCATACCCCTATGAAGTGTGATATAGATGTCCTACCCTTGTGCCTTGATGATGGAGCTATGTGGATACAAGTGATCTCAATGCGATAGATGGATGTAACTCTAGATGAGTGATAGTTGTAAGTGATGCTAGGTCCCTCATTATGGTCTCATTACTTTATATTTTATCTTGATATTTAATAATTAAATATGAATTGGATGAAAACCAAAAAGATAAAGATGTAAAATGGCTAGAAAGAGCCCAAAAAGAGTTGGGAAAGTGAAAAATGGACCGGGTGCCCTTGGTGGGACTAGGGCACCCATGGGCACCCTAATACTAATTTGAGTTCCCAGTTGAGGATAAAATAATGTGGGATGAATGAAGTTGACTAGGCATATGGGTGTAAGAGGTTGGTATTGATGAAATAAAATAAAATAAGGATGGAAAAATACGGGGTTAATTAGTACTTTGTTCATTCAAGAACCTTCTAAATAGTAGTAAGGGACCGTGATAAATAATGTCTAAAGTACATGATTTTGTGACTATTATATATTGTAGATAGATAGGTAATGGCTAGATCATAAATGCTTACATTATAATTGTACTTAAAAGCATTTTTAAAATGAATGTTGAACCTTAGTGGTGAGAAAGGATGACATATTAAAAACAATGGTACCGTGAAAAGAAAATGAAATGAATCATAAGATTAAAAAATTAGAAAAATAAAGTTACGGGACTATACAACTAGATTAGTATCATAAGTATGGTCATCACCCATCTATACAATATTGAACCAATAGTAGATGAGACAAAATCAAGAATGAATAACTAGGGAAACCTATAATGTGACACCAAATCATATCGAAATATTTGAACATTGATACAAGATCAAGAAAATCAAACAAATCAAACAAAATAAGGATGAAACAAGAAGGGGTTATTCAACTAAGATTGAGGTGCAAGGTTTAGAACTCATGTATATGCAAGTGTAATAAAAGCATGATGTAATAAATTATTTGTGTGAGTTTTGGTATTTATATTTTCCCCCTTTATGTTAGTAAATTAAATTTTCTAGCGTAAAGGAGAAAAATTCATAGAAGAGTGTGTGCTAAAGCAAAAAAATTATAAGAGTATTGTTAGCGCAAAATCACAGCACCCTGAATTTCAGAACTTTGATGGGTTGAGGAACTCATTGTGATTGCATAACATAGAGTATGTCTCAAAGTGTGGGAATTTGAAATCAAGAGAGATCTCTCGGATCAAGGCAGTTCCTATTCCTCTATTCAGGTGCACACATAAAATTTGTAGAGGATTTATTCTAAAATATATTATAACTTTCCAAGGAGAAAGGGTTAAGAAAATGAAATAAATTAAACCTAAACTAATAGAGGTGATGCACCAAAGGAATGCTAAACACCGGCTTTTCTATATCAAACATAAACCATTAAAACGTAATACAACCTCCAAGAACAGATAACTAATATGTGTGTTGCAAGATCAAATAAAAGAAATGAACACAAGAAAGGGTTGAAATCGTCCACGGACATGTATTATTTCTTCATGAATTGATACATAACATTACAATGGCCAAGAGGAAAACAAATTGCATTAAAGTATTAATAGATGGTTCAAACTCCATGAATTCGTCTGCATACTAGAGAAGAAGGGAGGGTGTAAAACCAAAATGTCCAACCATTTTCAATGAGCCAAGCTCTTACCTTTATAGATGCAGTGAAGAGAGGAGAGGAAAAGAGGTGGGAAACCTGGTTTGGAGCTCAGCTACCAGCCATCAATGCCCCTATAAATCCACCCACAATCTGTCAAGTCCACCACTCTATGTCTATTTGGCGTGTTGAAGAAGGAATAACGGTGGATCAAATCAAATCTGATCCGGTTGTTGAAGTAATCGGATCGTATATTAATGACATGAAGATGTTTTGCTATTTTTACACATCTAACCTTCTCAAAATTAGGGTTTCAGGCCTCCATGGTGTAGAGGAGGTCGAGATATTTCTAATGGTGCCAAATTTTTTGAATTTCGAGCACTGGATCGAAAGTTATGTTCATTTGAATATTTAAATCGGATCCATAAAAAAATGGTGGAAAACTAGTTTTGCAAAATGGGTCCGTGGGCCTGAAATTCACTTTGCGCCTTTTAAACAAAAATTACAAAATGCAAAAATGCCCCAAAGACTCGAAGCGTGCAATTCATTTTTTTAAAAACCCATCTCGGGCCCACCGGTCCACATTTTCTATTTGGGTGAAAAGTCTTCCCCATGCCCGCCGGCTTACTTTTGGAAAAGAATCCCTCCAAGGCCCACCTTACCACTTGTAATTTAGGCCGACACGTCACTTCTCTCGGGTGTCGGTGGAGGTATGGATTAATTTAAAACTTTACACCTTTTAAAAACAAAACCCAAAAGGTTCAAACTACCTTTGGAGACCTACCTTCTGCTTTGACTAAAAAAATGGTTACGTGTAGAGCTAGAGCATGTTTGGGGACCCTTTTTTGATTTTTCTTTTGGTGTTGCACTAAAGAGACAAATGGCTTCTTCCACAGATTTTATTTGTTTCTTTGTGTTTTGGCTAAGTCCTCTTTATTTGGCGAGTCCATATGTTTGACCCGAGACACATTGAGGGCTGGCCCGCACTTGGAACCTGCTTCCAGATTTTACCTTTCAAATTTGGCTTGGAGATGACACATGGAGGCCTCCGCCATCCCTTTTATACTTATTTGATTCAAACATCTAGCTTTGTCCCCCTATTTGACTCTCATAAACTTGGAAACTCTGCGCTCACATGAGACTTGCCCTTGGGCCACCCCTTTTGAATTTTTGTTGTTGAGGAACGTGGCACCCTCCACTGATTCTCCCCCATCTTGAATTTTCAATTGTCAACTATGTCCCTTTTCGGACCTGGGACACATGGAAGGCCAACGCTAGTTTGGGAGACCTTTGAAGATGCATCAAATTGACACATGACACCTTTTACAAGTCTGCAATACTTATCTAATTTAGACCGATGCCTTTCTCAAACCCTAGACACGTGGAAGCCTTGTGCTCATTTGAGTCTCCGCTTTGGGTCATGCCTTTGAAATTTTACAGATGAGACATGTGGAGATTTCCGCTGGCACTTCTATACTAAAATGATTTGGGCCCACCGCCATTTAACTTCTATTGACCCGACCATGTGGAGGGTTGGCACTAGTTTGAGTCTCCACCTTGGGCTCTTACTTTTGAAATTACACCGAGCTAACATGTGGTTCTTTCTTCTCATTTCAAATTTTCAACAGTTGACTCTATCCATTTTGGGCCTAGGACACATGGAAACTCAACGCATATTTGAGGTCTCCATTTTGAAGTGCCCTTTTGGAATTTTTCCAAGTATAGGCTTGCGGATCTTTGCAAGTTTGCTTTTTAGCCCCAAGTCGACTTATATGCGGCTAAGTCTAAAAACATCGAGTCTTTCCCTATTTTTATCCTTTGAGCCTCTTGTTTCTTTGACACTCTTTGCCCCCTACACTGACATTTCTCCTCAATTTTCATGTCCTCCTGAAACTTGGTGTTGGATTCAAAATGTGGCCTCATACAACAGAACCGACGCTTGGATTTCCTTCTGTGTAGGGTCATTTTTGGTTAATTTTTCTGGGGTGAGAAGTTGAGATAATAGTTTGGTGAATCATTGGGACATGTACTGCTAGATGAATAGACTAGTAGCCTAGGAAGTATCCATTAGGCATGGAGTCTATCTGGTGATTTCAAAACTGGTTTGGAACTACCTTCCACGCATGCACTTTGTTTTGCTTACGAGAAAATCTTGGATTCAAGATTTATGAGAGTAGAGAGTTGTCTAAAACCTTGAAACTTCTACCTCATTTGATTTTCTGCAACCTGGTGCAGTTAAAACATCCACACCTACTTCAATAGAGATACTCTATAGATTTAGTTTATCATGGCCACAAGTTTTTTCCATGGGTGAGATAAAGCGTAAACAAGCATACCACAAGCAATAGAAAATGTGCACCAACACTTAGGGAAAATGATACCTAAACTATAAAAATACAATTTGCATACGCATTTAGATAAATTGAAAACCTAGGCTAATATTTACAAGGGTGAGAAATTTTCCTTTTAGTAGAAATGTTTGAGATAGATCCCATTGACTAGAATCTATAATTTTTGCCATTCAACTTAGCCAAATTTGGAAGGCATTGCTGATTTTACATTTTGTGACCATTTATGGGCCACTCCAAATGGAATCAAACCTAGAATGCCTTTCTTGTTCTTCCCGATCTGCATGCCACTTTAGAACTAAGTCCCCCTCTTGAAAGGTCCTTGTTCTTGCTTTCTTATCGAACCTCTTCTTGATCGATGCTTGATCTCTCTCCATGATCTACATTGCATGTTCTCTTGCTTCTTCTACTTCCATTAGCTCTGCATACCTGATTTCCATAGGTTCAAACTTGGCTAGTTCCAACTATTTCATGAGCTCCAAAGTGGGTAGCTCCAATGATATGGGCAATATTGCCTCTTTATCGTATAAAATCTTGTATGGGGAGTTTCCTGTAGACCTTTTGTATGTGATCCTATCAGCCCATATAGATTATTTGAGCTTAGTGTTCCAATTTCTCTTATTTTCATCAAGATTCCTTTTGATAATCCTTAGTAGGTTCTTGTTTGTAGACTCTTCTTGGCCATTACCTTAAGGGTAATAATTTGATGAAGTCTTTGAGGTATACGCCATTCTAAATAGCCTATTCGGTGATCCTTGTACCAAGGAATGCCAATGCGTTATCTGATATGATAGTGGTAGGGAATCCAAACCTAGTGACTATCCCTTCATAGAAATCCAAGATATTGGATTCATTTTCCTCCTTAAGCACCACTGCTTCAGTCCACTTGGTGAAATAGTCTGTTTCCGTAAGTATCCACTTGTGGCCTTGACTTGAATTTGGGTTGTTTTCTCCAATGAAGTCTAGTCCACATTACATATGGCTGATCCACTGAAATTGGAGGAAGGGGTAGGGAAGCTAGCTTTTCCTTCCCATGAAAAGTGTGCAGTTCTTGCATTTTTGATCCAAAGTACCAATCAAGTAAACACCGTAGGACAATAATAACCAACTTTCATGATTTTGAGAGTTGTTACTCAAGGAGAAAAGTGGCCTTCGCTGAACTCCATCATGGAACTTATGCAACACCCTCTCAATTTGGCATGTCCCAATGCACATCAATAGAACACTTTTGATATCCTTCTTGAACAAGACATCGCCAATAAGCAAATATGGGATGGCTTGTAATATGAAGTATCTCCTCTTTTCTTTATTCCAATCTTGAGGGAACAAACTTGTTTAGAGATAATGCACAAAGGATTTACTCCAACGTGGAATAGGTGCATTTTTAGCTTGTTGCTATTGATCATTCTATGAGTAGGACAACCTCTTCTTCATCCATTGAATCGGTCTATTACTTGGAAGCATGCTACTCACATAGACCCTTGCCACGAACTAGCTTGGTCACTTTTATTTCAATATCATACTCCATTACACAAGTGATCCAACCTTCTCTCTTCTCATTCAAGTCCTTGTTTAGGAGAAAATCCTTGACACCAAAGCATGAGACACTAGCAGTTGAATCTTATTATTCAAGACCAAGTGTCTGAACTTCTTCAAACTCCTAATGACAGCAAGGACATGCTTTTTAATGAAATAATACTTTACTTCATAATCCTCCAAGCTCTGACTGAAGAAGGCTATGGGTTGTTATGAACCTTCCTTGTTAGGTTGAACCAAGATAGCTGAGATTGTGTCTGACCCTCCAAAAGCATACAACATGAAGTCCTTTGAAAAGTCTAGGTTAATAAGGGATGGGGCTTGTGATATTCTCGAGCTTGATGGCCTCAAAACTCTCTTTTCCTTATTTTTTCCATTTAAATGCAAGACTCTTCTTCAACATCATTTTTAAAGGCTTCACAAGAGTGGTAAAATCAAGCACAAATCTACAAACAAAGTTTATTCTCCCGAAGAAGCTTTTGAGAGACTTCTTGTGTTGTGACAATGGAAGTTTTTGGGGTGTGGAGTCCATTTTTTTGGTCTTCTTGAATCGGTGTTGAAGTTTTGGAGCTCGAACGGTTAAGTTTGGATACTTCAGGAGCTTTCTATAGTTACTGTTGTGTGACGTTGCTATGTTGTCGCTATGCCATTGCTAGTAATATGTTGTTAATTGGTTGTTAATGTTGTGATAGTTTTTACATCCATGGAAAGTTGAAAGGTCATGAATTTCAAACTTCTAGGGTCGGATTTAGGACTTATTAAAAGGATTTTAATCCTATAAATAAAGGTGTTAAGGTATCTTGGAGATATCTTGAGTGTTTAAGAGGTCTTGAGTCTTAGTGATCAAGAGGTGATCAAGAGTGATCAAGGTTAAGAAATTGGGTGTCGATTGTGCTTTAGATGTGGTTTAGCATCTTTGGAATTCTATTGTGAGTTCATAACTCGGAGAAGACTGTGATAGTTTTCTTACTCTTGTTAATAATAAAATCCGAGAAAGTTCTTGGTGGACATAGCCCACACTTGGGTGAACCACATTAAATCTTTTCTTGTCTTCTTTTATGCATTATTTATTTATGTTGTTATGTTTCGAAAGTATAATTTTGTTGTATAGTTTCCTACAACGGTGTGGTTTGAGGAATTGTTTCCACATATTTGTTCTCTAATTCCTAACAATTGGTATCAAAGCTTTGGTGTTTTTTTTTGAAGTTGTAAATCATAGGGAACTTTTATCTTGAGTGGGAGCTATGGAAGATTAGGGCAGATTGAGGGTTGAGAAGTTCAATGGGAAGAACTTTGGTTTGTGAAAGATGAAAATGGAGGATTACTTATATCAGAAGGACCTCCATGTTCCTTTGGCTAGAAAATCAAAGAAACCTACAGCCATGTTAGATGAGGATTGAGAGTTTCTAGATAGAAAGGCACTCGGGGTAATTAGTTTATGCCTTGCATCTTTGGTTGCTTTCAACATATCATAAGAGAAGACCACAGAAGGTCTCATGAGTGTGTTGGGGAAGTTATATGAAAAACCCTTTGCCTCTAATAAAATATTTTTGATGAAAAAGTTATTTAATATGAAGATGTCTCGAGAATAGTTTTATTCTTGATGAATTGAATGAATTTAATACGGTTGTGAGTATGTTAAACTCGGAAAATTTGATGATGAGGTCGGGGATTTTTTGATTTTATGCTCCTTACCGGATAGTGGGACAACTTGGTTATGGTTATAAGTAATTCAGTATCTAATAACTCAAAGATGAAGTTTGAGAATGTAATAGGTGTGATCCTAAGCTAGAAAATTTGATGGAAGAGCACCTTTGGAGATTCTTCTCCTTCTTGAAACACTTTAACAATGGAGAGAAGAGGGAGACAAAAGAACAGAGAGGAAAGGTAACCGTGGGAAGTCGAATGATCATGGAAGGTCAAAGTCAAAGAGTAAGTTAGAATGTTGGCATTATGGGAAGGTTGGTCATGCTAAGAAAGATTGTTGGGCTCTACAGGATAAGAAGAACAAGAAGGAGGAAACTAAAGAGGTAAATTTGTAAAGAGTAGGTGATGTTTGTCAAGATGCCTTAATTCTTTCTTTAGATAATATTTTTGAATCTTGGGTGTTAGATTTAGGGGCTTATTTCCATGTCACCCCACATATACATTACTTTATTGATTTTGTTCAAAGTGATTTTAGACATGTATATCTTGGTGATGATGAACCATGTAGCATAGTATGGAAAGGTTGTGTTCAGGTGAAAATGTAAAATGGGAACACATGGCAACGTAAGGATGTTAGGCATGTGCCTAAGTTGAGGTGAAACTTGATATTAGTGGGACAAATGGGTAGTGATGGTTGTATAGTTAGTTTTATAGTGGATTCTTAAAAGGTTACCAAGGGAGCTCTTGAAGTTGGAAGAGGTAAGAAAACTTGTAATTTGTATTTAACCAAAGGTCCTGATGATTATTGCAATTTAGTTGTTGCAGATGGAGATGTAACTTTTGGCACCGAGATACTTGGTCATATGAGTCATAAGAGCATGCAGATTATAAAGGAAAGGTTACCGCAGTTAAAGGAGTTAGATTTGGACCTATGTGAGGACCGTGTTTATGGGAAACAAAAGTGGGTGAGATTCCTCAAGGTTAGACCTACTAAGAAGGAGGGTAAGTTAGAGTTAGTGCATACAGATGTATGGGGGCCAGCTCAAGTAAACTCTCTTGGTGGTTCATGTAATTACATCACTTTCATTGATGATGCAACTAGAAAATTTTGGGTATATTTCATTAGAAATAAATCTGATGTGTTTGAAACTTTCAAAAGATGGAAAGCCTTGGTTGAGAATGAAACAGGTCTCAAGTTGAAATGTCTCAAGTTGGATAATGGAGGGGAATATTGCAGAAATGAATTTCTTGATTACTTTTTGGTAAATGGGATGTAGGAAAAGAACAGTTCCAAATACTCCACAGGAAAATGGAGTGTCAGAGAGAATGAACAAGACAATCATGGAGTGTGCTAGGTGCATGAGGTTACATGTAGGGCTGCCACTCATGTTTTGGGTGGAAGTGGTAAGCACAACTATTTATCTGATTAATAAAGGACCCTTTATGGATTTGGATGGAGGTATACCTGAGGAGGCTTGGTCTGGTAAGAAAATTGATTACTCATTTCTTATAGTATTTGGATGTGAGGTATTTGTTCACATTGATAAAGATGATAGGACCAAGTTAGAGGCTAAGTCTGAGAAATGCACCTTTGTTAGATATGGTGAAGATGATTTTGGTTTCTATGTTTGGAGTCTTAAAGACAAGAAAATATTTTGGTCTAGAGATATTTTATTTAATGAAAAATCCATGTATAAAGATCAGTTGTAGGAACAAAAAGAGGAATCAAAGAAATAATACACAAAGTGTTAGAGGACATTGTGGACAAAAAGGTTTCCAAGGGGCCGATTCAAAGTTGAGCATGTTCTCGCATAGCTAGTTTAGGTACCTACTCATAAGGAACCCCAAACTTCGAGGTGAGAAGGTCTTCTAAGGTAGAAGAAGGAACTTAAACGATTTACTCCATATTTGAATTATTTATTGCTCACTCATAGTGGAGAGCTAGAGTGCTTTGAGTAAGTAGTGCGGGTGGATGCTAGGAAGGAGTGGGAGTAGGCCATGGATGAAGAGCATAGGTATCTTATGGAAAACCAAACTTGGGATCTCGGTGGAGCTACCCGATGGAAAGTGAGAATTTTAGAACAAGTGGGTGTATATAATCAAATAGGAAGATGGAGGCAGAAATGATACAAGGACTGGTTGGTGGTCAAAGGATTTACATAGAAGAAAGGTGTATACTTTGATGAATTTTTTTCTCCGGTTGTTAAAATGACTTATATTAGGACTGTTTCTTGGTTTAGTTATAGTAGAATACCCGCACTTAGAATAGTTGGATGTGAATACAACATTCCTTCATGGTGATTTGGATGAGGAATCGAACATACAACAACCACATGGTTATGAGGTCAAAGGGAAGGAGAGGTTAGTGTGCAAATTGAAGAAGAGCTTGTATGGCCTGAAACAAGCTCCATGGTAGTGGTACATGAAGTTTGATAGTTTTATGTAGGAGTAGGGTTACTCTAGGTGTCACTCAAACCATTGCATGTACATCAAGAATTTTCTTGATGGTAGTTATCTTATTATGTTCCTATAAGTAGATGATAAGCTTGTTTCGGGGAAGAAAATGTAGGAAATAAAGGTACTCAAGAAACAAACTAGGTGACTCCTTTGCTATGAAGGATTTTGGGAAAAAAGCAAATCCTTGGTAAGAGAATAACTCAGAATAGGAAGGAGAGGAAGCTAGTATTATCTCAAGAAGATTACATAAAGAAGGTCTTGGAGAGGTTTAGTATGCGGGATGCTAAAGCGGTTGGTAGTCCTACGGCAAGTTACTTTAAATTATCAAAGGATTAGAGTCCTAAGACCGAGGAGGATAGAATCCAAATGTCCAGAGGTACTATACTCATCAGTGGTTGGTAGCTTGATGTATGCTATGGTATGCACTAGGCTGACATTTCCCATCCAAAGTGGGAGAAGTGAGTGGGTTTATGACTGATCTAGGTAGAGAGCACCTTGGTAGGAAGAAAAGTGGATCCTTTTGTATTTGAGAGGGACCATGTGAGAGCAACATTGTGTCTTGATGGATCAAACACTACATTAGGTGGCTATGTATATTTGGACATGGCTGGAGATTTGAACATCAGGAGGAGCAAGACAAGTTATGTATTTACGGTTCGTGATACGACGGTGAGTTGGATTTCACAGTTACAAAAGGTTGTGGCTTTATCAACCACAAAGGCTAAGTATGTTGATGCCATTTAGGCAAGCAAGGAGATGATTTGGCTACAATAGTTGTTTGATGAGTTGGGTCATAAGTAGGAAGTTGGGAGACTACATAGTGATAGTTAGAGCACTATTCATTTGGCGAAGAACTCCACTTTCCACTCTAGGATAAATCACATTCAGCTGAGATATCATTTCATCAGGGAAGCTTTGGAAGAAGATAAGTTAAAGATGGAAAAGATTCATACTAGTTAAAATCCTATGGATATGATGACCAAGGCAGTCACAAGGGATAATTTGAAGTTGTGTTCAAATTTGGTTGGCCTTCATGGTTGATAATGAAGGGTTAAGAACTTTTCTCAGTGGAAATAGTCTCCAAGTGGGAGATTATCGGGGTGTGGAGCCTATTTTTTTAATCTTCTTGAATCAGTGTTGAAGTTTTAGAACTCAAATGGTTAAGTTTGGAGACTTCTAGAGATTTCGTAGTCGTTTGTTGTGACATTGTTGTGCCATCGCTCTTTCATTGTTGTTAATATGTTGTTAATTGGTTGTTAATGTCGTGACAATTTTTCCAGCCATGGGAAGTTGAAAGGTCGTGACTTTCAAACTTATAGGGTCGGCTTTAGGACTTCTTAAAAGGATTGTAATCCTATAAATAGAGGTGTTAGGGTATCTTGAAGATATCTTGAGTGTTCAAGAGGTCTTGAGTCTTAATGATCAAGAGGTGATCAAGAGTGATCAAGGTTAAGCAATTGGGTGTCAATTGTGGTTTAGAAGTGGTTTAGAATCTTTAAAATTCTATTGTGAGTTCAAACTCGAGAGAAGACTATGAGAGTTATTGTACTCTTGTTGATAATAAAATCTGAGAAAGTTCTTGGTGGATGTATCCCACATTGGGTGAACCACGTTAAATCTTGTCTTGTCTTCTTTTGTGCATTATTTATTTATCCTATTATATTTTTGCAAGTATAATTATGCTATATAGTTTTCTCTTTGTTGTGGTTTGAGGAATTATTTATGCATATTTGTTCTCTAATTCCTAACAAAAGTGTTTGGATTGCTTCAACCTCTTCAGGATCAATTATTAACCCTTCTCTTAAGACAATGTGGCCCAAAAATTTTCCATCATATGTGAAGAATACACACTTCTTTGGATTTAATGACACTCGAACCTTCTATACCTCACGAAATACATGTTTGAGGTGTAAGAGATGGTCTAAAACATTCATTGAGAAGATGGTGATATCATCTAGATATACAAGAACTATTTTATTGATTAAGCCTTTGACTTCCATGTCCATAGCTCTTTGAAATGTTCCTCCGACATTTGATATTCCAAATGGCATCTTGTTATAAGCATGTGTACCCCATTTGGTGGTGAGGGTTGTCTTGTCTTGATCTTCTTCTTTCACCATTATCTTATTATAGCATGAGTATCCATCTAGCACCTGAAAACCTCTAAGAGCCAACTACAACTTGCAATATTTGCTACATCGATGCAAGTGGGTAGTGATTTTTAGTGATGCTTGTTTAGATCATGAAAGTCTACACACAATTTGATTTCTCCACTTTTTTTCCTTATAGGCACCAAGTTCGCAACCCAACTTGAATTCTCAATAGGGAAGATGATGTTGTCCTTAATTATTGTGTTCAACTCTTTTCTCATGAGAGGTTCAATGTGAGGTTTTATTGGCAATTTATTTATTTTATCGAAAGGCTTAGATCCCAAATCCACTTGATAGTGTGTTGTGTTAATCTTGTGTTAAAACTCTTAGATCCTTATAAGTCCAAGAAAAGACATATGGGAATTTTTGTCAAAATTAAATGAACTCATATTTTTCTTGTTGGGTACTTACCTTGCCGATTCGCAACATTTTTCCTTCATCTATGGAAATGGGCTCTAAATCTTCACCTTTTACCTTAATATTTGCTTTCTCCTTCTGAAATTGATCATTCGGGTTGAATATTGACTCTAAGGTTACAAGACCTTTTATTAATTTGTTAGTTCTCAGCTGCACCACTTAATTGTCATACCATTGGTCCAACTTGTCTTGGTTTTTAGCAAAGAACTTAGTGTCTTCTTGTAAAAAATGACAATTTTCGATCCTTCACAAAAACTTGCCAACTTGTGTTGTTGTCTGGAATAGATGGTTTTACAACCACCTTGATATGGGGATGAGACTTATCACTTTTTATACTTTCTATAATATCAAATGCTACCCCAATTGCTGCTAGTATATCTGTTGCATCATTATTTTTCTTGGGTATGGACACAATGTTGAAAGCTTCAAAGTCCTCGATGAGGTCCCATACCTAGTTTTTATAGCTCCTGAGTAGGTCATTCCTTATAGCATGTTGTCCTCTAACTTGGTTCACAATCAACTCACTATCACCAAATATTTGCAGATTCTTAATCCCTCTCTTTCTTGCCCAATGCAGTCCATGGATCAAGGCTTCATACTCAGCCGTGTTATTTGAGCAAGCAAACTGGAAAATTGAAAGATGAGTAGTATTTCATACCTTATGGTGAAACAAGCATAGCTCCTCCTCTTGCACCTTGTCTACTTCTTGAGCCATCAAAGAATAACTTCCATACCTCATTATCATCCTTGTGGTCTAGCTTAGTGATGTTAGGAAGAGGATGATTCTCTTCATACAAGCAATAGACTCCTAGCTCAGATTCCTCCATTTCCTTGTAAGGGTAAAAATCATGCTTCTTGCTTTCCCATTCATCAAGAGTCAAGTCTGGAATGTATCTGACTTTGGTATCAACTTCATGGGTGCTTGGATAATCTTCTTGATCAAGGGCTGAACAATTTTCATTGATTGGACTTGGTGTATGAGGCTCAATATGGAATTTTGCAATAGGATCAGATCTGATTGTAGCCTTAGCTCCATATCTTGTTCTAAATAACATGTGTGACCAATCAGTAGAAAAATAACCTCCAATTTTAGCAGTGAAGTCCCTTGACAAACACAATGCAAAGTGTGGTTGCAAGTCTTTGACTAATACGTTTTGTAGGATAATCACTTTAGGACATGCATGCAATGTGAGGCTCAAATATTTGATTACCCCAACCTGTTGTTACCATGGTCTGATCCAATTGCACTACGCCCCTAGAGATGACTTCATATTGAAGCCCCGGATGATCGGCTATTTGTTGCGGAATTACAAAGCTAATTGCTCCCAAATGAATCATTTAATTATGTACCAATTTGTCCCCAATGATAAATAAAACATATAATAGAGGGGGTTTCATATTCTTACCTCGTTGTCCTCCATGATTTCCTTCAAGTTGGGCCACATTGGTAAGCACTTTCTCTTGTTCGTTGGGGGGGTGATTTGAGGTTTACGAATTGGCTATAGCGACTTGCAACATGTCTCTCTACCCCGTGATAGCTAATTAATCCCACATTGAGATGTTTACATTTGTTTTATTCATCTTCTCATTGATGTTAAATGGGGATGAGCTATCTTTTTGTTGCCCCTTTCCTAGTACATTCTTCTCTTGCACATGGGTCGTTACAAATGGTGCATGAGTGGGTATGGAAGGTGGCTTGGGCTAGATCTACACATCCGGAGTTGTAATTTGTAGGGTGATAGAGGCCTATGGACCATTTGAATCAGAATATTTCCGTCTCTAATATTCCACTTCATGGACCTTGTATTTTTCGCCACACTATGAAGAGGTGCTTGATTCATACCCCAAAAATCTTCAGCCTGCCAATTGACAAGCATGGTATCAGTTGGAGGTGGCTTTTTCTAGGTTTCTTGCTATTGATTTTCCTCTTAACTAGGCTCTTGGGACACACTAATGGTATGTACCATCAAGGCCTGGTTTAGCACACCATTGAAACACATTGACTTGTTATGGGGCTGATTGCATGGGAAACATCAATCATATTCTTATGCTCTGTTGTTTTTCTTGGAACCAAGGCCCTCGATGTTGAAGATACTTTTGGATCGTATGGTCGAAAGGAATAACAACTTAAGGTTGTCCTTAGTTTTGGTTTTGATTTACATCCTGAGCTAGTGGTCTATTTTTTTGGTGTGGAGGCCTAGCTTGATACTAATTTTGAGGTTGATATGGCCTATAACTATGAGCTTGTTGTCTCTTGATAGTCACCAACTCATTTCCTAGGTTCTCCAGGTTGTATCATAACCTCTTATAGCTCTTTTGAAGTGATAGATAATGATGTGGAAGCTTCAGGCTGAACTCTAATTCCTGGAGCAGGTATGGGAGCTAAATGTGGGTGTTTGATTAGTGCTTTGAGCTCCTAGTTCTTGATATAGAAGCATAAGTGGCCTAGGTGTACGTTTACCAGCCTGAATTAAACAATTTTCAGATCTAATGGAAATGTTATAGGCTATAGGTAATGTTACACCTCTCATGGATTGAATCATTAAGGCAATATCAAAATTTAAATTTCTAAGGAAATATAGAAAAGAACCTTCATCTATTTGTCTTATGGCCGGTAGAATCCTATGCCACGTCTACTGGAATTTGAAGTTAAATTTGGTCAACTCATCATTAGGGGCCCTATTTATTCTTGTCGGTTGTTCCAAAAAGGAACAATTATATCCCTTCTCTCTAAATTGATTGTGAAGAGCTCGCACGGATGTTCCCATTCGAATAGAGCCTACTGTTAGACTCCTGAACCATTACAGAGCTTTACCCTTAAATGAAGAGGCTAACAATTTATTTGTAATGTTCATCTCAATGATTTCATCAATTGCATAGAAATTTGCAATATCTTGAATGTGGTCACTAGGAGTAGTTTGGTTCTCTCCATTGAAACATGGAATGCTCTTTAATGATTCAACAAGAATCGGAATTGGATTTTTGCATTGAGAGCAAGTGGGATGTTGCTAGTGAAGTTGACATAGGGATTAGGTGGTTGATGTGCCATTATGATTAGCCTAAGAACCCTTGTTAACTGAATGAAAGGCCTACCAGGGGGAGGTATTGACAAGGTTCTATTTGGTGTAGATGGAGAGATTTAATCTCTTCTTCTCCTTATCCCTCTAATTGGGGACAAGAGAAGATGGAAAAAATCCTTCTTCTCTAGTTCTCAATCTAGTCCGGATTCTTCTCATGAATCTACCAAGCCAGGCTCATGAAAGCAGTGGAATTTGCCTCTTTTGGAGCCACCGGATGTGTAATTTCAAAGCTCCTTACAAGATGAAAACTTACAACAAGTGCACATCGATCTTGATGCAATAAAAATAGATACCTCTTGGTCCAATCGAGCGTGCCAAAACTATTAGTGCAAAATCAAAACACCCCTAAATGTCCGCAACCCGATGGGTTGAGGCTCTAGGTATGATTGCATAATATGGAGCATCTCTCAAAGTGTGGGAATTTGAAATTGAGAGAGATATCTGGATGAAGGATGGTTCCATTTCATCTTTTCTAGTGCACACATAAAATTTTGAGAGGATCTATTATAAAATCTATTATAACTTGCCAAGGAGATAGGGTTAAGAAAATGCAAGAAATTAAACCTAATCTAAATGAGGTGATGCAACAAAGGAATTTTGAACATTATCTTTGCTATCAGACATAGGCCATTAAAATGTAATACAACCACCAAACATAGATAAATAATATTGTGATGAAGATCAAATAAAAGCAATGAACACAAGAGGGGGTTAAAAGCATCCACAGACATGTATTATTGCCTCATGAATTGATATCTGAATATTACAATGGTGAAGAGGAAAAAACTTGCATTACAATCTTAATAGAAGGTTCAAACTCCACGAATTCATCTGCAGACCACGTAAGAAGGGAAGGTACAAAACAAGAATGTCCAACCCTTTATAATGAGCTAATCTCTTACCTTTATATATGCAATGAAGAGAGGAGAGGAAAACAGGTGGGAAACCTGGTTTGGAGGTCATCTACCAGCTATCAATGCCCCTATAAATCTTCCCACAATCTATCAAGTCCGCCACTCTATATCTCTTTAGTGTATCAAGAAGGAAGAACAACAGATCAAATCAAATATGATCTGACTGTTGGAGTAATCAGATCATATATTAATGGTATGAAGACATTTTGCTATTTTTTACCCACCTAACCTTCTCAAAATTAAGGTTTCAAGCCTCCATGGCATAGAGGAGGTTGAGACTTTCCAACGGTGTAAATTTTTTTGAATTTTGAGTACTAGATCAAAAGTTATGTTCATTAGAATATTTAAACTAGAACCATACAAAAATGGTGGAAAACCAATTTTGTAAAATGGGTTCATGGGCCTGAAATTCACTTTGTGGCTTTTGGACAAAAATTACAAAATGCAAATAATGCCCCATGACACCAGTAAACCCAAAATTCATTATTTCCAAGAAGCCATCTTTGGGCCCGCGGTTTGCATTTTCCATTTGGGTGAAAAGTATCCCCGGCCTTCCAAAGATGCTTTTAGCAAAGAATCCCTCAAGACCCTTGCTTCCCGCATGTAATTTAGGCCTAACATGTGGGTTGTCTAGGAATCGGTGAAGGTGTGGCTTACTTTTAAACTTTATATCTTTTTGAAAAAAAATCTAAAAGGTTCAAACTACCTCAAGAGACCCGCATTTACACTTTGACTTGAAACATGGCCATGTGTAGAGCTGCTGCACATTTGGGGATCACTTTTGGATTTTTATTTTGAATTTTCCCGAAGAGACACATGGTTCCTTCCCGGATTTACTCTATTTCTTTGTGTTTTGGCTAAGTAATTTTTATTCGTTGGGGAAATATGTCTGACCCGGGACACGTGGAGGGCTAGCATGCATTTCATACCTTCTTCCAGATTTTACCTTTTGAATTTGCATAAAGATGACACATGGAGGCGTCCGCCATCCTGTCCATACTTAGTCAATTTAACCGCCAACTCTATCCCCTTTTTCATTATCAAACACGTGGAAGCTTTACGCTTGCTTGAGACTGGCCCTTGGGCCACCCCTTTTGAATTTGCATCGTTGAGGCACCTAGCACCCTTTACTGACTCTACCCCTATAGACTTTTCAACTATCGACTCTATCCCTTTTTAGACCTGGGACATATGGAAGGCCAACTCTAATTTTGGAGACCCGCTTCTAGATTTACCTTTGAAGATGCACCGAGATGACACGTGACACCTTACGTGAGTTCCTGATACTTAGCTGATTCGAGCTGATGCCATTCTCAAACCCTAAACACATGGAAGCCTCACACTCATTTTAGTCTCCACTTTTGGTCATGCCTTTGAATTTTTGTTGATGAGACACATGGAGACTTCCGTCAAGCACTCTTATACATACCCGATTCGGGCCCACTTCCGTTTGAATTTAATTGGACCGTAACCACGTGGAGGGTGGTGCTAGTTTGAGTCTCTACCTTGAGCTATTTCTTTTGAAATTGCGTCGAGATGAAACAAGGTTTATTTTTTCTCGTTTGGACTTTTCAACGGTTGACTCTATCCCTTTTTTAACCTAGGACACGTGGAAGCTCGCACACATGTTTTATGTCTCCATTTTGAAGTTCCTTTTGTAATTGTGCCAAGTTGATGCATGGCACCTTTTGTAAGTATTTTGTTCATCCCCAAGTCGATTCGTATGCAGATAAGTCCAAAATATTTGAGTCTTTCCCTATTTTTGTCCTTTGAGCCTCTAGTTTCTTTGAAGTTGTTTGCCCCTTTACCAACCCTTCTCCTCCATTTTGAGTCCGCTCTACAACCTCGATGTTGGATTCAAAACATGGTCTCATACGATGGAACCGACCCTTGGATTTCCTTCTATGTAGGGTCATGTTTGGTTAATTTTTTCAAGGGGAAAATTTTTGATAACAGTACATAGAGAAAGTCACCATATGTTGTAAACAACATGATTTATCTCATAACCAATTAACTAAAATGTGTATTTTAGTAGTTAATCTAGGAAGTAAAGTAGTGAAATAAATGTATAAATTAAATAAGAAAAGTGATCCAAGAAACTAAGAAATTAAAAATGTAAAAACCTATATTGCAAGGAGATTTAGAAAGAACTTAGCTGATCTGACGAGCTTGTTGAATTGTGTCAAAAGAAGGCTAGAGAAATAGGAGGAGGAAAAAAATGTGTTTAGGTCTAGAAATTTACATATATGAGAAGTTTGAGTTGAATGGGGCACCTAAAGAGGTATAGGGGTGCTTGTGGGTGTCCTAGTCGGGATATTGGCTCTCGGTCTATGAAAAATCTCTACAACCTTCCTTCGATTTGTCACTTTGAGTTATCAACTACCTTCATTTCCCATCACATTATCTTTTTGGACTCTTGGTATGTCACCTGAAACCACCGATGAAGTATATACCTACAAAACCCTAATACAAGTATCAAATCCCTAAAAATAAATATGCATAGGAAGGAATTAGACTTCCCTTAGCAGACACAATGTTGGAATTACTAACCAAGTGTTGCACTACATATTAGACCTAATGTAGTTCTATGTGTGTGTTTGTGTAATCATGCACTAGGTTCTCTTGTGCCAGTCACACTTTGTGAAAGTAGAGAGAAGTAATTATTTGTATAAATGCAATAAAATGGTGGATGGAATAGAATAAAATTTCCTCTTATGGAGTGTGATGCGAGATGAACCAGCCTTGTGCCTTGTGATGAAGCTAGATAGATGTAAATGGAGCCTTGATGGATGTAACCTTAGGCTGATGATAATAGTGCTTAGTGTTTGGTCCCTTATTAGGGTCTCATTAATTTATATTTATATAGTTATTTTGTTCTAATTTTATAATTAACGCTGAAAAGACCGACCACTAAAAAATATAACAAGCTCAAACAGCTAGAATGTGTCCAAAAATTGGCAAGAGAAAGTGTAAAAAGTATAAGGGTGCTCGAAATGGGACCAGAGTGTTGGGCACCCCAATATGGGTCAAGGGCCACAATCAAACATAAAGAGATGCCAAATGGTAGAAAAAATTGGGTGAATAGATGCGGGAGGTTGGCGGTGACAAGCTGGAAGAAAAGTAAAATGGCCAAAAGAAATGGGTTAGTTAGTACTTTCTTCTCTCAAAAATAATATGAATATTAGTATGAGAATGAGACTAAATAATGTCTAAAGTCATGATTTTGTGACTACATTTTTCCCCACTTTATGTTGGTTAATAGAATGCTTGGTAACATAGAGTAGATAGATATGCACACCTAATAATCCATGTAGAGTGATGTAGAAAGAATTCGATGGACTTGACAAAGTGTTGAATGAGAAAGTAGTAGAGTGTAGAAACTAAATATGTAAAACGTGAAAAAAAAATTTACAGTAAACTTAGGGAAGAAACACATGTGTAGATGCAAATATGTGTGATTTAACTACATGTTAGTATGAGGTGTATGTTATTGCAGAATGTTTGCATGGTTCTATGGAAGAAGTTTGTTGAATCTAGCCAAATGGGCCCCTAGAAAATGATTTAGAATCTCTTTCCCCAGTGATTTCCCTATGTGAGTTAGGTTTCCCTCTCTTACCTTAGGGTTTTGGGATCTTAAAGTGCTTCTTAGAATTTCCAGGATTATGGGACCCCATTGCTATTGTTTTTGTTGACGCCTTTGTTATACTTACTTTTTGTTGATGAATTCTTGCTTCTCAAATGGTCAACCCTGCAAGAAGAAGATGATCAAGTAGTCAAATACGTATGTATATAGTAATGAGAATAATGAAATGTAAGTATGAAAAAGTAAAAGGAATGTGTGCACCTAATCCGTGATGAGAGAAAAGGGTGTAGAGATGATATCATGTACTATGATGTTTTTGGGTGATATCACACCACCTTAACCAAAGAAGTGTATGGAGAAACCTACATTATTATCCAATATATAACTACTTTCCCGAAGATGTATGGAGAGATCTTTGCACCGCCTTGTTTTTGGGCTATCCAACATCGATGGCCAAACTAGTGTACTGAGAGAAAATCCATTCTATCCTATAACACATAACTTCTCCCCAAAATGCTAAGGATAATCGACCTAGTAAAGGAAACTATGTATTGGGTTCATAGACTGGTCTAAACCCACTCACTTTATAGCCCATAATATCAAGGACAAAAATATTAACTCGATCTATACAAATATAAGGTGTTGTGTAATATATAAAACCTCAAACTATTCCCCTTCTTTGGGGGCACATGTGACATTTCGATAGGATAATTTGGCCCCAAAATAGGACCAACTACATAAATTGTGCTTTTCAGAGAAGGGAATGTGCTTGGTAAAAATAAGACGTACCCAAATAAGTGGCTAGAAAAAAAGTGTTAGTATGAACAAACATTCATATAAAAGATGAGTGTATAGTACACAAACAATGTAGATGCTAGAGAGAAATTAAACACATAAGAAGATAATCACATACTACCAAATAGGGTTGCAAACATGGGACATAACTCATTAATTCACAAGACACTCGATGCCATAATAGCCACATAAGAACAAACAAGTGTGGATGCAAACAAAGGGCAATGCCCATATATAATAGTAAACAAAGAAAAAAGTACAAATAATAGATACCCAAGGAAGTAATTAATCTGCAAAACAAATGCTACAAATGAAACACACATATGTCGCATACATGTATAAGAAAGTAATTTAGATTTCTAATTACAAAATTAAACAATAACACCTATAAGAGATAAATGTCAATTCCCCAAACAATAATTGTAGGAGTTCTAGAAGGTGAGCATCCATGTTTCGTGTACGAAGCTTGTATATGCGATCAAAACTAGAGAAGGATGTTAGTGTGCATGTGTGTATGGTAAATGTAATGACATACAATAATCCTAACTAGCATGTTTAATAAGATGAAAATATAAAAACAAATGAAAGTAAGAGTTAAAGAAACAAAGATGCACAATGTATTACAGATGTATGGAATGGAATGCAATATGGATGACAGGAGCCACGTGCCCCATGATTGAATGGACTTCTATGCAGTGAGGTTCATTTATTTTTGACCCCTTAGTAATCAAGAATGGACCAAAAACTATAAAAATTAACACCATCTATAACCAACTAAATCTTTGGTTTCTATGTGGTTGTGCTTTTGGGTGGTGTAGAGAAGTCGGGTTGGCTACATACCTCCGGCTTGTGTCTAAATAGGTTCTTTGAATCTAGGAATAAAGGAAAAGTATTTTTTCATATGTTATAGTTACAACTTCCAGGTATAAATCTATGCAAAATATGAAAGCATTTAGATTTCTTGCCAACAATTTGAAAAATTACATAAAACTAATGTGGCCTTGTTGACCGAGATGACTACTTGAAATGCATAAAAGAGTGTTTTTATGAGGCTCAAAGGCTATTCAAATAATTTTATTAATAAAAAATGGTTCCCTGGAATGAAATGTTTGTAGGATAGACTAAGCCAAACACAAGGACCTTTTACAAATTTTGGGTAGATTACCTTTTTGTCTGTGCCTAAATGAGAGTGTAAATAGGTATGAATACATACCCATCGACAAAAAATGAGAATATTTTTAACATTATAGAGATTTTTCAAATCATCATGGAATGAATCATGTTATTCAATCACCTTATATCATGTTGGATGTGGAGATAATATTGTACACTCCGTTTTTAGTTCTCGAACATTGCAAGCATGAACTTCCAAGGAAGTCATTTGAGGGGAATGTTTCATTTGAGCATTTGAATTTAATTATGTCAAATTTTTTGGTAAACCTCCTCCCTACACTAAACATAATATATTTGAAATCTTGCTATTGGGAATCCTATAGAAGAGTGTGGTATTTTGGAAAATTTTACACAATTGGTTTTGGGAAGGGTGGTACGTATAAATTAGATCTCTCATCCATCCATTTTACAAGGATTCTCTCCAATCATATGCCTCAACCATAGGTTATAGAATGGGAATTGGTAACTTTCTTACCATTACAAATATCTTCAATGGATGTACGAAAAAAATTAGTGTTCTATGTTGATTTCTTAGCCCCTTGCAGCTCCCAATAAATCCATTTCCAATGTAGCTAGTGAACTCTTGTGTTTTATATGCAAAGTAAATAGGGCGGATAAATTTTTTCTGATAGAAAATATAATTTTAATCCTACACCAGAACACAAGATATTTGAGTCAATAATCTATCATTTTACAACAACGTGACTTACTCCAAGCCAATTTATTTCAATCCTCTTTATTCCATAATTTTTCTTTTTGTCTCACTTTGTTGGAGGGCATACATTTTTAATTGTAGTGTACTATTATCAGGTCATTGTTCAATGAATGCGTTATTTTTGGCTATGGTAGGTATATAGGAATATTTTTTATGTAATATATGGGATCCTAGACAAGACACACATATTGTTTGACAAAATTTGTAACAAGAATGCATCCTAATGAAATATCGTGGCTATGAAATTTACAAAAATGATTTGTTGGAATGTCAATAGTGCATCAAATCAAATGCCATTTGCAGTCCCAAATTAAAGTTCCACTTTCCTTGAGATAGTTTTTGTTAACCCATGTGAAAATGGGGGCTTCATTATGATGGGTAGTTTTTAGAGCACAACCTTGGGTTGCACGCAAACTATTTGGAAAGATACAACAATAAATGGTGGAGTCAACAAATTGCGAGTGTAAACCATATGGAGCTCCTACATACCCCATTTTTCTACAAACAAGCATGGCCATCTTAACTACATGTTGCATGATTTTATAAATTCTATTTTTCCCTTTTAATGGGATTTCAAATAAAATGAAATTAAAAATATGCTTTCGATTATTTAAAATGACCGTAGTACTTAAAAATTTAAATTTACATCCTCCTTGCTTCAAAACTAGAACGAATACTTAAAAGTATTAATCTTACCCTCGTACCATGCCTAGAAATGAATGGTAAAATTATATAAAATTACTAGATAATTGTTACTAATTGGTTTGGAAAGATTGAGATGAGTCATCAACTAAACCCCCTTTTTTTACCATCCAAAGTTAATAAAACATGATTTTTGTGATTCACAAAACACCCTCCGAACCGTAAAAAGGGAAATTCGAGTTGCAAATGTGTTCCCTATCATGTGGGGTAATTTATAAAACCTTAGAACAACCTTGAATGAAAATTTGTGCACTTTTCTTCACCCCATTAGGAGTTATGTTAACCCTTTTGTTGTTTTGCAAAGTCGCTTGAATCTCAAAAGTTGGGTTTGGTTTTGGCTTTCCATTTGGACCCTGAGAAAAGAAATGGATATAGAAGTCCATTTACTTCTAGTATTTATCATTTAAAATTTCTTGCATTCCTTATTTTGAGAAAATAAACTTTCAATCTTTTATTCTAAGTAAGGTTTTTTAGGCCTTTGGCCACTAGTTGACTAGGTAAAACTAGCCCAATTATGATCGGTAGATATGAAAAATTAGTCACTATTTGTACCTTATTCATCATTTCTATGTTAGGTCAACTCCTATGACTTCTATGTACATAGGAGAGTGTATAATATTTGTCTCATGGTGTATCTTCCCATCGGAAATTATCTTACAAATGCAACTTTTTATCCCTCAGGCTAAACTTGGTCATTTTCACAAACTAGTAGGTAAATTTAAAAAAATAAGTGGAGCCCACATAGGTCAACTAACTAATGAAATAATTAGTAGGAAATTATATATTATTGTATGGAACTATTTTTTGTGTCTTGTTTGAGAA
Source organism: Taxus wallichiana var. yunnanensis (assembly GCA_018340775.1). Taxonomy (NCBI): domain Eukaryota; kingdom Viridiplantae; phylum Streptophyta; class Pinopsida; order Cupressales; family Taxaceae; genus Taxus; species Taxus wallichiana. Next base: position 246,522,086 of record CM031240.1, on the reverse strand, counting down.
ATATTATCGTGGGGAAAGTGGTCTTTCTTTCTTTCTCCTCTCACTCTCTCTCTCTCTCTCCACCTCTAGTTAGGAAATGATATGAAATTAATGTATATATAACTCTTTCTTGTCGCATGATAAGTATTATAATTATGTGAATGGGAAAAAATATGGAAAAATGAATTATGATTGATTTTAGGTAGATTTCATGCGAATTTTATTTCTCCACCATGTTTATACTAATGGACATGTTACAAGTAATGTAAAAATGATTAGAATGGATGATGGAAATCTAAATTTAGTGTGCATTAATGAAAATGTGTAATCAGGCTGAGAATAGAAATGTATCTTATTTGATAAATATTACACGTTGTATTATCAAATAATGAACAACTCCTTTCATTTTGCATGTGTTTTAAATAATGGAATGGAGAAATTTAATTTTGTAAGCATACAATTTAACTACATTTTAGAATACTATAATTATTCAATTGTCATATATTCTTATAATTTTCTATATTTGTTTGGAGGTGAGATAAAACTTCAAAATTATTAATTTCATAAGCCCATAAAGATAAAGGATGTTTCTGATAAAGTTACTTGTGTCAATCCATTGACAAAATTTTTACACCCTTACCATGTTGTTAAATAAATAGTCCGATTCCACATATTATTGTTAGTGCACTTATATTCTTACATATCATTAGTAATTTTAATATGCAAAGAGGAAGGTGAATACTTAATTGATAGGTGTTGTTATGCCACTCGATTTATAGTTGATCATGGTCAAATTATATTTCCTTAAATAGTTTCCTTGTTATAATAGCCTTGAACAAATATTCTCTTCATGAGGTAAACTATATGGTCTCATGTCTAAAGTAGACTTGATAGACATATCATTTACCTAGGTGATCCTTAGTGGCTTCATCCTCATATGAATCTTCTTGTGTTTTCAACTTGTATAAACTGATGAGTAGTCTTAAAATCAAGATGATCATCCTACTCAAGGAATTTCCATATTATAAAAGACTCTTATCAAATGAGGTGTCATCTTCAATGTAAAAGAAAAAAATGTAAATTTTGTGTAATGGGAAGAAAAAAAAAATTATATGGTAGTGAAGGAATAATGCTATATGATTTAACAATATGTGTAAGGATGATATACCTTTTAATTGAACAACAACTTATGTTTGAAACTAAGCTTTGTCTTGACCATGGTTAAGTCATGTGTTAACCTGTATCTATAAACAATGTAGATAATGTATAATGTGGTGATGAATCTTTTCTCATTTGATAAATAAACTCTTTAAACTCTTATCAACATATTGACAAAAGGCCTTTCAAATTATTATGTGTTCATCACCCTAGGGGAAATTTTTCTTATATAGATGTTTAAGATGAACCACCTCGAGAAACAAATTTAGGATGAAACCATTCAGTTAAAATAAATCCAATTAAAAAGACCACACAATTATTGAATTCCTTGTTAAACTATCAAAATATATGTCATGATAATATTACAAAAACCTCTCCTCTCTCTTAGTTAGTTGTCATTATATGTGTGTGTGGGGAACTTTAAGTTCAATTAATGGGATAACCAATGGGTAATGGTATCATTTAATAAAAAATTAAATGTAGTTAAAGGGATGTAATTTTATGTTATCCATGAGGAAACATTTTAGAAATATGTTATATTGGACTTATAGTGGAATTGTCTTATGAACAACTCAAATTAGGGTGGAACCATTCCATTGTGTTGAAAAAAAAGGTGATTCTCTTCAATCAAAGTTTAATCTTAGTGTAGGAATTGAAAGGAATCGATAATTGTCTTTAGTGCATGAAAATCGTGGAAAGTTTTTTCAAAACCTATTCATCACCACTGGTAGGAAATTACCATTAAATTATATTCTTATAATCTTGAAACTTCTCCTTAGGTAATTCCTCTATAGGACATATGGGTAAGTAATTATATGATTTTAAGAAAGGATTTAGTCATCTGTGTCAGTGGATTATGTTTTAAGATACCTATAATTATGAAGAGGATGGTGTAGACATAACCATAAAGAAAATGAAATCTTGTTCATATGTTAATACTTGAGATTTGGTATCCTTATTGTACCATTAGAAGGATTATAATTATGTGTGAAGAGATATTTTTGCAAAACTTATCTTTTGTCATGGAACGTGTTGACATGTGTGTCTAGTGTTCCCTGTGAGTTTCATGACATAGACTAACCGAATCTCATAGATCCTACCCGGTGTTTGTAGTGGAGACTAACACCTATGCATTCTGGACTAATGGAAATCATGTTCCAAAAAATGGTATCAAAGCGAAAGGTCTTGAGTTTTAAACTCACTTGGGTAACGTTAAGGGGGATATTGTTAGCATATGTGTCTAATTCTCCCCATGAATTTTGTAAAATAGTCTAACCACCTCTCAGAGAACCTTACTCGATGATTGTAGAGGAGATTAACACCTATGAGTTTTGGTCTTATGGAAATCATGGTCCAATAGAAGGAATTTCCAAAGGAATTTTAGTATCTTAGTACATGTTATTATTGATAACCGATGTTCATGGGTTAACCATTAATGAGTACCTTACACATTGGAATGTTTTGTTCTTGGTGGAAATTTTTATTTGAGACAACACCTATAAGAGAATCGATTTTGGTCATAGTGATATGAGGAAATGTGTGATGTTCCTTTGTTACAATCATGCATTAGGTGAGCATCTCCATTATGCGAAATTAAGAGAAGGTCCAATTGTGTTGACTCTACCTTTTGTACTTATGAAATAACTCAATGAGAACTATATGAGCCTCATGAAATATGTTCGAGGTATACGCATCTACATTTACATTGTTTTAATTTCATGTGATCTATAAATGGTATAATAATAATGGATATGAATACCTTTAATGGGTTAAGATACTTATTCATGCATACATCTATTCATGAGTGATGGATAGAGTTTGTTGTGAATCCTCACCAAATTTATGCATTCCTGGACCTAACCTTTTGGTGCTTAAGAATCGAAGATGATAGGTAGGTTATGATATAGGTAGTAATAGAAAACATATAGAATTCTAACTCTAGAATGGACCTTAGAATGAAATGAAACTAACTTGCATTGTGACATTGTGAGGCCTAATGACTTAAACCATGCTTTTGTGAAGGTAACACTTTTGAAGTAATAAAATGCAATGCTTGCACATGTGACAATTGTAATTTTTAGTATGTTGGTTTATTGTAAGGTGAGTGTTGGTATTAAGTGCCTATTGTTTAGTTCAATGGCTCTTCATTATTGCATCATTTTATTTCCCACTAAAAATTCTAGTTTCAGTTACATTTAGGGTGGTAAAATAGTCGGCATGAAAGATCTAGTTCTTGTGGTAAAATTCACATATGTAGTGTTGAAGAGTGAAAGTGAATATAATTTAGTAGGTTGAGCCCAATAGTCGATGATCATTCATATACTTGAGTTAGTATATGATTTATTGGTTAGACTGTTGGAGTTCTAGATTTATTATGCCAATATGTTAGTAGATAATTCCACATTGCATAAGATATGTACTCACTATTGAGAGAGATCATGATCAATATGTGGTGGTGACACTAAAGTGGCCTTGATTTCTCATCCTCCCCAAACCATTGATAGTAGTGAGGATAATGAGTTAAATCATAAAGGTAAATTCAAAGGGGATATTATATAGATATTTTATTGGCTATGTTGGTGCTCAATTTAATCTCGCCCGTTTGTTCTCGAAATTCTTCAATCTGTGGGCTCTGTCATATTTTCTATTTCCCTAAATGGATGTGTGAAAGGTTTTATTCATTTATATGTTGTTGAAGATCCTTCTCCATGGTTGTGGATCACATTTGGGCCTTGTATCATTTCCAAATTCTTTTTCCTTAAAGAAAAATTCAATTATGGGTGCAAATGGTGATTTCCCTACATTTTACAGTTTGACGGGTGTGTTTTCCCCATCAAATTATATCTCAGCATCTTTAGCTACGTGGTCTCTTTTGATTGGATGAGGCACATCGGGTCTATTTTATAACTTGTAAATTTTTTCTATGTTTGCAAAAAGATCAATCTAGCCCAACTTCCCGTTGAGTTCGATTGGCTTGGTCGAATTTATAAAGGTGGAGAGAATTTCTTTTTTACCCCGAAGGTGTATACATGTTCATTTTTAATTGGTTGTGGGCGGAAAGTCTTTTTGGTGAAATTTGCCACTTTGGTCACATTTGTAAAAATACAAAATTGGCCCTGTGGCCCCGATAGTCTCTGATTGGCTATTTAAAAATATGAAGCGGCAAGGAAAAAGTCTTACTTTGACCCCGAAGATGGACACGTGGCCATTTTTCAAGTTACAAGTGGGAAGGCGGGTCAGTGGAACATTTTGAATTTTTTTACCTCTTTGTATGAGGGAGAAAAGTTATGAAATAACCCACAACTTTTTTGGGCTCACATCAAAAGTTACAAGTGGAAAGGCGAGTCGGTGGAGGAAAATTAGAATTTTTTTCCTTTTTGTTAAGAAAGGTAAAATTACATAAATGAGTCGCGACTCCATCAAAGGCCCAGATTATGCCACGTGTCAAGACCGTATTTCAAAGGTGGATGGGCGGGGAAAATGTGAAAATAGCGCACTTTCTCTAAAAGTCATAAAATACAAAAGGCAACCCTGGCCCACTTCGAATCAGATTTTTCCACATGGATGACTCTAATCTAATGTTGAAAAAGGGTAGAGTCAATGGTTCAATATGCATTGTTTTTCATCATTTTTGATGAAATTCCTTGTCATTTTTGTCTCGCAAAGTGCAATTGAATGGATTTAGAGATTAATTTGTGAGCCCAAGGAATGTAAATCTTGATATTTTGAAGATGGAATTTCTTAGGCACTTACAAAAATGCTAATTATCGGAGAAGCTAGATTTAGTGCAAAGTTGCAATGGAAAGAATGGGAAAAGGATGAAATGATGGAGGTTGCATGCATAGAGGATGAAAACATGCTCCTAGTCAAAGAAATGATGAAGATATTTGCAATGATTCACCTTTTTGAACAAGCGACAAATTTTTGTTGCAGAAACCTCTTAAACCTCATTTTCATGAAATCATGATCAAAATGTAACAAAAAGGTTTCTTAAATATTATTTTCTTGGGGAAAGCTTGATGTAAATTGAGTGTTATAAAGGGCATGAGTTAGTCCTGAAAATGGTTGGGGGATGAATTATTACAAGAAAAATTGAGAAATCCCATCTTCTTGACAAACCATCTAAGAAACTTGTTAATCTCTTATGTTTTAGATTTGATCATGTCAAGTTGGTTATAAGTGTATAGTTATTGACAAGCTATGATATTGTTCAAGAAACCTTCCCCTGCTGATGAATCTAATCAACTTTGAATTAATCTATGTTAATCTTGGGAAAAATTTTGTCTTCTTTTATTTCAGAATGTTTTCAAATGGTTTTGATGTTTCTGTTGCAATCTTGTGTTAAAATCCCTCTGAATCACACAGGATCTCATCCCTGTGATAGTTTAGTGGCATTTACAATTTCATTACGAGAAGAGCCTTCATCTTGTAATGAGATAAACAATTTAAAATCACTTTACTGTCATTTTGTTGATAAATATTGTTTGTAAGCCTTTGAGTGTATCTTAGGTGTGAGGAACCAGGGGTATTTAATGTTTAATTGAGTCTTTAGTTTGAGCCTTCATGTAAAATTCTCAAATATTGTGTGAAACCATGCAGATCTGGGCCTCCATTGATGCACACCTTTCTGCAGTTGGAGGATTAGTTTAGCTATTATGAAGCTTTCTATGATTTAGTTTTCCAATTTTTGTGAAGGTTCTCAAAGATCTAGAAAAATCAAGTTTATCTGCTTAATCTCCACCCAAAAATTATTTAAAAACATTGAATCCCACCCGAAATACCCCTGTTAGTCCTCTATATCAAGAAATGAATAAATTCTACTTGCCAAAATATGCGAAGTAATCGGGATTCCATAATTTATTTAGTAACCTTAACCTTGTTTAGAAAATATCACCATTCTTTAGAAGTGACAACTCGTGAGAGTTAAATTGTGGTGCATTAATCATATTTTCTCAAGGTTTCCTTTCAAATTTGTGCAAATAAGGATATATTCATTCTCCTTCACTAACAAAGGTTACAAAATGGGTCCTCTCACCCTGGTTGAAAGGCACAACCTAAAGTAGTGAGGATAGATCAAATCCTTTTGAAGGTGTTATCCATTTCTCCAACATTTGAGTGACAAAGAGCCAACTGAATCACCTCCCCGACTACAAAACAACATACATGATGATTTATCTATCTCTAGGCTTCTTGTTAAATTTGTGATGATGCTCAACTTGCAAAGGAGAATCAATTTGGATACTAACACCGCATTGGCACCGTTTCCGGGATTATTTGAACTCCAAGACTTATTTTTGTGGCAACAACACTAGATTGGCACCGTTGTTGGGGATTATTTGAACTATGGGACCTATTTGTTTGGCAAAAACACCCATATTGGCGTCGTTTCCGGGAGGATTTGTTGATTTGTTTCTAGTTCATATCCATTTGTCCTGTCATCAATAACACCAGATCAGCCTTTGTTGTCGGGGACATGAAGGTGTGTGCAAAGTTTGAACACCATCAAAAATGCATATAGACCCTAGTAAATTCTTCTTAAAAATTTTAAAGTGCAAATACATTGTTGAAACATCATCCTATGTCCAGATTTGTAAGAATCGAGCAAAGTTACAAGTTTTGTGTGCAATATTTCAAGTTGTTGTTTTTGCACTAAGTTTACATCATTAATGTTAAATACGGGTAAAGGAAGGTCATATCTGTGAAGCTTTGCATGAATTTAGTGTTTACATGCATTTGACAGATCAATTTTAGTGCATTTGCATAACTAAGATGAAAATACTTAGTAGCGACTCTGTGTTGAATTAATTTTTGATAAATGCCAGTGTCTTAACCTCTTTTAATTGAAATTTATCACTAACCTTTGCAAAGGTGGAAGGAAGAAGATATTTCTTCATTAAAGACCCTACTAGAAGGTTGTTTCCAAAATTGGGAAAGAAAAATTTTGAAGGAAGAAGAATATGGAAAGTTGTTAGAGATCAAAAATCAAGAAAAGAGTTATCAATTGTGGAAATTGATCAACCTGTCATTGAAGATTGCCATACTTCCTCAAGTTCTTCTGAAACACGTAGTCCTTTCGTAGATCAAATTCTCCATATGGAGAGGGTCCTTCATTTGTATTTGAAAATTTTGCATCTCATTTTGTCCCTGTGTTTTCCAAAGCTGATAGGATCTTCCAAGAAACAAAGTTTTTAGAGAACATTCATTCTAAGATTTGCATTCATGTGCCTGACAGACCCCTCATTCCCCATTATTTTGCATCTCATGTAAATTCAATACCTCAAAAGAACATGGCCCAGCCCCCACCGATGCCTCCATTTGTTGTTAATACCTTCGGTACTATAAATTTGAGAGGTATGGATGGATATCCAAATGCTGTGCCCTAAGATGTTAGAAATAGACTTCCTAAATTTCAAGGAAATAATGCTATTACTGGTGATCAACAATTAAAGATTTTTTTCAATAAGATGGAATACTTTGAGATCAAATTTGAGGATATTTACATAGAATTGTTTATTCATACTCTAGAGGAGGATGCACATGACTGGTATAAGTCTTTGCTATATAACTCAATAGATTCATGGATAGAAATGAAAAATGATTTTAGATTGCAATATGGGGATAAGATAGATCCTAGGTTTCTTTGGTCTGAATTTGAAAATATTAAGAAGAATCCTAATGAATTTGTTCATGACTTTAATACTCAATTTAATAAGACCTTGAATATAGTATCGTAATCCTAAGGCTAAGTGATGTTTCTTGATTAATAACATACTCTAATGCTTTTGATAAGAAGGTTGCCTATTATTTGAGGGATTAGAACCCATCAACAATGAGGTAGTCCTTCACCATGGCTTTTAGATTGAAAACAATATCAAAGCAATTAGTAAGCCTCCTAAGAGGGAAGGTATCAATTTGATCATTCCAAAGAAGCCTCGAGTCAAGTAAGTAAGTCTATGGATCTAGAAGAGAATGTAAACACTTTGATTGGAGATGTTAAAGAAATATCTTACAAATGGCTAGAGTAGAGAAGGAGTTTGGACAAGGTTCCTAAGGTCAAGCAAAAGACACAAGGTCAAGAAATATTTAAAACTCATCCCAAAGGTGATCATAGATCATATGACATGGGTAAAGGGCCTGTGGGAAGAGGAAAAGATAGCCCCAAGCACGGGAAAATATATTGGTGCACGATCCTTTGGCTTCCAGAGTTGTTGTGAAGAGGTCCATGATATGCGGTGCTTTGATAGATGTTTCTTTCCACATGCCCCATGTGATGTAGAAAAATATGTTGAAGAAGCTAGTGATGATGATACAGATGATGATACATGCACGATGGATTTATCTACAAGTTCACAACATGGAGAAACCACAACCGAGATAATGAGTGTCAAAGCTGTTAAAAATTATGGGATTGCATTCTTTGGGTATTGCCTCTTCCTCCCTCTCATAGTTTTGAAATAGATATGGTACAATATTTTGAATTTCCGATAATGATTTTGAGTACTTAAGGGAATTAATGATTAAGAAGTATCATGGAAGAATTCCTTCGAGAAGAGGGTAGACAAGTGTTAATGAATGTAGTAGTTGGCCACAAAAAGAATATAATACCATGACAAAAATTTTCAAAGGGGTAGGGCCTCAGGCCAAACCAAAAACTCCAGGTGCTTACCAATGTCCCGAGGAAACCCTTAATAAAGATACATAAGGAAAAGGATTTGTCAACCCAAACAAAACTTGTGTTCCTCCCATGCTAAAATTGTGCAAAATCCCATGCCATCAGATTAATCTATAAACCTTTCTCCCAATATTACCTTACCCAAATATGTTCCTTGTGACATAGCCCAAATCTTGAGTCAGATAAAGATTACTATTCTATTGTTGAATTTCTTATGATCCCTCGGCATAAGAAGAGGGAGTTTGAGTATTTGGGGCTTAAGGAAGAAAAGGTCACCAAGGATAAAAATGTAAGAAATGGAGAGGTTCCTCCTGCCATTGTAGAATTAGAAAAACTAAAAGCATTGGAGGAATTGAGTGAACCACCCGAGGTTTATTTGGGAACTTCTCTGGTTGAGTCTTAGCTGAAGGTGGATCCATTTTTCACTACTCGAGTGTTAAGGATAATTTGTTACATAATTGTATGTTTGATTCAGGAGCCTCATGTAATTTAATGCCTCTTGAGGTCATGAATGAGTTCAATATCTATGAAACAACATCTTATAAGAAATGTACTTGGCATGGATTTAAGAGAGGTGCTAGTAGTTGGATGTGTCAAGGGTTTTTAGTACAATTGGCATCTTGTCCAAGCAAGTACTTAACTTTGAATGTAGTAATTGTGGATTGTCTTGCTAAGTGGGGAATGTTATTATCTAGAAAGTGGGCAGCTAGTGTGGGTGGAAGTGTGCAAATGGACATGTATTATGACACCATACCAATTGATGGTAGCCTTGTGAAGTTACCTAGTGAAAATAAAATGGTATATCTCATTGAGGACCCAAACAATGCTTCTTATGAAGTATTGCACACAGAAATTGATGTTGATAACTCTGTGAGCTATGTTGTTTTCAAGTAGTATGAAATTGATCAATCCAAATATCCTGAGTAGATTGATTTTCCTGGGAATTTGATGTTTTATGCAGCCTCGAGAGATATTGAAAAACCTGACATAGGAACAAAGGATAAGCTGAAAAAACCTGGTCAGATAGAAACTTGGATAGAAAAGAGAAATAATCATATGACCAAGTTGTTAAAGACGTATCAAAACTGCTTAGCATGGTCATATCCAGAATCAAAGGCACTTGAAAATTTTCCTTGATTATTTTCTTTAAATCAGGGTGCACACCATTGTATAGTGTATAGTATTTTGGTTTCGTTCTGCTTTCGTGTTTTTCTATTTTGGTTCATCCTGGTCCCGGTGACCAGTTTTTGTTGGTTTCTTAGTTCGTCTTGGGGGATTTGGTTATTTTTCTCTGCAAGCTTGTTCTTGACTCCATTACCTAATGGATTTTGGTACTTGGTCTTATATTTTATTCTTGTGGCACTCATGCAGGAGTGCCCATCCCCGAGTTGGAGCTGATGTTGGTGCTCAATTTAATCTCGCCCATTTGTTCTCGAAATTCTTCAATCTGCGGGCTCTATGGTATTTTCTATTTCCCCAAATGAATGTGTGCAAGGTTTTATTCATTTGTATGATGTTGAAGATCCTTCTCCATGGTCATGGATCACATTTGGGCCTTTTATCATTTCCAAATTTTTTGTCCTTACGAAAAATTCAATTCTAGGTGTAAATGGTGATTTCCTTGAATTTTACGGTTTGACTAACATGTTTTCCCCATCAAATTATATCTCAAAATATTCATCTACGTGGTGTCTTTTGATTGAATAAGGAACATTGGGTCTATGTTATAACTTTTAAATTTTTTCTATGTTTACAAAAATATCAATTTGGCCCTGCGGCCCCGTTGAGTTTTGATTAGCCAGTCAAATTTAGAAAGGCGGATCAAATTTCTCTATTTTTCCCCAAAGGTGTATACATCTTCATTTTTAATTAGTTGTGGCCCGATAGATCTTTTTGATGAAATTTTCACTTTGCACACATTTGTAAAAAATACCAAATTGGCCCCGCGGCCATGATAGTCTTTGATTTGCTATTCAGCAAATATGAAGCGGCGGGGAAAAAGTCTTACTTTTACACCGAAGATGGGCATGTGGCCGTTTTTCAAGTTACAAGTGGCAAGGTGGGTTGGCGGAACATTTTGAATTTTTTTGCCTCTTTGTATGAGGGAGAAAAGTTATGAAATAACCTGTAACTCCACTAGGGCCCACATCAAAATTTACAAGTGGGAAGGTGGGTCAGTAAAGGAAAATTGGAAATTGTTCCTTTTTGTTAAAAAGGGTAAAATTGTAGAAATCAGCCGCGACTCCATCAAAGGCCCAGATTAAGCCTGTGGTGTGAGCACTGTATTTCAAAGTGAAAATTGCGCATTTTCTAGAAAAGTAATGAAATGCAAAAGGAAACCTCAAGACTAGTTTGAATAAGATTTTTCCACCTCGATGACTCTAATCTAAAGTTGAGAAAGGGAGGAATCAATGGTTTCTATGCATTGCATTTGATTTTACCACCATTTTTCTCTAATAATCCTAGACATGCAACACATGTTGTTTTTTATCTTTTTGATTAATTTCCTTGTCATTTTTGTCTATCGCAAACTGCAATTGAATGGATTTAGAGCTTAATTTGTGACTCCAAGGAATGTAAAGGTTGATATTTTGAAGTTGGAATTTCTCGGGAACTTACAAAAAGAGAATTACAGAGAAGTTGGTTATAGAGAAAAGTTGTAGAGGAAAGAATGGGAAAAGGATGAAGTGATGGAGGTTTCATGCATGAAGGATGAAAACGTGCTCCTAGTTAAAGCAATGATGGAGATATTTGTAATGATTCAACTTTTTGAACAACTGGCAAATTTTTGTTGCAAACGTGTTAAACGTCTCTTTCGGAAATCATGATCAAACATGTAACAAACAAAGGTTCCTCAAATATTGTTTTATTGAGGGAAATCTTGGATATAAATTGAGTGTTATAAAGGGCATGAGTTAGTCATGAAAATGGTCGGGGGTTGAATTATTACAAGAAAATTTGAGAAATCCCATCTTCCTAAGAGATCATCTGAGAAACCTGTTAATTTCTTATGTTTTAGATTTGATCATGTCAAGATGGTTACAAGTGTACAACCATTGACAAGCTCTGAGATTGTTCAAGAAACCTTCCCCTACTGATGAATCTAATCAACTTCAAATTAATCTATGTTAATCTTGGGAAAAATTGTGTCTGCTTTTATTTCAGAATGTTAGAAAATGGGTTTGATGTTTCTTGTTGCAATCTTATGTTAAAATCCCTTTGAATCACACATGATATCATCCCTATGATAGTTTATTGGCATTTAAAATTTCATTACAAGAAGATCCTTCATCCTGTAATGAGATAAATAATTTAAAATCACTTTATTGTCATTTTGTTGATAAATATTGTTTGTAAGCCTTTGAGTGTATCTTAGGCATGAGGAACCAAGGGTCTTTAATGTTTAATTGAGTCTTTAGCTCAAGCCTTCATGTTGAATTCTCAAATATTGTGTGAAACCGTGTAGATTTGGGCCTCCATTGATGCACACCTTCTAGTTGAAGGAATATTTTAGCTATTCTGAAGCATTTTCTCATTTAGTTTTGCAATTTTGTGAAGGTTCTCAAAGATCTGGCAACATCAAGTTTATCCTACTTAATCTCCCACCAAAAATTATTCAAAAACAATGAATCCTACCTGAACTACCCATGTTTTCCTGTATGTCCACAAATGAATAAATTCTACTACCAAAATATGTAGAAGCAATCATGATTCCATAATGTCTTTAGTAACCTTAACCATGTTTAAAAATATCACCATTCTTTAGAAGTGACAACTTATGAGAGTTAAATTGTGGGCCATTGATCATATTTTCTCAAGGTTTCCTTTCAAGTTTGTGCAAAGAAGGAAATATTAATTCTCCTTCACCAATAAGGGTTACAAAATGGGTCCTCTCACCCTGGTTGAATGTAACCACCTAAAGTATTGAAGATAGATCAAATCCTTTTGAAGGTGTTATCCATTTCTCCAACATCTAAGTGACAAAGAGCCAATTGAATCACCTCCTCAGCTACAAAACAACATACATGATGATTTATCTATCTCTAGGATTATTTTTAAATCTGTGATGATGCTTAGCTTGCAAAAGAGAATCAATTTGGATACCAATAGGCTACACATAGATTTTGGATTCATGGTAAAATTGGGTTTAGATACGGGTTATAAACCTGTATAACATAGTTGACAATTTTAATAGATGTATGTGATGATTGTTAGATTTGTTTGAAATTTTTTTATGTGGTTGTATACTCATATTTGAATGATGTGATCATTGGATGATGGATGTTTATTAGTAATATAGGTAAATAATATGTGTGTATGTAAGAAAGAAAATGTAGGCATGGTTAGAAAATTTATGAGTTGATCAAGCATGTGTGGTGATCAGAAAGTATGAGGGGTGATATGTGTATAGCCTCTACATAAGATCCCATGAGAATATAGGGAGAGGAAACCTATTATTTAAAAATAAGGGAGTGTGATTTTCTTATATGCCATAAGATACTTAGTAAAAGGGTACTAATTGTAGTAACAAAATTAATCATATATTACTATTTAATTATGTCGTCAAGTATGTTTCTATATGCATGGATCTTAAGTAAGAAAATTATTCACTGATGACACAATACTTTGTCCATCCACTTATTTTGGTTGTTTCTATTGTATTTCTCTATCACATTTGGAATTTGTGTACACCCAGTTCTAGTTGGGCCACAACGATAAATGTATGTTTGTCTTTTCAAATATGTCATCATTAATCCCAAGACAATAGTGCCCATTATGAACACTAGCATGAAAGTGATCTTTTCCATTCTAGGAATTCTAATCCTCTTAGTTCTTTTCAATTATTTTTACATTTATGAAAAACCTTTCTAGTTGTCTAATTGTTATCCATTCTTTCCCCAGGAAAAAATAGACGGTAGGATAATACAAAGTGAGACCAAAAATTCTTCCATAAATATTTTGAGGTAATATCATGACCGAGCTTGATTCAGATGGAGATGACTTCATGGGAACATGTAGAGTGGAGCTCGGAAAGTTCCTCAAGTCGGTGAATGCACATATTAGAAAAGGAGCTCAATTAGAATCATTGTGACTCGGTGCTCGCAAGAGGATGCAAGTCTCAAGGATATGGAGATATTTAGTTTTAAGCTCAAATGAGTTACAAAAGAATTCGAGCTAGTTAAGCCTATTGAACTCGATGATGAAGCTTAGAAGTATGGGTGAAATTAGATCTTGGATTTACAAACTAAAAGATTGGTGATCAAGCACATGTGGTGGCCTCGAGTTGAAATCATGAGTCGGGTTGGTAATGGAAAAGTTGCGGGTTTTGATTGGACTCACCATAGAATTCCATCGCAGAGTTGTAAATGAGATCAAAAGAGATCTAGGGGTTGAGGATGGAAGCCATCGAGTAGATGAAGGGGGCTCAAACGTGGTGTAAGAAAGATAAATGCATGGTTAGAAGGCATAATGGAGCAGAGGCCAAGCGTTTGTGTTAGATTAGGTAAGATTGTGAATGGCTCGTGAGCTAGGATGATCCTAAAAGGGAGAAGATTGAGAGCTCATGTCGAGCTTACAAAGGGTATGTGAAACACCTCAACATCATTAATAAGGGAGTTTGAGTAGGAATACCAAGTTGCTTGGTTAATGATTTGCAAGATATCCCTAACACAAGTGAAAGAGCAGCATGATGCATCAATCTACGGCTCAAACATTAACAATAGGCTGAGATTTAATTACATCAAGGAAAATGGATGCTGAATTTGGTGGTTGCAAGTTTTGGTTGCTTGATGTTGGTTCACAAGGCATGCATTTTGGCTCAATAAGGAAGATATACAACTCGGTCAAGGAACCTGGTGCATGAGCATCAAGAAAAGTTGGTTAGAGATGAGTCATGGAGATAGAGGAGCACTCTCGGGTAAAAATTCATATATTTTCTTTGAGTTTGGGAGCTAAGAGGATTATGGTGAATTAGGACATTTCGAGGATAACTCAGATTTGGATTTTTTTAGGTTTTTGGTATCCAAATTGATTCTCCCTTGGAAATCAAGCAACATCACAGATTTAGCAAGACACTGAGAGATAGAAAAATATTATTATGAGTCATTTTGTAACCGAGGAGAGGATTTTTCTGACTCTTTGTCACTTAGGCATCGAGAGAAATGGATAGCAACTTCATTAAGGATTTGATCTATCCTCTTTGCGCTTTAGGTGTGCCTTTCAATTGGGGTGAGAGGAAATGTTTTGTAACCTCTATCGGTTAAGGAGAATGAAGATATCCTTCTTTACACAAATTAGAAAGGGGACCTGCAAAAATATGATCAATGCACCACAATTTAACTCTCACGAGTTGTCACTTGTAAAGAATGGTGATATTTTAAAGATAGGGCTAAGGTTACTAAAGACATTATGGAATATTGATTGCTTCTACATATTTTAGAAGTATAATTTATACATTTGTGGACACGGGGCCATAAGGGTACTTTAGATGGATTCATTATTTTTGAGTAATTTTGGTGGGAGATTAAGAATGATAGAATTTATTACACCAGATCTTTGAGAGAATTCAATACAATTAGAAAGCTAAATGATAGAAAGCTTAGGAATAGATAAAACATTCCTTCAACCGGAAGGTGTGCATAAAAAAGGCCCAAATTTGTATGCGGTTTCACACAATCTCCAAGAATTTAACATGAAGGATCGAGCTAAAGAATCAATAAAACATTGTATACCCCTGGTTCCTCACACCTAAGATACACTCGAAGGCTTACATAATATATTTATAAAAAAAAAACGGTGAAGTGATTTTAAATTGTTTATCTCATTCGGGATGAAGGCTCTTCTTGAAATAAAATTACAAATGTAACTAAACAATAATAGGGATGAGATCTGTGTGATTGAGAGGGACTTTAACACAAGATTGCAATAGGAAAAAGAAAAACTACTTGCAGAAATTATGAAATAAATCAAACACAAATTTCTCAAGATTGACACATATTAACTCGAAGTTGGTTAGATTCATGAGTAGGGGAAAGTTTCTTTAATGATCTTAGATATTTTCAATGGTTGTACACTTGCAACCAACTTGATGTGATCAAAATATAAAACATAGGAAATTAACAAGTTTCTCGGATTGGTCTCTCAGGATGACGGGCTCTCTCAAATTTTCTCTTAAGAATTTAATCCGCGACCATTTGTAAGAGTATTCCCATTGCATTTATACATTTCACTCGCTCACTCATCCCAAAATTTTCCCCCAAAAAGAAGAATATTTGAGGGACCTTTTCTTGTTACAATTTTTTCTCGAAAAGTGATGTTTAAAAAATTTGCAGCAAAAAGTTTCGAGTTGGAAAAATCATGAATTGATCACATTTCCCAAACCCTCAACTAATAACTACGATGACATTCCATAATGTTTTGGAATTCCTAATCATTTTGATTTGTCATGTGAGAAATCCCCCTTTTTATCATTTTCTAGAGGCTCTATACAAGCTGGATTTAACAGTAATCCTTTTATTTGTAAAGGAAACACCTTTTCATATTTTGTGCCTCTGACCTCCATCATTTCATCCTTTTCCATGCCTTTTCTCTGTAACTCGTCCCGCATTCAACTCTCTATAGTAACTCATATTTTTGAAAGTTCTGAGTAATTCTAGCTTCAAAATATCAACCTTAACAATCCTTGGACTCACAAATTAATTTCTAAATCCATTCAATGGAACTTTGCAGACAAAAATGACAAGGAATTTCATGAAAAAATGATGAAAAATAGTGCATATTCACATCTTCAGGAGTCTTGGATTAAAAATGGCAGAAAAATAGATGCAATGCACAACAACCATTGATTCCACCCCTTGTCAAATTTAGATTAGAGTTGTCCATGTGTTTTCTTTGCGCATAACTACAAAGGTGAAGTATAGAGGAAAGTTTCCAAATAAGTGCGGGCCTTCCACGTGCCCTAGGCCCAATAAAAATGGTTTTGGCCTTTATAAAATCTCAAGTATAAAAAAGAGCGTGAGAATCCTCCATGTGTCTTAATGGTGCACTTTGAGATTTTCCCCATGTGTCTAGGTCTAGAAGAGTTGTTTGAAAAAGTTGAAGGACCAGTGGAAGGTGCCATGTGTCTAGGGTCCGAGATAGTTTTCTTTGGCCATTGAAAATTCCAAGCAATGACAGAGTGAGAAGAAGCCTCCAAGTGTCCTCTTGGCGCTTCTTCAAAATAAAATTTAGGGGTTGATCCATAAACAGGCGCGGTCCCTCCACATATCCGTGGTTTGAAAAAGTTGCACTAGCTGCATGAAAAAAATGTCTAAGTCTTGGAAATGAAACGGAAACCTCCATGTGTCTCCGTAGCACAACTCCAAGGTCAAACCAAAAGGAAAATTTTTAGATGAGCGCTGACCCTCCATGTTGACAAGTTTTGAGTTGAAGTGGGCCTTAGAATTTCAAAGTGCCCCACTAAGCTACATCCAAAAAGAAAGGGCCACATTTCCACAGATGCTGAGATATAAATTTGATAGGAAAATACACCGATCAAACCATAAAATGTAATAAAATCACCATTTGCGCTCGGAAATGAATCATTTTTCAAGGACAGAGAATTTGGAAATGATATAAGGTCCAACTGTGATCCACCAAGCCACATCCAAATAGAAAGGGATACCTATCCATAGGTATTTGCATAAAAATTGACATGGAAAACAAAACGTGACTGTGGAAAAATGGAAGGAAGGGAAAAAACATGATTTTACGCCCAAGTTATAAATTCTTTCACATGGATAGAGGAATGGAAAACAAATTCTAGATTAAAAGTGATCCTCAACCAAAGGAAGGGAATAATCATGGAAACCAAATGGAGGAAAAAGTTTTCATGCATCAATACGGGAGATAGAAAATATGATACAACCTGAAAGCGAGGAATTTCAAAGACAAACGGGGTGAGATCAAATTAAACACCAACATCAGCTCCGAATCAGGGATGGGAACTCCCTGTGAGTGTCATAAGAAAAATAATAGAACACATGCCAAAATTAGACCATTCGGTGATGGAGTCAAAGAATAAGCTTGCAGAGCAAGAACAATAATAACCAACTCCCCAAGGACAAACCGAGAAACCAAAAAAATGGCCACCAAGGACCAGGACAAACAAAAATAGAAAAACACGAAAGTAGAAAGAAACCAAAAGACTATACACTATACAATGGAGTATACCTTGATTCTGAGAAATCAATCAAGGAAATGTTTCAAATGTCTACCATTAATAGGTAATTCAAGCAGTTCCCCATCTAAGTCTTTTAGGAAGAAGGTATTTTCACCAATTCGAATGTCAATTGAATAAGGGCCCATCCATAATGCATCAAACTTTCCATGTTTTCCCTTATCCTCGTGAATTTTTCCATCACTTTGAAAGCTCTGAGTCATGTTTTTATCAAATAATTTCTTCAAATTTTCTCTGAACTTCACATGCCACTGATGGGATGCCCTTCTTTCTTCATCTAACTCAATAATCTAATTTATTCGAGCATCATATGGACTAACTTCTTGATCCTCAATTTGTTGAACAAACTAAAATGAAGACAATTCCAAATGAAGGGGAAGAAAATCTTGAGTTCCATATACAAACTCAAATGGGATTTTACCAGTAGCTATTTTGACAATTATTCTGTCATCCCAAACAAAAAACTTCAGTTTCTCACCCCACTTATTTTTTTCAGCTCTAAGGTTCTTCTAATGATCCTAAAAAAAAAATTATTTCTAAACTCAGCTTGTCCATTTTCTTGGGGATTGTAGTTAGAAGCATATGTCAAATTGATTCCATACCCTTTACACATTTCCACCAAATGTTTGGCCTTGAAACTCATGGCATTATCAACAACAATCTTAGCTAGCACTCTAAATCTGCATATGATTTGATTCAGCATGAAGTCCATGATGACTTGGTGTGTTGTTTTCTTGGTGGGGATTGCTTCCACCCACTTAGTGAAATAATCAAAGTGGATACAAGAATCCATTTATTCCCAACTTTGGAAGGATATAAAATCTTGCCAATGAAATCCATTCCCCATTTCTTAAATGGGGCTTCAATTGACACAAGTTGCAAAGGAAGGGAGCTTGAAGCTTTCATTCTTCCAGAAAAACATTGGCAACATTCACATTTCCTAACCATTAGAGTTGTATATTTGAAGAGAGTTGGCCACCAATAACCAGGCCTCAAGGTTTTATGTGTTGTAACTCTTCCAGCAAAAACGTCCCCCACAAAATCCTCCATGGAGATCAGAAATTACCTTTGGGGCTTCATCCTCAGCAACCGATCTTAAGAGAAGTCCCTCCAAGTTCTTCCAAGCTAAACCAAAATTAGTAATGACATATTTTTGAGAGGCTAACTCAAGAGCTCTTTTATGATTTTTACTCAAATTTTTAGGGAAGCATAGATATACGAGATAAAATATTATATCTTTGTACCATTTAGAGATTACCAACTTTTTAAGGACATCTACCCTTTCCCCTTCTACTTCATTCACCTCAATAGTTTGCAAGTTGCTCTCATCCATAAGCTTAGCTAGGCCCAAACCTCTTATGAATTTTGTTGTTTGGATATCCATGTCATATTCCTACAACTTGCTTACGCATCTCGCATCTTTTTCTTGAGACATTCATCTCTCGATTAGATATCTTTGACCATGATGTGGGGAACATAAGCAACAAATTTAGAGCTAAAGATTTAAGGTCAGAAAATATTTGTTTCTTTCACTAAGGAAAATTCTTGCTTCTCCATGATGGTGTACTTCAACTCATCTCTCGTGCAATGCCTTATTGAAAAGGCAATTGGTCTCTAAACCCCTTTTTCCTCCTTCCGTAACAAGAAAATGCAATGGTGTTTTATAAAGAAAAAGAAAACATTTGAAAAGGATTCTTGTAATTTGGATCTACTAAAACAGGGGCATTCTTTAATGCTTCTTTGATCCCATTGAAATCTTGAATGGAAAATTCTTCCCATTTGATAAATTGGTCTTTCTTCAACATGCTAGTAATGGGGATGGTCATCTTTTAGAGTTAGACACAACTATTTTGATAAAGTTTATTTTTCCAAAGAAGGATTGAACTCCCTTCTTAGTTCTCGGGTGGAACCTTGTTGATGTCTTCCACTCTCTTGAGATCAATCATGACCCTTCCTTTGACACAATGTGACCAGCATGTGCCTTTGCCTTCTCGCACTCAAAATGGAAATTCTTGGGATTCAATGATATGCCATACT
Source organism: Taxus wallichiana var. yunnanensis (assembly GCA_018340775.1). Lineage (NCBI taxonomy): Eukaryota > Viridiplantae > Streptophyta > Pinopsida > Cupressales > Taxaceae > Taxus > Taxus wallichiana. The sequence goes on along the minus strand of CM031240.1, from coordinate 246,502,023 downwards.
CTCTACACCTTAACAACATTCTCTCCAAGTGTTGCAAGTGATCATTTCTTTTCTAGAAAACACAGTTACATCATCTTGATAAACAACAATGAAATCATTAATATAACCAACAAACGCTACATCCATTTCTCTTTGGAAAGTTGCTCCAGCATTCATTAATCCAAAAGGCATCCTGACATAGACATAAGTTCCCCAAGGAGTGGTAAAGGCAGTCTTTATTCTTTCTGAATCCTTCACAACAACTTGATTATAGCCAGAGAAACCATCCAAAGTGGATAAAAATTCAGAACCAGTTACCAATTGTAGCATATTCTCCATGTTTGGCAGAGGGTAATTATCTTTCAATGATGCTTTATTCAAGTTCCTAAAGTCTACGCACAACCTTATATCACCATTTTTTTCTAACAGGTACTAAATTTACAACCTAAGATGAGTACCTTGTGGGCTGAATGATCCCTCCATCCCTCAACTTCTTCAATTCTTCTTGTATCTTCAAAGAAAGGAGTGGATTGATCAGCCTCTATTTTTTCCTGAAAGGCTTGGCATTAGATTCAAGAGGAATTTCATGTTGGAACAAATCTTCCCTGTATTCCTTCAACTCAGAGTAAGACCAAGCTAGGAAGTCTTGATATTTCTTCAACAATTGAACATAGGATTGCTTCTCTTCCTTGCTCAGATTGCTTCCTAACCAGATTTTACGTGGTTTTTCCTTTGTGCCTAGGTTGTGCTCTTCCACATCTCTTGAAACTGACATACTTTTTTAATAATGCAATCAACATTATCAAAGTTTAATTCAAGTGCCACCAAACCTCTGGGAATTGTGTTTGTCTTCAGTTGGATGATGTCTTTTCCAAATAAAGTTTCCTTTCCTTCAACAGCACACACCATTGGTTCCCAATCTATATTTTGGTCAACAAACTCTCCTTGGTTCTGTAGAAACCATTTCACCTAGGCATCATCATTGAACACTTGAAATTTTTAATGTTGTTAGGGATAGATGGCCTTGTTATTATTTCAACACCATACTCACAAAATGGAGATACTATACAATTTCAAAATTTGGATCCTAGTACTATTAACTTGTCTGCAACAACATTAAAATTTCTATCATGGTGCACAATATTAAATGAGTCAAAAATTTCAATCAAATCCCATTTGCATGCTTGTATTGTTTCATTATCTAATTTTTAGTAGCATATAGTTTTCTAATCTTTGACAATTAGTTTTAATCTCCTTTGACAATGATATCCTTTACACCATATTTCCATGTAATTCTCAAACCCAATAATAGTGCTTCATATTCAGCAATGTTGTTAGTGCATTCAAATTTGAGTTTGAAAGAAAAAACAAACTCTTCCTGGCCTGGAGAAATCAGAACAATACTAGCACCATTTCCAAACTTGGAACAAGCTCCATTGAATAACAAGGTCCAAGGAAAACCTACTTGTTCAAGACATTTACATTGATCAATCTTGTGCTCTTTTCCATCAGAAAATCCAACAAATTTATCAGCATCTACATCAGCATACAACACTTCATAAGAAACATTATTGGTATCTTCAATGAGGTGCAACATCTTCTTCTCTCCATATAGCTTTACAAGGCTGCCTTTAATTGGAATGGTGGCAAGACATATCCATCTGAACACTTCCACCAACACTTGCAACCCACTTTCTTGATAACAACATGCCCCATTTGCGGGGCAATGAACAATAACAACATCAAGTTTTAAGTTCTTACCCAGATAAGATGTAAGTTGTAGCAACAAACCTTTTACACATCTACAACTGGCACCTCAAGAGAATCCATTGCATTACACTTACCATAAGTTGTTGTCACTTTAATGTTCAATTCACTCATGACCTCTAGAGGCATAACATTACATGATGCTCGAGAATCAAACATATAATTGTGCAATGATGCTTTCTTAATAATTAACATTGTAAAAATGGATCAACATTTAATTGAGACTCAACCAAAGTTGTTCCCAAGTAAACTTCAGGTGGTTCACCTATATCCTCCAATCTTTGGTAGTTTTTATTGGTCCGTAATGGTTGGAGGTGGATTGTGTACATTATTTATATTTTTGTCTTGGGTATTCCTATCTTCTTCTAATACCAAATAATCAAAGGCCCTCTTCTTGTGCTCAAGAATCCTAACAAGTTCAAAAATTGGAACAAAAATCTTGATCTAACTCAAGACTTGGGTAATGTCATAAGGAATGTATTTGGGAAAAGTAGCATTTGCAGAAAGATTATCAAACTCATTGGATGGCACAAGATTTTTCACATCTTGGGCATGGGTGGGAACACCAGTTCTACTTGAGACAAAAATCCTTTGCTAGATGCATCTTTCTTTGGAGTTTGTTTTGGGATATTAGTGAGAACTAGGGTTTTGGTTTAGATTGAGGCCCTACCCCTTTGATAGATTTACTTGTTGTGTTATACTCTTTTTCTTGGGCAAAAACAACATTCATTAATTATTTTTTATCATGTTTTGATGGGATTCTTCCATCATACTTCTTAATCATTAGATCTCTTAGGTACTCAAAATCATTATTAAGAAGTTCAAAATCTTGTACCATATCTATTTCTAAAGTATGAGAGGGAGGAAGAAGAGGTACGGTGAATGCAATCCCAAAACTTGCAACACTTATTACACTTATTACTTGAGTTGAAGTTTCTCCTTCTTTGTGAGCTTGTAGAGAAATCAACCATGCATGCATCATCATCATTAGATTCTTCAACTTGTTGATCTACTTCACATGGTGGGTGGGGTAAGAAACATTTGTCACACTAATAAATTTCATTTATCTCTTCAACAAAAATAACTCGGCATTTAGAGGATCGGACACTACTCATTTTTCCCTAGCTTGGGGTTGTCTAGCTCCCATGGGTCGTTTACCTCTGTCATCGGATCTCCGATCATTTCTAGGATTATTTACAAATCTGTCTTTTCCTTTTTTCCTATGCTAACCTTAATAACCTTGTCTAATTCCTTTCTCTACCACTGGCTAGCTTGTAATAGATTTCTTTGATGACTCCAAACCAAATTCTTTACAAATTCCTCAAGATGCACAACCTTACTTGATATAGGCTTCTCTGGATTGACTAGAATGATACCTTCCCTCTTATGAGCCTTACCAACTTCTTTGATATTATTTTCAATCTGCAAAGCCATGGTGAAGGCCATTCTCAATGTTTTTGGTTCTTATCTCTTAGATAATAGGCATATTTCTCATCAAAAGAATCGATTATTTTATCAAACAAGAAACATCACTTGTCCTTTGGATCACATGCAACCTATTTAGGGTCTTATTGAACCTTGTATTAAAGTCATGAATAGAATTATTAGGATTATTTTTAAATTTTCAAATTATGATAAAAGAAACCTAGGGTTTGTTTTATCTCCATATTGTAATCTAAAATCATTCTTCATTTCTGTCTAAGAATCAATGGAATTATCTGGAAAAGATTTATACCAATCCTTGTATCTTCTTCTAGAGTATGGATAAAAAATTTAAAGTACACATCCTTAAATTCTATTTCAAATTCCTCCATCATATTGAAAAAAATATGTAAGTGTTGATCCCGAGTAATGGCATTATTTCCTTGAAATTAAGGCAATCTATCTCTTACATCTTGTGACACAAAATTTGGATAGCCAGCCATACCTCTAAATTTGATGGGACCAAAAGTATTAACAAATGGAGGTTTGGGTGGAGGTTGAGCCATATTATTTTGGGGAGGTGATCTTACAGGAGAAACAAAATGATGAGGAGTGAGGGGTATGTGGGGCACAAGAATACCATTCTCATAATGAATGCCATCTAAAGGCTCTATTTCTTGGAAAACTCTATTAAATTTGGAAAATACAGGGGCATATTGAGAAGAAATTTTTCAAATACAAATGAAGGCCCCTCTCTAGATGGAGAATTCAATTAGACAAAGACACTACCTTATTTAGATTCACTTGAGGAAGTATTGCAATCTTCAATCACAAAGCTAATCATTTTCACCAATGAATCTATCTTTTCTTGATGCTTGATCTCCAATAACCTTCCAAATTCTTCTTCCTTCGAATTAGACTTTCCCAACGCTAGAAACAACCTTCTACTAGGGTCCTTAATGAAGAAATATCTTCTTCCATCCATATTTATACAGATTAATGACAAATCTTACTTGATATATGTTAATACACTAGTATTTATTAAGAATTTAAACAACACAAAGTCGCTACTAATGATTTTCACCTTAGTTTGTGAAAATTCACTATGAAAAGACCAATAAAATGTCCTGTGAATACTATATTCTACCAAAAATTTTCAATGATGATACAAAATTTATCGTAATAATTATATAACCTGGAAATATTGCACTCATAACTTACAACTTTGAACAATTCTTGCATATTTGAGCAGAGATAATGATGTTTGATAATGTATTAGAACACAACATATGTAAGAACTATTACGTGGTCCGTATGTACTGCATTTGTAAAATACTTCAAGAGTCCCTAGAAATAGCACCGGGAGTGTTGTTGATCGGCCAACCTGGATATGAAATTGCAACAAATCAACAAATCATCCCCCCTGGAAACATCGCCATTTTGGTGTTGTTTCCGCAAAAAAAATCTCAGAGCTCAAATAATCCCAAGAAATGGTGTCATTCTGGTGTTGGTATCCAAATTGATTCTCCCTTGGAAATCAAGCAACATCAAATATTTAGCAAGACACGAGAGAGACAAATAAATCTTATTATGAGTCATTTTGTAGCAGGAGGGATTTTTTGAATCTTTGTCACTTGGGAATTAGAGAAATGGATAACACCTTCATTAAGGATTTGATCTATCCTCACTACTTTAGATCATGCCTTTTGACTAGGGTGAAAGGACCTATTTTGTAACCTCTATCGGTGAAGGAGAATGAATATATCCTTATTTGTACAAATCGAAAGAGGACACTCGAGAAAATATGATATATGCACCATAATTTAACTCTCAAGAGTTATCACTTCTAAAGAATGGTGATATTTCCTAGATAGGGCTAAGGTTACTAAAGACATTATGGAATCCTGATTGCTTCTGCATATTTTAGAAAGTAGAATGTATACATTTGTGGACACATAGTGAAAATAGGGGTAGTTTAAGAGTGATTCATTTTTTTGAGTAATTTGTGTCGGGGATTAAGAAAAGATAAAATTGATCATACCAAAACTTTGAGAGGCTTTAAAACAATTGGAAAGCTAAATGACATAAATATTTGGAATAGCTAACATATTCTTTCAACCAAAAGGTGTGCATCACTGGAGGCCCAGATTTGCATGGTTGCACACAAGCTCCAAGAATTCAACATGAAGAATAGAGCTAAAGACTCAATAAAACATCAAATACCCCTTGTTCCTCACATAAGATACACTAGAAGGATTACAAACAATATTTATCAACAAATTATAGTGAAGTGATTTTAAATTATTTATCTCATTGTAGGATGAAGGCTCTTCTTGAAATGAAATTACAAATATCACTAAAATATCATAGGGATGAGATCCTGTGTGATTCGGAGGGACTTTAACACAAGATTGCAATAGGAAAAAGAAAAACTAATTGCAGACATTCTGAAATAAAGAAAACACAAATTGCTCTAAGATTGACACATAGTACTCGAAATTGGTTAGATTCATCAGCAGGGAAAGTTTCTTTGAATAGTATCAGAGCTTTTCAATGGTTGTACACTTACAACCAACTTGAGGTGATTGAAATATAAAACATAGGAAATTAACAGGTTTCTCATATTGGTCTCTCAGGAAGATGGGATCTCTCAAATTTTCTGTTAAGAATTTTAACCCCTGACCATTTGCAAGAGTATTCTCATTACATTTATACATTTCAATCACCCACTCATCCCAAAATTTCCCCAAAAAGAAGAATATTCAAGGAACTTTGCTTGTTACCAATTTTTTTCTCGAGAAAGTGAGGTTTAACAAATTTGTAACAAAAAGTTTTCAGTTCGAAAAATCATGAATTTATCACATTTCCCAAACCCTCCATTTATGACTAGGATGCTATGCCACAAATTTTTGGAAATCCTTATAATCATTTTGATTTTGTCATAAGAAATACCCATTTTAATCCTTTTCCAGGCTCAGTATAACCTGGTTCGATAGGTAATCCTTTTCTCTCTCAAGGAAACACCTCTTTCATCCTTTGTGCCTACAACCTCCATAATTTCATCCTTTTCCCTCTCTTTCCTTTGTAACTTTGTCCCGCATCCGATTCTCTAGTAATTCATGTTTTTGCAAGTTCTGAGCAATTCTAACTTCAAAATATTAACCTTAAAAATCCTTGGAACTCACAAATTAATTTCTAAATCCATTTAATGGCACTTTGTGAACAAAAGCGACAAGGAATTTCATCAAAAAAAGATGAAAAACATTGCGTATTTGCATCTCCAGGAGTCTTGGAGCAAAAATGGTGGAAAAACAGATGTAATACATAGCAATTGTTGATTCTTCCACTTTTCAAAATTATATTAGATCCATCCACATGTTTTCTTGGTGTAACTTCAAAGGTGAGGTACAGAGGCAAGTTTCCAAACAAGCGCGGACCTTCCACGTGCCCTGGGAACAAGAAAATGCCTTTTGGCCTTTAAAAATCTCAAAGTATAAAAAGGAGCCAGTGGAAGCCTCTTCATGTCTCAATGGGGCAAGTTTCGAGATGGTCTCGAAAAGTAGAGGCTCCAAGAAATTTTGGGCTCACCATGTGTCTTAGTCCGACAGAGTTGTTTGAAAAATTTGAAGGACCAGCAGAAGGTGCCATGTGTCTAGGGTTCGAGACAGTTTTCTTTGGTTGTTGAAAATTCAAAGCAAGGGTAGAGTGAGTGGAAGCCTCCAAGTTTCCTCTTGGTGCTTCTTCAAAATAAAATTTAGGGTCAGTCCCCAAATAGGCGTGGTCCCTCCATGTGTCCATGGTCCGACAAAGATGCACCAACCACATGGAAAAAATATCTAAGTCTTTGCAAGGCAATGGAAACCTCCACGTGTCTCCTCGGCGCAATTGTAAGGTCAAACCAAAAGGAAATTTTTTAGATTAATTTCAACCCTCCATGTGGCCAAGTTTTGAGTTGAAGTGTGCCTTAGAATGTAAAAGTGCCCCACCAAGCCGCATCCAACTAGAAAGGGCCAGGTTTCCACAGATGCTAACATATAAATTTGAAGAACAAATAATTTTGAAATGATATAAGGCCCAAAATGATCCACCGAGATGCATCCAAATAGAAAGGACCACTTTTCCATAGGTATTGGGACAAAAATTTATAGGGAAAACTAAACGCAATTGTTGAAAAATGGAAGGAAGGGAAACAACCCGATTTTATGCCCATGTTACAAATTCTTCCACATGGATAGAGGAATAGAAAAAAAATTCTGGATTAAAAGTGATCCTCGACAAAAAGAAGGGACTGATCATAGCAACTAAATTGAGGATGGAGTTTTCATGCATTAGTACGGGGATATAGAAAAGATGATAGAGCTTGCAAAATGAATAACTTCAAGGAAAAATGAGGTGAGATCAAATTGAGCACCAACAAGGTACAAACATGAAATACTTCCACCGAGTTGTGAATGAGATCAAAAGAGGGCCTAGGGCATTTTCAGTGTTCCTACTGAATAAATAGGTTTAATTTGATTAAATGTAATGATCATACGATGGAGAGCTCATCTTAGCATTAGGAAAAGGAGCCTCTGTGTGTAGAGGCATGGTGAGGCATATTCAAAGTCACATATATTAGGTTGAGCAAACAATTACATAGAGGGAACAAGCTAAGGCCGAGTATTGTCCAAGGTTAGGATAGCTTAGAGAATTTGTGTTAAGGTTGAGTCATTAACTTGGTGATGAACTTGTTAGGATAATTCATGGGAAAAATGGAAATTTGTGTTCAAAGAAGAGTGATGAGAATGACTCATGCATTAGACTTGGTGATGAACTTGAAGGTAACCATCCAGGCTTGATAAGGAGAATAAGACTCATGGGAATGAAAATGGAAGTTCATGAATAACTCATAAGTGGAACCTTGAGTTTTATTTTTTCGGTGAATCACCGAGTTGATAAATTTTTGAGCTATGAATTATAAGAAGAGATCAACATTAATGAAGGAATGACTCAATCATTAAAATTTATCTTGGTTGAACCATGCCGAAAAGTAAAAGATAAAATGGTACCATTGTATAGGGGAGACTATTAGCTTTGTAGAAAATTTGGTGGAAGGTAACCATCCAGGGCTTGATAAGGTGCTTAATAAGAGCTCGTCGAATGTGAAATGAATGAATATATACGAGCTCAAAAAAAATTATGAATAATCTCAATAAGTGGAACCTTGAGTTTTAAATTTTTAGTGAATCACCAAGTTATATATTTTTTTTTTGAGCTTGTAATAGAATTATAAGGTAATATAGCTAATCTTGTCCGAGTTACTCGATGGTTCTTATATATTATAATCGCTAATAAAGAGGATAATATGTAGGAATTTCAAGTATTAGATTCGGGATTTTGGGGATTACCTTTTTTGAGGTTACTATATTATCGAAAGAGGATCAAAAGGAATTTCTTTTGGGATTTTGGGAATTACCTTTTTGAAAGGTAAATCTAGAAAAACACAAAGAAATGTCTCAAGTCCAAAAGTATTAATTTCATACTTTCAAACACTTGGGGTTTAGGATTCTCGATGCAGTAGGAGCTTGGCAAAGCGGGTGATCTCAGTAAACTCTTCAACTTTGGAATTATTCACAAAATCACAATTTAATCATTGTTGTTTACTTTCTATTAGAAAATAATAGAGATAGCTAGTGAATGAATCATGCTTATGCTTAGAATCAATAATTGCAAGAAAGGGAAGAATATAAGCTCACAAAACACCAACAATTTTATCCTGGAAAACCCCCCAAAGGAGGAAAAACCAGTCGGGAAGGGAAATTTCTCTTTCTTCCCACTTTTATTGGCCAATTCAAATCAACAAGTACAAAAATTACAATAAGTATGAAAGAGAAGTAGATAATATCCCTACACTTCCTCTCAATTACTTGTTTGCTCTGTCTCACACTCCTTTCTTCTACAAAATACAATTCCAACACTAAGAATTTCTTGCTCACTTGCTTTCATGCTTCGATGATCTTTGTTTCTCCTCTACAACATGTATTTATAGCCTTTCTCATGTCCTCCCATGCACTGGAGAATGGGAAAGGTCATGGAGGAGAAGAGAAACAAACATCCTTTCAAATTCAAAGGTTGTTTGTTTTGATTTTATTTTTTTTATTCGTAATTGCGGTGACCACTTCCCTATGTAGACAGGTGGTCCCGGGAGCGCTGCCCGGTTGAGTGGTGCTTTTGTAACTACCACCTTGCACATGATGGAGGTCCTGTTACTTAAAAGATAGAACCTCCATTTATTTCTTTTCCTACTTTTTGCTAACTGATTTTGATGAAGTAGAGTAATTTCATATCCCTATGCATCACACCTCCCTTTCTTATGAGACTTTTTGTCCCAAAAAGCTAAGTGGGGAAGTAGATGAGGAAATAGTTCCCTCACTTACTCCTTCAAGTACCTCTGGGTGTGCCTTGGTGTCTTTCCTTTCAGTCCAATCTGCCAAGACTCCTACGGACCTCTTATAGTCTCTATGAACTTCTTTATATAGCACTACATCCTCCTCCAATTCACCTCATGAGTCCAAGACACAATCCTTAATGGAAGGTAGAAAGCTGCAGTTATTCATCTTCATCTAACATGGATGTCTCATATAGGTGCAAGTTCTCACAATTTACTACATAGTACATCCTCATAATTGATGACAAATCAAGTCGAAAAGTATTTTCCCCAACCTTCTCCAATATGGTGAAGGGTCCATATCATAGTGGCTTGAGATTTCATTGTTGACCTTGTAGTGTCTCCTTACTCAAGTAAAGCCAAACTTTATCTCCAATATGAAGCTTATGTTCCCACCTATGCTTATCATGCCTAGCATTATACTTGGCTTGAGATTTCTCTAGCTATTATTTGACTTTGAGATGGATTTTCCAGATCCTCTCAATGAATTTTTTTCTCTAGTCACCTATGTGTCTCGTGTCTCCTTCTCATCCTACTATCTAGCTGCTATGTGTAGTAGATTTGTAGGTAGATATCCCAAACATGCTTCAAACGGTGACTTCATAGTGGATGTGTGTACTTCCTTGTTATAGAATGTTAAATGTAGGCTAAGGACTCATCCCATGTCCTTGGGTATTTTCTTTGTTATATCCTCCGATCAAGCATGTACCAAGGTCATGTTTACCACCTCTGTTAGTCCATATGTCTCGTGGATGGAAAGTTGTGCTCCTTGTAATCTGGTTTCCATCTTGTCCCACAAAGTAGTCCAAAATTCCCTAAGATCCTAGAATCCTGTCGAAACAATAAACTTTGGCAAATCAAATTGCACCCATACATTGGCAAAGAAAGGAACTTCCGCCTCATGTGATTTTATTGTCTTTTTATGCCATAAGAATACATATTTTACTAAATCTATTAAAACAACTTAGAGATAGTTAGGGCCATGTTTAGACATAGGTAATCCTCCTAAAAATCCAAAGAAATGTCCTCCCATGGACGAGTAGGTAATGAAAATGGCATATGCAAACCTTCCTTCCTAGTCTTAGGCTTTCTAAGTACAACAAAGTTTACATACCCATATAAATTTTGATACTTCTTGCATATTAGGCCAATACACGTACCTTTGCAAGTGGGTTAGGATCTTACCAATATCAAAATGTCCCACTACTTTTGAGGTATGTGCTTCCATCATCAATAGAATTCACTCTTATTTTTACACGCAAAGCTTCCCCATGGTAGATCAAGCCCGTCTTTAAGATAAAAATATTCAATCCCTATCCTTTCACCCCCTTGATCGCAATGCTGAAATTTCACCCCAAATTATTTGTCTAGGCATATGCCTCTCCGTAAGCTTCCTTTGTGATGGGATCTATTTGAGAGATAGTTTCCAAAAAGAAAAACTTCTCATGTGTGGGTGGCCTAGACAACATGTATGCAACCAAGTTTGTACTACCCTTATTGTATTTAATCACCAAATGGGCGCTAAAGGAACCACATCCATTTTTATTGCCTTGCCTGCTACAATTTAGACTGTGCTTGTAAATATCTGGATAGGTTTGTGGTCAATGTGCACAATAGTTTCTTTACCCAACAAATAATGCTTCCATTTTTAAATTCCGAACTAGTGCATACATTTCCTTATCATATACTGAATATCCTTTAACTATTGAAATAAAAGTTTTAGAATGATAGCATATGGGTTTACCTCCTTAAAGAAACACTTGCTCCCATAGCATAATCACTAGCATCTGTCACTACTTGAAAAGGTTGTTGCAAATTAGGAAGAGCAAGTAATGGAGAATGACTAATCTTATATTTCAATAACTCAATGTATTTTTCTTGTTCCTTACCCCAGTCAAAACCCTTACTCTTTGTGGCCATTGTGTGTAGAGGTGTTGCAATCACGGAGAAACCTAGAATGAACTTCCGCATGTACTGTACTAATCCCACAAAACTCCTAGTATTCGTGGCTCCTATTGGTGTTGGAAAATTAGTGATGGCTTCCACCTTCTTTGGATCCACTCATAGCTCTCCTCCTTGAACCACGTGCCCAAGATAGACAACTGACTATTTGGCAAACTCACATTTCTTCATATTACAAAGTAGTTGTTTTTCCTTGAGAAATTACATGACTTGCTGCAAGTTAGATGTTCTTTCCATGTGGAACTAAATATAAAGATATCATCTAGATATACAATGACACATGAATCTATGGAATCCCACAATACATCATTCATCGGTCTCATAAATGTAGTGGGTGCATTGCATAAACCAAAAGGAAGTACTAACCATTCATATAAACCATGTTTTTTTCTTGAAGGCGAGTCTTCCATATATCCTCATCCTTCATTCTAAATTGGTAGTAACCAGACTTGAGATCCAACTTCATGAAGAATTTGGCATGTTGAAGCTAGTCCAAGAGGTCATCTATGGGGAGTGGATATCTGTTCTTTATGGTGATCTTGTTCAAATCGCGTTAGTAGATGCAAATTCTCCAAGAACCATCCTTCTTTGGCACCATCACAATAGGCGAACCACATGGTGAGGTGATCGAACGTATCACCCCTTGGTCTAGTAGTTCCTTGAGTTTTTCCTTACTTCATTACTCTTAAGTAAGGATTTCCTATACAACCCGATGTTCGGTAGAGGGGACTCTAGCAATAGTGAATCTCATGGTCTACTTCCGTTTTTGGTAGTAACCCACTAGGAGTCCGAAAACTTCCGAAAGGACCTGAATAATGCTATCCAAATCATGCTTTCCTTGGTTATAAATATCTAAAACTTCTATCCCATCCTTTTTATCCTTTATCAAAAGTAAACAAAACTGATTATGATTTACCGAATAAGTCATTTTACTTGGTTAACACACACCATAAGTAACCTATGTCCTACGCTTGGTGTGCCAGAATGTGGTAGATGATCCCTTCCTTGACCCATATATACCGGTTATCCCTTCTCATCAATATAGCATCCCGATAAACAAGTAAGGGCTCTCGAATACAACATAAAAAGCATCAAGTGGGATAACGTTAGCTTCCAAAACATCAATATCTTGGTAATTTATCCCACACTTGACCTTACATCTTCTTGTTACTTGAATTTCGACACCATTCTTCACCCAACCCAAAGGATAAGGATGTGGATGCTCCTAAGTCTCAAGACCAAGATTCTTTAGAACTACTTGAGAAATCAAGTTATACCGAGAACCGGTATCAACTAAAGCATTTACGTTAGTTCTCTTGATCTGGATTTTGATCTGGAATAGTCCACTCATCTCCTCTTCCTGGCTATCCATGTTGGTTTTCATGCATCCAAGCCTCTCGTCTAGAACAAAGTCATCTTCGATTTCCACCTCCCCTTATGTTTTCACATTTGTCATGGACTTCTTGGAGTCCTATGTTTTGTTCTTCGTATATAACTCCAAATGCAACTTCCAACATGTAGCATTAGTATTACCATTGATATAATGTTCTTACAAAAATTCTTGGGATATTTACAAGTATTCAAAGTAGTGCCAACCTTTTACCTTTCCCTTTCCACTTACCCTTGATACTTGTTTTCCCATAATCCTTTTTCTACTTGATTTTTTAACCGCTTTACCCTTGGCTCTGCTTCTCCTTGCTTATTTTAATCATCTATTTAGTATGATTGTACACATGCTTTGTTGAGATCTTTGGGCTTTATGGAGATGGATTTTCTTCAAAGGTGAGTGTGAAGTCCTCCCAAGTACTTGGTCGAATATCCTCATCCTCCAAGTACATGTTTAGGGTAAGTGCAAAAATTTGGGGGCCAAAAAGTGGACAAGAATCCAAAAAAAAGAAAAACACGTACGCATTTTGTTAAAATGCACTCGTGTTTTAAATTTTTTTTCTCGGGAATCACCAAAGCATAACACGTACTCGTTACATAATGCATACACATTATGCCTACTATAAACTAAAAAAATAGTCCCAAGCCTCTATCATTTTACCTCCCTCAAATGTGAGTTTCAGATCTTGTTCATGCCCTAGCATTTTTTCATTCATCTAGATCTCAAGCTCAAAGGATCATTTTTAGATCACCGGGAAGATCTGAATCGATGATGGCGCCACGGAGAAGAGGTAAGAAATTTTTTTTTCTCAAAATTGAATTGAAATATGATAATTATAGATTAAAATTTGAATTAAATACAATTTTTTATTGTTATAGTTAGAGGTCGAGGGAATCAACCACAAACAAACCTTATTATTCCTGACATCCCTCCCGGACTCCCACAATGGCTCAACATCCCTTAGGTAGTCAAGAAGATTTAGCAGCCCAAATAGTTGAAAAAAATTGAAATTGAGGATTTAATCAAAATAATGAGGATGCACAATCTACAAACCCCCAACACGCCTCTCTTGCAAACACATTTGAGGCATTACTAATTCAAATTGATGCAAAAATGGGAAAAATTGATTGTTGGAAAATTTATAGAGAGGGTTGTAGGGTTTATCATTCCAACAAATTGTCATATGTGAATGTAAAGAAAAAGAAATGTCAAAATAACTCATATGTGCCTTATTCATGGACGCCCGCACTAATTTTCCTATTCCGTTGACATGTAAATGATTTTCCATCCATTGGTGCAATAATAATTTGATTAAAAAAAGAATTTGGGCTTGATGGTGGATGGTGTTTGATTTTCCACCTTGTAATAACAATGAGGAGACACTATACTTTATGAGGAAACTCTATTGTGAGTTTATTGTCAACGAGATCCCAAATTATTTTTATTTTCAAGATTTCTAGGGCCGAGGAAAAGGATCTGCATAGGATCGACCAGGTGCACAACATACACCTATTTAGTAGGGTATATTCCCCACTCGAAAACCCTCACTCTTAGATTGTCCCTCAAGAAATGAAGGAGACAAGAGAGATTGATACACTCCATGCGCTCAGGGGCTATCGGGACCCTTGTTCGACATACGAGGAGATTGATACATAGAGTATTCCCTTAGGGAGTACTAGCATGAGGCCACATTTTTCTCGTCATGTAGTAGCATATGTTTGGGGCCCAAGGAGGATGATACTTTCATGCGTACTTATTTTGGTGCATCTGGTGCTAAGGGTGAACACGATAATGTCACTATGTCGAAGTCCTTTTTAGTGAGACTTTGGGATTACATTCATCGGCATCACCTTCGCAAGTAAATTTTTATGTTTGTTATGTGTGTTAGAAAAAGTTTAGAGTACCTCATTTACTTATATATGTTAAATTTTTGAAATAATTGTATTTGTACATGTACATGCATTGATATTATAGGGCGTGGGAGGCACATCTTCATCCCGACCATAGGTACGAGCATCATGCATACACATACATTTATAGAGGTAATTTAGAATGTTAATTATTTCACATATAAATATTGTATATATATATATATATATATATATATATATATATATATATATATATATATATATATATATATATATTTTGAAGTTAAATATATGTATGTTCTTGTATGTCCATCTAACTCATGTGATATACATGTTTGATAAAGATTTTGAATTCACTAGACACCCTACCATCTCTATGACAAGTAGATAAAGGTGTTTCCGCATTTGCGATTTCATCTGCACAACAACTCACCGAGGTAATCAAACAACACGTAAATTTTGTTAAATTTCTCGTGTAATTCATATTATGTTAAATTACATGTTAGTAATGTCTTTCATTATAGAATTATTAAATTATGTTAATAATTTCCTTCATTTTGTGTATGTAGGAGTAACTGTGACAACTAGCAGACCTTGTTCACTTGATTCATAGGTGTGATGGGGTAAAAACAATAGTTCTAGATATTGATAAAAATTAGTTAAAATATTGTCATTATGTAGATACATGTACTTAGCTCTATTTTCACTAATTCTGATGTTAGATTTTTTAACCTTATGTGTATGTAGGGAACATTAACCCTCCATTTTGAATTCAAGGGCACATAATCCTCCATCTGTCATCTTCTACCCCGTTAAATCTGCAGAGCTCCGGATGACTCATTTGAGCATGAGATGAAAATTTAGCATGATCGGAAACTTGTGGTAAGTTTTTGTATTTATGTAAATACATTCATTCTAGCATGGTCTTAAATAGATTTTGAAAACATATATAAATTAAGTTTTGACAAAAACATTGTTTGCATTTGAGCTCATCTCAGGCAAGTATATACAATGGAAGAGAACTCGAAGCATGGGCTCGGATGATCCAAAGTCATTTCATGGATCTCATCTTTGTCTAAGGAGGGCCTTCTTTGAGTAAGGCCAAGAGAGGGATAAATTTTGATGAGTAGGAAATATATGTCTTGCATGAAATTGTTTTTGTATGCCTATGTGCATGGCATTGTATGTACGCATATATGGCATTTGAATTTGATGGTATATGACCTATTTGGGAATTTTTGTATTTATTATGCACATTAAAATACTATTTAGAACTTGATAATTTTGTATGAGACCTTACATTTCTGAGATTATTTTCGCATGAATCTAATATGATGTGCACTTGACAATATTTAAGACATTATTGATTATTTTTTCATTTATTGGTGATGTACATGTACTATAATTTTCAATGTATAATATGCATCAAACTTTGGAAATCAATATTTATATAATTTATGTATATAAAGGTTACCTAATCTAGGTAATTATTCATTCAATTTATCAATGTGTATATGTGTATTTACCTTGCGCTTATTCTTGCTCATGGTCTCTTTATACCGGTTCCTATCTTATCACACACTTACTAAATTATTCTATGCTTCATAGTATTCTCCCATATTAAAACACCCGACAACCATCATAATTTGATGTATTTCATCTGTTGATAATTTGAGAATGTCTCACCATATACATTACTAAAATTCTTGAGAATGTCTCCAAATGCAATGAGATTCGATTCATACACTCAATGATTCTTGATTGTCTAATCCTGTACAATTTGTGTTATACCTTTAAATTTTGTAGGCATTTCACGTTATTTGGAAATCACATCACACCCTTCACTAGGATTCATGACTACCCCTATCCTTTTTAAGGTTCTTTTGAAAGCATCCTTTGGTTTATCATAACATAAATTATCAATGAATGGAAGGTCACTAAGTCGTAGGCCAACTAACTCCCATCCAAAACTAAATAAGAAAGATTTACTAGGTGATTGATAACTCCATGTGTTCTTATAAATACCCCTATAAAATTCATTCTTAATCCAATCTAGTAATTTAGGTCTCTTAAGAGACTACGCCTGACGTGGTAGCCCTACACCGACTCGGACTATAATATTTCACTCATTTGCAAACAATAGCATACCAAGAAAACCAAGATGGAGATAGAGAAAACCGTGAGAGATTGTCATAGAGGGCCTAGACATGGAGGTCTCAGATCTAATGAGACATCTCTAGGTGCCACAGAGTCTGAGAAATCACCCGTTAAAGATATGGCATGTTTGAGCCTTAGGGCTCTTAAGCAACTATGCCCGCACGAGGTAGCCTGAAAGCACGAGGAGCATAGGGAAAAAAAATCCTCCTATAGCATTCACCAGGCCACCCCAACATGTTGGCATAGTTGGTTCGATCCCACGAGCTTACGGCTGAAAACTACAATGTCTAGTAGCCCTACACTAATTGAGATTCCACTATTTCACACATTTGCAAACAATAGCACAACGAGAGAACTAGATGGACACAGAGAAAACCATGAGATAATTTCATATAGGGACCCAATGTTTAGATCTTGGATCTAACGAGACGTCTCTACGTGCTACGGAGTCTGAGAAATCACCGTCAAAGATATGGCATGTTTGGGCCTCAAGGCTCTTAAGTGACTACGCCTAGATGAGGTATCTTGAAATCACGGGGACCATAGGGAACCAAAAAAATCCTCCAATAGCATTCACCATGCCACCACAATGTGTTCACAGAGTTGGTTTGGTCCCATGAGCTTCTGTTTGCAAACTACACCATCTGGTAGCCCTACACTGACTCAAACTACACTATTTCGAGTGTTTGTAAAAAATAGGACAATGAGAGAACTGGATGGATACGGAGAAAGCCATGAGATTGTTTCGTAGAGGTCCCCAACATAGAGGTTTTAGATCGATAAGATGTCTCTAGAAGCCACGGAGTCGAGAAATCACTCATCAAAGATATGGCGTGTTTTGGCCTCGGGGCTTTTAAGGGACTACGCCGGACGAGGTAGCTGAAAGAATGGGCGTGTAGGGAACCAAAAAAATCCTCCACTAGTATTCACCAGGCCATTCTAATGTGTTAGCCTAGATGGTTCAATCCCACAAGCTACCATTTGCAAAATACAACATCTACCAACCTTACGCTAACTCGACTACACTATTTCACGCGTTTATAAACAATAGGATAGTTAGAGAACCGGATGGAGATGGAGAAAACCATGTAGGATTTTGTAGATGGATTCATCATGGAGGTTTCACATCCGACAAGAAATCTCTAGGTTCCATGGAGTCTAAGAAATCACATGTCGAAGATATAAATTGTTTTGGTCTCGGGGCTCTTAATCGACTTAGCAGACGAAAGCATGGGGAGTGTAGGGAACCAAAACTTATCCTCCACTAGTGTTCACCAAGTCATTTGGACATGTTAGACAAGATGGTTTGGTCCCATGAGCTCGTTTGCAAACTAAAGCCTCTGGAAGCCTTACACTGACTTAGACTACACTATTTTGCGTATTTGCAAACAATAGGACAGAGAGAGAACCGAATGGAGATGGAGAAAACGGTGAGAGGATTTTGTAGAGAACCTTGACATGGAGGTTTTGGATCTGATGTGATTTCCTTAGGTGCCACAAAGTTTGAGAAATCACCTGTCAAAGATATGGCGTGTTTGGGCCTTAGGGCTCTTAAGCGACTACACCCAAATGGGGTAGCCTAAAAGTATGGGGAGCATATGGAACCAAAACGAAGCCTCTAGTAGCATTCACTGGCAAACCCAACTTGTTGGTGTAGTTGGTTCAGTCCCATGAGCTTCTGTTTGCAAAATATAGTGTCTGGAAGCACTACACTAATTCAAACTACACTATTTTGAGCGTTTGCAAACAATTGGACAACGAGAGAACCAAATGGAGATAGAGAAAACCATGAAAACATGGGTGGAGGAAACCACCAATGTTTAATGATTTTTCCATAGGATGCAACTATGTAAACTATGAACTTATTTTTTTGGGAGACCACCAATATTCCAACTCTTCATTTTGAAAGAATGAATGTCTTCAATCAAACAGAAAATGAAGAGCCTGAATTTTTTTGGACATTACAAAAGGTTGTTTTTCCCAAAAAGAAGCCGAAGATCATATAAATTTTCAGTTTTCAAATTTATATGACAATGAAAATCATGAAGAAAAACAATTAGTTGAATATGTCACTATGATTCAAGAAGAAATGCCTCCTAAAAGTCATAAAGAGTTAATTTGATTACCCCAAAACATCTTGAAGAACTTAAAGAGAAGATATGAGCGAGAAGAAAAGAAAAAATGGGAAGCGTGGAAGGATCACAAATTAAATGGAATTTAAGATATCTGTGATGTTGTCGATATAATCATGGATAATCTTAAGGAAAACATGCCAATTTGATTATTTTTATTAATCCCAAAGAGCTTTAACTTCACAAATCAAACTAGTTAGTTCAAAAGCAAAGATATCGGTAAGAAAACTGTAATGAAGTATTGATAATTCATCCCGAAACTCATTTAGAATTGTAATTTATTTGAATCTCCTTTAAATCTCTTCAGTTAACATGGAAAAATTTCGGGGGCCTACAAAATCCTCTTACAGTTTTATCCATATCCATCCAGTTTTGTCGTTGTCCTATTGTTTGCAAATGCACAAAATAGTGTAGTCTATGTCAGTGTAAGGCTACTAGATGTTGTATTTTAAACATGGTAGCTTATGGGATTGAACCATCTAGGCTAACACATCCGAATGGCCTAGTGAATGCTAGTGGAGGATTCCTTTTGGTTCCTTATGCTCCTTATGCTTTTGGGTTACCTCGCCCGGGCGTAGTCCCTTAATAACCCCGAGTCCCAAACACGCCATATCTTTGATAGGTGATTTCACTGACACTGTGGCACCTAGAGATATCTCATTAGATCTAATACCTACACATCGGGGCCATCTACTAAATCCTCTCATAGTTTTCTCATCTCCATTTGGTTCTCTCGGCATGCTATTGTTTGCAAACGCACAAAATAATGTAGTTTGAGTCAGTGTAGGGTGCAGAGGATGTAGTTTACAAACGTAAGCTCGTGGGACAAAACCAACTACACAAAAATGTCGGAGTGGCTAGGTGAACACTACTGGAGGCTTAATTTTTGTTCCCTATGCTCCCTATGATTTCAGGCTACCACATCCGGGTGTAGTCACTTAAGAGCCCCGAGGCCCAAACACGCTATATATTTGATGGGTGATTTCTCAAACTTCGTGGCACCTAGAGACGTCTTAAAAATTTGATACCTCCATGTTGGGTCCCTCTAGAAAATATTCTTGCGGTTTTCATCGTCTCCATCGGTTCTCTCACTTTGTGCTATTGTTTGCAAATGCGCAAAATAGTGCGTCCGAGTCTGAGTCAATGTAGGGCTACCAGACACTATAATTTACAAATGAAATCTCGTGGGACCAAACCGACTATACCAACACTTCAGTGGTGGCTAGGTGAATGCTAGTGGAGGCTTCATTTAAGTTCCCTATGCTCCTTTTGCTTTCGGTCTACCTCGTTTAGGTGTAGTCCCTTAAAACCTCGAGGCCCAAACCCACCATATCTTTGATGGGTGATTTCTTAGACTCCGTGGCTTCTAGAGATGTCTCATCGATCCGAGACCTCCATGTTGAGGTTTATCATGAAATAATTTCAAGGTTTTCTCCATCTCCATCTAGTTCTCGCGCTATGTTATTGTTTGCAAACACGTGAAATAGTGTAGTCCGAGTAAGTCTAGGACTGCCAGAAGATGTAGTTTACAAATAGAAGCTCATGGGAGGAAACCGGGTATGCAAAGATGTTAAGGTGGCTAAGTGAATGCTAGTGGAGCATTAATTTTGATTCCCTACGCTCCTCGTGCTGCGGCTACCCTTTTCGGGCGTAATTGGTTAAGAGCCTTGAGGCCCAAACACATCATGTTCGATGGGTGATTTCTTAGACTCCAGACACCTAGAGACATCTGTTAGATCTGATACCTCCATGTCAATCCCTCTACAAAATCTTCTCGTAGTTTTATCCATCTCCATTTGTTTCTTTCACTGTGCTATTGTTTGCAAACACATGAAATAGTGCAGTCTAAGTTAGTGTAGGGTTGTAAGATGTTGTAGTTTACAAACGAAAGCTCGTGGAACCAAACCAACTACGCCAACACATTGGGGTGGCAGGTGAATGCTAGTGGATCATTTGGTTTGTTTCCCTACGCTCCCCATGGATTCAAAGCTACCCCATCCAGGTGTAGTCGCTTAAGAGTCTTGAGGCCCAAACACGCCACATTTTCGATGGGTGATTTCTCGAACTCTGTTGCACCTAGAGATGTATCCTTAGATCCAAGACCTCCATGTCAAGGCCCTCTATGAAATAATCTCACAGTTTTCTCCATCTTCATCTGGTTTGCTCGATGTGCTATTGTTTGCAAACACGTGAAGTAGTAGCGATCTAACATTCTAAGTCGGTGTAGGGTTGCCGAGGGTGTAGTTTACAAATAGAAGCCTAGTGGGACCAAACCAACTAAGACAAAACATTGGGGTGGCTATGTGAACACTAGTGGAGAATTCATTTTGGTTCCCTATCCTCCCGTGCTTTCGGGGTACCATGTTTGGGAGTAGTCGCTTAAGAGCCCTAAGGCCCAAACACAACATATCTTTGACGGGTGATTTCTCGGACTCCATGGCACCTATAGACATCTCATGAGATCCGAGACCTCTATGTCGAGCCCTCTACAAAATCCTCTTGCAGATTTCTCCATCTCCATTCAAAATAAGTCATTGTAAGGTTGTCCATTGCCAATCACCTAAAAAAATAGGTGGTTCATATAATATAGGTGGTGAAATGAGAATTTTCATAAGATATTTTTACAATATAGGTGGTGAAATGAGAATTTCTATTCTTTTTCCTATCTAATAATTAATTTCTCTTATCTACACTTGGATTTGAGAATAATAAATTCTCTCACGATGTGCCAACCATGTGAAGGTGGAATCTCTTTTGGCACCACTAACCTACATAAATATGTTAGTAAGAAATTAAATAGAATTTTAAATCATAGAAATTTTAAACAAAATCATTTAATTAAATATTCAAATTAAATTCATGAAGAACATACCTTTGCAAATTCAATCCAATGAACCACAAGGATCAACTCTATTCTCGACATGATAGCAAGACTTGCTTCATGATTTGATTCAAAAACCTTCTAAATAAATTTGTTTGATGGCCAACCTTGATATTTGATCAATTTAATATTTTTTACAAGGACCAAATGTGAATAGTTAAGTATCTTCCGATGTACTTCATAGTCTTCAAACAACCAAATGTTTGAATTTTTGATAGGATATCATCAAGCCAAGTTCCAGTGACTACCACCGATCTGGTGGGCTACTCAAGGTCTTCACCATCAATGACTATGGAAGTCAATTTTTTCCCCGACACAATAAGATAAGAAGTAGTTTGTTCTCTCTTCATTAAATTATGTTGCAATAACTGCAAAACCACGCCCTGTGTATCACAAAGTTAAATTGTTCGGTCAATTTATAAATACATTAAGAGTTGACCATTTAATAATTTATAAATCTAAAACACGGCATGTACATATATGTATGTACCTTGTTGAACTAAATCGAGACTGGTCAAAGTTAAGTGATGTTGTTGTCATTTGATCTAAAACCCCGTAAGTTGTAATGCTCATGGAACTTGATGTGTGTCGAGTGGAATTAGAGTTCTACAAGTCCATTCATCCACCCACTGCTATGATTCACAATCATTCCACACAAAATCAATGCATGATATACAAAAACATGTCATGTACCTAGTATAAATAGTCCAAGCATTTGCATTTGAACAACGGAATGAGTGCATATCTTGATCCCGCAACTATCATATAATCTTCAAAGTTTTCTATATGTTGTTTTTCTATTAACCAAAAATATCTATGAACCATTGATCTCTCTTGAGATTCATGGCCCATATTCTTGACACACCAATTAACAATGTTTTTGCATCTCGTAAATTTAGCACCATTTTTGAACTTTAACTCTTCTCTTCTAATTTCTCTTTTCACACATGCTCCTACACCATCATGCTCTCCTTTTCCATGCCCTGGCTAAGTAAAAATCTAGATATGTTGTACATTTTTTTCTTTGTGCATCCTTCTTAGCCAATAAAACATCCATGCATTCTTGAATTGTGATGTTCAGTTGTCTGACCAAATGTAATGTTGATCAAAACTAATGTTCCTCTCATTCCAGTTCACATAAAACACCTGGAAACACCCTTGTATATATTATGTAGAATGTTTGTGATCATCACTGATGTAGAAATGATAATCTCTTAATATTTTTTGATCTTGCTGAGTGCTTTCAAGAGAGTGCATGAATGTTATATGCACAAAAATAAAAACTTGCACCGAGTTATAATATTAAGACTAAAACCTTCATTTTTGGCTACAATGTGTAATTCTCTGTGAAGTCAATGACTAAAACAATAGTACCAAGTTGGAATGTGTCCTTCCTTAACTTGAATTTTTATCCAACCATCAAGCTCTATGTGTGTGCCTTGCATACTCATAAAAAATTTCCTCTCTGAATTTGACCATATATTCTCATACAAGTAATTGTTTTGTAACAAGCTCACACCTCTTAGAATATTTTCCATATTTTAATTGATATGAAACCGATTTATATTTGGTGAAATCAACCACTTATTTTCCTATTGAATATGTACTCTCCTCATGGATACAACTTTTTAGATTTGGCAAGCCACCGCATACATTGCACATTCCATCCAAACATGATTTGTTATAAAAATATTGTCTTGTTGATTTTTCACAAAATATTGTTGGAATAAATTCCCTTGAAAATTTTTATGGGACATTTATTCCACACTCTCGCAAGATGATGTTAGACGTAAAACACTACGTATTTGACAAAAACATCATAATGCATTGAAAATTCAACATGATGCCTACAATAAGTGGTATGTGAGTGATTGATTTTTACATAAAAGGGTTTTCTCATTTCAAAGAATATTTGGATAATGTTAATTTTTGGATTTTGATTTTTAAACTTACGAGAAGAATTCTATTTGAGTCATATCTAAGAAATATTTTGCATACAATTCATAATTATGAGAACCTATTCTTCTTTCTACTGTATCTCTTCTATTCGGTGACACCCTTGTGTTTTCATTCCAAAATTTTATGATTAATTCTTTTAGAATATAAGATGTATTCTTTTTTTTCGTGGAATTCTACTAGAGAAATCCCAATAGTCAGTGTTATTGACTAACTCAAGAAGTTTGCATCTATCTATTACTTTCATTAGTGTTTTTCATTTAGCTTAAAAGAACTACTTGTTTTTCTAATCAAGCGTTTATTAACTATTTTATCACTTACTATACAATTAGTTAGTTCACGTCATGTATAATTACTATCTTTGGTGCATATTTTGCCACCTATAGTTTGGTATGCTTTATGTATGTTTTCAACAATTGACGCATTTTTATCAAAAACATTAGACATTCTTAACCCTGTGGTCTTCATTATAGGCCTCATCTTATTTAATTTCATCAATGAAATAAATAATTGACATCTTTGTGTGTCATTTAAATTCTTGAAGTAATTATTCCAAATTCCAATAGCTTTTCTTCTCGTACTTCTTTTAGAAAGTTTTTTAGGCATTGGTTTTATAATGTTTTCATCAATTTCAATTAAGTGAATTGGTTTTCTTCATGAAATTGAGGAGGTGTTCTTAGATGTGAAGATTCGTTTACAAGGTTACTTTCTTCATTCGGTGTTTTCATACAAATTTTGGGCTTAACATTTAGATTCTCAAGTAAGGGTTCAAAAATTGGATTCATATCAATTTCTTCCTCCATACCAACATTATCATTCAATTCAATATCATTATTCATTGCAAAATCATTTTTCTTACATTTTCATTATGTATTTCATCCCAATCTTCTAATACATTAGCTACATTTGATATAGCGGATGTACCTTGCCCCTGCTCAATGTTTTTGCATTCTCTTCAATTTATTTATTCTCTTCTTTTCCAATTCCTCTAGTGTCTTATTCTCGACTTTCATCTTGTCCTTAGCTCGATGTTTATTTCCCATGATTATAAAAAAATCAACTAGTGGGGTAGGGGACAAAACGAAATACTAGAAAATCATACAAGAATGTAGAGAATATTACGAGACAAAAACAGTAATGTTTGCATAATTCCCGTGAAAGAGATGAAAGGGATGTTGGGAAGGCACAATATATAAAACAAAGAAAAACACGTACATTTTATGTACATGTTACATAACACACATTTTCATTTTCTCTTTTCCCAAGCCATGCCTCAAGGCTTGGGATCTGGTTTGATCCCCAAGCTTAAGGCATGGACCGCACAAACACAAAAAAAGTGAGTTTTTACAAGAAAATGTAAAAATGATACTTCCTCTATGATAATTCAAAATAAAACAATCAATCCATTTTAAAAAAATTATACCACGATGTACAAAAGAGTCCCTTCTTTTAAAAATATAACTTTTCAAATTTTCTAACTAATATAAGGTTTCCTTTTTTAGTTTCAAACTATGCCTTTTTATAGCTATTTTTTGAAGTGTAAATATGTCTATCTTTCATTATGTATATTTTTTCTAGGTGATTAAAAGTAAAAAGAATCTACTAGCCCAAACTAGGCATAATTTATACATATTCAAAAAAATCTAATTTTCGATATTTTTTGAGGTAGTTAGGGGGTCATGGTCTGAGCTCCATTATTTTTCAAAACATAAATTTTTGTACTAGAAAAATCTTAATTAAAATAATATTCTCTAAAAAATAAAAATAAAAATGGAGCCCAAACTAGATTCTCTAGCTATCTTTCTACTAAAGGGTTTTCAAAAATACCAAATGGTGCTCAAAAAATGGTGGGGGGCACGAAAGTCACTTGATTATGTTTTTTAACAAAAATAGGAGTATCTGCATGTTGGGATTTTATTTGTTTGACCCACTTAGAATTATTCGTTTACAATAAAATTTTGTAGCGTAGAAACTAGACTCAAAATGCTACGATTCATATTTCTACAACATCTTCCAATTTTGAGTGTAACTATTTCAAAAAACTCATACAAGTTAAAGTTTTTTTTTCATAAAAATGCGTCCACTTAAGACCCCCTTTTGGCCCCCAACTTGTGCACTTACCCTTTAGCAACATGGCTTGCCTTCGAAACTTTGTAGTATAGTCCTACACGGTTTGACCACTTCCTTGTCTAAAATACTACCATTTAATCATTTGGTCAGTTTTGTGGCCAATAGGATAGAAATTAGCTCTAAGTAATTCTTTAAATTATTGCCAAGATTTTACAATAGGATGCTTCTTCTTCTCACAAGTGGTTAGATGGTTTTCCCACCAAACCAGATTATTTCCCTCCATTTCGAGACAATGGAAAGGTGATACTTTGTGCCTCGGTGACATTATGGATGCTAAAGTAGACTTCTAACGGTTTTTATCATTTATCAAGCAACTCGCATCTACTTACTCTTCAAATATTTTAATCTCAAATTTCATTTCAACTTTAAAAGGAGTATGCTCAAATTTTACCTTTTCTCTTGTGTTTTAAGTATTTTATTCATGCTCTTCCCCATAACTTTCATCATGGTGGCTCCTTCCTATGCCAAGCTTTTAAGCTAAGCCCTAAACCACCGAGTTCATGGAGTCTTGTTTGATAGAAGTTGTCTTTTTTAAATCAACAAGCTCTTCCTACCTTCTAAACATCCTATCCATCATGGTCTCTAGCATCTCGATTCTATGGACCAAGTTCTCTTCCTCCATTTGTCCCTGAATTCTCTATTTCCACTTCTTTGTAGAAGTTTTGGATGGCAAGGTAAAGCTTCTTCACCTTTAGATCTTGTCACTGTCATAAAAATTCAAGAATGAATACCATAGTCCTAGATACTTGTTATCTCTGATACAAAAATGATTTGTAAACTCTTCAACTTTGGAATTATTCACAAAATCACAATTTAATCACTACTGTTTACTTTCTATTAGAAAATAATAGAGATAGCTAGTGAATGAATCAAGCTTATGCTTAGAATCAATAATTGTAAGAAAGGGAATAATATAAGCTCACAAACATCGACAATTTTATCTTGGAGAACCCTCCAAAGGAGGAAAAACTAGTTGGGAAGGGAAATTTATCTTCTTTCCAACTTTTATTCTCCAATTCAAATAACAAATATAGAATTTACAATAAGTATGAAAGAGAAGTAGATAATATCCCTACACTTCCTCTCAATTACTTGCTTTCTCTGTCTCACACTCCTTTCTTCTACAAAATACAATTCCAGCACTAAGAATTTCTTTCTCACTTGCTTTTATGCTTTGATGATCTTTTTTTCTCCTCTACAACATGTATTTATAGCATTTCTCATGTCCTCCCATGCACTAGAGAATGGGAAAGGTCATGGAGGAGAAGAGAAATGAACATCCTTTCAAATTCAAAGGCTGTTCATTTCAGATTTTATTTTCTATCCGTAATGGTCAGGTCTGCCACCCTATGCAGACTAGTGATCCCGGGACCACCGCCCTAGTTAAGTGGTGGTTATGTAACCACCACCCTACACATGGTGGTGGTCTTATTACTTAAAAGATAGAACCTCCATTTATTTCTTTTCTTTCTTTGTGCTGACTGATTTTGATGAAGTAGAGTTATTTTGGATCCCTATGGATCAAGGTGATTTTTAGTTTCTACAATTCAAGTCAAGCAATGACCAAGGCATATGATGAGTCAAATACCGAGCTGTTGGAGTGGTTAATTATTAATGAAAATGTGGGAGTTTGGTCTAGGTGTCAAGTCATTGGTGTTGGTGGGGTGAAAGTGTCATCCAATATTGATAGGTGGAGGGTAAATGCGAAGGTGGCTAGGGGCATTAAAAGGTGAGTCACCGAGTCATTAGGAAGTTGGTGATATTTATATGAAGGAGCCTAACAAATAAAATACCAAAAAGATATTTTTGCAACCCAATTTGGTCACAAAGGTGGTTAGAAGGTTGTTCACCACAAAATTCAAGGGATACTTGATCAATTCCACTCATGGAAAATGAAAAACTCGGTGGTTAGGGTGGTTGTTTGTTAGTGAATACATGAATGCCGAGGTGTTTTCCAATTTAGTCGGAAAAATATAATGATGACCAAGACATAAAAAATTGATAGGAATCGAGGAAGCCCGATCAATACAAAGCATCCGATGTGGCTTGGTCATCAATTAAAAGTGAGACAGCCCACTAAGAAAATCATGAGTGGTCAACTAAGTAAGGGTGGTAAGCTGAATTGAAAGCAATTTTTCTAAACCTTCTAAGATCTCTCCTACATGCAAGAACCAATCCAAAAGGGTTTCACCAAGGGCACAAGGTGCTTCGAGAAAATTTATTAAAATATTATATTTTAATCAAATAGAGAAAATTGATATTTGAATTTATTCGAGCTTTACGAAGAAACTATTAGAGAGCTAATGGAATGTAACCCTGGAGACCCTAAAAACTGACTTTCCCTCAACAAGCCACAACTTTCTCCTCGGCTTCCTGTTTTTCACAAAATTATAGTCGTTGGAACGAGGAGAAAGAAATATACACTACATAATCAACAAAGGATGAAATTTTGGAGGTTTTTCATTCCAAATTTTCAATTTTTTATCATTCCTTGAGTGGTGCATCAAAATGTGGAGATACAATAAATGGCGGGACATGGCTAACAACATTGATTAACTATTTTCTACATTGTGGCCTAGATTCTAGGGTTTCTCCTTCTTTCTCTCACCACTTAGAAAGTGCTATAAAATTTAAAAGGGGTGCTTATTCCAAGGAGTTAGACACTTTTCAAGCTTCCCCTCTCTTCACAAGATGAGATGTTGTGAATTTGTAGGCTCTCAAGCCTTTCTTTTCAAGACTATAATGACAACCATTTCCTCTTCTAAATGTATGATGCATTATGCACATTGTTGAAGTAATAAAAGTGTGTGTTTTGTGACTAATCTTGGTCCTTTCATCCTTTTATACTTCTTTGTGCCTTTTCTCATGCTTGTAGGTACACTATGTGAGTTCAAGTTTCTATTGTAGGTTCTTGGAGTTATGTGCTTATCAAGTGGTGGAGTATTACATGTAGTTGAGTTGTGGTGCTTGTTCACCCTTCTGAAGTTCATCCTTCTTCACTGAAAGACTAATAAATTTTTTTCTCGATAAAGTTTAAAAAGGTAACGTGTGCTTCCTATTATGTGGTATTCTTCACCCTCTCTAAATTTCAATAGGTGAATTTTACCTGTGGTGCACACAACCTCTTCAAATTAACCCTTCCCAAGTCTATAAAAACCACTTCTTGGTGCATCATCACTTCTAGTATAGGTGTTATTTCCTTAGAAATATCTCTCCCTAATCCCTTGAAATGTTAGCATAGGTTTAGGTAGCCAATGTTTGTGCATTAGTAGTAGTGTAGTGCTTAGTTTAGGAAGAGGAAGGAGGTCTTCTCAAGAGGTTCACCTCGATCCCAAGTCCCACAGATTGAGAGGTGATCCCATGTTACCTAATCACACCAAATGTCGTGTTCATCTTTAGGCCATCTGGGGTGCAGTGATTTGGCGGTAACAATTTTTGGCACACTCTGTGGGAAAATAGGTGAAAGTATTAAATTTCACCGGTATCCCATTATAATACAACATTCATATCCTCCACAAGTGTGTATTGTGTTCACTTAATTTCATTAAGTTGTGTTCTTAGTGAAATTTCATCCTTAAGAGATATTCCCAAGCACAACTGGAGACTCCATTGGTTGAAGTAACCCATTCTCTCGAGTGTATAATTTCCTTTTTACCTATTTTCATCCTTGTTTCATCTACAACTTTGAAATCATGAAGTTGTGAAATCATGGCTTCATTCCCATAGTGGAATTCCCACTTGCACAAACAACAACCTTTTCCATCTTCAAGTTATTGTAACCCACCTCCCGCTCCATTTTATGATGAGAATCAACAACATGCGTATGCCTTCGAGAAAATTTATGATTAGTTTGGTCTTTAACCTAACTACACAACTTTTCAAGAATAGGAACATGCAGATGATGGAGGATATCTTACAGATGAAGATGTGAATTTGTAACTTAAGATGTAAAGACTAAAGGCATGCATGGTACAAAATAGATCCATAAATGAAATAAAGGCATTCAAGATTGGCTTCAAGGTAGCTTTTCCATGGGTTGTGTTAGTGCTCAAAATGGTCTCACCCCATTTGTCCCTTTGAAAAATTATTCATTCATGTCCTTTTTCATTTTCTCCTTCCCGTATGGTGCTTGGTAGGGCTTATTTCCATTTTTAGTCTACTCCTGGGTCGAGGATCATGTGTGGGTCTTTATTTGTCTCATGGTTCCTTTATTCCTCTAAAAGCCTCTCGTATTTTGGGTCTCCCTGTTCTCTATTCCTTCAAAACTCGGGTTTTCCCATTTTTTCCATTCTCCACAATTAGATCTTTTTGTCCCTACCGATTTTCCCTAAATAATCAAATAAAAATGAGTTAGTGTGCCCCTAAGGATTGTGTTTGAGCCGTGAAATAGTCTAAATTATTTTTCCTTGAAGAAAAACATCATTTTCTTGATCGAATGGATGTTTTTCTATGTTTTACGGTTTGACGGGAATTTCTCCCTTTCAAATTTGCATCATCCAAATGGACAGGAAATGTGGAACCTCTTGGTTAGATGCGGATCAGCTTAATACTTTGGAAATTCCATGAAAAGACTCATTTTAAAATATGTCCACATGGAGGAATAGAGCTCGTTTGAGAACCAACTTTTAGGTTTGGATTTGAAGTAGCACCGGGAGGACACGTGGAGGGTTGGCGGG
Organism: Taxus wallichiana var. yunnanensis; assembly: GCA_018340775.1. Taxonomy (NCBI): domain Eukaryota; kingdom Viridiplantae; phylum Streptophyta; class Pinopsida; order Cupressales; family Taxaceae; genus Taxus; species Taxus wallichiana. Next base: position 246,471,276 of record CM031240.1, on the reverse strand, counting down.
AAAGAGACACATGAAGGATTCTCGTTGGGTTTCCCATACTTAAAAAATTTCAAAAGGGTTTTGGAAAGTTTGGGACAAATGGAGGAATGATGGTCATTTGAAGATCTATTTCGGGCTTTTCCTTTGAGTAACACCGGGAGGACACGTGGAGGCTTCACGCTTTCTCATACTTAGAAAAATTTTATTTAGTTTGAGTAGTTTGGTGGAATAGGGACACATGGAAAGCTTGTGCTCATTTAGGTCTCCACATTGGGCACCATTTTTAAATTGTACCATGGAGACATGTGGAGGAACCACACATTTTTGGGACCGGCCCTTGAGTTTTATTCTAAAGAAGTGCCACCTGACACATGGAGGCCTCCGCTCGCTTTTCATTTCACTTAAATTTTTAATGACCAAAAGGAGACTACCTCGAGCATGATACGTGGTGCCTTCTACTAAGCTTCAAGCACTCAGATTAGACTTAGTAGAGAGCGGGAAAAGTAACAACCCCATGCTCATTCAAAGTATCAAATTTTTGGGACTGACTCAAGGTGTGTCGTGGTGACACATGGAAATTTGAAAATTCATAAGGGGTGGGGAAGTAGACCATCGAAGGCAACTCAAAATTTTAAACTCTTTGCTAAAGAAAGCTAAAAATAGTAAAAATCGCCTGCAAGCCCAATGGGAAATAGTCAATGTTTTTCCGGTCAACGATAGAGGTGCGAGACTCACAGAGAAGTTTGGAAAATTTTCCTTTTGAGAAAAAAGAGTTAAAAGTAAAAGGGTAAGTGTAGTTCCACTGGGACCCACATTGGGACACGTGTCCAAATAATTTCTCAAGGTCGGAGTGTAGGGAAAATATGGAAAATTTTCCTTTTTTCCAAAAGAGAGTCAAATGGTAGAATTTCTCCATGTTTCTTTTGGGGCCCAACTCAGGACACGTGTTAGGCCTAGAAGTGAAAGTGCAAGGAAAAATGGGAATTTTTTCTATTTTTTCAAAAGGGTTAGAAAAGGTCAAAGGAAGCCCCCGAGCCTAGTTTTTCATCTTCCACATGGATGGCCCACATTTAAATCAAAGATTAACGGCTATTGAGCGTCTAAATCTGATTTTCCCCCAATTTTCTATATAAAACCCCGGGATTGTGATTCTTCATGATTTCATGCTATTTTCTACACACCAATATAGAAGAGTGAGTTAATTTTTATACCTAGAGTTTGGTGGTAGAGATCTGGAGGTGTCTTTCATCATTAAAGTAGTTTAACTCTCATGCCTGACCTGGTTTTCCATTTTACTTCTCTTGAGCATGCAAGGGGTCAGATTTTATTGATATGGGGTGGAAGTGGTTGGCGAATGGATGGAGGCGTGTTTTTCTCGAAAAATACTTGAATGTGGGAAGAAATTGAAGAGATTTTCCCTCAAGCACCTGGAGACTTCGCAGATCTCGATTCTATGAATCATGAAAGAATCATAGCAAGCACTAGTTAATTTAAAGTTTTTGTATTTTGGGAGTAATGGGCTCTGTTGGAAATTCTATAAAAGGAACAAATTCTTCATGAAATTTTTTGTGAAGTTGGAAGTTGGGAGTTTTTGGAAAGATCGGACTCGATTTTCTCCAAGAAAAAGCTTGAAAAAGCCCATTCATTTTGAGAAGCCATCTAGAGAAGCCCGTATATCTATCTTATGTCAAATTGGATCGTGTCAAGGTGGTTACAAGTGTACATCCATTGAAAATCTTTGAGATTATTCTGGAAACTTTCCCTTGTTGATAAATTTGATCAAACTTTGAGTTATTATTTTTCAATCTTGAGTAAACTATATTTATTTCATTTCGAATGCATATGGGTAGTTTTTCTTGTTTCTATTGCAATCTTATACAGAAATATAGTCCAATCACACATGTATCTATCCTTGTGATAGTTTAGTGGCATGTAAAATTTCATTTCTCAAAAGAGCCTTCATCTGAGAGTGGGATAAATTGTTTAAAATCACTTTTCTTTCATTTTGTTGATAGAGATTCTTTGTAAGCCTCTTGGTGTACCTCGGGCATGAATTGGTTTAAATATTGGTGCTTTATTGGGTCCTTTGACTCAAGCCTCTGTGATAGAATCCCACAAGGTTGTGTGAAAGAGTGTTGATCTTGGCCTCCACTAAAGTAGATATTCTAGTTGAGGAAACAATTTAACTTTTGTGGCATTTTGTTTATGACTCTTTCAATTTTGTATAAGCTCTCAAGGATTTGGTGAGTCAAGTTCATCTTATCTCCCTCCCACAAAAAAATATATTTAAAAAAACTAATTTGACCCATACTACCCCTATTTTTGCTTTGTATACCCACACAAGACCAAAATCCTTTTTACTAAAATATGCGTAACAAATCGATTTCGATTGTCTTTAGTAACCTTTTCCTGGTGTGAGAATATCTCCATAATGTGGAAGTGACAACTTGTGAGATTCGATTTGGTGTGTTGATCATATTTTCACCAAGGACTTCTCTATAAAATCTATGCAAAAGAAATGTACCTGTATCTCCTTTAAATAACAAAGGTTACAAAATGGGTTCTCTTACCTTGGTTGAAAGGCACAACCTAAAATAATTAGGATAAGATCACATCCTTTTGAGGTGCTATCCATCTCTCCACAAACCCAAGTAAAAATGATGGCTAGATTCCTCCCGCCTATAAAACGACATACATTTATGGTCTATCTACCTCTAAGCTCCTTGTTGAATCTGTGTTGCTGTTTGGTTTGAAAAGGAGAAAAAAATTGGGTACCAACACTAATGGCACCATTGTCGGGGACTTGTTAATCTAGAGTTTCATTGAGTTATTGATTTGCAGTCCATTCACATCCATTTGGCCCATCAACAACACTTATGGAGAGGTTATCGGGGATTTGTTAATCTAGAGTTTCACTGAGTTATTGATTTACACCAGTCCATTCACACCCATTTGGCCCATCAACAACACTAATGGTGCCATTTTGGGAGATTCGATTCTAGTTCATACTGCACTCGGTAAACATTTCTTGTATGCTCTAAAGTGCTAGAAATCCATTTTAAAAATCATCTTGTGTTCAGGTTTGTAAGAGGTTTCAAAGTGAGAAGTGTTGTATGCAACTTCTCTAGTTTCCACAAGTTTTGCAATGGTATTTATTGATAAATTTTGGTAAAGAAAGGTCAAATTTTTTCACTCTCTGTTTCTAGTGTTGCGAGACACTTAATGACCATATTTAGTGCATTTTCACAACTAAGGTGGAAATCCTTAGTGGTGACTCCCTATTGATTTGATTTTGATAAGGACCAGTGTCTTAAAACTCTGTCAAGGTCATATTTGTTACTAACATTTGCAAAGCTATAAGGAATAAGGTCTTTCTTCGCTAGGGATCCTACTAGGAAACTATTTCCAGAGTTAGGAAAAGTAAAGTCAAAAGGAAGAAAATCCTAGAGGGTTATGGGAGAACAGCAGACAAAAGGAGGGATATCCATTAAATAAATTGTGCGGACCATCATTTAAGACTACCATTCAAGTGACTCTAAATCATATAGAATCTTTGTGCAATTGAATTCTCTTCCTAAGGAGGGGCCTTCATTTGATTTTGAAGGATTTGCTTCACATTTTGTGCTCTGTCTTTTCGAAATAGATAGGGATTTCTAAAAAGCAAGGCCTTTGGGGGATCTCCATTTTGAAAATTATACTCCTATGTTCCAAGGACCCTCTTCCCCTCATCAATTTTTCACCACTCCAAGATCACCTCCTTGAATTCAATATGGCTCAACCCATACCTCCATTTGTTGTAAACACCTTTGCACCTATATATTTTTTTGGAATGGTTAGTTATCCAAATTCAAGTAACTCAAGATGTAAGGAACATACTTCCTAAGTTCCAGTGGAAACGATGTTATAATCGGTGACAAGTATCTAAATCTCTTCCTTAATATGATTTAAGATTTTTAGATTGAATGCGAAGATGTATACATCAAATTGTGTGTTCACACTCTAGAGGAGGATGCTAGGGCCTAGTATAAAGCATTGTCAAATAACTCTATTGATTCTTGGGCTGATATGAACAATGCATTCAGATTGCAATATGGTGATAGGAATGACCCTAGGTTTCTTCTATCAGAGTTTGAAAACATCAAGAAGAATCCCAATGAGTCAGTACATGATTTCAACACAAGGTTCAATAAGACCTTGAGGAGATTTCCTATCAGGATAAGGCCATGTGATGAATCATGCTTAATCAAATATACTAATGCATTTGATAAAAAGGCTGCATATTACTTAAGAGACAAGAACCCTAAAAATTTGAGGTAGGCATTCACCATGGCCCTACAAATAGAGAATAATACCAAGGCAATTGGGAAACCTCCAAAGAGGGAAGGTGTGAAGCTAGTTAACCCAGAAAAAAACCAAACAAGAAAGGGTGCTGATTTCGAAGAAGTGGTGAAAACTTTGGTAGGGTCTATCAAGGAGATATCCTACAAATTATCTAGGGCTAAGAAAGGAGTCTCGGTAGAGTTCACAAGGACAACACAAGAAACAAGGCCAAGACATATTTAGAAATCATCAAAGAACTGATGACAGAGGAAAATTACATGTTGGATTTGGGAATAGGCATCCTCAAGGTAGAGAAAAGAGAATGGTACCTGATCCTTTGGCTGCCATAGTTTTTGTTGTGGAAGAGACATAAGTCATTAATTGGTGTGACATATGTTTCATGCCCCATGCTCCTTGTGAAGAATACCATCAATAGGAAAATGCAACTCGATGATAAGAGTGATGATGATGTTTGCATGATGGGATGCTCCACTAGCTCACAACAAAGGGAAACCTCAACTGAGGTGATAAGTGCCAAAACTGCTACCACTTTTTGGGACTGCATTCATAGAGTACATATTCTCCCTCCCTCTCATACTTTAGAAGTAGATAATGTACAAGATTTTGAATTGCCCAATAATGAATTTGAATATTTAAGGGATTTAATGATAAAAAAGTATGATGGAGGAATCCCATCTGAGGACACATAATTATTAATGAATGGTGTTGTGGCTCAAGAGAAGGAATACAACACAAGAAGTAAGGTTGTTAAGGGGACAAGGCCTCAAGCCAAGCCAAAAGATCCTTTACTTTCAAACATTCCTAAAGAGGCTCCTAGGAAGGATCCATCTGCCAAAGGCCCTGTAGTTCCAAGCAAAAGTCACACCCCACCTCATCCTCAAATTGTCAAAAATCCTATGCCACCCAATGGATGTATCATATTTCCTTCCAATACTTCCTTTCCCAAGTTTTAAGTCAAATCAAAGTCTCTATACCAATTGTTGAGTTGTTTAGGATCCCTGAGCACAAAAGAAGAGCATTTGAATACTTGTGATTGAATGAAGAAAATACTACATTGGGAAGGTATCTAAACATTGTGGAGAATCCTCTAGCCATTGAAGAGTCTGAGACACCATCAACATCAGAAGAGCTATTTGAACCACTGAGGTTTATTTCAGGATATCCTGGTAGAATCTCAATTGAATGTGGATCCATTCTTCACTACTATGATCATCAAGGATAGGCTACTCTATAACCGCATGTTTAATTTATGGGCATCATGCAATGTCATGCCTTTTGAGGTCATGAATGAGCTGAATATTAAGGTAACAACAACATATGGGAAGTTCACTACCATGGACTACAAAGAGGTTCCAGTAGTGGGATGTGTGAAGGGATTGGTGGTGCATCTTGCAGCCTACCTAGGTAAAAATTTAAAGCTTGATGTTGTCATAGTTGATTGCCCAGTGAAGTGGAGTATGTTATTGTCAAGAAAATGGGATGAAAGTGTTAGTGGTAGTGTCTAAATGGACATGTCCTATGCCACCATCCAAGTTGAGGGCAGCCTTGTCAGGTTATATGGGGAGAAGAAAATGTTGCACCTTATTGAGGATCCCAACAATGCATCCTATGAAGTATTGTATAGAAATTTTGATGCTGACAAATTTATGAGATTTGCTGATGGGAAAGAGCATAAGATTGAGAATTCTAAGTGACTTGAGCATGCAGGCTCTCCTTGGAATTTATTGTTTGATGGATCTTGCTCTAAATTTGGAAATGGTGTCAGTGCTGCCCTAATTTCTCCAAGTCAGGAAAGGTTTGTTTTTTCCTTTAATATTAACTTTGAGTGTACTAACAACATTGTTGAGTATGAGGCATTGTTGTTAGGCTTAATAATTTCTTGGAGGTATGGTGTCGGGAAATCACTATCAAAGGAGACTCATAGTTAGTTGTCAAGAAATTCATAAAACCGTATGCCACAAAGAATCAGTGACTAAAATAGTACAAACATGTAGTTTGGGAATTCATTGAGATGTTTGACTCCTTTAACATTGTGCATCATGACAAGAGGTTCAATGAATTGGCGAGACAAGCTAGCAGTGTTGGGGTCTCGGTTTGTGATTCTGCAACATCCCCTTATTGTGAATATGAGGTGGAGGTAGTGATAAGACCCTCTTTCCTTGACAACTTAAAACATTGGCACTTTTTTATGATGAGGATCATGTCATAAGGTTCCTGCAAAATGATGGAGAGTTTCTTTGATGAAAACATTGATTAGGAGCCAATGGTCTATACAATAGAGGGAAGGAAACCTTATTTGGAAAAGGCATCATCCAACTAACAACCAACACCATTCCTAGAGGGTTGGTTGCTCTTGAATCAAATTTTAATAATGTTGACTACATTATTAACAGGCATATGATAGCCTCGAGGGATGTTGAGAATCATGACCTTGGTATGAAGGAGAAACCAAGGAAGATTTGGCTGTGTAGTAGTCTTAGCAAAGATGAAAAGTAGTCATACATCTAGTTGTTAAAGAAATACCAAGATTAGATGGCTTGGACCTACTCTCGAGTTCAAAGCATACAAAGAAGACCTATTCCAAAGCATGGGTTTCCCTTGGAGCCCGGTGCAAAACCATCGAGGCAAAAGCGATATGAAGAATCGAGAGATGGAGGAATTATCTAACCCATAAGGTATTCTTCTTGGGTTACCAACCTAGTGCCAGTAAGAAAGAAGAATGGTGACATCAGGTTGTGTGTGGACTTCAGGAATCTAAACAAGGCCTCAATGAAGGAAAACTATCCTTTACCTAACATGGAGCACATGTTGCAGTTGGTGACTAGTTCTGAGTTTCTTTCTACCTTAGATGGCTTCTCTAGTTATAACCAAGTCATGGTAAAAGAATCAGAAAGGATCAAGACAACCTTCACTACTCCATGGGGAACATATGTATATGTCAGGATGCCCTTTGGTCTGATGAATGTTGGAGCCACTTTTCAGAGAGAAATGGATGTTGCTTTTGCTAGTTACATCAATGACTTTATTTTTGTTTACCAAGATGATGTAACAGTGTTTTCAAGAAAGAGAAGTGACCACTTGCTGATCGGATGTAGGGAGTATGGCATCTCACTCAATCTAAAGAAATGCCATTTTGGAGTACTGAAGGAAAAATTGCTTTGTCACATTATGTCACAAGGAGTGATGATTGATCTAGAAAGAGTGGAGGCCATCAACAAAGTTCCAATTCTAAGAACCAAAAAGGGAATTCAGTCCTTCTTTTGGCAAATAAACTTCATTAGAAGGTTTATATCATACTTTCTTGAGTGACTATCCCAATCACTTCCATGTTAAAGAAGGATCAAATCATCAAATGGGAAGAGGCTTCCATCCAAGATTTCAGTGGAATCAAAGTGGCATCGAAGCATGCACCTGTTTTAGCAACCCCATATTACAAGAAACCTTTCCAGCTATTTTATTTCACTTTAGAAAACACTATTGCTTCTTTCCTACTACAAGAGGATGATGAAGGGGATGAGAGGCCCATTTCCTTATTTAGTGAGGCTTTACAAGTAGAAATGAAATACACCATCATGGAAAAGTAGGCATTTTCCTGGTCAAATAAACAAAGGTTTTTATGCCTTATATTTTAAGTTCAAAAGTTGTTGCTTATGTTCCCTATACCATGGTAAAATACATCCTGTCATATATGGAAGTCTAAAGTAAAATATGTAGATGGTTGAATAAATTGTAAGAGTATGATATGGACATCCAAACCACAAATTTGGTGAGAGGTTTGGGGTTAGCTAATCTCATGGCTGAGAGAAACTTGTAGACCATTGAGGTAAATGAGATTGAGGCGGTGGTTTTGAAATATTGATGACTTTTGAGTGGTACAAGGATTTGATGTTTTATCTCGTGCACTTAAAATGCCATGAGAATTTGAATAAGAACCAGAAAAGAGCTCTTCATTGGCTTCCCAAAATAATATCATTACTTATTTTGGGTTAGCATGGAAAAACTAGGAGGGAGTCCTCTTAAGATGCATCACTAAAGATGAAGCCCCTAAAATAATTGTTTATTTTCATTGAGTAGTTTGTGGGGGAATTTTTCTACAAGAGTCAAAGCACATAAGATCCTAAGGGTTGGTTATTTGTGGCCAATTCTTTTCTAGGATGAAACCATGTTGGTTTGAAAATGTGAGAGTTGTCGAATTTCTCCTGGAAGGTGAAGGATTCAAGTTCCTTACCTTTGTAGTCCAGTATCAATTGAAGCCCCATTTAAGAAATGGGGAATGCACTTCATTAGTGAGATTTTAGACCCTTCAAGTGCTAGCCATAAGTGGATTCATGTAGCCAATGATTAATTTACCAAGTGGGTTGAAGCAATCCCCACCAAGAAGGCTATACACCAAGTTGTCATGGATTTTGTGCTAAAGAATATTATTTGTAGGTTTTGAGTACCATTCAAAATCATAGCTGATACTACCATGAGTTTTAGGGCTAGACCTCTGGTGGAAATATGTAAGGGATATGGGATCAATTTGACATATGCCTCTAATTATAATCTCCAAGGAAATGGACAAACTAAGTCCAACAACAAGAATGTGCTAAAGATTATCAGAGAACCTTATAGTTGAACAAGAGAAAATGGGGTGACTAGCTGAAATTTACTATCTAGGGTGATAAGATCAATGTCACAAGAGCCACTATAAAGAGTCCATTTTAGTTGGTAAATGGGAATCAGTCCCTGCTACCCCTCCATATGTAATTATCTTCATATCAGTTCATTGAACAACTGGAAGATCAAGAAGTGAGTCCTCATGATGCCCAAATCGACCATATTGTTGACTTGATGAAGAGAGAAGGGCATCCCACTAGAGGCATATAAAGTTCGGAGAAAAGTTGAAGAAAGCTGTTTGAACGGAAGGTTACTCCTAGAGCCTTCAATAGTTGAGATCTTGTGCTACTATGGGATAGCGAGACATGAGGATAAGGGAAAGAATGGCAATTTTGACTCATTATGAATGGGCCCTTACTCCATTGACATCGAATTGGTGAAAACACCTTCTTCTTGAAGGATCTAGATGGTGAATTTCTCTAACTACCTATTAATGGTAGGCATCGAAGCATTTCTTGTCTTGATTCCTTTGAATATGGGTAAAGTATTTTTGTACACGGTGTATAGTTTGTTGTTTGTTCCCTATTTTTTCTGTTTTGGCTCATTGTGGTCCTTGGTGACCTATTTTTGTTGGCTTCTTTGTTTTTTTTGGAGATGGTTTGTTTCTCTCTGCTCTGTGAGATGAATCCACCGCCCAATGGATATTTTGTGCTTGGTCTAATTTTTTTCTTGTATCACTGCAGGGAGTGCCCATCCCGAGTCGAGCCAATGTTGGTGCTCAAAATGGTCTCGCCCCATTTGTGCCTTTGAAAATTTATTCATTCAAAGCCTCTGTCATTTTCTCCTTCCTCGTATGGTGCCTGGTCGGGCTTATTACCATTTTTAGTCTACTCCTAGGTCAAGGATCATGTGTGGGTCTGTATTTGTCTCATGGTTCCTTTGTTCCTCTGAAAAGGCTCTATATTTTAGGTCTCCCATGCTCTATTCCTTCAAAACTTGTGTTTTCCCATTTCCTCCATTCTCTATAGTTGAAATTTGTTTTCCTTATCGTTTTACCATAAATACTCAAAAAAATGATTTGGTGTGTCCCTAAGGATCATGTTTGAGCTATGCAATAGTCTAAATTCTCTGTCCTTGAAGAAAACCTCATTTTCTGGCTCAAATGGATGTTTCTTTATGTTTTATGGTTTGACATACAATTCTCTCAGTTAAATTTGCATCATTTAGTCGACAGGAAACATGACACATCTTGGTTAAACATAGATATGCTTAATACTTTGGAAATTCCATGAAAAGCCTCATTTTAAAAATGTGTCCACATGGAGGAATGACACCGATTTGATAAACAACTTTTTGGTTTGGATTTGAAGTAGTGCCGGGAAAACACGTGGTGGGTTGGCAGAACAAGACACATGGAGGCTTCCACTGGGTTTCCCATACTTAGAAAAATTTAAAAATGTTTTCAGGAAGTCCAGGACACGTGGAGGAATGATGCTCATTTGAAGATCTGCTTTTGGGATTTTCCTTGGAGTAGCACGAGGAGGACATGTGGAGCTTCCGCTACTTTCTTATACTCGGACAAATTTTATGTAGTTAAGGGTAGTTTTGTGGAATAGGGACACATGGCGAGCTTGTGCTCATTTAGGGTCTCCGCATTGGGCACCATTTTGAAATTGCACCATGGAGACACGTTGACAAACCACGCATGTTCGGGACCTGACCTAAAGTTTCATTCTTAAGAAGTGCCAGTGACACGTGGAAGCCTCCGCTCACTTTGTATTTCACTTAGACTTTTCAATGACCAAAAGGAGATCGCCTCGTAGCATGACACGTGGCACCTTCCACTAAGCTTCAAGCATTTAGTAAGACTTAGTTTGGAGCAGGACACGTGGTGACCCCGCACTCATTTAAAGTATTAAATTTTAGGGACCACCTCAAGGTGGGCCATTTTTTGAAAACCATTGGTCAAAAGGTGGCTCTTTGCTTCTCAAAGGAAAATGGAGGAAAATTGGAAAATTTTCCTTTGGAGGAAAATTGGAAAAAGAGTTAAAAGTAAATGGGGAAGCGTAGTTTTTACGGGACCCACATTGGGACACGTGTCAAAAGTATTTCTCAAGGGTGGAGATGTGGGGAAAATTTGGAAAATTTTCCTTTTTTCCAAAAGAGAGTCAAATGGAAGAATTTCTCTATGGTTCTTTTGGGGCCCACGTCAAGACAAGTGTCATGCCCATTTTAAGAAGTGGAGATATAGGGAAAAATGGGAAAATTTTCAATTTTTTCAAAAGGGTCGAGAAGGTCAAAGGAATCCCCTGAGCCTATTTTTGTATCTTCCACATGGACGACCCACATTTAAATCAAAGATTAACGTTGCTTAATGTCTAAATATTATTTTCCCCCATTTTCTTTGTAAAACCCCCGGGAGTGCAAGTCTTCATGATTTATTTCTATTTTCTACATGCCAAACAGAGGAGAAAGTTAATTTTGATATCTAGAGTTTTGTGGGAGAGATCTGGAGGTGTCTTTTGTCATTAAAGAAGTTTGACTCTCGAGTCGACACAGTTTTCTATTTTTCTTCAACCGAGCATGCAAGGAGGGTAAAATTTTATTGATATGGGGTGGATGTGGTTGGCGAATGGATGGAGGCATGTTTTTCCTAAGAAAAGAGTGGAATGTAAGAAGAAATCAAAGAGATTTGACCTCGAGCACCTAGAGACTTTTGTAGATCGATTCTGTGAAAAGAATCATGGTGAGCACTAGTGCATTTAAAGTTTTTGTCTTTTGGGAGGAAGGGGATCTATTGGAAATGCTATAAAGGGCATGAATTCATCGTGTAAATGGTTGGGAAGTTGGAAGTTGGGAGTTTTTGGAAAGATCAGGACTGATTTTCTCTCGAGCGAAAAAATTCTTGAAAGAGCCCATCCATTTTGAGAAGCATGTCAGAGAATCCCGTATATCTCTCTTGTGTCAAATTTGATCGTGTCAAGGTGGTTGCAAGTGTACATCCATTGACAAGCTTTGAGATTGTTCTGGAAACTTTCCCTTGCTAATAAATCTGATCAAACTTTGAGTTATTCTATGTCAATCTTGAGTAAAGTGTATTTATTTCATTTTGAATGCATACAGGTAGTTTTTCTTGTTCTATTTCAATCTTGTACCAAAATATAGTCTAAGTAACATAGGTCTTAGTCCTTGTAATAGTTTAGTGGCTTCTACAATTTCATTTCTCGAATATCCTTCATGTGGGAGTGGGATAAATGGTTTAAAATAACTTTTCTTTCATTTTGTTGATATAGATTCTCTATAAGCCTTTGGGTGTACCTCAGGCGTGACTTGGTTTAAATATTGGTGCTTAATTAGGTCCTCTAACTTGAGCCTTCATGATAGAATCCCATTGGTTGTGTGAAAGAGTGATGATTTGGGCCTTCATTGAAGCACACATTTAGTTGAGGAAACAATTTAACTTTTTGTGGCATTTTGTTGATTGAATCTTTCCATTTTGAATAAGCTCAAAAGGATCGGTGAGTCAAGTTCATTTTGTCTCCCCTCCCACCCAAAAATATATTTAAAACAACTAATCCTACCCATACTACCCCTGTTTTTGCTCGTATACGCACACAAGACCAAAATCCTTTTACTAAAATATGCGAGAACAAATCGGGGTCTCGAATGTCTTTAATAAAATTTGCCTTCTTTGTGCGAATATCTCCATAATCTAGAAGTGACAACTCATGATAGACATATTTCGTGTGTTGATCATATTTTACCCAAGCCCTTGTCTATAAAATTTATGCAAAAGAAAGGTACCCCGCATCTCCTTTCAAATAAAAAAAGTTACAAAATGGGTTCTCTTTCCTTGGTTGAAAGGCAAAATCTAAAATAGTTAGGATAAGATCACATCCTTTTGAGGTGCTATCCATCTCTCCATAAATCCAAGTAAAAAGGGATAACTAGATTCCTCCCCGACTACAAAATGACATAGATGTATGATCTATCTGCCTCTAAGCTCCCTATTGAATCTGTGTTGGTGCTTGGTTTTAAATGGAGAATAAATTTGGGTACCAACACTAATGGCGTCATTTTTGGAGACTTGTTAATCTGGAGTTTCATTGAGTTATTGATTTGCAGTCTATTCACATCCATTTTTCCCATCAACAACACTAATGGCACCATTGTTGGGGTTTTTTTAATCTGGAATTTCATTGAGTTATTGATTTACGGTCCATTCACACCAATTTGGCGATCAAAAACACTAATGGCACCGATGCTGAGGATATTTTGACTCGAGTTCATACTCGGACCACGGTAAACATTTCTTGTATGCTCTAAAGATCTAAAAATTGATTTTAAAAATCATCATGTGTTGAGGTTTTAACATGGTTTCAAAGTCAAAAGTGTTATATGCAACTTCTCAAAGTGTCCACAAGTTTTGCAATGGTATTTATTGATAAATTTTGGTAAAGAAAGGTCATATTTTTTCATTCCTAGTTTCTAGTGCTCAGAGACACTTGACAGATCATATTTAGTGCATTTTCACAACTAAGGTGGAAATCCTTAGTGGCGACTCTCTGTTGATTTGATTTTTATAAGGACCAGTGTCTTAAAACTCTATCAAGGTTAGATTTGTTACTAAAATTTGCAAAGATGGAAGGAAGAAGGTCTTTCTTCACTAGGGATCCTACTAGGACACTATTTCTAGAGTTAGGAAAACAAAGTTAGAAGGAGGAAAATACTAGAGGGTTCTAGAAGAAAAATAAAAGGGGAGAAACCGGTCCGAAATTTAGAATCTTGAGGAATTGAATCTTCCACATCTCTCATTGAACAAAGAAGTAAACAAGAATACGAGAGAAACTAGTATGAATTTAGAATCTTTAATTGAAGTTGACATCATTAAGACTTTCTTTCTCTCGATTATGGAACCTGTTTTGGTTAATGAACCAGTTTTGGAGGTAAATATTCTTGAAGATGCTATTGTTCCTAATGATCCTAAAAAAATGGTTAGCAAATTTTATCTTGTAGGTTTCATGTGGGATGAGGAGGTTAGTGATGGAGAACAACTTTGTTTTTAGATGAAAGTAGAATTCCTATATGATCAGTATGCTTAAAATACTTGCGGTGAATTTATAGTAACTTCATTTGAGGCTGCAAGGGATCTAAAAGAGTTTCATGTTGTGGAAGAAATCCTCGTTGTCAAGGAAGGAAAAGGAAATGGAGGAGAGTTGTTTGTAAATGGGGAACAGGAGGAAAATCAGATCATAGATAATCACCTTCTTCAAGGGTGCCTTCAGATGGACTTCCTCATTCAAGTCAAAGCTTGGAGTATTAGTCATATTCAAAGGGTTAGACAATTTACCTTAGGGTATTTCACTTCTTTGGAGATAAAGAGAGATTCCGATTAACCAAATTCATTTTAAAATGTGAGGATGAATTTCACAGCCCCAAGAATCAATTGCTATGCCTCTACAAGACAAATACATAATAACTAAAAGAGGCATATTTTCTATTTCCAGCTGATCCCTTGGTGGACCAGGTGAAGAATTGGGCTTGCTTTAGTTTTTCACTTTTAGTTTCAGCCATGTCCATTGTCACATCATCTGCATGGCTGCCCATTGTAAGGACAAGAAGTTATTTTGCATAACTAGTTACAGGGTTTGTTTATCTCACATGTGATTCTAGTTAGTGTAACACAAGTAATAGGTTTGATTTCAATAAAATAAGTGTGTGGCACACTCTGCATGTTTCATTTGAAGCATGTATGATTTGCAATTGTTGGCATGTGTTGTGTTTTTTGTTGCTCTTGCAAAATGTGTCGAAGGTGTAATTTCCACAAGAGGGAGAAAAGGATTAGTACTCCACAGAGTTCCATAATGTTCCAATTTAGAAGATGTATTTTAAGCCATGCCATTACATGATTCAAAGTGTTTTGTATGTGCAATATTATGTTCCACGTCAGGTTCATTTATTATTCTTCATTATGTAAAATGTATTCCAAGTTTGGGATGAAGGATACAGTAATGTTCGGTTAACATGGGGACATGAAACTCACGATTCAAGATTATTTTTGGGATATCTTAGAGTTATGAATCCATGCTCAACATATAAACACAGCTAATGGACTAGTGCTTAGCTAGTTTGGAAAGCATCCTCGAGAGATTGCAAAAATCTTATCCAATTTTTCCCTCCCCTAGGAAAAAATGGACAATAGGATAATACATTGAGACAAAAAATTATTCCATAAATATTTTAGGGTAATATCATGACCGAGATTGAACTTGTATGGAGACACGTTCATGGGAACATGCAAAGAGTGGAGCTCGAGAGAGTTCTTCAAGTCGATGAATGTAGATATTTACAAAGGATCTTAATACACAAGTTAATGAATTGTTGTGACTCGGTGCTCATAGGAGGATGCAAGTCACAAGGATCCAAAGATATTTAGTTTCAAGCTTAAATGAGTTACTGAAAAGAATTCAAGATAGTAAATCCTATTGAACTCGATGATCAATCTCAGCCCAACACTCCAATTTATAGCAAAATATGGGTGAAATCAGCACTTGGGATTGGGAACTCAAATATTGGTTTTCAAATGCATGCGAAGGAATGATGTGCCACGGGTTGAAGTCACTGAGTCGAAGGTTGGTAAAGGAAAAGTTACGGGTTTTGATTGGACTCAACATAGAATTCAATCACGAGTTGTAAATGAGATTGAAATATATCTAGGTGTCAAGGACGGAAGACATTGAGTAGATGAAGGGGGCTCAAACGTGGTGTAAGTTATATAAATGCATCGCTAGAAGGCATAGTGGAACATAGGCCAAGTTATTGTGTTAGATTAGGTAAGAAAGTGAATGGCTCGGTGAGCCAAGATGATCACTACATGGGAGAAGATTGAGAGCTCATGTCAAGCTCACAGAGGGTATGTACAACAACTCGAGAATCATTAATAGGGGACTTTGAGTAGGAATGCCAAGTCACTTGGTCAATAATTTCATTGATATCCATGACACAAGTGAAAGACCAACATGATGCATCGAGCTAAGCCTTCTTGAAACATTAAAAACAAGACAAATTGAGTGTTAATTTCATTAAGGTAAATGGATCTTTGAGTTCGGTTGTTACAAGTTATGTTTACTCGATGTTGGTTCATAAGGAATGTATTTTGTCTCAATGAGGAAGATATACAATTTTTCAAGGATCTTGGTGGATGAGCATCGTGCAAAGTTGGTTAGAGACAAGTCATGGAGAAAGAGGAGCTTGCTCAGGGCTGAAATTCATAAATTTTCTCAGAGTTTGGATCCGAGAGGATCATGGTGAATGGGTCATTCCGAGGATAGCTCGGAGTTAGATTTTTGTTTCAAGTTCAACCATGGAACTCTTTCATGGAGTTGTGAATGATGTAAGAAGAGGTCGAAGGGAATTGGCCGCACTTTATGAGCGAAAATACAGGTTTTATTTTAGCCGAAGTTATGATCATATGATGGAAAGTTAGCTTAACATTGGGATGATGAGCATTGTGTAGAGTCACGACCAAGGCATATTTGAGGTCACATATATTAGGATCAGCCAACAATTACAAAGAGAGAACAAGCTCATAAGGCCGAGGATAGGAGAGATCAAAGAATTAGTGCTAAGGACAAGTTCATGATAACTTGTTGATGAACTCATTATGGAGGCAATGGAGGACGACTCGTGGGAAAACTTGTAGTTCACACTTGAGAGGTATAAGGTGTTGCTGTCAACGAATCACATCACCCCTATGTTCATACAAGTGCACATACTTGAACTCATGGTGTGATTGGATAACATGGGTACTATCTCAAAGTTTTGGGACTTGCTACTTGAGATAGACCTCCTAAGAAAGTTGGTTCTTGCTCCTAAACTACCGCCAAAATCTACTCTAATGCGGGAGGTAAACTAACTATTCTAATCTAAGTTTCCAAGGGACCAAGGAGAGATAATGTATAAAATGAAATCCTACACTAGAGCGGTCATACACTAGGAAAGGAGAATGTGAGAGTAGTCTTCAAATGCGTGAGATATAGAAAGCAAAGCACACACTAGAAGGGGTGATGACAGTTCTCCATAATCTAGAAAAATGCATTCACAACAATATTTCAAACATAAAAATGATAATGGATCCCTGCAAGAGCATAAAGTAGACACAATATTCTTCTAATCAAGATTGGAGGGGCAAGAAGAATGCAAGAAAAACAGATCAGGGGAAGATACATCCACAAACTTGTATTTTATTGCTTCATGATATGCACAGTTCAATCTATTACAAGATAAGGGCCTCAATCACCATGCAAGGAGTCCACTACAAGGGCCTGCAACACATTGGATTCACAAAGAGATTTTGGTATAGCTTTGCTACAAAAACTACCTCCTTTACAATGAGCCCAACACTCCAATTTATAGAAAAAATGAGAAGAGAGAGAGAAGGGAAAATGGAAATCCAGAAATTTGTCTTTCAACCACTTGTAAGAAG
Source organism: Taxus wallichiana var. yunnanensis (assembly GCA_018340775.1). Taxonomy (NCBI): domain Eukaryota; kingdom Viridiplantae; phylum Streptophyta; class Pinopsida; order Cupressales; family Taxaceae; genus Taxus; species Taxus wallichiana. The sequence goes on along the minus strand of CM031240.1, from coordinate 246,453,872 downwards.
CATTAAATGGAGTAAAATGATTGTATATTACTTGCAAAAGGCTCCCCATACTGTCCCAGGTGTTGCAGTAGAGAAATAATGGTGACCATGCCTCTTAATTGCACTCCCAACTACCAAATAAAACATTGTTATGAACCCGGCCACGTTTTATGAAAAATCCCCACCTATTTCTCATCAAATCTAGAATTTATTGATTTTTGTGTGTTGGGCTTGGAGCCATGATTCCAATGGTACCAATTTTGTGTGATTTTGTTGAGAAATACAAAATTTATGGCCTTCTGAGTGCGGGCAGCTATTTTGGGTCCTGGGCAGGCATTTTCTCGTCATTTGATGGGAATAAGTCAGGCCATTGCTCGCTGTCATGTTTATGTTTACTGATGTTGGTTCAAAGGTTAATCGAATGGAGCCGAATATGTTTCTTTTATTTAAATATATATACCATCATTAAAAATAATAAATCCAGTTTTGTGGCATAGAGGGCATCGTGCTCATTCCGAGAAAGTCCAATTTTGTGAAAATCGAGCTTGGAGTCAAAAGTTATGGCGTTTGAACTTCACGGGTCAAACATTGACTTTCCTTCTTTCTGCAGCTATTTCCGCAAAATTGTGCGATGCACGTACTTTTGTCCCAGATGTCCTAAATGGAAATCTACGAACTACCCACAATAGACCATCTTGCAGAAAATCGGTCGATTCGCGCCCCATTCGCTGCATTTTTGTCCCATTGTCCCAAATTGCGCGAAACAAAAACTTGATGATTTTTATTGCTTGCGGCCATTTCACTTTTTTGCGTCCCATGCGTCCGATGTCCCAACTATCCCGTGGACCACCTGGGACAAAAATTTCTGACTTATCTGATTTTCTTCCCCTTTTTGGTCCCAAACTTGGTACGAAGAACCTTGGTACGACCCGCACTAGTACGATCCGCACCCTTCAAACCCAAAATTCTTTAAAACAATCCTGCAACCTTCTTTTTGCATTCTTTCCCTTTTCTAACTTGTTAGGATTTTTCTTGGATGGGAGAGTTAGAGAGAGAGGCCGAGGGGTCACAAAAACATGATTTCGGGCCTTGAATCAATCTACTTGCTCGAGACTGAAGAATTTGATGCATGTTATCAAAATTACCTTGAGGGGTGAATTTTGGATAACAAGTGTCTTGTTCAAAAAAATATGTCAAAGGAGAGATCGATATTGATGAAGGAATGACTTGATCATTAGAGCTCATATGGCATGCGAGATGTAAAATAACTTGAAGGTAACCATCCACGGTGGGTAAGGTGCTCAATTAAAGCTCGTTAGGAAATGAATGAAGAAGTTGAGCTCGAAGTTTGAAGAAGCTTAGTAAGTGGAAGCCCTAGTTTGAGTTGTTTATTAAATCACCGAGTTCCTAAAGGTTTTGAGCTCATCATTGAATTAGAAGGTAATTCGAGTTCCGAGTAACTCGATGGTTACTGTAGATCACAATCGAAAGAGGACAAGGTAAGGAATTACTCTTTTGGGGATTTCAAGGATTACCTTTTCAGAGGTTGTGGAGGAAAATTTATCAAAACAAAAACAAATGTAATAAGTTTGAAAGTTTGAATTTTAGACTTTCGGACATTCAGGGTTTGGGATTCTCAATGTGGTAGGATCTTAGTAAGTGGGATTTTGTATTTAAAAAATTTAAAGTTGAGAGTTAATGAATGAGGCATATGACGAGTCAAATGCCGAGGTGTTGGAGTGTTTAGTGATTAATACAAATGTGGGAGTCTGGTCTACGTGTCAATTCATTAGTATTGGTGGGGTCAAAGTGCCATCTAATATAGATACGTGGTGCAGGTAAATGCAAACATGGTTGGAGGCATTAAAATTTGAGTCAGCTCACTGAGCTATTAGGAAGTTGGTGATATTTATATGAAGGAGCCTAACAAATAAAATCCCGAATGAGCTATTTTCGGAACCCAATGTGGTCACGAAGGTGGTTAGGAGGTTGTTGGCCACAAAATTCAAGGGAGACTTGATCAATTCCACTTGTGGAAAATGAACAACTCGGTGGTTAGGGAGGTTGTTTCTAAGTGTATAAATGGGCATCGAGGTGTTTTCCATTTCGTTATGCAAAATGTAATGTTGCCCAAGACATAACAAAGATCATAGGAATCGAGGAAGCTTGATCAATACAAAACATCTGATGTGGCTCAATCATCAATTAAAAGTGAGGCATCCTACTAAGCGAATCACGAGCGGTTAACCAAGTAAAGGTGGTGAGATGGATGGAGAGCCATATTTCTAAACCTCCTAAGAGGTCTCCTATATGTGAGAACCAATCCAAAAGGGTTTCACCAAGGGCACAAGGTTGTTCAAGAAAAATTATTGACATATTCTATTTTAATCAAATGGAGAAAATAGATAGTTAAATTTATTCGAGCATTACGAAGACACTATTAGTGAGATAATGGAATGTAACCATGGAGAGCCTAAAACTGATTTTCTCTCAACAAGCCATAACTTTATCCCCTGGTTTCCCGTTTTTCAAAAAATTACAGTCTTTAGAAGCATGAGAAAAAAAGATACACCATGGAATCACAAAAATATGAACTTTTTGTGGTTTTGCATTCCAAATTTCTAGTATTTTCTCATTCCTTGAGTGGTTCCTCGAAAGGTGGAGATGCAATAAATGGGAAAACAAGACCAACAACATTGATTAATTATTTCCTATATTCTCACCTAGATTCTAGGGTTTCTCCTTCTTTCTCTCACCACTCATCAAGTGCTATAAAATGTAAATGGGGTGCTTATTCTAAGGAGTTAAACAGTTTTCAAGTTTCCCTAGCTTCAAAAGCTGAGATGCTATGAATTTTTAGGCTCTAAAGCCTTTCTTTTCAAGCTGTATATGGCAACCATTTCCTCTTTTGAATGTATGTTTCATTTTGCACATTGTTCAAGTAATAAAAGTTTGTGTTGTGTGACTAATCTCCATCCTTTCATCCTTCTATACTTCTTTGTTCCTTTTCTCATGCTTGTAGGTACACCTTGTGCGGTTCAAGTTTTTATTGCGAGGTTCTTGGAGTTTTATGCTTATCAAGTGGTGCATATTACATGCAACTAAGTTTGTGGTGATTGTTTACCCTTCTAAAGTTCATCCTTCTTCTTTGGATGACTAATAACTTGTTTTTATGATCAATTTTAACAAATGGAACACATGATTCCTACTCTGTGGTATTTTTTACCCTCTCTAGGTTGTAGTAATTAATTTGACTTGTGGCTGCACACACCCTCTTCAAATTAACCCTTCTTGAGTCCAACAAAACCCTTTCTTGGTACATCAACACTTCTAATATAGGTTTTATTTCCTTGTAAATATCTCTCCCTAATCCCTTAAAATGTTAGCATACGTCTAGTTAGTGAATTTTATTACATTAGGAGTAGTGTATTACTTAGTTTAGGAAGAGGAAGACGACCTTCTCGGAGGTTCACCTCGATCCCAAGTACCACGAGTTGATAGGTGATCCCATGTTAGCCAATCACACCGAATGTCATGTTCACCTTGAGGCCATTTAGGGGGTGCACTTATTTTGTGATAACGCTAATCCTTATATCGAGCTCATAGTCGGCCTTTTGTGTCACTAGGGTCATAATTCAAACAAGAGATCCATATATATACAAAAAATACACACTATTATTCTCGCTGGAAATTTTAAGGGAAATTGCATCTACATGCTATCACTACCATTACAAGAGTATACATTTATAGGCTACATACACTACAAAGGAAGGGAAGTGCTCAATTTCATATTAGACAATTGCATATTGTCTAGCCATAGATCGCTATCTTGGAATCATTAACACAAGCCAAACCTATGGAAACTATTTCAAACACAATAAAAATAACTACGTAGAGTCTAGAATGTAGTATAACATTCATCATATGTTCACTCATCGAATGACCTCCGAGGCCACATTGACTTCACATATTAAAATTTTCATTCCAATTTGATGTGTTTGTGAGATTTTGAAGGTAGCTAGGGTTTGTGTTACGGTGGTATAGGTTTCCTTAGAGATCAAAGAGAGAATACAAAGTGAATGAAAAAACTGATAAAGAAACCCTAAGTGAAACAAAAGAAATAATATTTTGAGCTTATCTTAAGTCAACAATGCCTAAGAATAGTCACTAGTTCCCATGCGCCATTTTCTAGCACCACGCGCCCACATCTAACATCATTTGTAGGTCCAAGAATTTACAAGGAGAAGTTGTGACATTGTTTCAATCCAATTAAAATACTTACAATGGCGAGACAAGTTCCATATTGTGCAGGACTTAGTTAAGTCATCTCTCTATCCTATTTTCTTACAATTTTCATAGCTTGAGTTATTATCATTTATATAGCTACCGTATTTTATAATATTTTCACGCTACAATTAGATTTAGTAAAAAATTATTAAATCTTTTTTTTGAATCAAGTTTTGTTCGAACTTATTTCCTTAGGATTCCCAAAACACTCATTGCTAAGAAAAGGGCCTCATCACTTAAGCAACATATGGCCAATACAAGTTTGAACCCTCTCTTTAACGATGTTGTTGTCAATCAAAATTTCATGACCTCTATCAAAACCCTCAATGTGACTCCTTGATGTAGGATCATTATTATAGATATGTAATTTTTGATTGTTTATGATACAAGAAGTTCTGTTTGGATTCCATTTAGAGGTTTTCTTAGGTAATTAGTCCATTTCAACCTCTTGTTTGAAATAATTTTATTTTTTTAGGTCTCCTCCGAAATCAATAGTTTAAATTTTCAATGCGTTTGTTAGTAGTCTTATGCCAAATTACTAGTAATGAGTCACTTAAGATTGTAAATTGGATATGAAGCACACTTTTCATCTAAATCAATGTCTGATTGATCTTAACCAAGGTGTAAACCATTCTAGGCTAGTTCTACCATGGGTAAGGGTAGTGATACTAAAACCAAACTAATTTCTAAAACTTCCCACTTATAAAATATATTTGATTCGAAAAATGATAATGAGTGTGGAAGAGGAAGAAAGAAGGTGTAATCTCTTTTAGAGAGTCATGATGGCTCACAAAGTTGTGTAATGGAATGAAAGATAAAATGGAAGCTTATTTTCATATGTTAAAACTTTATACATGTGCTCAAGGATTCATAAGAGTCTTGATGATATACAAAATCCCATATAAAGGTGGAAAAATGTATGTGAGGTAAAGTTGTTTTATCTCTATGACGAAGGCTTTATATTTCCATTAAACAAAAACGTAGGGTGTTTTTAAGTTAGTGGAAATATAAGAGAGAGTTATAATAGTAGATGTTTGATGAAATTGATGGTCTATGGTGAGTGTTAACTCATTAAAAAATTTGAGAAAAAATAAGAAATAGTGTGGGAGGTCAAGATCTGTTAAATGTGTGGAAAATCCTTATTCTTAGTCATTGATCAAATGAAAAAGGTTTTTGAGGAAATATTACATACTATAGATCATATAAAGTGGATCAGTGGTTTTGTTAATGAAAATTGTTCATAACAACTCTTAAAACCCTTCTCCCTGTGCTTACCATTATTATGGTTTTGAAGGTAATAAAAAATTTAGTGAATTTTGAAAATAAGAATTAAAAAGGATTTAAAATTTGTACAAATGATCATGAGTATGTGGGAAATATTTGGGATAAATTTCAAATACTGTGAATGAGTTTTAATATGGTGATATCTTTATAGTACATTCAAATTATGTAGATTACCCTGTCTTGAGAAGTAATTATTTTCAAAATATAATAATTAACCTTTCTAAATTAAGGAATCATTTTTGTGGATGAAGGAAATTGTTATAGGAGTAGTAGAATTTATTGGGAGGCTCAAAACATGTTTAAGAGGTAAATAAATAAAAAATATAGACCTTTATAAACATGTGGCAACCGATCGAGGGTTTAAGGTCAAAATTTGTTGAGAATAAGGAATTCAGTGATATTAATTATTGATGATGATGCTAACGGTTTAGAGAAGTGTCCTGAAATGAGGATATAGTTGGTCTAAACCTCAAGTGATGCTTTGTTTCCATCAAAAGGAGAATTTAGTTCATCAAAGATGTAATACACAATCGTGTGATAAAAAAAGAGGTTGAAGTTTAGCAAGAATATAATTTTTTTAATGTATCTTACAAGAATATTGTAAAGAATATTTAGAATTAGAATAATGCTTCAAGTTTATGAGAATAATATGAATATTTCAAAAGGAAACACATGTCAATGATATAGATGACTATATTCACTGATCAAGAAGATAAGTGTGCATTGAGAGTAAGAAAGATTGTAAATAATAATTCTTAGCCAATCTTATAAGGGAATATAGGATATGGATCAGAGAGTAAGTGAAGGAAATAAATTTCATTCCAAGACTTTGAAAAATATTAAATACAACACAAAAACTTTGGAGTGTAAAAGAACAAGTTGGTAGTTTTGAGATACTAAAAAGTTTAAATTAATATGAAGAGAAATAGTAATGGGTTGGAGCTTTGTAAATGGCCTAAACAAGTTGAATAAATGTGGAAGAAGGTGTTTATAGGCTATAGAACCCATTGCAATGTCCAAACCCTAAAAATATCATTCAAAACCTAAGAAGACTAAAATAAGACCTAGGAGAAGAGTAAAGTGGAGCTGGGAAGTTTGTGATTTGAGTTAGCTCATCAAATTCACATGAGAGCAAGAATGATGAAATGGGTATCCAAATTTTATTTTACTTTTTCATGAAGTGTTTTATTTTTCTCTAGGCATGGATATTTACATTAAATCAGGGGCTAATTGAGAAGAATGATCTAAAATGGTAAAGGAGAAATAAGTGAGGATGGGATGAGAGTTAGGACTTGAATTTTCTAGACACATAGAAGAGACAAATAAGTCCTCCAAAATTTTAGTAGTAAGACTTGACTAAGAAAAAGATTTATTTTATGCTCAAAAGTGCAGTTTATGAGGGCTAGTAGCATGTATGAAGGTTTAAAGTGAGTTTGAATGAAATTGAAGACTTGAAACTTTTCCAAGCATGTGATCATGATTGTATGGTGATTCCAAACTAATCTAAATCATTCTTGAGATTTAAATCATTGTATATAGAAAATTTGGGTAAAAGAGCAAGTTTTGGCATTTGTGAAAAAGTGAAAAATTGATGGATTTTGAATGTTAAGTATTCTAAATTTTGTGAGTTACTATTTTTCATGAGCCTCTACATCATTTGGTATCAAAGTGGGGAATACAATTGAATAAATAGAAAATTTAATAAATAATATGAAAGACAAAAAAAGAAAGAGAAACGAAGAAAAGAAGAGAGAAATGGAAAGGAAACAAAAGTTGTGGTTTGAACAGAACTCAAGGAGCTTAAGATATATGTGGAGAAGTTATAGGAGTTTATAGAAGGTAGAAGAATAGAGAAAGGAGGTAATATAATTAGTTTTGAGGTGAAAAAATGATTCAAGTAGCCTATAAATCTTCCTATAGATAAGAGGAAAAAGAAAACGGAGAGAAATGATAAAAAGGGAAGAAAAAGATCTGAAGAAGATGGAAATTAGGATGAGAAAACAAGAGAAAAAGGTTTCTAGATAAGTGGATCAAATATTCAATAAGGAAGAAGTTATTGTAATCTTATTATCTTGTCTTTAAGAAGAACAATAAATTGAAAGAGACGAACATTAGAATAAAGAAGACAAAGAGCTCATTGATGGAGCTTTCAAGAGGCTATAAGGCTTGCAAGTTTAAAATTTTATTATGTACTAGTATGTGTGAATGTAGGTAGTGAAAGGGAAGAAGAAAGATGAAAGAAATGATGACATAAATGAAGAAATAGAGAACAAAAGTGAAGAAAAGAAAATAGAAGAAAATAGTTAACAAGTGAAAGCTCTATATAAATATGTTAAGAATGAATGTGCAACACTCGGTGTGACTAGAGGATCCTAAAGAGATTGAATAAGCATGTTGAGCTGGATAAGTGGAGAAGATGAGATGAAGAATAACGAAAATCATAGAGAAGCATTGGAAAATGAAGAAGAAAATAAAGATGAAAGTGTGATGAACATCCAAGAGGAAAAAACAAGTCAAGAAACTTAAAGTATGCAACAAGATACAATGTTATTAACAAAATAAGAGTAACAAATGCATGAAGGAGATAAGTTACGAGAAGAGGAGACAAGAAAGGGACTAGTTTTCTAGTATTTTTACATTCTAAAGTGGATTTTAGTTATGTTTGTGCAAGTATAAACCAATATGTGAGTGAGAAAGATGAAGAAGGGCATGACATGGATGAGAAAAAACAAGCAATCTGAAGAAGAGTAAGACAAAGATGAATAAAGAGAGATAATGAAGAAAGAAAATGAAAATAAAAGATGGCAAGGAATAAAGCAAGAAACAATAAAGCAAAGGAAAACTAAAGAACATAAAGAAGAGATAAAGAGAAATATAAGAGGAATAAATTCAAAGAAGCAAAATAATTAGATGAAGAGAAAAAAATAAAACGAGCTCAAATCTCTCCTCTATGGGAGCATGATGTAGGAACATCATTGTACATAGGGAATTTTGAATTTTTACGCTAAGTAGTTGTGTTTGGAGTCCATTTTGAGGTGCGTGTCGTAATTAGTCCATTTAGACATTTTGTTTATAATAACTTGATTTTGTGAGGTTTCCTCAAAAATCTCTAGTTTGAAAACCTTTAATGTATTTGTTAGTAGTCTTAGGAAAAAGTACTACTAATGAGTCACTTAAGGGTGTAAATTAGATATGAAGCACACTCTTCATCTAACAAAATTCCTAATTGATCTTAAAAAATATATATACAATATTCTCGGCTAGTTCTACCATGGTTAAGGTTAGTGATTCTAAAACCTAACTAATTTCTAAAACTTCTTGCTGATTAAATGTATTCTAATGGATAAATGAGTATGAGTGTGGAAGAGGAAGAAAGAAGGTGTAATATCTTTTAGAGAGCTCTAATGGCTCGGGAGTTGTGTAATGGAATGAAAGATCAAATGGAAGGTTCTTTCCATATTTTTAAAATGTCTATAGAACTTTGAAGGATTATTGAGAGTGTTGATGATATGCAAAATCACATGTAAAGGTGGAAAACTATATGTGTTGTAATTTTTTTATATATATGTGAAGAAGGCTTAATTTTTTCAGCAAATAAAAACTCAAGGTGTTCGAAGTTAGTGGTAATAGAAGAGAGAGTTATACTAGTAGAGTTCTGATGAAATTGATGGTCTATTGTGATTGGTAATTCATTCAAAACTTTGAAGAACAATAAGGCACAATTTTGTAGGTCAAGACTATTAAACATGTGGAAAATCCTTATTCTTAGTCATTGATGAGATGAAACAAGTTTTTAGGAAACATTACATATTTAAAATATTATAAATTGGATCGAAGAGGCTCGATAATCAAAATTTCTCATAAAAAATCTTAAAACCCTCCTCTAAGGATTACCCCGATTAGGGTTTTGAAAGTAATAAAAATTTGAGTGAATTTTAAAAACTAACTAGTAACAAGGATATAAAATTGGTACGAATGATCATGAGTATGTGGGAAAGATGTGCGATAAATTTCAAAGAGTTTGACCTAGATTTGATATGGGATAGCTTGATAATACAATAAAATTATGTCGATTACCCTGTCTTGAGGAGTAAAAGTGTTGAGTAGGTAAAGAAATAAAAAGACAGACCTTTCTAAACATGCAAATTGATCAAGGGTTTAAGGTCAATATTTTTTGAGATTAAGGAATTCAATGATTTTAATTCTTTATGATGATTCTAATTGTTAGAGTGGTGTCTTGAAATGAGGGCATAAATGTTATAAAACTCATGTGATGCTTTGTTTCCCTCAAAAGGAGAAGATAGTTAAGTCAAAGGTGTAATACCCAGTTATGTAGTGAAGAAAAGGAGGTTGAACTTTAGAAAGAAACTACAAATTTGTTAAGGTATCTTACTATAAGATTATAAAGAATATTTGGAATGAGAAGAATTCTTCAAGGTTATGATAATAGTGAGATGTGTTCAAAATAAAACACATGCCAATGATATAGATGAGTATAATGTTATAATTAAGAAGTGAAGTGTATAGTGAGAGTAAGAAAGATTGTAAATAAGAAGTCTTAGCCAATATTTTAAGGGAATATAGGAGATGGAGCTCAAAGTAATTTAAGGAAATGAATTTCATTCCAAGACATTGAAATTTTTAAACAGAGCGTAGAAAACCGTGGAGTGTATGCGAACAAGTTAGTAGCTTTGAGAAGTATAAATGTTTCAATTAGTAAGAAGAGAAATAGTAACGGGTTGGAGCTTTGTAAATGGACTAAAAAAGTATAATAAGGGTGTAAGTAGGTTTTTAGAGGTTAGAGAACTCAATGGAAGTGAAAAACCCTAAAATCTCATTCAAAGCCTAAAAAGGCTAAAGGAAGATCTAAGAGAAGAGTAAAGTGAAACTGGGAAGTTTTTGATTTGAGTAAGCTCATCAAATTCAGCTGAGAGAAAGAATGGGGAAATGGGTATCCAAATTATATTTTTATTTTACATGAATATTTTAGGTTTCTTTTCTTTTTGGATATTTACATTAAACCAAGGCTAATTGAGAAGAATAAGCAAAAACAATAAAGGACGTATACGTTTGGATGGGATGGGAGTTAGTACTTGAAAGTTTCTAGACACTTGAAAGAGACAAATGGGTCCTCAAAACGTTTACTAGTAAGGCTTGAATTAGGAAAATGTTGATTTTATTCTCAGAAGTGCATTTTATGAGGGCTAGTAGCATGTTTGAGGGTTTAGAGTGAGTTTTAATTAAATTCAAGACTTGAAACTTTTCATATCATGTGATCAAGATTGTATTGAGATTATAGACTAATAGAAATCATTCTTGAGCTTTAAATAATTTAACATAGAAAATTTGGGTAAAAGAGCAAGTTTGTGAAAAAGTGAAAAAGTGAAAAATTTGATTGATTTTGAATGTTCATTTTTCTAACTCGTGTGAGTTATTGTTTTTCATGAGCCTATGAATCAATCCTTGATCCTCCA